>JAUPFN010000022.1:1607500-2807500 GCA_036924255.1 Apodemia mormo
AAGACATCTTATTAACCCCTACTTATAATAAGATATGGTTCGATAAATAATATAGGCTATAAATAGCAATGGACTTAGTGCAAGAAATATAAAATACTAGCTGACCCCGCAAACGTTGTTTTGCCATTCATATTAGGAATCCATAGCGGACAAACAACGTGACACGTAATTTATATAAGTCTACGCCCTACGGGATTGTCCTTCCACGCAGCCAAAATGGCATTAAACTTTATATGGTGGTTAAGTATTCTTAAAATTTCTATTTTTTCGCGCAATTTTCTTAATATTTTCTTTTATAAGAACCTTCTCCTTACAATTACAAACACAACAAAAAAAAAATTACCGAAATTGGTCCAGCCATTCAGGCGTGATGTCGTGACCAAGGAAAATAGTGATTGATTTTTATATATATAAGATGACGCTGAAAGTGCCTTATCTATAGCTTACCACTATTATATTCCAGTGTTAGCAGTATTAAATACGTGTAATAAGTGGTAATAGTAGTTAATGACTCTCAGTAGTCGCTACATGATCTATAGGGCTAAGAATCGAATGACGAATCCCAAGTGTTTGGGTGTAGAACTTTCATTTTTGTATTTCTGGTTATTTAATAGTATTTCTATTTGTCAGTATCATTGATTAATACCCATATGGCCTCGTTTGCGGTACCGATGAATTCGCCTGATTTGTCCATTAATATTATTCAAATCTTATGCTATAATAAACCTATCAGCACGTGTTTAGGTTTTTGTCTCATCGACTACAACACAGCAATAAGTGATAATGAACGAGACACAATGAGCGCTGATTTAAGCACACCGTAAAACATGTTTATTAATAAGATTAATTTACATAAAAAAGTATCACCACCAGCTAAGTTCCTTTTTGGGATAGGCAGAGTAAACCGACCATCTATAAACTTTTACGGTTCAACACTTGCTGCTGGATTTCACCGGCCTGATAACGACTATCGAATATTGGTAGCAATAATAAGGACCGAAGGTTTTACGTGGTCATCTTAGGTACGGGAGTGGTAAGACACCACCACTCCAAGCTGCTCTTGAGATTTAGGATTTTTGAGAAAAACCTCCAAAAAACTTAATAACACTTTTGTCCGAAATAGAAATGGAACCCACGATCGCGTGATTTGAGTCGAATGGGCTAACTCCTAAACCACGAGACAGTCAAATTTATTGACATGAGTTCAATTGTGTTTATATTTATCCTATATGAGGTCCATGAACAGTGTTTATTTCCCAGGTGGTACGCGATAGCAGTGGTGTACATATACAATAGGTGGACGAAGAGCGAGATCAAGTGCCTCGTCAACGGACAGCTAGCCTCCAGCACTGAGATGGCCTGGTTCGTGTCTACGAATGATGTAAGTACATTTTGTTTAAACATTCATACAGTTATCCATATTTCACCCATTTTGGTCCGGCCTCCTTTTAAATAATAGAAGTGAAACTGCCAATCACTTAAAGCACAATTTCGACCTTATAAGGAATACTGTTCTCATTTCTAGACTTGAGCTCGTCAAGACCAGCTTCTTCCTCTTGGTCGCAAAATCAAAAATCAAAATTATAAAAAAATATTCAAATAAACCTGTACAGGCACTTTTGACAACATTTTAAAAATTACTACCGGATCGAAACGACGCATTTAACGTCGAACGCTTCGACGGTGACGTCAGAGTTTTTTCTAACCGGCTTGACTCTCTGGCATTGCACAGATGTAGGTTCTCTCTGCATCTTCGACGACATTTGTCATGGAAACATTATGAAGAAAAATTGGAATCGATTCCTGATGTTGAATGTCATTATCGAAGAGCACGTACATATAGGTTTTAAGTTCAATTCTCACCAGCTCGATGTGTGGAAATCTACAATCGTGCCTCGCGCTACACTTGGAATTTATTAGCAACTTTGGTGTCAATTTGGTGTTGTCTCTTTTCATCAGGAGATCCACCTCTTTGTTTGCTACCTTATGATACAAAATAAAAAGGAATTGATTGATTGAGAAACTAGAATTTCAAGCGCTACTAGATTCAAGAACTTATTATTCAATTTTCTTACTAGCAGGTTGAATACCATTTTACTTTTATCAATTTTATACTTGACTGGTATTTATTTCAGGAATCAATGGTAAAATGCAGAAATCCAAAGAAGTTGATTAACCTTCTATTCTGAAGTCTGGAAATTGCAATTGCGAATAAGGACTTTAGGAGATTATCCTAATAATGTATTGTTATCTCTTCGGAACACGCCTCACGATAAGTTTAGCGCTCGACTCGTCACGTCTGAGCTGTTAGAGCCATTCATTGCACATTGCTTCATATAAATTCTCAATGGTATACGTGAACTTTATAAGGCTTCTAACTCCAAAGCTGTAACATACGAGAATATTGCAATAACGTTCTGTTCATTTGAAAAATGGATTCCTATTCAAACAAAAGTTTGCGTTTTTATTAGTTTATTTATAAAGTGGAACGATCTTCAATATTTGATATTTAATTTATCTACGTTTGGTGGTTAGTTTATTCGATTCAGGTCTTTATGTCTAGGGTTTAATTTCGATCCTAAAATTGGAAAAAATATAGTATTTTTTGTAATCGAAATCTTAGTTGCAGTTTGGAATCTGTTGTGTGACTACGTCCTGATGCTTCGGAAGAGCGTGCATCCTTATGTATCATTTATTTTGTTTAATCCCAAGGAAACGATTTATTTTCGGGGATAAAAAGTATCCTGTGTGCTCTTCAGAACAAATTTTATCTAAATCGGTTCATCCGTTCATACATGATTCAATAACAAACATACAATCTATACGTCCAAACTTTTGCATTTTTAATAGAGTATTTTTTAACTCATTAATATCACTCATATGCGTATAAATGATCGTTGTGAAATATACTCACATGTTACTCGTAGTTAATAATTTGTTTCAAGTATGTACTTATTGAAAAGAGCTACATTGTTTTTTGGCAGAATCTGCTCGCAGAACCAGCCTTCAGAACCGATGATATATTTATTTCTTGAAAGATCTATAAACGTTTTTAACGGTTTATATTGGATAAAATGCGGCGTACGAGAACACTGGTCGTCTCGTCCACCGAAAAACTGGTTAGTCTTGGTGAACCAGAACGTTTATTTACGTTTAGTCCACTCCATCTACAATGACAAGATAACCGGCTTGTAGAATTTTATTAATAACTTGCGGTCTACGCTACCCGGGCAAGACGTTGAGGAATTCTACCACCTAGTAATCTCGATGGTAGTGACTCGTAAAGCTAATCGGTCGCCTGACACGACCTGCTTGGCAGAATGGTAGATGGTTATTCCTTTAAAAGAGGCCCGGGCCGACACGGGAAATATACGACACGGGAATATCAGATATAAGACCAATTATAATTAAACAATTAAAGGATAGTTTTTATTAGATCATAGAATATTAATCAATAGATCGCCTGGTAGGAAAAGATAAATATTGCATCACCTGCAGACACTATAATACTACTAATAACTAATAATATTAATGGTACAATGACGTCGGTGTGCGGAGATATAATGCCGCATGTATAAAAAAAAGTGTATATATATATATATATATATATATATATATATATATATATATATATATATATATATATATATATATATATATATATATATATATATATATATATGATCATAGATGCATTTTAAAAATAAAAGTAGGTATTCGAAATGAAAAATACAAAATAAAAAATTTTCAAACTTCTGATAATTTCCAGATAGAACAATTATTTTCTTAAAAATTACACTACATCATTTCACTTTAATCTTTATAAATAATAACATATAATAATAACAATAATCCAAATTTTCAGTAGGTAATTTCATTTTTGAATAACTGTATACTTTGGAAACACTGATAAATTTTTATCTTTCGAATGACATTCAACGCAGTGTTTGAACTCTGAAATGTTTTCTTAGCTACACAATCTATAGGCTGAAAAATGTCGAAGTAATATAAGAAAAACTTTTTTTTCAAAAATTTTCTTGGGAGAAATATTTGACGAAAAATTTTGAAAAATAATTTATCGACATAACTTCAAAAAATTTTATCCATTCACTTTTTGGTATTCTACAATATTTTAGTACTATAAAACCTACGTAGAATGCTGTTTCAAAAATCAAAATCGAATCTAATTTTTAAAAGATACAACTTTTCAGACATTAAAATTGTTGTTTTAGCAAACTTACTTAATATTTTTGAAATAACTTTCAGGCTAATACACTAATTGACTAAAAATCTTATCAGCCTTTTCTCCTCTAAAAATTGCGCCAAATATAGTTAATTGGATAAAATCGGTCAATGACAAAAGAAATTTGTGAAAATATGCTTATTAACATTCCTTCAAAATCTTTCAATCTATCGATTATGTATCTAAAACAGTGTTTTAATATTTTAGATTTCAAAAATTGAGCTGAATGCCATTAGAAAGATAAAAATCGATCATCGATTCCGAAATATTTAGCTTTTCAAAAATCAACATACTGCCATTTCTAACAAAATACATGTTTGAACTGAAAAAAATCTATGCTCGTAGATTTTACCCTTTTGAGCTTAAAATACCTTAATTTAGCGGGAATTTTCAAATAAGATAGCAAACAAGCAGATGGTTCTCCTGATGGAAAGACTCAACCATCGCATATAGAAACCAAAATGTTAATGGTGCGTTGCTAGCTTGTGGCGAGGTCTAATGCTACACGCATAAGTATACCAGCTACCCTACCCTCCAATCCGGAGCACGACAGTGACAAGCACTGACGCTAATGCGGCAGGAATAGGTAAGGAACTCTACTACCTAGTAGCTACGATGGTAATGACTCGCATAGTCAATCGGTCGCCTTTTACGACCTGCCTGGCAAAACGGCAGTTGGCCTATTCTTCAAAGGAGCCCGGGACCAAAACTAGAGATTTTAAATACAATTAAAACACTAATAAAATAAACTAAGTTTAAAACTAAAGGTATTTTATTTTAAAACATAAAATGAAAAAAAATATTTACATTTTGTATTCAAATACATCTTATAATTAAATTTTGCACATCTCTGTGTACGATAAAAAACTACGCCTTGTGATTTATTTTACGAACAAAAAAGTAATAAAATACCGTGGCGTAATTAATTTTATTTTTTAAATGAGCGTTAATTTGAGGCGCTGTGATTGAAATGCCTTCGACATCCATCAACCTCACCGGTCTTTGCTCCAATAGATTTTTATTTCTTTAGAGTGTTGATAATTTCTTTCAAGCGAAAAAAATCTGATGTGGAAGCCACAACTTTTAAATATTTCTTCGATTCTCGGTTACAAAATATATTCAGCAAAGGAACCAGTGAGCTAGGCGTGAAGTGAATAGATAATGGTTTTTACTTTGATTGGTGATACTTAGTAACGACCACACTTTAGTCGAATTTCGACTATAGGCTAAACAATAAAACCACTTTTAAGTTTGACAACAAACTAACCATTAACAATTAAGTATAAATGTGTGTGTGTGTGTGTGTGTGTGTGTGTGTGTGTGTGTGTGTGTGTGTTTTGACACAGGTTATGATGTGTGTCAAATGAATGGTAGCATTATATTTATTTTTATTTCTTTAGTATGTTTCTAATGCATATTACAAAATAATATTCGCCTCTTATAAACGCCTGGTTTCGCAGTAGCGGTCCAACTGCTTAAGTTCATTTAGGAATAAAAGCCTTTTTCACTCCTTTAACATGCTACTGTGCCTAGTTTCCGACTCCTCCGCTTGTGTAATTGTCCTAAAAAGCGTACAAAGTTTTCGCTTCACGTATCAGTAAATAAGATAATCAATGATTAAATATACAATTTTACGTATTCTTCGTTTTGCCGTTACCATATAAAATGCGCCAATTTCATAGCAAGGACATCATTTCAACATTTATTGCAATCGGTCCAACTGCTTCAGTTCATTTAGGAAAAAAAACCTTTTTTACTCCTTTAACTTGCTACTGTGCCTAATTTCAGACTCCTCCGCTTGTGTAATTGTCCTAAAAAGGCGTACAAAGTTTTCGCTTCACGAATCAATAAATAAGATAATCAATGATTAAATATATAATTTTACGTATTTCTTAGTTTTGCTGTTAACATAATATATAAAATGCGCCAATTTCATAGTAAGGACCTAATACATTTATTGCAATTTTAGTACATATTACAAATACGAAAATTTTTAGGCAAAGCTATCCAACGGTTTGGTGAAGCGCTCTCACAAAATAGTTTATAATAATACATTCATTAAATTTATAATAACACATACATTAAAAATGACAGGATATTTCCAAAGATTTATTAAGTACTCCACGCGAATTGAGTCATGGTTTTGAATTGTTAGTGTTTGTCATTGTTGTGTTTCGATTTACAGGATTAGGTAGCTGATTACTCACATGTATTATTACATCGTTGTCATTTGGATGGCAAGGCACCATTAATATTTTTGGTGTTGATTATGTATTTATTTCTATCACCAGTCATCTGCTTGTTTGCTAACCTATGATTAAAAACCCTACTTTTACTAAATAGCAATTTCTTATTAAAACATGATAAATTCCTGTACAAGGGACATCGTAGTAGTTATAATATGGAACTGTGGCTAACTCCGCATTATTCCGTGAAAACACGGCCGCATGAATATTCACTGCAGCACGTGTCTGCCCATGTTAACTGATGCATTATTTATAAATTATTAGAGATCCAAACTCCGTTTACAATGCGGTTGGTATGTTGTTTTCACATCGGTTTGGTAATGATCAAAAACGAAGATTTTTATATATAAGTACAAGAACTTAGCAAAAAAAAACCCTTATTTGCAAGAATATGGGTTATAAGTTATTGCATACTGATGTATAGTACCTAAATAATTAAAAAAATATAGTGGGCAAGTGTTTTAACATACATTTCTTTTGTATTTCAAAAAACCGTCGAATTTCCCCAAATCGGAATCCTATATTTATCTTATCTTAGGTTTATCTACCAGTTTTTTACGCTCAATTACAATCTTTGTCAATAACTATTCATAAAAAATAATAGATACATCTTACAGCTTTTACATTTAAATGATTTAAAAAACATGTTTGAAATTAATTCCTCTATGAATTTGAAATTCAATTAGTTTGATTTTCGTTTACATTTAGATTTTTATTTTTAACTAGTCTAAAACTTAGTCTTAGAGTGACGTCTTAGTGTGGTTTCTTTTACACTTATAAGAATTATAGTGCCATCAACAAATAAAACGGGTAATAGTTCAGGAAGATCATTGATGAATTGTAAGGAAAGTGAGAGCTCTCAAATACTTCAATGTGGAACAGGAACAACGCATATTTACATAAATAATTTAAAGATATTTTATATCATAGTACAGCAAGCAGATGTTTTTCCTGATGGAAATAGATATCATTAAAGACATTGATGATATGTTTCTATTCATGTAATAGCAATCTAATTTCACATGCACAGTTTATTTATCAGTTACTTTCCACTAATGATTTCGCTTTAAATCCATAGTTTTAAAGTTTTGTCGTTAAAAGTTTTATGTAAAACGTAATTAAATGCCTTAAATATAAAGAATTTTTATTTTTTAAACAACCAATTTCACTTTTGGGAAAATGAGATTACTGGAATTTAAGTAATGGGTCTAGAATTGTTTATAACATAAAACTAAACTACAGAACTTTTTGCATCTTTGAAAAAATCCTGCAAAAATAACAAATTCATTACATACAATAGAGAGAACAATTTCAATTTATTGTTGGCTAATTGAAATAAGTATCGATTTATATACCTTTACCCTCGTAAAGCGAAATTGGAAGACGCAATAAATCAACTTTTTGAAACTCCTTTTTTAACCATTCGCGTCGTATGTTTAATCGAATCAACAAAATACCAATTTTTGTTGATTCGATTAACCATAAGGTTAAAAGAGAATATTAGAGAGTACGGGAATATTATATTTATTGGTTCGGACTTTAGTTATTTAAGTAACTGTAAACCCAGTTCAATTTAAAGTAAAAAATATTGTCTTTGGATATTGTTCAATCGGCATGTACAATAATCTCTAAACTGACTCCACAATATGCGGTTACATTTACATCGGTAAACAAAACCCATAGTGTAATTGAAAACTCTTTGAGGATGGCGCGTCGAGCTCCGTCCGTATTTCTTTATCCTTTAAACCATGTAAATTCCTATTTACCGCCAAGATACGCAGAGAATCAGCGTAAAGCGACTTATTCAAGTCGCCGTGGAAATAATTTATTATGCAAATACAGTCATTTACGCCGATCCTATCACAGTTGAAGATTGAAGACGCTAATACAATACAGAAATAATTTGATTTATTGTGTAAACAATTAATAATTGTATTTTATTTAAATTTTACCTTCAATTATCTTTCATAAGCTTTAACAGTCAAGATCATCGACTACCGACTCCAAGATATAACGGTGGCAAGTGTAGACTTTATAGCAGCAGAATAGTACATAATAATCACTCTTATTGAAACATATTTTCGCCGTGTTGGTCCCGGCCTCCTTTGAAGAATAGGCCAACTGCCGTTCTGCCAGGCAGGTCGTAAAAGGCGACCGATTGGCTATCGAGTCACTACCATCGTGGCTACTAGGTGGTAGAGTTCTGCATTGTCTCGCCCGGGTCTGGTACCACCGCCTTACCTATTCCTGCCGCAATAGCGTCAGTGCTTGTCGCTGTCGTGTTCCGGTTTGGAGGGTAAGGTAGCCGGTAAACTTATGCATGTGGCATTAGACCTCGCCACAAGATAGCAACGCACCATTAACATCTTTGGTGTCTATAGGCGATGGTTGACTCTTTCCATCAGGAGACCCATCTGCTTGTTTGCTATCTTATGATATAAAAAAAAAAAATTATAAATCATACAAAATATATCGCTTTTTTGTAATAGGTCTGCGGTGATCATTTAAGTTCAGTCCATCAGGGACCAAAGCCTTATTGGTCATTATGTTTTTGCTTTTCGAACAATTATTGATTTATATATCATTAGTGCGAAAACTTGTCCTGCATAATAAAAAAAATGCATAATAAAATGTAATGCATAATAAAAAAAGTTAATGTAAAAACTTATGTTTCTCCCCGTGTTGGTCCGGACTCCTTTGAAGAATAGGCCAACTGCCGTTCTGCCAGGCAGGTCGTAAAAGGCGACTATTGGCTATGCGAGCTACTACCATCGCGGCTACTAGGTGGTAGAATTCTGCGTTGTTTCGCCCGGGCTTGCTAACACTGCCTTACCTATTCCTGCCGCAATAGCGTCAGTGCTTGTAACTGTCGTGTGCCGGTTTGGAGGGTGAGGTGGCCACCAAATTTATGCATGTAGCATTAAACTTCGCCACAAGATAGCAACGCACCAATAACATCTTTGCTGCCTATAGGCGATGGGTGACTCTTTCCACCAGGAGACCCATCTGCTTGTTTGCTATCTTATGATATAAAAAAAATTAGATGTTTGATAAAAATTCATGCAAAAATGGCTGGGCGGAGTTGAAATGAATTTGGGTAATGTATTTGCAGACATCACAGGCTGCTACTTTTAAATTTTAATCCCTCAATAAATATCTTATTCCCGTGGCACGACTTGAAACGAAGCGCAGTTATTAATAAATATTTTTTTAGTTATTAAATATAATGTAACTAGTTTCATGATCTGGGAACAATTGATACTGACTTTGAGAAAAATTATTTTAATCAGGAATATAGTCTTATCTTAACCTCACTAGAAATGGAGTAAATCACGAGTAACTGAGCTTGAGATATAGAATATTAAGACATAATATGTATTATATCGTTTTTGTAATTAAAAATATATTTTTGTTAGCCTTTCGACAAATGCTACATCGGCGCGACGGCAGAGTTGGACGAAGAGCGCGTCTTCTGCGGCCAAATGGCGGCTATCTACTTGTTCGGAGAGGCTCTTACCACTCATCAGATCTGTGCCATGCATCGTCTAGGTCCTGGATATAAGGTAAGTTATAACATTTACTTTTAGGGTGATATTAGTGTTGCTAGAAAAATACACGTTGGCCAAGCCCTAACAAATGCAATCGTAGAAGCAGGTTTTAATACACACGACACACGTTTGTGTATTTTGATAGAAGAAAACTGAAAGACAAGTCAAAACATATTTTTTCAAATTTCTAATAATGTTGGGCCAACGTGTGTATTAACCATCCGTATCAATTCAATTTTTTTGTCATTTCAAATGGAGCTGTGAAAATTTTCTGTCATTGCTATTTGGGTAAATTTTATTCATTGAACTTTACTACACCTGAAAGAATTAATATTATTTATGTCATCATATTTTATCGAACACATACCCCCTTTTAGTTTCGCTATGTCCGTCCGTGCGTCTGTCCGTCCGTAGTCTAGCGCAGATATCCTTAGTACTTACTATAAAGCTGTAATTTTGCACGAACATACATATTCACGACAACAAAGTGTTAACATGTAATCTTGAAAAATATTTTTTTAGGGTAGCGCCTCTAGTGTAAAGTGTAACATGTAAAATGTAAAGTGCGATGTTAAATTTTTTCTCGTGTACCCCATAATGTGGGGTATCGTTGGAGAGGGTTTTCAAAAATGTTGCAGGTTTGTAAAAACAATTTTTCGATTAAGGGACTTTGAAATTTTTTCCTTTAAAGTGCTAATTTTTGTTAGAGTTAGAGAGAGGCAGAGACTTGATCTCTGCCAGCTAAACGGCTAGTTTTGGGGGTGGGAAAAATTCATGGTAGTAGCAAATATAATGAAGTTAAAAGGAAAACTATCACGGCTTAGAAGACTTTACAAGTTTTTGAGAAATAGTCAACCAACTTATAAAATGTATTTGGATGATGTAGTTTTTATAGGCGGTGAACCTGTAGTGGGGATATTATATTCGTCATTGACGTTAAATGGGTTAAATTTTCGTAGTATGAAACATAAAAGCCCTCTTCTTAGTCGGCTTTATTGTGGTGGGCAATTTAAGCACCCTACATAGCACGTAGCCCGACATGCTTTTTAACAATTTTTTTGATTTTTATCATAATAGATGGTTCATACGAAAGACTGTCACCCAGTGCCGGATGCAAGGAGTGTAAATTGTACTTGTTATTACTTAATATTTTGTTAATAAAGCTAAGACTAAACTAAACGTTAAGATAAATTATCTTACGCCAAAAACTTTACGTAGTAGACAAAGAAGACCGATTGCCCGATATCACGGCTCAGGTAGACTTACTTACTTTCTTAACATAATTGATAGTTTTCTGTAAAGAAACACGTGGGTTATGTACATTTTTGATACTTTTTTCACAAAATCCGACAAATTCAGCTCAAAATTAGTTAAAACTCATTTTATTGCCGGGAGATGGTGTTCCTATCATCATTGAATTTTACACATGAATTAACTTGTTTTTGGAGCTCCCCTCCTTTTGTCACTTAAATTTGACTGCGTTATCATGCTGACCGGCAATTGGATCATCTTTCTTTCAAATTTTATTAAAACTTGCAAAAGTATTGTCAAATTTCGCAGCTCTATTTAATTACTCTAATTCGTTCGTACTAAATAATATTGATGTTTAATTTAAGGATTTATCTTCTGCGTATATGTTTAACGTATAATATATTTATTTTTTGCTAACCATGGACAGAGTCAATTCCGTTTTGACAACGAATGCAACATCAGTTTGCCGGAAAACCACAAACGGGTGAGCGAGCCGGGAGCTACAAAGCTTGATGCTGAATCCCTTCCTGATTCTAATGCCCCTTTGACTCCCAATACCGAATCTCCCGAGCCCGCTTCGCGTTTTGAAGATACCCGGCCAGCAGAGAGTCCAGAAGCTTGCGTAGTTGTTAAAGAAGATGCTACGCCTCGGGGTCGCCGCATGGCGGACGAGGCGCGCGAAGTGGCCGCTGCGCATGCCTCTCTGCTCGTAGATATTGAAGCATGCAAGCGTGTAAGCATGCCGCGCCGCTCGCTCTTATATTTTTGTGTTCGTCCCGCTTAGAACAGAAACTATGCTCAGTTGATATGATTTTGCGATTATTACAAATATATTTTTTTATACTTACTCCTTTATACTTTGGTCTATACGTTGACTTATAAATAAAGGATCATCTAAATTATAACTATTTTGATTTATTACAAACTTAACTTAAAAAAATTCTTTGTAAAATTTTAAAGGTTTCTCTATGGCACGGAATAAGGCTTAAAATACATATATGTTTTAATTTCTTTAAATTCACGTTTTACTTATTTTTTACAGTAGATCAATTGCGCATAGTTTATAGTAACTCTTTAGTTTTAGATAACTAAATTGTTTTTAACGCAGATATTGAGTGGATGCCAAAAGTGTATACACGCCATGTTTGTCTCTACTAATTTAAAGATTTTGTTACAATATAAACGTTACAAACTCATTTTTTTAATTATGTTTACTCAGTATCTGTGGTTACTACCCTGCTTTTTGTTTATTACACCGTAATTGTGCTCGTCTTTTTGTGATGGTGCCAGGGTCAGTTTCGATTTGACGGTGAGGTGCGCGTCCAGTTGCCATCCACCGATTTCCGAACGGATCGCTTTGGTGACCTTGTCTATGATCCGACTCACAATATTCATGACGTAAGATTTTTCAAATTCATTCTGAAGGGAAATTCATTCTGATTTTTCAAATTCATTCTAACAAGGGCGTTTGTTAACAATTTAACCCTAGTAATTTGTAGTCACTTTAATTTCTATTGTTATCTGAATCCTAAAAACTAAATACCTATCATTATCAATTCCTTGATTGATTTAATACTAATATGTAATGGTGTCAAAAGAATTTGAAGTCTAAGAATTACGAAATTTCTTATTCGTAGCACTTCTTTTATAGTTGTAGATACATGGTGAAACTTAATTAAAATGAAGCATGCGGTAAAGGAATATTTTTATATAATTTTTTATAGTTTCGTAAACTTAAAAGGTGTTTGAGTTACTAAACTTATTGGGCTAATTTCTCAGTTAATTTTCAGTGTTATAATAATTTGTCCCAAATAAAAAAAAATGCTTTAAAAATAGAAAGGCAAGTAAAAAATAGACGAGAGTATAAAAATAAAATACGTGGCTATATTAAAACTGCCTTTGTAATAATAGAACGATTCATTAAATCTTTTGAGAGCTTAAATAGTCTCTACTATACTATAGTACTCTAGAAAATATTTTAATGTTAATTCAGCGTAGAATTTCGAATGTCTGTTAAATGTGAGCTTTATTAGATTTTCATAAAAATAGGCAATTATTTTTATATGAAATTCAATTTATTATTCTTTTGCTTTTTTCCCTATATTGAATGTTTATTTTTTCGATATACTTACGGCTTATATACTTGATAGGTGGATAGGAAAGTATCATAAAATCTTTGTGTCTTTAAGTGACAATTGTTTCTTAAAAGCAGAAAAGCCGCGTATTGATTCTTATTCTATCTTATAAAAACTTACCACCTAATCAGAATCGTCTTATGCATCATTAATTCCTTACTCCAAAATATATCTCACGTACCTACTACGTCACTCGGAGTTTTACTTGTTATAAATTTATAAATATATGTAAAGATAGAAAAAAATATAGGGATATAGTTTTTAACAAATACAATTAATTATAAACAGAAAATATACATATTTAAATGTCTCTGACGGTTTAATTTTGTTAAGAATAATGTGTGACGCCAATGTGTTAATACATACAATACATACAATTGTAATACGTGAAATAGAAAAAAAGAAGCCCGCTGAGTTTCTTCCGCCGGATCTTCTCAGTGTGTGGCCGCGTTCCGATCCGGTAGTAATTATAAAGAAATCGACCTAAATTAAAATGTTTGCACGCCATATTATGGTAGAATATGATGGTAATTTAATTTATTTTAATAACTTGTGACACCCATATTCTTGCAAATAAATATTTTTCATTTCATTTTTTCATTTCAGGAATAAAACCAAGATGAATGGAAATGTTGAAATGCAAAAAGACTCATATTCAATTGCCCCCTAAATAAATAAGGAGTGGAGAAATGATTAAGTCATATGTAGTCAAGTGGAGTTAAGAAACTACACTCTCTACATTCTGTGATCTGTAAAATCCGTTAATTATTATGAACTAACAGATTTTTACAGATCAGAGAATATAGAGAAAGTAAAAGAAATATATCAGAATTGTAGCAAATTATCTATCATCTGGTTACAATTCCGTTGATACGATATAAATTTCTTTTTAGTTTTTGCGGATGATAATAATGACATCGTTAAGTTCCAAAAACATCTCAAGCAAAATTGACCGCATCATTAACGAATTGTCAACAGTTTCACTCAAACAAAATAAAGAAATTGAATCACAACAAAATCGCGTTCGCCTAAATTTTAATACTTTCAGTACAATTAAACCTGTTATGTAAGGCCCATACAATTATCAGCGAGGGTATTTTAACAGAACCCTCGAGAAAAGAACTTCCCATTTTTAAAAGGCCAACAACGTGAATGCAACTCTGTTGTTGCAGATGTCCATGACAATTATCATCAGATGAGCCTTGTGCTCGTTTGTACGTCTTTATGTAAGAAAACGTGGAACTAAATCAGAGTTTTTTACACGTCGGTATAAAATGCCAAAGCTTGATAACTGTATCTTCAGACTTCAGCCAGGATAAAGCAATTGGTTTAAGTTTGTAGGTGATAGAGTACGTTTATATATCAGAAAACAAAATACTTATATTACAATATAATCGAAAATATATCTATATTGTTAAATAAACTCAAAAACTACTAGGGGATTGTTAAACATTATTTTACCATTAGAAGAGTTTTACTATCCAGAAATAACATGGCTATTTTATTTCCCAAACGAGCAAAAGGATGTCATTACATAAAATCATTATTTTGGGTGACATGAATAAATTTTTAAGTAACCGTTAGTTATTATAAACATTTGAACCCTAATATTAAATTAAATTTTGAAATGTTAAAGTTAAAATTTATTGTTTTCTCAAAGGTTCACAAATCATATATATGTACATTTCAAAGTTCATATAAGATTTTGGGTAATATAAACTTCTCCTTATCGTTAGGAAAACAATTCCCCCAGCTATTGTTAAGCAAATAAACCTCTAATGAAGTTGGCTAACATTGGTAATACCAAACCGAATCCCAAGGCAATATATCTTGTTATTTTGACTTCTAACAAAGCGAACTTTGCTCCCAAGACAAATTTCGTGTCGCTTAAAAATAATTTGTTGTGTACGCAAAGAGTTTGAAAAGGCTATTTGTCTGAACGGAACACAAAGTCCTTTTAAATGAAACAGCACACTCAGAACACCGTAATTTATGGCGCCTAGGGTGAGTTTGGTCAAAGTATAAAGCGATAAGTAGTAACGTCTCTTTCGTATATTTTGCCTTGTGGCTGGAATTGAGTTACGGTTAAATTCAAGGCGAATATTTCTACATTTTTAATGCAATTTTTGAACAATATGGGTAATATGGTTACTAGTTGCAGAATTCTGCTACATATCGACCGGGTTCTGATACCGTCGCCTTACCTAATCCAGCCGCAATAGTGTCAGTGCTTTTCGCTCTCATGTTCTGGTTATGAGCGTAAGTATCTTACCCTCAGAACCAGAACGAAAGAAAAGAGGCGAAGAGCCGGATAGTCTCATCTTTGGTAGTAGGTACTATCTGCTTGTTTTGTTATTTTAAGATAAAAGAAAATGGTTATACATTTTATTTGAACACTGTATATCAGACTTTATCATCACAACTGGACATGAAAATACATTTAATTCAAATTAGTTCAAACTTTCGGTACAGTAACAGCAATTGGAAAATAAATTTGTAGATTTTGAATGTGTTAATGTTATTTATAAACAAATTGTTCCACGATTAAATGTTTGACAATTTCGTATCTGCCTATCTAGTGCCTAGTCGGTGCTTGACACTGTCGTGTTCGAGTTTGGAGGGTAAGGTGGTCGGTAAACTTATGCATGTGGCATAAGACCTCGCCACAAGATAGCAACGCGCCATTAACACCTTTGGTGTCTATAGGCGATGGTTGAATCTTTCCATCAGGAGACCCATCTACTTGTTTGCTATCTTATACTAAAAAAATAACCATATGTTATATTTTGTAATTTCATTTTATATTTTTAGATAGCAAAGAAGCAAATGGTTCTCCTGGTTGAAAGACAAATCCATCTATAGATGTCAATGGTACGTTGCAATCCTCGTGGCGGGATGACAACACAACGTGCTTATACTGGCTACCTTACCTGCGATAGTGCTAATGAGAAGCATTGACGCTATTGCGGCAGGATTAGGTAAGGCAGTGGTGCCATGTACTCGGGTGACACGTTGCGGAACTTTACCACCTAATAGCCAATATCACTAGTCACACGTATAGCCAGCCGTTCGACTTTTAAGAACTGCCTGGCAGAATGGCACATGGTTTATTCTTCAAAAGGGGCTCGGACCAACACGGGGTAACTGAGACAACGGATTAACGATAACTAACTGATACCTGATAATTGTGTCATAATGTAACGGACATAAAATAAGTTCTCCAAATAATTCAATAGCAACTAAATAACGTTATCACATAGTGACTCAAATGCTTATACTCTAAACTGGTTAGATAAGAAAGGTGCGAAATTTCGCAAAGGGTTTTATAGATATTGGCGGCACAATATGTATATTTTGGTTCTGACATACATTGTTGGTTTAAGGACGCAGTCGCACAAGGTCGCAGTGTATATGGCAAGTGAAATTGCGCGCACGCGTTCCTTGGCGTTTTGAGTATTAATTTATAAGAACGATTAATATTTTAATTTAAGAAGAGCTATTTGATTTGCAAGATACAAGTCAATACGGAAAATAGCTGCGTTTCGACGCGACCCGCTCATCTCCCCTGCAGCCCGTCTTAATGTGCTATGCTGCATTTACCGTTTCGATGCGGCCCATCTCAGTAGGTTTGATCCTTAATGGGTGATAAACGATATGATACATTGCAGTCTAGTCTGATAACTCATCCTTCGATGGCTTCTTAAGTGTTAATGCAGGGTATATTTTTAACTTTTCTACCGAATTACCAAAAAGGGAGGTTCTCAATTTGGTCAAAATTTGGTAATTTATGAACCGATTTGGAATTATCTTTATTTTTCTTTAAGAGTAATGGGATGTCAATTTGTTCTCATATAACTTATGTGAAGATTCGATCCAGAGTTCCAAACATACAAGAAATTCGGAGACGGCAGAAAGATTAATGTACTACGTACTAGAGAAGCTGTGCTTAGTAAAAGTTGTATTCTATTTAACACTCGCTGCAGCGCTGTAGTGTGTAATAGAGTATAATATATATTCGCGACCAAAAGGTCGTAACCGCCGTTAATTTCATGGCGCTTACGCGTTTTATCAACGAGTTCTGACATAGGTTCAGTACAGGGACTGCACTTTAACGGAACACATTGTACGTGGCGCATGTCTTGGCTTTTACGTTAGTACATAAGTCTATGACAGTCGGTTATTGCAGTTTTACCGCGCTTAAATTATTTGAAAATATTTCTAATGCAAAAATTAATTAATTATCTTCAAAGCCACATAACTTAAAACATTAAATAGATTCAGGCGATGCAAAAATCCATAAGTTAAAGAAAAAATTTTGGTATTCAATTTGTAAAATTTCTGCGGAACCTTATATGGAACTGTTGTGATGCAACTGAAACGAAAGGTAGTGTAAGTAATGGGACAAACTTATCCGAGGCCTGAAAATTAGAGAAGACCACAAGGCACAATAGTCCACCCACTTCAACCACACTTTCTTCCACGTCAGTAGTAACATACAAATTATGTACTCAACGCACGTTTCACTTTACAACCGAAGCATCTTGAGGAGAGTCGAATCGCACTTCGCGCTATGAAGGGTGAAGCAATAATTGCAAGCAACTTAATTTAATTCTATTTTAAAAAACACCTTTCACTTCTCACAGTAGTGGGAAGTGAAGGTGGTCGCTGGGAGAAACAAAGTTACAATAAACACCTATAGTTTTTATTCTCTTAAAATTTTTTAATATTTTGTAAAACGTATTTACGGAATTAACAAATTTGCACAGATAATCAGAAAATTTCTGATAACCTGACTACGAGTACTATTTAACTTTTTCGCGTTTGACAGTGTATGCGCCGCCAACTTCTTTTATTATTTATTCTAGTTAGAATCATTGATATAAAAAACCCAAGATACACAATCAGCGTCTCAAAAACGTCCTCCAAAAATGAGCGCACAATTTTAAATTGTGCGCTCATTTTAAATAGAATCGCGTCGATCGCGACGCTGTCAATTTTATTTCTTTTTGTGCATTGCTTTGTAAAAACAACTATAAATCTTGCGCTTAAGGTTGGGTATGCAAAGACATATGTTTTTGCCATATCTATAACTATTTAAAAGACATTAGGGACAGTTTTGAGTGTCAGTTTTGTCCGGGACTGTGCATCTAGGGGTTTTTTTATATCAATGGTTAGAATTAAAAATTCATAGCTAGATAGGACAATGTCTGTCGCTCAGCTGGTTATAATATATTTTTTATCAAAAACTATACATATAATTGTTATTTGAAAAAGTTATCTGGTTTAAGCATTCTCAATTTATCAACGAAACAAATTTCTCATCATTTGTTTAGCTGATATTGGCTGCATTTAAAGGCATTTTGTTGCTTACAACGTCGGCAGTTGTTTAAATGCGCAAATATTGCTGCAGTCGCGATCGCGATGCACGGGAAACAAGCTCGTTTCCGTGTTCACAAAGACTCGTCTGTGAACCGTAATTACTTGCATCTTGGGGAAGTGAGGTTCCGACGGAAAATGTATCTACTACCCTTTGTGAGACGTTTTATGCGGCACAATGGATTGAGGTTTTGAGGACAGGAAATTATAACGTTTGGGAGGTGTCTCAACTTAGATCTCTTAGAAACAATAGGATTTAGTCAACTGCGAATAGTGCAGTTCAAAGGGGAAGTGAATTTCGTATCCGATTGCTTAAATATTAAATCACAATTTTTTTGTAAAAATGTAAAATGATGTAGTTTTTTTTATATTATAGAATAAATAGCAAACAATATAGCTCACCTGATGGATACTATCCTTTATAGATACAAATATTTTTTTATATCATAAGATAGCAAACAAGCAGATGGGTCTCCTGATGGAAAGTCAACCATCGCCTATAGACACCAAAGATGTTAATGGTGCGTTGCTATCCTGTGGCGAGGACTAGTGCCACCTTAATCTCCATACTGGAACACGACAGTGACTAGTACTGACGTTATTGCGGCAGAAATAGGTAAGTCGGTGGTACCTGACATAGGCTAGACAATGTAGAACTCTACCACCTAGTAGCCACGATGCTAGTAACAAGCATAGCCAATCGGTCGTCTTTTACGACCTGCCTGGCAGAACGGCAGTTGGCCTATTCTTCAAAGGAGCCAAGGATCAACACGGGGAAAAATGTATGTTTTGATGTTGCGATGTTACATTCATAACTTTTTACTTCCAGGACCTTCACTATCTTAATATTCAGATTGCTGTAGACGGTATCTACTTTACAATTAAATAATTGGGAATAACTTTTTAAGACCGTACCAAAAAATAAATAAAAAATCTTAGTTTAGACACAGGATAATTTTTCGATAGATTTCATTTTACATACGCTTTGTTTACTAAACGTTGCCATTTTGTTGTAGTAATAATCTAGTACTACGCCAGCTTATCGGTGAGGTTGTAATTCTTTTGCATACAGTACTACGTCGACCGAAGCAATGCTATCGTAAAAGATAATGAATCGTGCGTGACGATATTGTACTTACTCTTTCATTGAAAATGGGATCGTAAATAATGAAGAATGAAGCGTAACGGCACCTGTACTTAATATTCGTAAACAGATATTGCAAACGGTGTTTCAAGTTTTGCATGACATAAACAAGAAATTAGTTTGTTGGTTTTGTCAATTTTCAGTAAAAATAAATGTTTTATTATCACGAAGTACTTATGTAGACTAGTGAAATCCGTGTATAAAGTTCATTTTATAGTCAATGGCTGCATATAATAACTCCTCATTAAAACTTATTGATTTGCGACATTATCATTTAAGTTCAGTATCATTAACAGTTCTAATTTCTTAAGCATCTAAACATACAGAAATGGACATTTACTCGTTATTCTATAAATTTTGCGTAGCACCAGATTAACTATCTCAATTTTTAAATGTGTGAAAATTTAACAAGAACACGTAAAACGTTAAGATTCAACCAAATTACGTTTCTGTGTGAGAAGAATTGGCCTTTGGTTTTTATAATAAATCTAAGGGAAGGTTAAGAGCGCTCCTTTTTCATCTCGGAATTAATCCCTTCGGTACGTGTACCTTGATTGAAACCTTTACGACCGTAGACCACTGTAATATTCACAAAGGCTATGGGTAACAACTACATGCACTCAGAACGTCTTACTTAAATATTTATATTCTTTCCTTTTATTTTCTTTGAAGGGAAATTTACTGAGAGTTGTAATTTATCGACCTACTTGTAAAAGGTTGTTGGTGCTCAATTTGATTATGTCTTAGTGAATATTATAACGTTTTAAGTAGTTGTCGAATGTGACAGTAGATTTTTACCTTTAATTTTTTCTAGGTTTATCTTTGACTTTGAATATCTTTTAAAAGAGTCGAATAATCGAAAATTTACAAGAGACCTTTTTTTAGAGCGTCAAATTCTCTACAAGAATCAGCTATAATCTTAGCCGTCCAGCAAGCCACTCGGAAGTGATAAAATTCTAAAGTTTGTAAAAAAATTTGCCTGTGTTATTTAGATAGGAAATAGAAATTCGCAGTGCGCGACCCTTAAATATTAATATTAAGAGCTCAGATTTTTACAGGCGTTTTTTTACACCTTTCCGAAGGTTTTTGAGTTTCAGTATCGAAAAAAAAAATAGTCGATTTTTTTTTAATCAGCCTAATATATATATATATATATATATATATATATATATATATATATATATATATATATATATATATATATATATATATATATATATATATATATATATATATATATATATATATATATATAGTCACGTCAACAAGTAGTAACATAAAATGTTTAAAAAATTTTTTTTGCAGGGTAGGGTAGGGTAAGTTTTTTTCACCTACATTGTACGTGGCCCGACATGCACTTTCCCAATTTTTTGATTAATGCTATCGGTGCGTCGTTTTAAGGTTGTATGTATCGGTCGGTATTGATAGGTTTAGATTTTACACTTTTGTCGCTTTAGGACTTTTCTCCGTGTTGGCCCGAAATGCTTTTGGAGAGTAGATCTGCCTTTCTACCAAGCACTTTGTAAAATACAACTATTGGCCTAACTTGTCATTACCATGGCGATTGCTCCTAGGTGGTGGAGTGCAGTGTTTTTTGTACACCGCCTTATCTATTTCTGCCGTGATTAATTTTTGTCACTGACACGTTTTGGTTTGGAAGGTACCCGGTAAACTTAAATATGTGGTATTCAATTAAATATGTGATTGTACTCAGCAACACATTATTATTAGGCACTAGGAATAACTCACTTGTGTTTCCAGTTCACTTATAATTAATTTTATTGTTTGCACTGCTTGCAATGTTTTTTTACAGATTGTAAATAATTACAAGCTATATTACTTAAATACTAGTCGTAAAACCATCTTACCAATTAATATCTTCGATGTCTATAGGCGATGGTTTTCTCTTTTCACCAGATCATCTTCTTGTTTGCCATCGTATGATATAAAAAAGTTAGAATTGATGAGTGGCCTATTTTGAATGTGTTTTATTAATATAATTATTTAAAAAAAAATAGGCGATACGAATCGTTTTACATTATTCTGTCTAGAGACACATCATATTATGATAATTATTAAAATTACCTTACACATGATAATTTTCGTAGTCGTAGAATTATTGCTTCAAAACAGATTATTTAAAATTAATAATTGAATTCACCTGACTTGGTTCGTTAATTGAAATCTCAGAATTAATTACCAACCTCCGTATTATGAACTCAATAAGCAGATCCCGTATTTCATTATGAATTATTCACGAATACTAATGAATATTTAACACTTATTTGACAATGTGTACTTGCACTGTGATGTGAGGTTATAACATTTATTTAGAAATACCGTAGGAACATGTCAGCGGTGACAGAATGTCTCCTTGAGCGACCATAACGTGTCTGTGCTTAAAATCCATTGAACTGAAAACAAATTTAAAATTTTGCGTGTGCTGGTATATAATATTATGTTGTATTTACCGGTGAATAGATTTGCAATTTAATACATGGTCTATTTACATTTACCTTACATTTTAATAGATCTTACTGATAATTTTAGTGTATGAAAATCGAATACTTGCATGTCAAAATTAGCTAGTTTTGATCTGTGGTTTACCATATTCATTAGTAGATTAATCAGTAGTAATAACGCATTACTCCGCATTTAGGTAAAAATGCCTCGTGGTAAGCTTATTTGGCTCCGGGTTTGAATCTGAAAAAATCACAAAATAGAGGAAAAAATCACAATAGTATTTCTAAAACTGATGGTAGAGTTATAATTCCATTGCTCCGTGTGAGCACGTAAAAATGGCAGTCCTGGCTATTGTAAGAAAGACATACATGAATTGGGACGATGAGAATCCTCACGCATCTCATCAATTGACAAATCAGTGAATCGATAGTGTTTATTGGCGTTCGATTTACTCTGCCTTACACTTCCAGGTGACTGGCCTAAATATATTTACTGAGTAAAGTTGATTACCTTGGTTTAAATATTTCACCACGAGCTCTAGATATAACTGTAAATTTTTAAAATGCGGAAGCGTGAAAACATACTTGACAAGTTTTCAAATTCTGAAGTTGTCTGTGTGCTGCTTAGAGCGCGACTTGGCGCGGCTTAAGAGCTTAACACACTGGAATTATGGAAGATAGTACGGAAGTCGTGTTTTCTTGTTTTATTTATGTACATGTGAGTCAGTTACCTTGTATACATGATTTTCATTGCGATTTTAGTTTGTGTTTCACCAAATACGATTTTTTCATTATTTCAAATTGTACTTCTATTTCATATAGGTGAGTACTATGTTTTTGGAGCACAACAAACAAGCAGGTGGCAACTCTGACAACACCGATTTTAATGATGCATTACTTTTCTAAGTGGCAGGGATGCAAGGTTATAACGCTCTATAAGTTGAAACACATCGGCACTATAAACTGGCTGGCACATATTCACGATATTTAAACCATTCGCGATTCCGCCAGGCAGTTCGTAAAAGGTGAAGGATTGACTAACAAGTGACGTATAGATAGTTACAGTTCTGCAACATCTTGCTCGGAGCTGGTACCACCGCTTTACCTATTCTGCCGCAATAGCGTCAGTGCTTGTCACTCTTGTTGGATAAACGGACGGAAACGGAAAACTTATGAATGGGGCATTAACACTCCGCCACTCGGATAATAATTCACCATTAACATCTGTGGTGTTATAGGCGATGGGTGTCTTTTTCCATCAGGAGAGCCGTCTTCTTGTTTGCTATCTTATGATATAAAAGAATTTCAAAAAAGATAGTCAACTTTAGGACAAAGTGGTATATAGATATTTATTCACATTTTTGTTGAACTTACATACTAATTAGATATTTGCGCTTAAGCAAAGTAGTGAAAAATAACTATTTAATAAAAATGTATATGAAAATTGTGCAGGAAATTATAGAATTCAAGATTTTTGAACATTAAACGAAAGCTTTATGCTTTCTGCGTATAATTTTATATTTAGTTTTAAGCACGGAGCTTTCAACGCGAGTCCGCAAAAGCTTTTTGTAGCTTTAAAATTATATTCAGGTCGGTGTTTTGTTTTTAATATAAACATCTGTCATGTTTCACTTAATGTTTGCGTTAAATAACTAATATACTTACTCGTATATTTTGAAGCTTTTAGATGCGCTATTATTTTTTTACGCTCAAAAGCTTGTTGAAATTAAATGAAAATATTTGTTGGCCAGAATATGGGGGTTACAAGTTATTAGATAGATAGAAGTTATAAGTTATACTCATTTAATCAATTAATTAATAGTATATAATACTATTACTATTTAATTATATTAAATTACTATTTAATTCTATCAGGGTCATTCCATGTCATATCGACCAATAGTTGTAATCGACCCCTTTCGATTTGGATGAATTTTGGTCAGAAGTTTTATTTTATCATAAAACGAAGTTCTGCCAAAGGAAAAAAAAATTTAAAAAAATTTTTTTCGAAAGATATACAAATTCAAAATTTCGCGATTTTCCCAGTTTTTCAATTTTGTTTTTGCATTATCTCGAATGCTATTATAGATACAGGAATAGGCTTGCGTTTGTTTAAAAGGGGACACTTGGGGCTATAGAAAAAAAAAATATTTTGGAAAAAAAATTTTGAAAATTGCCAAATTTGTAAAATTTTGAATTTTTGAAAATCGTCAAAAATGAAGACCGCCATGAAAATTTTGGCTCAATTTTTTTTGTATGATACCTTGTAATGATTTTAAAAGATCCTGAAATTTTTGGATACGGGTTTTTTTTTATTTCATAAATATGAATTTTTGAATTTAAATTGGAATTGTTATTAAAGTAAATTTGAATGTAAAATTGAATTTTTGATTTGTAAATACTCAAAATTACAATTTTTTTTTGAAATTCAAAAATTCCTATTTTTTAAATTAAAAAAAAACCCCTATCCAAAAATTTCAGGATCTTTTAAGATCATTACAAGGTATCATAAAAAAAATTGAGCCAAAATTTTCATGGCGGTCTTCATTTTTGACGACTTTCAAAAATTCAAAATTTTACAAATTTAGCATTTTTCAAAATTTTTTTCCAAAATATTTTTTTATCAATAGCCCCAAGTGTCCCCTTTTAAACAAACGAAAGCCCATTCCTGTATCTATAATAGCATTCGATATATTGCAAAAACAAAATTGGAAAACTGGAAAAATCGCAAAATTTTGAATTTGCATATCTTTCGACAATTTTTTTTTTAATTTTTTTCCTTTGGCAGAACTTTGTTTTATGATAAAAGAAAACTTCTGACCAAAATTCATCCAAATCGAAAGGGGTCGATTCCAACTATTGGTCGATTTGACATGGAATGACCCATCAGCATATTATATCATTTTTTTTTCTTAAAAGAAACTAAGTATTAACTAACTAGCTTTTGCCCGCGGATTTGCCAGCGTAAAAAAGGGACAAAAAGTAGCCTATGTCACTTTCCATCCCTTCAACTATCTCCACTTAAACAATCACGTCAATTTGGCGCTCCGTTTTGCCGTGAAAGATTGACAAAGAAACACACACACTTTCCCATTTATAATAATAGTATAGATTAAATATAAAAGCTATACTTATTTATATGTACAAAATTTAAGAAATTAGGGTTATATTGACATTAAAGTACGCACACATATAGACACACATAAAGTACACAGTACAGTACATAATCTTTGATCCATCAAATATTCCTAAATCATTAAAATTACTAACATTTGATTTTATCTAGAAAGAATTATTTTAAATTGTAGTATGTTTTATCTAGCAGTAATTTAAACAACATATTTCAAAACGTGTAACTTAATGGTAGTGTTTTTAGATTGTCAGGAATATGGTTATGTCAGTTTTGGAATTGAACATGCAGTAGACGTTTTTTGTATAAACATTGTCTTTGGTTATGCACGTGCAACTTATTACTATTTCTAAAACATGATGTTTTTTTATATAGATAAGATAGCAAACAAGCAGATGGGTCTCCTGATGGAAAGAGACAGCCATCGCCTATAGACACCAAATATGTTGATGGTGCGTTGCTATCTTGTGGCGAGGTCTAATGCCACATGCATAAGTTTACCGGCTACCTTACCCTTCAAACCGGAACACGACAGTGATTAGCACTGACGCTATTGCAGCAGGAATAGGTAAGGTACCAGACCCGGTCGAGCCGATGCAGAACTCTACCACCTAGTAGTCACGATGGTAGTGACACGCATAGCCACTCGGTCGGCTTTTATGACCTGCCTGACAGAACGACAGTTGGCCTATTCTTCAAAGGAGGCCGGGACCAACTCAGGAAAAATGGGGTTGCTGGTACAAGATCCAGTAAATATCCCCGCGGGATTGAAAATTTTTTATGAGATTGCATTCCCTATTTATAATACGTCAAAAGATATGAAACATGTTAACTATTAGAAAGGGAGATTGAATTTGTAGGTCTAAACATAAAAAGTTACAGTAAATAACTTGTCAGTGCCGCGCCAGCTGGCGCAGAGAAGTTTAATATTAAAATGAAAAGCCTGAAAAACAATGGGTGTGAGGCAGGCTGCTCGACTCGGGGCGGATTTCTGTTTACATCTGCGAGATTGATGTGTTTATTCTTGTTGCTTCATCTTTCATCTGTATGTGTCCTACTTAACATTTAGTACTTTTAATCATATTATATATTATTTCTAAAAGGTGGTTTTTTTCTGGAGATCTTTTTAAATGATAAACCAATATTAATAATTCATATACTAGTTTTAAACCGTATGTTTCTTGATTTTGACAAAAAATATAAAAAATAATAAAAGAAATCGTTATTTTTTTATCTATAAAGATACGAGTGCCATCTGTTGTCATAACTACAAGTACATTGTACATGGGGCGCTATCTATAAATATTTTTTGTAATTAATATGACAGCATTATTATCATTTGACGACAACATTGTGCGAAATTTTCGCTAGGGTCAGTTAGTTAATTTAGAGCTAAATTAAAAAGTTAAATGTTGGACATTTTCTTGTGTCAGATTTGTTACTGTTCAGCCTTTGGAACATAAGAACAGACTTGAAACACTCTGAGGATTAAAAATTTAAAGAACGTTTGTTCATCTATGTTAATTTCTAAAAAGCGTTTATAGTTTGTCTAAAATATGATAAATAAAATAAAAATATGAAATCGGCTCTTCTCTTACTGTATGTCAAATGGGTAATCTTTAAATAGTAGTTTGCTTGGCTTTAATAATCATAAAACATAAAGATTTTGACGAGTAACTTCAAGGATGGTTTCCTTTCTTTACTGAGGAAGTTACATTCTTCCATATTTTTAGGTCCTGTTTTTAGATCATTAAATAGCAAACAAGCAGATGACTCTCATGATAGTGAGAGAAATCTTTGCCTATAGACACCAAAAATCTTAATGGTGCGTTGCTATCCGTGTGACAAAATGGTAGTGCCACATGGCTACATTACCCTTCAAACTGGAACATGACAGTGACAAGCATTGACGCTACGCTTAAGTCGTTTCAGCCCGAGGTCCGAATCGTCCCATTCCAAACATACCTTGGGCCATTTACACCGCTCCACCACTGCGGTGCGAATGGTTTTATTCAAAAACGGCACTTGGGCGATTCGCACCGCGTTTCAAATCTCGTATGGAGAAACGACTAAAGACCTAGTAAATATAACTAACCTGGTGCGTGATAACGTTTATGGGCATAAAAGATAATAATTATGCGTTAAAGTCGACATACCTACACATCAATAAAATGTTTTTGACGGAAGATCATTTTACTAGAGGAACTCTAAAATATCATGATAAGTCGAGTGCTCGTGATAAAAGCGTTCAGCCAAATAGAAGTGTTATGATTAAGGTGAGAGCATGTTTCACGTGAGACGCTTGTAAACATGGCTTTTGTTTTTGACACTGACTATACATTTGGATTTTGCCCTTTCTTTTTTCGAAAATTTTTCAAAGAACATTTTTTCTCAGTAAATTTTTTAGTAAAATTTATGTTTATATGACGAAATAATACGAAAAATGTTTCGATGTGATTTTTTTCATTTATAATAGATAGTCACAGTTGGAAAACATTTATCTTGATTTTTTCCCAAAAGAATTTAAAGAAAGCGGTTTTGTCCAACTTTTATTGTTAATAAAAACATTGGTTTTCTCTTGGCCTTGGTCCTTGGTTTGGTCCATTTGAAGAATGTAACGTCTATCTTCCTGTCATGCAGTGAGTGCGTTGAATTCAAACGATTTTCCAAATGTGCTATTACTATATTGACTAATAGATAAAAGAGGTTTGCGACGTTTTTCGTATTTTATTTACTTTTGTTTGTGCCTAAGATGCTTTCGTGTAGGTTATGCATTCTTGTCACGCACACATTAACCATTATTAATAATTGTACGCCGCGGCGCGGCTGTGCGTTTTTATCGGTTGAAATAAAATGTATGGCTCAACCAACTTCAATCACACACAGTATTAAATTCTTACACTAATTTGATATAAAAAGTATATGATTATAAATAGAAACCTTAATTCTTCAAATTCTGTATAACTTTAAGCCTTTGAAGAGAGTTACACTAAAAAATCTCGTTGAAAAAAAATTCGTCAGACAGTTGATTATATTATTTTAAAAACAACAAAGAAAAATATCGACACGTAGGGATTGAACCTGCGACCGTCTCCCTAAAGCCGGGACGCTCCTCCATTGTGCTAGTGTCGGCAGGTTTGAGGTGGCGAAATTCTTCTTTGCTATATGAACTTGAAATGAAATTACGTCGATTTCTCAAGCACGGGAAGGGTGCTATAACACAAAAATAATAATAATAATGTTTTTTTTTACACAAATTGATCTGACCCCAAAGTAAGCACATTATATGCTTGTAGTGTGGGTGTCTGTCAACGATACTAATACATAGAAATACATATATAAATACTATAATATATTTAATAAACACCCAAACCCAGAAATACAAACATCTGTGCTCACACAAATGACTGTCCCTGCCGGGAATCGAACCCGGACCCCATTGATTGCGTAGTCAGGGTCGCTAACCACTCGACCAACAGGGCGGTCTAAATAAATAATGATTATATTATGTCTGTAAACACGAAATAGGTTGGTTTGGCTGTATGAATTCATTTATTTTTTATTTTTGTAGATGGTGCAAGTTATTTCTGTCAGATGAACTCTCTGCGTGTTCACTATCTGATGATATAAAAACGGTTAAAATAGCGATGCCAAAAATATTTTCTCCCATCCTGTTATCTTCAGATATAGATATAGATCAAATGGCAAGGCATAAGTGACAAATATAATATCTATAGGCGATAATCATCTCTTTCTATAAAGAAAACTATCAGCTTATTAGATATCATGTAAAAATAAGAGATATATAGTAAGGAAATAATAAATATTCCCGGGACAAATTACACTTACTGATCTAACCCCATAACACCAGCGTATTATTTGCTTGTGTTATGGGTGTTAGTCAACGATACTAATACATATATAAATACTAGAATATATTTAATAAACACGCAAACCTGGAAATACAAACGTTTATGCTCATCACACAAATGCTTGTCCCCGTCGGGAATCGAACCATAGCCCTATCTATTGCATAGTCAGGTCAGGGTCACTAATTACTCGACTGACGGGGCGGTCTAATCTCCACGACATACTTCTTGAATCTTGTGACACAGGAAGCGAGATTCAAGTGTTATACAACATAGTCTAGCGGAATTACTTTAGGTACATATTATATTTTACCATTGATATAAAAACCCAAGATGCACAGCCCCGAACAAAACTGACACTCAAAAGTGTTCATAATTTCATTTAAATAGTTATAGATATGGCAAAAACATATGTCTTTGCATTTCCAACTTTAAGCGCAAGATTTATAGTTGTTTTTACAAAGCAATGTACAAAAAGAAATAGACGTTGTCGCGGCCGACGCGATTCTATTTGAAATTAGCGCACAATTTAAAATTGTGCGCTCATTTATGGAGGACGTTTTTGAGATACTGATTGTGTATCTTGTATTTTTTATATCAATGTATTTTACATTCAATAAACCGCTGGTTATTTATAACCGCATCGAAATCATTATCCGTGATGAAGTGTTATGCTTCGTTGATTAACATTTGCAATGGCCTATATAGTCCTAACGCCACGCTTATGCGTAACAAATTCAAATGCTTATTTTACAGTGTTGGCGTTCGCTTCCAACATATTGGCGTAACTCTCTCCACAATTTACTTTGCTGATTAATTGGAGCGGGTACTCTGGATGAGGAATTATGTTTCGGGCCTATACGCTAATTGAACGTTTAAGTTAATTTGTTTATGTTATCGTTGGAATCAATGTCTTAGCAATAATAATATACTTATTTGTGTCGCCAACCACACTCGACAAGCAAAAAAATCTTAAACAAAATATTGACAGTAAAATTTAAATAAAAAAAAAAACAGAACTTATTTCTGTAACTTCGAAAAGACTAGCTTAATAAAGAAATGAGTAAACAAGATACATTACAAAGCTAAAAATATTGACCGTGAAAAAAAAGTATCTTCACGCCCATATCCCCGAAGAGGTTGGCAGAGGTACAACAAGTGCACCCACGATTAGTCGAAGATACTTGATCCCACAAATGTGATAGGTGGCAAGCCTATCGCCAACCGGGCACTTTCCAATCCCGGGCAACTTTGTGTTTCTCAGAAAACTGAAAAAACGCTTATTTTATGTGCCCAACCCGGGAATCGAACCCGAGACCTCATGTGGTCGACGCCAACGCTGGACCACTAGACCACAGAGGTTTTTTTTTATTGACCGTGAAATTTACAAAAAAAAAACAGAATAAAGAACAACGCGAAAAGGCTAACTCAATAAAAGAATAAAAAGAAACACGAGACACGGTATAACAAAGCTGAGTGTTTCCCCGTGTTGATTCTGGCTCATTTCAAAGAATAGATCAACAAGCTTACTGCTAGGCATCTCGTAAAAGACGAGAAATGGCAATTACGTGTCATTGACATCACAATTATTATTACCAGTTAGAGTTCTGCAAATTTTCTACCGGGTTTTGATACCACCGCCTTACGCTTTGCAGTCGCAATAGCGTCAGTGCTTTTTGCTGTCGTGTTCCGGTTTGAAGGTTAACCTGGCTTATGCATGCCGTATATGGCATTCCAACTCCATCGTATAGATAGGAAGGCATCATTAATATAGCGATGGCTATCTCTTTCCACCAGAAAAACCATCTGCTTGTTTGATATTCTGTGCAATAAAATGTAAAATGCATCTTTATCTTCGTACTAGCTTTTGCTCGCGCCTTCGCTTGCGTTAAATTCATTTCAGGGAAGCGGGGTTTAGAAAGAGACAAACAGTACCCTATGTCACTTTCCATCCCTTCAACTATCTCCACTTAAAAAACACGTCAATTAGTTGCTCCGTTTTGCCGTGAAATACGGACAAACAAACACACACACTTTCCCATTTGTAATATTATTATGGATCTCGGATTTTGATAGGCGGGATAGCTGACTTTAAAAATAAATAACGTGACGCCCATAAAATTACAGATGCAAGTGATGAAATCAGGATTTATATAATACTAGCTGCCGCTTGCAGCCCGCTTTATAATAAAAGTTTTTGGTGATTCCCGCGGGATCATGTAATTTTTCCGGGATGAAAAGTAGCCTATGTGCTATTCCAGGTCATCATCTATCTGTGTGCCATATTTCATTTTAATCCATTCAATAGTTTTTGCGTGATTGAATAACAAACATCCATCCAAACATCCAAATTTTCGCATTTATAATATTAATTTATATAATATTATATATATTATATAAGGTACAAAGTCCCCCAATGAGACTGGTGACAACCTTTCGACAAATTAGACACATATTTAGTTTCCGGCAAGTTGTGTTATCCATAAAAACCTAAAAAAACGCACGAATTACCAACCTGGGATTCAAGCCCAGGAAAATAGTCATGTAGAATGAAACAGGTACCCCTGGACCATTGAGGCTATTTATAACGTTGTAAATTATGTATTTAGTTTAAAAAAGCGGATCTTTTTGTTGAAAGTCCTCTTGTCACAAACTGTTTAAATAATTTTAAATGAATTTAACCGCATTTAAATTTCTTGAACAAGAATGTAAATTATTTGGTGCAAGCAGAACTTAATATTAAATACATCTTTGTTATTTTGTAAGCGTATGCTAAATGCGTTAAAGTCGTTTGAAGAATATCTCTTGTAATATTGGCTAAAGAACAAACGTAAATGTAGCATTTGTTTAAAATAAATTTGTGCAAAATATCTTCCAGTCTTCATTGAGACTGATTGTTACTGAATTATTAGTACGAGGTAATATTAGTATTGCTCAAAATGAGGCTTTTAAATCCACTGGTAGGATTTTGTCATATATACAGACCACATATTTTGATAGCGTGGCGTTTGGTTGAAAAGTTGTGGAAAATAGAAATATGCTGCTAAAAACTGACAGCTAGGTATCAAAAATAGTTATTTACTTTTTAACTTCCCGCTACGAAGTACGTAATGTACGTAGATAGGAAGTTACTGAATTTGCCCCGATTTTCGAAAATCTAGTTTTCAACCGGATCTCCACGTTTTGAGGTCCTAGGAATCTTTTCCGACTATTTTCACGATGACGTCAGTATGTCTGTATGTATGTATGTGTGTGTATGTGTGTATGTAAACATCTCATAACTTTCTAACGGCTAGACCGATCAAAACGGGGTTGATGGCATTCGATTGGATTCCGCTCAACTTAGATTTCCTGAAAATTTGAACCGATTCGGTCCAGGAGATTTTGAGAAATTTTGAAAAACCCCCAAAAGTAATTTTGGCGAAACAGTATTTTTTTAACATAACTTCCAGATTAATGTACCGATTGAGTACAAAAACTAATCAGCTCTATTCTTCGAAAAACTATATCTAATGTATAAATTGCATCAAAATCGGTTTATCCGTTTGGGAGAAATCGTTGACGAAAAATTTTAAAAAAAGTGTTTTTTCGACATAACTTCGAAATTTTTCAACCAATAATTTTTTGGTATTCTACAATATTTTAGTACTAAAAAAATACGTCAGATGGCATTTCAATCGAATCAAAATTGAATCTAATTTTCAAAAGTTACAGCTTATCAAATATTAAAATTACGTTATTTTTAGCATATTTACTTTATATTTTTAAAATAACTTTCAGGCTAATACACCGATGGACTTCAAAATCTTACCAGCTTTTCTCCTTTAAAAACTGCGTCAAATACCGTTAATTGGATCAAAATCAATCAATTTTTTTAGGATTTATTAATAGTGAAAATATTTGAAAAAAATGTTTTTTTGACATTGCTACGAAATTTTTCAACCTATCGAATATTTAGCTAAAGCAATATTTCAGATTTTAAAAAATTGAGTTGAATGTCATTCGAAAGATCAAATTCAATTAGCGTTTCCAGATTATACAATTTTTAAAAAATCAATATACTGCCATTTTAACAAAATAGGTGTTTGAACTGAAAAAATCTATGTCTATAGTTTTTACTCTTTTGAGCTTAAAATATCTACCTTAATTTAGCGGAAAGTTTCAGGGATGACCTGTAGGGTCAACCGCCTACAGATTTTTTATAACAAAGACGTCTCCTTGTTTTGGTTTGCAGCTTTTATTTTTTGCTGATAATTGTTTTAAACTGTGTTTCGTAATGTATTAAATTTTAGTAAACCCTTAATGTAGTCTCTATTTAAACCAATTTTGAAGGGGCCCAATAGGAGTTTTCAAAGAGTTTAAAGTTTTAATATTTTTTTTATTTTTTTTATCACTTTATTATTAAAATTAATATAAATCACGTACAAAACGCGAGCTTGTCACTGAAAGAGATGTTACCAGCAGACCCGAGAAGTGAGAATGCAAGTAAAACTTGAGAACGGCTGGACCGATTTTGAGTTTAAAACATTCATGGAGGTTCAGATTGGATTAAAAGGTGAAAAAATGTAGAAAAAAACGGAAAAGTAGACACAAAGTTGACAGAACAACCTTTGCCGGGTCAGCTAGTTTTATAATATACTAGCGACCTGCCCGCGGTTTCACCCGCGCAGCTTTTGTTCCCTTGGGAATATCGGAAAGGTTTATACACTTAAACCTTCCTAAAGAATCAATCTATCTATTAAAAAACCCGCATCAAAATCCGTTGCGTAGTTTTAAAGATTTAAGCATACATAGGGACATAGGAACACACAGAGAAAGCGACTTTGTTTTATACTATGTAATGATTTAACGATCAGTTATCCAATTTATTCAACTGCTCTGTTTATAAATGAGTCAGGAATGATGTGGTTGTATTTTTAACATTCAACTTCTCCAATTTTTATTTGTGTTAGTCCTTAAAATGTGGCGGTATCTTATTGATATGTTGCGATGTATATTCTGTTGTTTTGCATGTATGGTGTATTTAATGGTTTGGTTATTGTTAATTGTTCATAATAGTTAATATACAGAGGGATACTAAAATACTAACCCCTTATTCATAAACGTGTGCTACGTGTCGCAATTCATTAAGTTTGTTTGTAAAATAGTACTAATTTTGTAGTTCTTCGACATACATCAAGCGTTTATGAATAAGGACTTTTTTATTAATAAGTTAGAAATATTTAACAAAAAATAGCACAGTATATTATATTCTTAAATTATTTTTTAATGAATCGTGAAGGCGTATGTTTCCAAAGAGAATGTAGATAAGATAAAATCATAGTAATGAATAGATATTTTTCAATTATCTCAATTGAATCCGATCTTTGAATTGAAGGACAATAATTAAAAATATCTATTTTGTTTTTGTCCTTCAATTTAAAGGTCGGGCTTAAGGGACAATGTGTTATTCTTACTGAGCGAAAAAATAGCTCTTGTTTTTTAATAAAAAGTTTCTGTGAGAGATGAATTCTGCTACGAGAAGCCGCATGCTATTTTTTCTTTTAATAAGCGTTTTCTTTATTTAATGCTTACATCTGTGAACTTTATTTAATTAAAATATGGGTTTTATAAGGAGTGGTAAATCGTATAATTTTATTCGTATTTAAATGTCGATCTCTACAATCTTAAAGCAAATGTAACTAACTATTAAAGTATAACATATTATACTTTACAATTATTTGGTACCATCATTATTTACAGGCTTTTTTGTAAAAATCTAACCACCTTTATATGTTATAACCACCTTTATAGGTTATAACCACCTTTATAGGTTATTTATTTAAAGTTATGAAAGGTATGTTACAATAATTGTAGAGTTTTTTAAAATTCGTCCTTTTTTTAAAATAAACCGCTTTGCAAATTCGAAACAAAGTTCTTTTTATTAAATATTAGTTTTGTATTAAAATTGTTATTGTAAATTGTGAAAAGTAGTGAAACATTTTGGTAGTTTCATTCTAATACAAAGTTTTATTCATTTTGTTTTTTTTATTTAATTCTGCTACTTTTTGATGTATAATGCGCAAAAAACAAAATTTTATTTATTTACTTTGTTACAAATTGATTACGTAATGTAAATTTATTGATGTATTGGAAAACCAATTTTTGAAACGTAGAGTTGCTTTAAGCTTAAACGCCTTTCATATTTGCAATGTTAATTATTGGTAAGGAGTGAGTTGTTTGATCAATCTTTAAAATTTTTCAATATTCAAAATGTTTTAGTTTTATTTGAAATGATATTTTGTCATGTCTTATTTACTGTTTCTGTTATTTTATAATTACATTGTTAATTATAATTTTTGTAGGTGTTGTACGATGGCAAACTGTCATCTGCGATAGTGTTCATGTATAATCCGGTGGCGACTGATGGTCAGTTGTGTTTACAATCGGCTCCCAAAGGCAACGTATCATACTTCGTACACACGCCCCATGCACTCATGCTGCAGGTGAGTGATTGTTTTGTAAAATCTCGTATTCACTTTATTAATCATCATTTAATGAAGTTCTTTAGGCTGGTACATTTCCTCGACATGGAATAAATAACATTTGTATGATGAGCAAATAGAAATTAATTTTTTGTCTTTGGTCCGGCGTGAAATGAATGTAGCAAGTTAGTATTTGGAGAAAAGTGACAGATGCAACCTGCGGATATCTGCAATATCAAACGTCATTTACTAATGAGCATATTGATCCTCCCGTATTAGTAGTAAGGTAAGGTAACCTACCTTACTGCTAGGCATCTAATCTTAAAAGGTGAGAGAAGGCGTGAATTAACATCCCTACTAGCCCGAGTTTGGTACCACCGCCTTAATTATCGCTAACGTGTCCCGGTTTGGAAGGTAAGGTAGCCAGCAAACTTACGTATGTGGCCTTAACGCCACGGAATATTACCATCTTCGTTCTTGTTCTTGTCTATCTGTTTCGTTCTTGTCTATCTGTTTCTTTGTGGCACTCTAAATAAAAATCCTTTTATAACATTGTCAATCTATGGATGGCTTTTGTGAATATATGGATATTTGGATTATTTGGTGTCCATACCAATATCATAAATGCGAAAGTAACTATCTATCTGCATGTCTCTTCTTTACAAATTTCATCAAAACCACTGAACTGATTTATATGAAATTCGGTACAAAGATAGTTTGAGACCCGAGAAAGGATATAGAATTTTTATCTCGGAAATCCCACAGAACAGGGAACAATGCGGGTGAATCCTTGAGACTTTTAGAAATTTTTCCACGCGGATGAAGTCCCAGGCTCAGCAAGGAAACAATATTTTGACTGATAAACTGTATACAACGCGCACTATGAAACTCGTCAATTAATATTTTTAAATAAAACAATAAATTCAGCACTGAACATTTTTTTTTCGTGAATTTAAACATTGTTTTTTCATGAATTCATTTGTCGTAAGTGTGCGCTAAAGTATGTTTTTCTTAGATATATTTTTTATTAAATATTTGTAAATGTGAAGATTTAAATATTTTTGCCCTATTACCTTGTTTTAAGTTTATTTTTTCTTCAGGTCAATTCATTATGGAAGGTGTCTATTATTTTTATTTTTAATTCTTTATTTATAAAAAATATAACATACTTATGTTCAAAATGGTTGCAATGGATTCAGTAGCGGTTTTTTATTTTTTATTTTTTTATATCATAAGATAGTAAACAAGCAGATGGGTCTCCTGATTGAAAGAGTCAACCATCGCCTATAGACACCAAAGGTGTTAATGGTGCGTTGCTATCTTGTGGCGAGGTCTAATGCCACGTGCTTAAGTTTACCGGCTATCTTACCCTCCAAACCGGAACACGACAGTGACCAGCACTGATGCTATTGCGGCAGGAATAGGTAAGGCGGTGATACCAGGCCCGGTCGAGCCGATGCAGAACTCTACCACCTAATAGTCACGAGGGTAGTGACGCGCAAAGCCACTCAGGCGTCTTTTACAACCTGCCTGGCAGAACGGCAGTTGGTCTGTTCTTCAAAGGAGCCCGGAAAATTGGTTTCTCAACCAATTACTTTTTGCTCTTACGTACAATCCTGTGACAGGGAATGTATACTGAAGGGTGCTCAGTACTCGATTCTTATACCGAATATTAAAAAAGAGTACTTCAATTTCGTCCTAATTATCCAACAAAAATGTTTGTGTACGGACACCCGCGCATAGATAGCGTAGTTCATCGCTTGCAAACAGCGATTTGTTAATGCGGCATGTGTCAGTTAAAATGCGCGCCTATCACCCGCACGGTGATCACATTTTTTGAATATTAATACACTAATTTTGCTCGTTTTATTATATTTTTATTGGTTCCATAATAATCTGGAAAAACCTTAAAAACAACAAAGAAAAATATCGACACGCGGGATTTGAACCTGCGACCATTTCCCTAAAGCCGGGACGCTCTTCCGCTGAGCTAGTGTCGACAGGCTCGAGGCGGCGAAATTCTTCTTTGCTATATGATCGATTACGTCGATTGTACTTCGGGAAGAGCGTCCCGGCTTTAGGGAAATGGTCGCAGGTTCAAATCCCGCGTGTCGATATTTTTCTTTGTTGTTTTTAAGGTTTTTCCAGATTCCCAAGCACGGGGTGAGTGCTATAACAAAAAATAATCCATAATAATCTGTCCTTTAACATTTAATACAGTATTTTGCCAGTCAACCCGTATAGTTTTATGGTCAATATTGACAATCATTTCGTTTTTTCAGGAAGTGAAGGCGGTGATCACTCACTCTATTCACAGCGCGCTGAACTCTATCGGCGGGGTGCAGGTGTTGTTCCCGCTGTTCGCACAACTCGACCTGCCTCATGACGCCCCAGTCTCGGATCCTAAGCGTGATCCTATGTTATGGTAAGTTATTTCCTCGTATCCTCCATTTGTCCTCACAAAAGGGCAGTAAAATAGGTTGAGGTTTCTCCCGCTGAAAATGATTCACCTAATATGGCCTAATATGGCCAGCTCTTTGGGATGAATCAGTAGCTACAAACTATTGGTAATATAATTTTTAAAGTAAAATTTATAAACAAAAATAATCGTCTCGTGGTGTAGGGGTTAGTCTATTCGTCTCAGATTGTTAGGTCCCGGGTTCAATCCCGGGTCGGGCAACAGTGTTATAGAGATTTTTGTAGGTTTTTTCGAAAATCCAAAATCTTAGCAGCTCGAGTCTAGCGAGGTGGTGTATTACCAATCCTGTGCCTCGGATGGGTACATAAAGCCGTTGTTCCCGGTTATCGCTAGAAATAGTCGAAAATCGTTATCAAGGCATAAAATGCGGCAATGGGTATCATCACTCATCCCGCCGACCGACAAACCGGCAAATCGCGGTGAACCGGAAAATCTATAGACGTTAAGTTTACTCTGACTACTCCGCAAGGTAACTGGGTATGATGAGATGATGAGTTGAGATGTTTTTTTTTTAATTTTTACAATATTTTAGACCATGAAATAGCGCCTGAACGACGTAACGTTGTTAACGAAGTCGTGCTAATTTGTTAGCTTAGACAATTTTTTTTTGGTCGTAGATAGTCTGGATTTGTTAGTACTGTTTTTTTGCAGGCTATACTATTTTAGTACTATTTTACTGCGCACAGAAAATCGATAATATGTCTTGAGTGTTTGGGGTCAAGTTTTGAGTTGAATTTGTTATTTGACAAAATGTCAACATATAATCAAATATATTTATCAGGTTTAATAAAAAAATAGTACGAATTTTGGCAGGCATAGTCTTTAAGCGTTTTGACTTTGACTTGAAACAGCCAAAGAAAGATATTCCGAGATTAATACAAAATTGCACAGTTTAATGTTATGTCCAGTCCAAATAGCAAGTTTCTATTTCGGTTTCGCGTAATATGAACATTTTAAGCGTGATATTTATGTAATAGTCGAACGAGACTTGAATAGCGACTCGACTATACTATATTCAAAGATAATAAACAGTTCGAGATGCGAGATGACACGAATGGGCTAAATCGATACTGTTTTGAAGTAACTTAAGTCCATTAATATATTCTAAGTAACAAAGTGACTGGAATGCATATACCGTCTAAATGCATTTTGAATGTCACAGCCTAATAATCTCTCTCAAAGTTAACGTGCCGTCTACTTCGGGCGAGTAATACTGGCAGATCCTCGCCTCTCCTAATTGCCTGGTTTTAAACTCGGTCATCCAGTAGATTTATGGAGTTTGAGGATTTCAAATGGAGATGATTAATTTCAGTTTTAGTTCTAATTGCTACAGTTGTGATAACATTTGGTGGAATAGGCTTATTTCGTCGTCAAGATTTATTTCATTTAACTTGTTGTGTATGGGTTAAAACTTGCAACTTAATTTAAACCTAATTTTCTTTAACCGTTTGAGCTAGTTTTATATGCGCTTGTTATTCATGACAAGCATGATAATCTAATTGACAACATTCTTAATCCAATTGATTGCGTTTATATAGTCAAAGTTTAGCCAACTATTCCGGACTCCCAAAAATGTCGGATCAACAATTTTCAAGGCAAAATATTTTTTTTAAATATAATAATAACTTGCGGAGATGAATCTCATCAATTTTAAGAGTTTTTTTTTAACTCACTGTCGCTATTGCGGCAGGAATAGGTAAGGCGGTGGTACCAGACCCGGGCGAGACAGTCTTTAATTTTTTGTTAAATTATTATGTTACAATACATTTTCAAAATTTAAACTTATTTTTTTTATTATATTGTTTACAAGTGGCCAGTTCTAATAACTTTCAATTTGATCCTCGTTTACCAAATATCTAGGATAGAATTTATCATTCCCATTTTCATAATTTCTACATGACCTAATATGTTACAACATATGTCGAAGAATGTCTTATTGAAAGTGTATTAGGTTTAATTGAACCACAACTTTTGAGAAGGAAATAAGTACAAAATCTTGTTTTTTGGGAAATCGAAAAAAACTGTGTAGCTCGGACATTTGAGTTTTTTCAGGGTTTTGACTTACTAATGTAATAATGTTTGAAGCTTAACGAATATTTTTGTATTGTGCAACATAGTGGCTTTCATGTTTTAGTTATGGTTATTTAAAGGTCCTGGACTTATTTCCTTCTCAAAACTTATGTATTTAACTAAGCTTAAATTTACAAAATAAAACAATGTTAGTTTATTAAATTCATTTTTATTATAAAACACAGTGAGAAAATACAAAATCGTTACATTTAAAACATAAAGATGAGAGTTTTCTGTTTCACGCTTCTTCGTCAACTGTTTCAGTCGCGGTAGTTGGCCACGTCAGGATATCTTCATAAAAATGTTTTTTTTTTCATCTGGCACGTACTGTACAATCTTACGGACGTCGTCCATTTTTTTTTTGTTATTAATCGATACTTTATTATTATAGGCTTTAGTGGATGGGAGTTCTGGACGTGTATTAGTTTTTTGTAGTAAAAAGATGTGTTTATTAGCCCTGTCAATATATTCATAAGCAGCCAGGTATCCCTTGTTATTGGACGAATATTCGAGATGTCGATACTCAGAAGTCAAGTACTTTGTGGTCTTGTCGATGGATTTACAGGTCTTTTCGTAGTACTGGGGCCAAGAGTTTTTGAAATCTAAAATATCATCTGACTTGACACTTGTTACGACAAAACCTGTCTTCTTGGCACCGGAGATCATTGTGTTATATTCATCTGGAGTGTATATTGTGTCTGCTCTTCTGATCAGTCTCTTAGCTGTACTGAAGTTTCTATCACATTGTAGAAAAGAGTAAATAAATAATAAATTTTACTTACAACACAACAAATTACACTTACTGATCTAACCCCAAAGTAAGCAAATATTTGCTTGTGTTATTGGTGTTAGTCATCGATACTAATACATAGAAATACATAATAATATAAATACCAGAATATATATAATAAACACCCAAACCCGAAAATACAAACATTTATAATCATCTTTCACAAAATCGATCACCTGGCGCAAAAAAAAAACAGCTCTAATACAATGCTCTAAGAGTGGAAATAGTTTTTATAGTAATTCGTCGCATCAGTTTTGAGAAAGGAATAAGTACAGGAGTTATTTCTTTCTCAAAACTTATAAGATATTTTGACCGCTAGTATTTGCGTGTACATTGCGTTTTTTATTTCTCTCTTCACACTAATCGATGAGTCTACTTACAATGAAGACTTTCTGGAACAAAAGTCATTTTGAGTGAAAGTGGCGCTTATTTCCTTCTCAAAAGTTATGGTTCAATTCTTATTCCCCTTTTCAGTTTAATTTCAAACTAGGTTAAGGGCGCATTTTTGGTATTTTTTCATTTTAATTTACTGTGATTTGGTACATTAGAACATTGGTACATACATATATTCTTATTTAAAAAGTAAATTTTGAATGTGTTCTCTAACATTTACTGTATTTGACTTTTCATTTCCTTTCTTCCTTTTTTAGATGCTGTAACATTTGTACGTAAAAAAGTAAACGTGCCATTAAATAATTATATGTCTAAATATTACTTAAATATTCCGGACCAGTCCGCCCGAAAATTTTCACGAAGTTGATCCAAGCTCCTCGTTATCCTAAGCTTCGTTATAGTCTTTATAAAGGATACAGTCGCCGGTGTGCATAAATTGTAATGTCAACAAGCGGTAATGCGAGTTATGAAGAGATTAACCCTAATGTGGCCGTCATGCGGACGATACAAAGCTACAAATCTCGTTTATAAACTTACATGTATAATTAAATTGTCGGTAACAACAGAAACAGTCGCGTAACAACAAGATAATTACCATTGTTTTAGTAATCTTTACATTTATAAATTATGTTTACTATAATATAATCATATATTTAAATCTTCAGTGAACATAAAGCCATATTTTTATACAAAGTTTTGCTTTTAATACCTTCCAAGGCCGCCAATAATTGGTTAAAAACGGCAATGATAAGAATAGAATATAAGGCAGTGAAAAACAAACCTTGAATTCAATTACTTACTAACTTTAATAAGTTTTTTGCTTGTAAGTTAAATTATATAACTCTTGGCCTTTTTATTGAAACTTAGTACTTATTAATAATAATATTCTTTAAAATGGAAAAATATAAAGAAATGGGCTTAAAATACTTTCAAGGTGCAATTAGTAACACCAATAGTGCTTTAACAAGGTGAAAAGTGTTGTGAAAGTATTTTTTCTAGCAATATAATAATGTTAGTATAGATATGCAGGTTTGTGGTCGCCTCGTCGTCGTATGTCACCTCATAATTTAGAGGTCCGGTGTCGGTGTTGACCGCATGAGGTCTCGGGTTCGATTCCCGGGATGGGCAATTCAAAATGTGTTTTTTCAGTTTCCTGATAAAAACAATTTTGCTCAAGATTGGGTAAGTGCCCGATTCCTTTCCACCTGTTACATTATGAGACTAACGGCCGGTTTCTGAAACGCAAATTAATTTTAACAAGCAATTAATCTGTGTTTAATTAACACAGAATTGCCACACATTAATTAACAAGCAATTAATTATTGTGTGGCAGGAATAGGTAAGGTGGTTATACCAGGCCTGGGTGAGCGATAGTAGTAACTCACAGCCAGTCGGTCGCCTTTTACGACCTGCCTTGCAGAAAGGCAGTTGGCTTATTTTTCAAAGTAGCCCGGGACCAAAACGGAGGAAAACTATTAAATTAAATTATTTTATTTTACTTTTCAGCTCGAAACTACTCAGCTTTGTGTGCTCGTTAGTAGAGTCGTGCAGCACAGTGCAACAACATATGCTGCAATGTCGTGGCTTCTTGGTAATATCTCACATGTTGCAACGATGCAGCCGTGATCATCTGACTCTAGACACTCTTACATCATTTTTGCAATTAACAAAACACCTCGTTACTTGCTGCTCACCAAATTCAGATCTTCTACTTAAACAGGTAATTAATTGAAATTCTTTTGTGATAATTTTAAGAGTTAGTTTTAGATTTAGCATGGAAAAGTAATGGTCCAAAAATTTTTCCTTGGGTAAGGAATTTTAACATTTTATTCATCATGTAATTATTGTATTACACGAAGTTGTTGAATGTATATTTTTATTCAAAATAAGTATTAATTTTTTTTTAAATTGTTTGTCTATGCTCTTTTATCTATTCAGGTCTTGAGATGAGAAAAATATTCATCCGTAGCTCAGCAAAAGTCAAAGCTGGATGAATAAGTTTACATAATCTAGCGATGGGCATTTCGAATCAATTTTATTGATCTTGTACTATTTTTTCAGTTTAACTCAGTTTTGAAATTATAGTTTAATATAGTGTATTCAGTTTTCAGATTCAAGTCAGTAAATCAAATTTTGTAGTATACTGGCTGACCCGGCAAATGTTGTTCTGCCTTTTTAACTACTCTTTTTTTTCTCACCTTTTAAACCTTTCCTGGACTTCAACAATTAATTCAAAACCAAAAATAGCCAAATCGGTTCAGCCGTTCTCGAGTTTTAGCGAGACTAACGAACAGCAATTGATTTATATATATATAGATTGTTCAAACGTAATCTTAACTATTAATATTGTCGTTTTCCAAATTTTACACAATATAATTTTCTTATAAGTATTCTCTTTTAAGAGTTTTCTTATAATTTGCAGCACAAATTAATTAAGCGTTCTCGAATATTAATTTGCAATAAACCTTAGAGCTTTTGTAATTTTCTCGGAGCGTAATGGATGGGATTATGGTATTATAATACGCTATAAATAAAGAATACGCCTTAATCAAAATTTCTAGTAGATTTCACGTCAGCTTTGAGAGCTTAGGTTTAGAGAAAATTGCTTTTGGTTACAGATTATGTTGAAGTGCGACCTTTTTATACATGCCAAGCAAAGGTGGCGAGAATAGCCGTATTTAATTATTGTACTACGCGTTGATTCGCTTAATATTGCTTTAGTTATCTTCATTGTAGTGTCAGGATCATGTTCACTTTAAGCTACCTTTTATATAATAAGCATCACCTACAAATAGATAGATTGCAATTGTGAGGGACGGCAAATAATAAACTTAATTATTCTCAAATGGCTGAATATTTAAGCTTCTTATTTTAAGTATTGTAATGTTATGGCTATTTAATTTAATTGTTTAATTGATATATACAATATTCAAGTCATCACAATTATTTGTGATCTTTAATAGACACTTATTTTTATAGCTATCAATATCTCGAACGCGAATTATGCTCCAAATTTTTTACGCATCAGAGTGCTAAGTGTGAGTTTTTCTTTTCGCATTCGATCGTGAGCGCGTTTCGAGTTTACTAGGAATTTGTATGTGATTTGTACAGCGCCACCTAGTGGTAAACGTGAGAAACCAGTTTACCACTAGGTGGCGCTGTACAAATCACATACAAGTTCCTAGTAAACTCGAAACGCGCTCACGATCGAATGCGAAAAGAAAAACTCACACTTAGCACTCTGATGTGTATTTTGGGCCACATAATAAGAATGTTATACCGGGTTGAGAACTTTGTCTGTTTATATTGTTATCTAAATGATTCGCATAAATCGCACATAAAATAAACAAGCCTGCAACAAATAAAACTGCAACAAATAAAACTTTTTGTATGTTTACATAACATAAAGTGTAGTTTATTAGACCGACAATGTTAAACTAGCTATAATTTATACATGAGACCGCCAACACTTGGTGATTCTGCATCATATTGATTTTCTCAAAGTGAACTCCTGTACTGTTTTACAATTAAATTATTAACCGTTTTGGCTTATCAGAGTATTATCGGGGCAAATATGGTTGGCTTTAAAACAGATGTAATTGTGAAATAGTAGGTACAAGATTTTATTTTAAGAAATCTAATTAAACTATCTCAAAATCGTGAAAAGAATTTAGTTATTGTAGTTAAATACCTTACCGACACAGAGGCAGTTTATTTGGAAGTTCAATTTGCTGATGTATGTTAAAACTAACGCAAGCACTGCATTGGCAATGGGGGAATAAGTAATTATTCGGTAGTCGCCAAAGCGCGATATGCTATTTATATAATTTAGAAAGCGCCGATTTAAATGCAGTGATTGTCGCAAAACTGACTATTACTAGTACTAAATAAAATATCTGTGACATGTTTAAATCTAAGTTAAATAAAAAAAAACATATAATATTTGGTACTTAGGTGAGACTTGATATAGAGGCGACCCAGAATTTCATTTCTATTGGTGAAGCATTTTTCTGTGCTTGATGGGTTTCTACTATCAGTTTGCCAGCATAATCTTTCTTATGCACAGATGTAAAGTCATAATTACATTTTTGTTATTTTTGCCTAGCTTATTTCATTAGGATGGTGGGTGTTGATAGTTGTATATTGTTTTACTACATTCTCAGGAAGATGGTTGTTAGCGCACGCTCCTTCCGCTTATGAACCCCTTTTGCATTGCAAAGCTATCACAGTCACGTACGTATTTAGTTAAGCTATTTTTAGCACTAGTTAAATATTTTTTGCTTTATATATTTGGAATTATTTTTTATATTTATTATTCATTGCAACAGCTTTTTATATAAATTAAATGCTTATCATTCAATCAATCTGGCCACACTATAGATGGATTATATGGAAATTGACAGAATATGTACATTAAATTATGGGATACACATAACACGAACACTACATGAATACGAAAAACTTCCGTCTGTCACAAATACGAATTTTCATAATTCCGAATGGTTCAAAATTAGGAACTTTGTATTTTTATGTATCAATTCCGATTTATCATTCATTTTTCATTTAATTAATATTTTCACTTCGTTTTCATTTCTTATTTTATAATTCGTAAATTTCAATATTCCTAACGCTTATAATTACTATTCTCAAAATACCGAGTTTCAAACTAAAAATCGGACTCAGTGATAATTCGAAACATTAAAAATACGAATTCTGTTTATTAAGATATTGATTAATTAGAATTCCGATTTTTTATATTTTTGTAATAAACAATAGAGAAGATCTGGCGCTTGGCGACCGCTGCCGCGGCGCGCTTACTTCATTCGTTTCGCGCGGTGATCACTGTTCTACCCTAACCTAAGCCAAACGTTTCAATACACCAATAATAGAGGGGATCTGGCGCTCGACGGCCACTGCCGCAGCACGCTGGCTTCACTCGCTCATCTTAAATAGTGAGCGGTGCTCACTTTTTTGATCTAACAACCCAAATAATAAAATGGTATCACATACACCACTTATATATGCTTAACTGAATATTATACCAATTCAATCAGAATCCTAATTTTAGCAGTTTCGATGTATTGAAAATAGGAATATCTCGGCGCTTGGCGAAACTTCGACATAATGATTATTTTAAATTTGAACACACTGTTTCAAAATTCACTAACTATAAATTTGTTTTTTAATTGAATATCCAACAGGTTTAGTATTTTACTGCACCACCAGGCCGCCGTGTTGGTCCCGGCCTCCTTTGAATAATAGGCCAACTGCCGTTCTGCCAAGCAGGTCGTAAAAGGCGACCGATTGGCTATCGAGTCACTACCATCGTGGCTACTAGGTGGTAGAGTTCTGCATTGTCTCGCCCAGGTCTGGTACCACTGCCTTACCTATTCCTGCCGCAATAGCGTCAGTGCTTGTCACTGTCGTTTTCCGGTTTGGAGGGTAAGGTAGCCGGTAAACTTATGCATGTGGCATTAGACCTCACCACGAGATAGCAACGCACCATTAACATCTTTGGTGTCTATATGCGATGGTTGACTTTTTCCATCAGGAGACCCAACTGCTTGTTTGCTATCTTATGATATAAAAAAAGGCCTAAAAACTTGTGTTTTTAAGCGTTAACATTAGGTATTTTATTTATTATAATAAGTCGTATTTATTTTTAATTTAAGTTTTTAGCCCTAACACTTGAAGAAGAGGTACCCGGGGTAACCGGTAATTTTTTACCTTTTTTTAAATTCAAAAACAAAAATATAGTTCGTGAGTTTTGAAACAGTACGATTGTTTAAATTTGAAACAATCAATACCTCGACTTTTTTCGCCTAGCCGCAATAATGACAAAATCGAAGTAATATAACGATGCTTCTATAAAGTATCGCGATGTAGGCCAAAACATGCTTTGAAATCAAAATGCTATTTATAACTTGATGCCAAAAAGTTATCCGTATAGTTACCTAACACAACACAATATATAAGCACTATAGAATTTATACTAAGTATATATAAATATATTTATCGAGTAAAAATGTGTAAATATGTAATGACAGCTGCAAAGGAGCGTTCGCTTTCATCCATCGGACAGTAATTAGTCTATGCTAATCAAGTCTTTTTGTCGGTCTTTCCTCACGTGGCAGCTTTTGGATCACATTCTCTTCAACCCGGCTTTGTGGATCCACACTCCTGCAGCGGTTCAAGCCAAGCTGTACAACTACTTTGCGACGGATTTTTTGGCTGATGCCCACATATATGGGAGTGTGAGGCGAGTCAGCACTGTTCTGCAAATTGTACACACACTCAAGTACTATTATTGGGTGGTTAATCCAAGGACTAAGAGTGGCATCATACCTAAAGGATTAGGTAAGATTTTGGTACAGAATTTGTAAAGAAAGTTAGAGAAGCAGAGAGAAATTTTATCATATCCTAATACCTTTTTTAAAGTGCCCTTAACACACAAACAAATATCACTTCTATTGCAAAGAGAACATGCGTCTACCTAATTACAGTTTTTGTCAATCAAATAAAGTTAGTTCATTCTACATTTAATAACTATTTGTATAATAAAGAAATATATTTCGAAATCTAATTTTCTTAGATATAGATATACATATTTATAACTCAATTAGTTTTATTTTTAAGTTAACTTTTAGATTATTATTTTTTAATCATTCTGAGACTAATGTTTCGGTGGTTCTTTTTATAAAGTCATGTTTAAAGTTATTTTTATATCTTTCGTTGAAGACAAACTTCACGATATTTTTACCATTATTCATCTTACCTTTCAGACGGACCTCGACCGGTGCACAATGACATTCTTGGCATCCGGGCGTTGATTTTATTGTTTCTAAAGCAACTAATTATGATCGGCAATGGAGTCAAAGAAGACGAACTGCAGTCGATATTGAACTATCTTACTACTATGAATGAGGTGATTAGTGATTTATAGCATTTATAAATATTCCAAACTACGTCTTTTTGACTGCACTCAATATATTTGCTACGCTTGTCTTTGTTCATTCAAAAGATTTTTTAAATTTTAAATAAAAGATAGTGTCAAACTTGTAAAAAATGTAATTTGCAATAATTTGTGTCGGACAATAGAAGTAGAATTGCGTAGTTCATTTGCTCTTACACCAGCTCATATTGTTTATGGGAAACGTTAGCAAATAAGCAGACTGTTTATCTGATGGTAAGATATAATCTGTATTTATGGCGTCATCACGATGTCACCACATTTACCTCGTATCTTACGAGATACAGCATGAAGAAAGATTTTCTATTTCACTGTTAACTATAAAGACTAGAGTATTCATAAATATAATTGTAATTTAAATGATTAATGTAGTTTAACGCATGTGTCAAAGAAACTCAGTGACATCTACAAGACCTTTTCATTCGATTCGAAATTCACAAATTTTGAAAAAAATTACATTGTAAATATTGGTTATACATATGCTGGTTTCATTAAAGTTTATGTAACAGGAGTGTTGGGGGCAGGCATAATCTTCTCTGCCTTTTTTTAAATCTTGCTAGCAGCGTAGGTGGCGCTGTAGTTAAAACTTATGCACGTTACCCCATAAATATAAACTAACTTTAATGTCGGTCAAGTCATCATAATATCAGGGTATTATATATAATATATTAATATATGTGAAGGAAAAACTTTGAACCCCTATTTAAGATAATTGCGTCAACGGTGGAGTATGAAGTTTGGTTCAGTTAAAGTTTACGTTGCGGAGTACTGCTGAAAATATTTTTAAATAAAGTGCATCAGAAATACATTAAATTAATAAAAATAAATATTACACACACTACATTCATGTTACATACGTAACATTACACACACATAGAGACTGAATTATTTTCTTTACGGCTGAATTCAGTTGTCAAAACTAAAAGAGATTTTATTGTTTAGTCTATGGTCAAATGTCGGCCACCGGCGATCGCTACTATAAAAATATTGCTTACTGTTGCAGGACGAAAATCTCCACGATGTGCTGCAGATGCTCATTACACTTATGTATGAGCACCCTAGCTGTATGGTCCCGGCTTTTGACTCAAAGGTATCATGTACTTATATTTCTATAGTCTAATATTAGTTGGAAATGAGCAGCTCATGCCTAGAATTACTGAAAAATCAAAGATATAACTGCATATACTTTTTCAATGTCGAAGTTGCGATATTTACATCCTTAAGGACAAAAGATTAAGTGAGGTTTTTTGAGTATGTGTGGTGTGTTCGTAAGTAAACAATGAAAGTTGGTACTCGTATTAAAATCTAGTTTAATACTGGCGGTTGCAAATTAATGATTGACAGACACCGACAGAGTGACATCTGTCAACCCCAAGCATGTTATATACCATAGCAAAATTCTGAAGTATTAGGTAAAGGTGGAGCTAGCACTCGTGATAATCACTTGAAATAAATACCTACGTTACATTTCATTCATATGGTCTCGCCATCTCTTATATATAGCTGTGCTAGAAAGAGAGGGTAAGACCTGGGAAGATGACGCCAGTATGAAAAGTTGTGTTTCATTAGAAGTGTTGTCTCCAGATATTATTCAGCTTCATGAGCAAAACTCATGGGTTGTATTATATTTATCACAGCTATACGTACAAAAACGTAGTTTGAAGATATTATGTTGTAGTTGCGTTATTTCAGATTTATGCGTTTTACTGCATGCCTACCTCTTATAAATCTGCAATGTTTTTAAAAGGCATTCTTAGTAAGTTACATCTTAACATTTATGCTGAATTTTGTCTAAAGAGAAATTTAAGGTCAAAGTGGTATTAAATTGGAATAGTAGAATTAATATGCACAATGAGTAGTCGGTGTGCGCCTTATTGTGATTTTTTTTTGTGGCATTTTAGCTTGGTACTGCAAACCATATTTGATATTGATTTATAGATTCAGATGTAACTTTATGAAAATCCATAACAAGAAGAGGAAATTAAGGTTTTATGACTTGCATCTTTACACGGAACTTGATAAGAAAAACAGCATAAAAAAAAGAATAGAAGAAGAACAAAGAAAAACGTTTTGAATATTGATTTTAACAGAAAGTAAAGTGCCTGTGAAGAAGAGTTTCGCGTGCGGTTTTCCGTGAAATTAAAAATAATTGTTTTAGATGTTTAACGCTTTTTAGTTGTTGCATGTCAAATTGTTATTAAAAGATAGCTATTCCAATTATCAATAAATGTTTGACCATCCATCCATCTACTGTCCATCTACCATCTACCATCTACATGACATTTTGACAAATTGTCCCACAACTTTTGCCCTGATGATGCGTTAAAACGCGAAACCGGTTGGTTTTAATAAATAAAAAGTCAAGCAAAACTATACAAGTGGTTTTAATACGATATAAATATAAAATAAAATTGAAGTGTATGCATGTAATATGAAAATAATCGCTTTTTACTAAATACATATGGATTTATACACGACAAATATATAAAAATATTTTTAAAGTGAAAACGTTAGACAATTTCTGGTAGAGGAAAATCGCATTAATTCTTAATATAAAAAAAAACAAAAAACATACATTGACATTGGTCGAGCGATTATGAAAAATAAGTACGAAATAAATGAGGCTAGGGTTCGATTGCTAATGGGGGCAAAAATTTGTATGATGAATAATTTTAGTATAAATTATTCTTTTTTCTATATCAATTTCGGTTTATATTATTTATTCATTACAAACATTCTTTTTGTAATGATATTTAATACTATATTTATTATAATAATAGATTTCCGTTTCAAAAATGCCATCTCTCTGTGTAAGAGAAAAAAACTTTCGTTATCGGTAATACTGTCGTCATCCGTCGTGATTCACAATATTTTGGAAAGATGGCGTGATGCTGTTATTGATAACTATGAAATCATTGATGATCACATAGTTCGATTCCTAAATTCTATCGGCGACAAGTATTTGTATGATTAATATTTTAAGTATTATATTTTTTTGTATGTTTTGCTTTAAAATATTATAAGAGATAGAAGAGATGAGAAGGAGAGAGGGTGAGAAAGATAGAGATAAAAACCGCCCCGTTGGTCGAGTGGTTAGAGACCCTGACTACGCAATCAACGAGGCTCGGGTTCGATCCACGACGGGGACAAGCATTTGTGTGATGAGCATAAATGTTTGTATTTCCGGGTTTGGGTGTTTATTATATATATTCTAGTATTTATATATGTATTTCTATGTAGTAGTATCGTTGACTAACGCCCATTACACAAGCAAATAATTTGCTTACTTTGGGGTTAGATCAGTAAGTGTAATTTGTCCTGTGAATTATTATTATTATTGTTAAAAAGATATGAACATAAAGGGATATAGAGATAGAGTCAGAGATAAAGGGAGATGGAAATAAAAAGGCGTAGGGATAATGTTTGAGTTAGTGATAAAGGGAGGGAGATAGACATAGGAAGAGTTAGAGATTAACAGAGATAGACAAAAGGGAAGGAAGAGATAAAGGGAGACGGAGAAGGAGGAAGATGGAGACAAAGAGAGGTAGAGACAAATAGAGTTAGTGTTAAAGGGAGGTAGGAATAAAGGAGATGAAGACAAATGTAGAAAGAGATAAATAGAGATAGGGATAGGGGGAGATTGTCATAAAGGGAGTTGGAGAAAAAAGAAGTGGAAAAAATAGTCAGTGATAAAGAGACGCAGAAATAAACGTAGATAGAGATAAAGAAATAGAGATAAAGGGAATAGACATGAAGAGAGTTAGAGGTAAACAGAAATAGAGAAAAGGGAGATAGAGATAGAGATCGATATAGAGAAATAATCAAATTGAGATAGAGATAAAGAGAGATAGAGATAGAAGCTTAGTTAACTTTAACTCTCTTTGTCTCTTTTTCCCTTAATCTTGTGAGATTAAGGGAAAAAGTCTAGATTGTGATCTACAATTCAGACTGTTGATTAAAGACAACCGCAATCCGCACTCGCTTGTAAGCTACGATGACAGACACACAGATACACAATTTTAAGTCAGGGTATAAAATAAATGACATTTTAATAGCACCAGTTTATGAGCGAACAAAACGGAAAATAAATAAGCACTTAGCATTAGCTATTGGATATCTGCGACTTTGCCTGCATTGTTTGCATTATAAAAATCTGCCTTATAGAAAACTGTCTGTCTGCTACAGTCATCTGGTGGACACATATGGTGGGCATTTAGTAAGTTGGTGACCTAATCATGAAGATGCAGTGGCGTACGTAAATGAATTTTAAACATGCGGGCTACTTATATGGGAGGGTATGTTTAAACAAGATATGTTAGTCGGTTTACCCTGCAGGCCATCCCTGAAACTTCCCGCTAAATTGAGCTATTCTGTGCTCAAAGAAAAAAAACTATACCTAAGCATAGATTTTTTCAGAGTTCAAAAATCTTGATTTTGTTGTAAATGACTTATATATTGTATTTTCATTTTCAAAAAGCTGTATATTTTAGAAACGATAATCGATTTTTATTGTTCGAATGGCATTCAACGCAATGTATCATTTCTAAAATGTTTTCTTAGCTACATAATCTATAGAAAGCTCATTTTATGTTCTATATTTCAGAATGGCGTGAGGACTATCTTTAAATTGTTGGCATCTGAGAGTCAACTAATCAGGCTGCAGGCGCTCAAATTGCTCGGATTCTTTCTCAGCAGAAGCACTCATAAGTATGTTAACTACACACAAGTTTTTTGTACAATTCCTTTTTAAGTTAATATTGGTGTAACTGAAGTTGTATTTATTTATATAACTGAATTTTTAAATTGCAAAGGGTAAAAAATATATAAATGTTTTTTTTTACTATTTGCAAGTATAGTTTTAAGCAGGGTTGCATGTTATGATAACTGACTCCAGAACGGGTAAGCGAACAAAACAAAGGATTCCGCTTAAAAGCAGGTTTTGGTTGAATATTTCCATAAATTATTTTTAGCGATAAAGTGAATTTATTTTTTGCTTTAGTTTAGAAGTAACTAATATTAATAGGTTTAAATAACTATTTCATTGGAACCTTCCATATACAGGTAGACTGGCAATAGACTGTACGAGGGACGCGATTGTTGATGGTCATATTTAATTGAAAATGTAATAAGAAGAGAATATTGTTAAACTGCATAGTGCAGAGCACTGCATTGCATTAGTGTCATAGTTAATTCATGTTGACTGCGCAGGCTACAGCAGCGCGCGAGGCGATTCTAGTCATTTTGATCAAAGAATGTCAAAATTTACGGGTTTAGCTAAATCGCTGTTTGTAAATATCTATTTTTATTGTAAAATAAGGTCAAAGTTAATGCTATTTTTTTACATATTCGGTATCAGAATCGAGTACTGAATACCTCTTTCAGCGTGTTGTCTTTTACCAGTTATATATACCAGAATAATCCTCAAAATATAGCCCTTATAAAATAATATGGTGAGTGGTATGTATGTACGTGTGTCAGACGCAAGTACGACGTGATGTCGCCGCACAACCTGTACACGCTGCTGGCCACGCGGCTGGGCGGCGCGGGCGAGGCGCTGGCGCTGCCCGTGTACAACGCGCTGTACGAGCTGCTCACCGAGCACGTCAACCCCGCCATCGAGTACCAGAGCCACGCCGAGCCGCAGACGCACTTCCGCCTCGAGAACCCCAGTCAGTATGCCATTGTGTAGCTCACTGTACTGCGTCTGTGTCTGTATCCGTACCAGAGCCACGCCGAGCCGCAGACGCACTTCCGCCTCGAGAACCCCAGTCAGTATGCCATTGTGTAGCTCACTGTACTGCGTCTGTGTCTGTATCCGTACCAGAGCCACGCCGAGCCACAGACGCACTTCCGCCTCGAGAACCCCAGTCAGTATGCCATTGTGTAGCTCACTGTACTGCGTCTGTGTCTGTATCCGTACCAGAGCCACGCCGAGCCGCAGACGCACTTCCGCCTCGAGAACCCCAGTCAGTATGCCATTGTGTAGCTCACTGTACTGCATCTGTGTCTGTATCCGTACCAGAGCCACGCCGAGCCGCAGACGCACTTCCGCCTCGAGAACCCCAGTCAGTATGCCATTGTGTAGCTCACTGTACTGCGTCTGTGTCTGTATCCGTACCAGAGCCACGCCGAGCCGCAGACGCACTTCCGCCTCGAGAACCCCAGTCAGTATGCCATTGTGTAGCTCACTGTACTGCGTCTGTGTCTGTATCCGTACCAGAGCCACGCCGAGCCGCAGACGCACTTCCGCCTCGAGAACCCCAGTCAGTATGCCATTGTGTAGCTCACTGTACTGCGTCTGTGTCTGTATCCGTACCAGAGCCACGCCGAGCCGCAGACGCACTTCCGCCTCGAGAACCCCAGTCAGTATGCCATTGTGTAGCTCACTGTACTGCGTCTGTGTCTGTATCCGTACCAGAGCCACGCCGAGCCGCAGACGCACTTCCGCCTCGAGAACCCCAGTCAGTATGCCATTGTGTAGCTCACTGTACTGCGTCTGTGTCTGTATCCGTACCAGAGCCACGCCGAGCCGCAGACGCACTTCCGCCTCGAGAACCCCAGTCAGTATGCCATTGTGTAGCTCACTGTACTGCGTCTGTGTCTGTATCCGTACCAGAGCCACGCCGAGCCGCAGACGCACTTCCGCCTCGAGAACCCCAGTCAGTATGCCATTGTGTAGCTCACTGTACTGCGTCTGTATCTGTATCCGTACCAGAGCCACGCCGAGCCGCAGACGCACTTCCGCCTCGAGAACCCCAGTCAGTATGCCATTGTGTAGCTCACTGTACTGCGTCTGTGTCTGTATCCGTACCAGAGCCACGCCGAGCCGCAGACGCACTTCCGCCTCGAGAACTCCAGTCAGTATGCCATTGTGTAGCTCACTGTACTGCGTCTGTGTCTGTATCCGTACCAGAGCCACGCCGAGACGCAAACGCACTTCCGCCTCGAGAACCCCAGTCAGTATGCCATTGTGTAGCTCACTATACTGCGTCTGTGTCTGTATCCGTACCAGAGCCACGCCGAGCCGCAGACGCACTTCCGCCTCGAGAACCCCAGTCAGTATGCCATTGTGTAGCTCACTGTACTGCGTCTGTGTCTGTATCCATACCAGAGCCACGCCGAGCCACAGACGCACTTCCGCCTCGAGAACCCCAGTCAGTATGCCATTGTGTAGCTCACTGTACTGCGTCTGTGTCTGTATCCGTACCAGAGCCACGCCGAGCCGCAGACGCAGTTCCGCCTCGAGAACCCCAGTCAGTATGCCATTGTGTAGCTCACTGTACTGCGTCTGTGTCTGTATCCGTACCAGAGCCACGCCGAGCCACAGACGCACTTCCGCCTCGAGAACCCCAGTCAGTATGCCATTGTGTAGCTCACTGTACTGCGTCTGTGTCTGTATCCGTACCAGAGCCACGCCGAGCCGCAGACGCACTTCCGCCTCGAGAACCCCAGTCAGTATGCCATTGTGTAGCTCACTGTACTGCGTCTGTGTCTGTATCCGTACCAGAGCCACGCCGAGCCGCAGACGCACTTCCGCCTCGAGAACCCCAGTCAGTATGCCATTGTGTAGCTCACTGTACTGCGTCTGTGTCTGTATCCGTACCAGAGCCACGCCGAGCCACAGACGCACTTCCGCCTCGAGAACCCCAGTCAGTATGCCATTGTGTAGCTCACTGTACTGCGTCTGTGTCTGTATCCGTACCAGAGCCACGCCGAGCCACAGACGCACTTCCGCCTCGAGAACCCCAGTCAGTATGCCATTGTGTAGCTCACTGTACTGCGTCTGTGTCTGTATCCGTACCAGAGCCACGCCGAGCCGCAGACGCACTTCCGCCTCGAGAACCCCAGTCAGTATGCCATTGTGTAGCTCACTGTACTGCGTCTGTGTCTGTATCCGTACCAGAGCCACGCCGAGCCGCAGACGCACTTCCGCCTCGAGAACCCCAGTCAGTATGCCATTGTGTAGCTCACTGTACTGCGTCTGTGTCTGTATCCGTACCAGAGCCACGCCGAGCCACAGACGCACTTCCGCCTCGAGAACCCCTGTCAGTATGCCATTGTGTAGCTCACTGTACTGCGTCTGTGTCTGTATCCGTACCAGAGCCACGCCGAGCCGCAGACGCACTTCCGCCTCGAGAACCCCAGTCAGTATGCCATTGTGTAGCTCACTGTACTGCGTCTGTGTCTGTATCCGTACCAGAGCCACGCCGAGCCACAGACGCACTTCCGCCTCGAGAACCCCAGTCAGTATGCCATTGTGTAGCTCACTGTACTGCGTCTGTGTCTGTATCCGTACCAGAGCCACGCCGAGCCGCAGACGCACTTCCGCCTCGAGAACCCCAGTCAGTATGCCATTGTGTAGCTCACTGTACTGCGTCTGTGTCTGTATCCGTACCAGAGCCACGCCGAGCCGCAGACGCACTTCCGCCTCGAGAACCCCAGTCAGTATGCCATTGTGTAGCTCACTGTACTGCGTCTGTGTCTGTATCCGTACCAGAGCCACGCCGAGCCGCAGACGCACTTCCGCCTCGAGAACCCCAGTCAGTATGCCATTGTGTAGCTCACTGTACTGCGTCTGTGTCTGTATCCGTACCAGAACCACGCCGAGCCGCAGACCCACTTCCGCCTCGAGAAACCGAGTTAGTAAGCCATTGTGTGGCTCACTGTAAAGCGTCTGTGTCTATTTACGTACCAGAACCTGGGTCTGAGTGCTAAGGGCTCTTTCCCTTTGCATGTTTGCTTATATAAATATATTAAAAAAAAAATAAAACGATAGTCTTTACGGGTCCTTAATTGCGAAGGTACGAGTAGATAAAGGGGATCTACAAACAAAAGTAGTCTATGTGCTTTTTCAGGTCATCATGTGCGTGTGTGTTCCAAATTTCATCCAATCCGTTGCGTGATTTAGTAACAAACATCCATTCATACTATACACTCTATACTTTCACGTGTGTATATATATATTCACAATTTAAAAGTTAATCTTTTTATCAGAATAAATCCAGACGGTCGGTTTAGATTAATGTATTGTGGACTATATAAATACAGCATCCTAAACTATTGATAATAAATACAATTAGAATTATCAAAGAAAAGATAATTTATCTTAAATGGATCGGTATAGTGAAACAATTAACACTCTATTTAATCAATCATTCTTACATGTCTGTTATAATAATTGTCCCTTAAAGTGTAGCTAATTCTTTTATCTATGTTTAGCCCAGCTCACCCTAATTTTTACGAAATAATAACATGCACACACTAAAGAAAAAAAAATGATTCAAATTGCATATTATTTTTCACCATGTGTTTATTTTGAAAATTTTAATACTTTTTATTTCGTTCCTTACAGTGATCCTGAAAGTAGTGGCCACATTGATAAGGCAGTCAAAACAAACTGAACAGTTATTAGAAGTAAAGAAACTTTTCCTATCTGACATGACGCTTCTATGCAGTAATAATAGAGAGAACCGACGAACAGTATTACAAATGTCCGTGTGGCAAGAGTGGCTTATTGCCATGGCGTACATACATCCTAAAAACGCGGAAGAGCAGAAGATATCGGATATGGTTTACTCGTTATTCAGGATGTTGCTGCATCATGCGATCAAACATGAATACGGTGGCTGGAGGGTCTGGGTGGATACCTTAGCTATTGTTCATTCGAAGGTAATATTTTATTTCATGACTAGCTGCGCCCGTGACTTAATTTCGAAAAAAAGTAGCCTAAGTTACTCCCTGTCACATCAGTTTCTGCCAGTGAAAGTCCCTTCAAAATCCGTCCAGCCGTTCCAGAGATTAGCCGGAACAAACAGACAGACAGACAGACAGACAAAAATTGTAAAAAATGTTATTTTGTTATATGTACCGTGTATACACATCCATATACATTTAGTAAAAAGCGGTTATATTAATATTACAAACAGACACTCCAATTTTAATTATTATATATAGGATATATGACTGGTCTAATAGATTCGGAATTGATGTGAACCATTCTAAATGCCAAGCCATAATTATTGGCAGCAAACGTCGACTTGAAAGCATACGCGTGGATTCCTTGCCGTCGATTTTATATAACAAAATGCCGATTGCCTTCAGTTCGCATGTTAAGGATCTTGGTTTGGTAATTGATAGTACTTTGTCGTGGACACCTCATGTAAATGAAATTTGTCGTAAGGTAAATTATACGTTACGTTGTCTTTACAGACATAAAAACTTTTTACCGACAAACACTAAAATCCTGTTGGTACAATCTTTGATCTTTCCCATGATTGACTATGCTGATGTATGCTACGCTGATCTCAACCAATCACTTCTCAATAAATTGGATCGTCTCCAAAATAATTGTATTCGTTTTATCTTTGGTTTGAGGAAATATGATCACATCTCTATTTACCGTTCTAAGCTTAAGTGGCTGACTATCCATCAAAGACGTCATATGAGATTATTATGTATGCTGTTTTCTATTTTATACGATCCATCCGCTCCTACGTATCTTAAATCATATTTTCAATATCAATACACTTCACATAATCGTAATCTTCGATCTAATAATGATCTCACCCTCCATGTCCCCTTTTGTCGTACTGATTTTCTATCATGTTCGTTTGTCCGTCAGGCTATAAGGCTCTGGAATGCACTCCCTGCTGATGTTAGGAGGGCAGATTCAAGGTATTCTTTTAAACGGCAAGTCAAAAATCTTTACTTGGGAATTGTTCCTGATTGATTGCTTAAATATTTATATAATTTTATTAATGTATTTGCTGCTGTGGTATGAAGACATAAAAGAGTATTTATATAATATATATTGGTTACTATGTATTTTATTATATATTTGACTATAGTTATAAGTATATGTATTTTATTCTTATATATTGAATTATTTGTATTCATGTAAATTCAATATGTGTATTTAACTATATAATTATATTATATATAAATTTATGTTTTAAGTATGTGTTTTAATTGTGTGAGTTTTGTTTTCACATAACTAGTGTGTTCAAATAGTACTAAATTAAGTTTCAATTTTATTCTCGTCTTTCTATGTGCACCCCTTGCGCCTTCTCTGTACTCTTTGGAGGTTGACTGGCAGAGAATGCTCTTGGGCGTTAAGTCTACCTGTGCAAAAGTATGTGTGCAAAATTTAAATAAATAAATAAATAAATAAATATAGTATTATAAAGTTCTAATTTTCTTATTAGTATGTCCAGATAAGTTTGCCCCTTAGATGTTAGGACCAATTGCTGCGCAACAGATGATTCAGTCCTGCTAGATAGTTTGCAAATAACTTTTATTACTTATTAAAAACAGCAAATCTGCCGATTCCCATTGTGTGTATCCACATATAAATTGTACTAATACTTAGTTAAATATTAGGATAGGTAAACATTTACTTTGTTTGTTACGTTTAGAAATTAACGAAATCTAAGTAGGTAAACTTAGATTTTCTATAAAATATTTTTTTAAAAGTCACCTATATAAAAACTTACTTTCATAAAAATCACAATTTTTACAGGTCTCATATGAAGAATTCAAACTTCAGTTTGCCCAAATGTATGAACACTATGAACAAAGACGTGCAGATAATATAACAGATCCTGCAGAACGCCAACAGAGACCAATTTCCACAATATCAGGTTGGGATAGACACACAGATCAGAAAGTTAGGGTAATACAAGACACAGATGAAAGCGAAGACAGCACGCCGGTATCAACACGAAAACAGAATGTACTTAATCATGGCGCTCAAATCGAAATCGGGAAAGGACTATCTTTGAGGGAAATGGAATCGTGTCGATGTAAAAAGCCTAGTGAAAGTGAGGACAGTCGGACTACAGTGGTATATAGTGAAGTGAATAAAGTGCATAGTCCAGTCAAAAGTGTAAATACCGAAGTGCCCCATGTAGAAGGTTGTGATAGTATTAGCAATACTGAAGTCGAACATGCGGTCGACGATACCGATATGAACGAACATAAATTGCTCAATGTAAATACAGAATTAGTAGAATCCATTATTGAGAATAGATATTTGGAAAGCTCAGAATCCGGTATAGGTATAATAGAAAGTAATACCGAAAGAACGGAAGCGCCATTAACTCGACAAGGAAGCCTAGATTATATTCCAGTAAGAGATGTCGGAGATCATATTTCAAAAGACGACAACACAGATAAAAGTGAAGGATTACCTTCTAGCTTATCTTTAAGTGAAAATACAAGTCCAGAAAGAGTTGCCGATGCTTTAAATATAGTTCTTGAAAGAGAGTCGGAGTTATCTGATCCGTCCGAATTATATTTGACTCCCAGTGAAGCTACTAGCCCTAAGAAAATACAAGATAAGACTGATTCTAGCATTCCAGATGAAAATACTGATGATCCCAAACATATAGCTGTAAATATTGTTAATGATGTTTTAACGGTTGCGTTAGAGACAGTAAGGCTAAAAGCTGATGATGACGCTGATTCAGGGGCGATCTCTGGTGGAATACCTTCCGAAGGCAATACTCCTAATGGTAGAGATGATTTAGAACAAGACATGGAAGAAATTTTAGACCATAAACAAAGTATAGAAGCTATAGCAAATGATCTTGTAATGGATATTATATCTAATGTTGTATCAAGTTGTGAGAAAAATGATATAGTTTTAACTGATAATCTTAATTGTATAGAAGGAGTAGATCCACAAGATAATGCCCCTGTAGAGGATAGTCTGCCAATTGATGGAGAGTTAATTATAAGGAAAGAAGAATCAGATGAGGAAAATGAGCCATCCTCAAATGTAGTCATAGAAAATATAAAGAATGAAACCACGGGAGCTGAAAAAGAAACACACGAATCAAAAACACCTGAAGTGCCACCCATTTCAACTATAAGTGAAAATATATCGTTAGCAAATAAAAACGAACAGGATAGTTCAGATGACAGGAATCGTGAGAGTGAAAGAGACAAAAGACGCGTCAGTTTACCTGGAGACAATGAAATGAAACAGGAAGGGAATAGAACAGATGGTGTAGCATCGCAAGGCACGAACACATCAAGTTCACCAAAACGACCGAGAAGTGCTTCTACCAGCACTCAAGTTGACTCTAATCATTTTGGTAAGCTATATTTACCTCTATCTTAACGTATTAGGTAAACTTCAAACTTCAAACTTATTTATTTTGCATAAATCAGGGTATACATGCGATGTTGTTTCTAAATACAGTAACTTAAGCCTGTTTTACCAAATAAATGGCGTGCAAAATCTTATTACATCATCTACATCATACATTTTTCTACAAAATTATAAATAATATATTAAGCCTATCAGGATAAAATTTAAATGAATTAAAAAAAAGGAAGGTTGAAAAACACATATATACCTATATAACTTTCTAAAAATAAACAAAATGCATTTTAATACTTATAAAAAATTAAATAAGTTAAAATTAAATTAAAATGAATGTGTCAAAAGAAAACCAAAATGAATTAGATTTAAATTATTAACAATTTCAATAAAAAAAAAAAAAATAAATAAATAATAATAATAATAATATACGTCATAAATATATTATTAAGAAGTTTAATATTACAATTTCATAAGTGACTTTAATAATTGATTTATTGATTCCAGTAACAAGTTAAAAATTTGAAAAAAGAAATGAGTTAAAAAATTATATTCAAACTCTATATAAGAATAGATTTGTCGTCATACATATTATATATTATATTATTTATTATAAATTATCAATATTAAGATTTATCGTCAAAATAATCTTTTATACAGTAAAAACATTTGTCACATAAATAATTATAGACCGTTTTTTTAAATTTAGTCAATGGTAAACTTTTGTAACTTTCAGGAAGTTTATTGTATATCTTTATTATCATTTGGCTACAATTTTTATTAAAAAGTGCTGTTTTACAAGGCGGCATGAATAATTTATTTGAGTATTTACGACTAAAGTTATAAACCTCTTTTGCCGTCTTAAATTCCTGATAATTTTTTTTCACAAAGCAGACGGATTCAAAGACATACAAACACGGTAGGGTAAGTATATTTAAGTCCTTAAATAAAGGTTTACATGCATCAAGAGGAGCAGCACCGGAGATAGCACGAATACAACGTTTCTGAATAATGAAAGCTTTGGATATTTCAGTACAGTTTCCCCAAATAATAAGTCCATATCGTAAAATAGATTCTACATAACCATAATAGGCTAACAAGGCTGTATTTTTATCTATTATCTTTCTTATTCTATATAAAATATAAACAAAATGGCTTATTTTGGTGCATACACTTTGTACATGTGGGACCCAAGTACAATATTCATCTAAAGTTACACCTAGAAAATTTATAGTTGAAGTTTCTTCTATTAAAATATTTCTATACATTGCAGTTAAACCATATTTTTCCATTTTTTTATTTCTAAATTGTATGTATTTAGTTTTAGCCGCGTTTAAATAAAGGTTATTTATATCAAGCCACTGCCCCACATCTCGAATAGCTTGATTTAATTTTTGTTCCAAAGTACTTTTATCTTTGTCGTGTAAGATTAATGTAACATCATCTGCATATAGAACACTTTTATGATGTATAGCTTTAGGCAGGTCGTTTATTTGCACTAGAAATGTTAATGGGCCCAATATACTGCCTTGTGGTACACCATACATATTGAGCTTAAACGAAGACCTATAGTTAATTAACCTTGAATTTTTACTTATTGCCGAAATTTCTACACACTGATATCTATTACTTAAATACGATTTCATCCAATCGTATGCGACACCCCTGACGCCATATTTTTCGCATTTGTAGAGTTGTGTATCATGCCGAATGTAGTCAAACGCCTTAGTCATGTCAAACATAACGCCTACTGTATGGCTCCCCTTGTCTATATTTTCAATAACTTCTTTTATTAATGTATATGTGGCTAAGGTTGTTGATTTTTGTTTTTGAAAACCATTTTGTTCTGGTCTAATAATATTATGTTGATGAAAGAAATGATTTAATCTAGAAACCATGGCTTTCTCAAATATTTTTGAGAATATTGGGATAAGTGCAATTGGTCTGTAATTGTTAACATCAGCAGGACATCCCTTCTTAAATAAAGGTCTTATTATAGTTTTTTTAAGGAAGTTAGGAAATGTGCCTGATGTGAATGATAAATTTATTAGGTAGCATAAAACTGAGCTTAATAACAAATTACAAGACTTTAATATTTTTGTGCTAATGTCATCATAGCCTACTGCGTTTGTATTGTTTAACGATTGAATTATATTCATACATTCTTGTTCATCTATCGGATTTAAAAATATACTTTCACTAACACTATCTATAGAATTATTAGATATTTGTTGAGTAGTTCCATGAGACTTGTTTTCATAATCTATGAACTTTTCATTGAACGCATCAGCTATTTGGTGTTTGTCTGTAATTAAATTATTATTAATAATGACATTTTCTATATTTGCGTCAAATATTTTTTTTGCGGTTTGTTCTTTAATTATAGCCCAAGCTGCCTTGGATTTATTTTTAGAACTTTGAATAAATTTTTTGTTGCTTATTTGCTGGGTCTTGTAAATACATTTTTTCAAAATTTTAGAATAAATAATATATTTTTCTCGAACTTGTTTGCATTTGGTTTTATAAGCAAGATATCGTAAGCGTTTACAACTTTTACAAGATTTTTTTATCCCTCGAGTAAGCCATTTTGTTTTTCCTAATTCTATTTTATGTCTAACTTCAATTTTTGGAAAACATAAATTGTAAAAAAGTAAAAAGGTTTCTATAAAGTCTTCAAATGCAAAATTTAAATCAGCCTGTTTAAATACTGTACTCCATGAAAGCGCACTAAGGCAGGTTTTAAATTTTTTAACGTTTTCTTCATTAAAGTCCCGTTTGTAGCTATAGTACGTTAGGAGACAAGGTTTTTTATCAACCAACAAGCCAATAGTTTGACATGTGTTATGATCTGATAAGTGTAAATTATGAGTTTTAGCATTGACATTTTGTGAAATGTTGCTAATAATGTGATCGATACATGTTTTTTGTCTTGTTGGTTCTTTAATATGAAGTTTATAGTTATAACTTTCTAACAATAATGTAAAGTCTTTAGAAATTTTACTACTTTTTAGTGTGTCTATATTTAAATCACCCAAAATTATAATACGTTTATTTTTATTTTTATTAAATTTATATAATATGTCTTCTAAATGTTTAAAAAATATATTGATGTCAGAGTCGGGCGTTCTATAAATACAGATTATTACAATTTTATGAAGTGGAACACAGAATTAGAAGTTTTTGTTTAGAACAGCTTCAAATTCTGTGTACCAAATTATATAATTTTACATCAGGCTTAAGGACCTACCTTAATCTTTAGCTTCAGGTTTTTTATATAACATAGAATGGTAAACAAACAGATAGTTCTTCTGATGGAAAGAGATAACCATTGCCTGTAGACAACAAAGGTTGTGACAGTATTAGCAATACTGAAGTCGAAACTGCGGTCGACGATACCGACACTAACGAACATAAATTGCTCAATGTAAATACAGAATTAGTAGAATCCATTATTGAGAAAAGACATTTAGAAAGCTCAGAATCCGGTATAGGTGTATAGAAAGTATATATAGAAACTAAAAGAACGGAAGTGCCATTAATTACACAAGGAAGCCTAGATAATATTCCAATTAGAGATGTTGTAGATGTGTTGGTGATGAATGATGATGATGTATTAATGGTGTATTGCTATCCATATGAAGTGCCACATACTTTAATGAAATTAAATTTCATTACTGTTAGATAAGTATGTTTTAAGATAATATTAAGTATGTTACATCCTGAGGATGCTTTAGAAAGTGAAACAGGTTGAGTAATATACTAAAAATATATATGTTGTGAAGTGAAATTAAAGTAATAGTGCATTTTAAATTGTATCTCACTACATACTTGAGTTTACCGGCTACCTTACCTTTCGAATCAGAATACGACAGCGACAACACTGATGCTGTTGTGGTAGGAATAGACTAGGCGATGGTATCAAACTCGGGCGAGTCGTTGCAGAACTCTATCACTTAGTTAGTAGTCATGATGTTAGTGACACATCTTTTGCATTTTACGAGTTGTCTTGCAGTAAGGTAATTCATCTTTTTTTCAAAAATAAGCTTGCATCTAAATGTGCGTGGTCGAGTCTTTGTCATCACAACGTTATTTTTGTAGTTTATACTCATATGTATAGAAATTAGAAAATTAAAAATTTGTAAAACGTTACTCCGTTTTGATCCAGGCCTCTCTTGAAGGATATATTGATACCGCAGTTCGTAAAAGGCAAACGATTGAGTAAACACGTCACTATATATTTAGCCAATCATTCACATGCAGTCACTAATATATCAATAGTGTGTTATCAGATCTAATACCACATGTATAAATTTACCGGTTACCTTACACTCCAATCTGGAACACGAAAGTGATATATATGAACATTGATGCTATCGTGGCCGGAATATGTAAGAACGAACCCGGGCGAGACTTTGCAGACATGTCTTAGTATTTCATTATCACGATGATAGTGACATGCTTGGCCAATCGTTCACATTTAGTAAACTTTCTAAAAGAACAAAATTCTCTATCCCCGAAAAGGATCCTAAGGATTTATAGTTACCACGCATATTCTACCAAATATGGTGTGCAAATATTAAGGAAATGCGCTGTTAAAAATTAATTAACACTATTCAATTTTTGTATGTAAATTTTATTAAAATCAGTTAAAACAATCGCTTCTGTGGTGGTGTTGGCGTTTACCACACGAGGTCCCGGGTTCGATTCCGGGGTCGGACATATCAAAAATTGTGTTTTCTGATAAAAACAAAGTTGCCCGGGATTAGGAAAGTACCCGGTTGGCAATAGGCCGGTCACCTATCACAATGTTGGACTGAAGTGTCTTCAGCTAATCGTGGATTGCAACATGTGCAGTTGTACTTCTGCCTACCTCTTCGGGGATACGGGCGTGAAGACTCTTTACTTTTAATTAAAACTACTACTCAGTACTTGATATAGTTTTTATAATTAATATTTGATTTTGATTTATTACAAATGATGAAAATTCTAATTTAAAATCGATATTTATGACATTTTTAATTACATAATAAGAAATTCCTTAGATTATCATTTTAAATTATCAGTGTAGTAGTTCAAGTATTTTATAAATGCTACAAGAAAAAAATATAAAAATGGAAAATAATGAAATTAAAAATGAAATCCTGAATCAAGATATCATAATTTATTTTGTTCACACTATATACAACTTTCAACGCTTCTCAAATGGACTTCAGTCCCCAGACACCTTGCCTGTCTGGGAATATCTACCTTTTTTACATCTTTGTCACAGTGTGACGTCATCAACCTCCACATTTATGACGTCACCGTGAAAAAAGTTGGCCCGCTGGTTCTACCGTTTGGCTCTCCAGTGGTATCGACCAGCGGCGCCAGATCAGCATTCATTAAACTGGGATAAGAAATATTGTGATTAATGTTAATGTATAGCTTTTCACCCCATTTCAATGATGGTGGTGTGTCTGTGTGATCGTCAGAGAGCAAGCACCCGAAGTGCAGTCGTCCGATGTTCTCTCCGGGCCCGACGCGGCCGCCGTTCCGCATCCCGGAGTTCCGCTGGTCCTACATCCACCAGCGCCTGCTCTCCGACGTGCTCTTCTCCTTGGAGACGGACATACAGGTATTTATTAAACACTACACCCCACACTTACTTATCTTTACCACATAATACATAATAATATTACAAATACAGAACATACATTCCGGAAAGTCGTTGAAAGAAATAGGGACTTTTGATACAATATATTTAAGTAAAATTCAGATCGCACGGCGCTTGATTACCTACGGCTATATTTGCCTACAAGTTGCATCTCTTTCTATCGCGTATCTAATGAAATCAGGGTTGTCTGAAATATACTCTATCGCCTATAGACACCAAAGATGTTAATGATGCGTTGCTATCTGTGCAACAGGATGGCAATGCTCAGCTATATACATAGTCTACCGCCCAACTTTAATTCTCAAAACGATAATGACAAGCATTGACGCTATTTCGGCAGGAATACGTAAAGCAATGGTACTATATACCCGAGGGAGACGATGCAGAACTCCACCTAATCGCCACGGTGGTAGTGACACATATAGTGCATCGGTCGCCTTTTACAACTTGCCTGGCATAGCGACAATTCTTCAAAAAACTCTGACCAACACGGGGAAAATAAACTTCGTTAATAATTAATAAATCTATACATATAATAAAATCGTAGGAAAGTCAAAACTGTACATTGAATATTTTTTTAAAAGAATACTTGGGGAGTGATCTACTATCGATATCGAAGCCAAAAATATAGTTTTTAGAATTTTCGTCTGTTTGTCTGCTTGTCTGTTTATCTGTTTGTCTATTTGTCTGTATGTATGTCCGGGGTAAACTCAAAAAGTACTGCATGGATTTACTTCAAATTTTGCATGAATATTACTAACAGGCCGGGTTGACATATAGGCTACATATTATCACGCTAACACCTACGGGGGAGCGGGGGAGGAGCTGTGCGGAGTAAACGAAGTCCGCGCGGACGAAGTCGCAGGCAACAGCTAGTGTTAAAATATAATTTATGGCGCATTTCAAGTTGCAATACTGGGGCATGATAAATCTGCACGCGGCGGCCCCGACTGGTTTGCAAACCAGTCGGGGCCGTCCCGTGCTTATGAGCGTTGCGTTATCGCGCGCTGTAGGTACTTATCGCGGTAGGTGTAGGCGAATGTCACAGGCCTGCCTCTACTCCGTTGGCTCAGCGACCCGAAATTGTTTATTTATTTTTACTTTATTATACACCAAAAATATACATTTTCATACAAAAGGCGAACTTAATGCCTGTTGGCATTATCCTTTATTAGTCAACCTTTGGGCCACCAGAATGTAGCTGTCGAGGTGCCACTGAACAACTTAAATTACATGCAATTAATATATTTTTACCTGCTCGCATTATTTTTAATTGAAAAATGAAAATATAACCTAAAAAATTAACGATTACAATAGAAACACAAATATTAGGCACGTGGTAATATCTCGAGTACCAACGCCACAGAACACTTTACTCTCTACGAGAGATCAACGCCAAAATGAGCGCGCCCACAGAGTACTTTGTAAAGCGCGCCGCACACAAGTGCAATGCCTTTTATGGACGTGATGACGTTTGTAGTTCTGGCGGATGTATATATATATATATATATATATATATATATATATATATATATATATATATATATATTTGTGTTATATTTTGAAAATTTCAGGTCTGGCGTAGTCATTCGACAAAATCGGTGATAGACTTCGTGAATAGCAGTGAAAATGCAATATTCGTGGTTAACACTGTACACTTGATCAGCCAGTTGGCCGACAACTTGATCATCGCTTGTGGTGGACTTTTGCCCTTGTTGGCTTCTGCAACTTCACCTAATGTAAGTTTAAATGTAGAGATATATAAAGCTTTCTATGTATCTAGCTATTTCCTGCAATATAACCTACGTAGGTACTGATCCCAAAGGAATATTGGAATAAAATGTCACATATATATTTCTAAGTCAGGTTTTGGTTTCAGCGTCTGGTTGGTCTGGCACAAAACGCGTGAAGCGTTAACGCTTCACGCGTTTTGTGCTTTACCCGACAGCTTTTTTGAGAGGCTGGACATACCATCGCTCGCTTATACCAAAACTGTTAATTATTATGCATTGTCATCTGTGTGACGGGAAGTAATACATAAATTGATCGGCTACCTTACCTTCCAAACTGCATAGGATATTGACAAGCACTGACGCTATTGTGGTAGGAAAAGTTAAGATAGTGATAAAAATCCGAACTAGACATTGCTAAACTCTACCACAAGTAATAGACGTGTTTGACAAATTGTTCGCCTTATGTAAACTGCCTGGCAGACAGGCAAATTGGTGGTCTATTTGCCAGAAGGGTCGAAATCTTCACAAGGCATTTAATCAATTTCGAAATATTTTATTGCATGGTCTGTCCGTGTTAATGATTCATACTCTTTTACGTGGTTTGTAAATTGTTACACTATATGATATGCTTTGTTCCGCGTACACAGAATGAGCTTGACGTAATCGAACCAACTCAAGGCATGCCGGTGGAAGTGGCTGTAACATTCTTACAACGCCTTGTATCTATGGCGGATGTACTCATTTTCGCAAGTGCGTTAAACTTTGCGGAACTCGAAGCCGAGAAGAATATGTCCAGTGGCGGGATTCTGAGACAATGCTTGAGACTTGTGAGTATTAAACATTTTAAAACCTTATGTTTTTCTTTAAAAAAGTAGTGATAGTTTTCTTATTGACACTGAAACATTTAATAGGGTTTTGGTTCCCTTTGGATATTTCTTAAAATTTTTAAATAGTACATAGTCTAGAAATTTTAGAAGATTTATAGTACTTATTTAAAAAAAGCTTTTAAAACATTGATATAAAAACCTAAGATGCACATTCAGTGTTTCAAAAACGTCCTCTAAAAATGAGCGCACAATTTGAAATTCTGCGCTCATTTCAAATAGAATCGCGTCGGTCACGACACTGTCAATTATATTACTTTTTGTACATTGCTTTGTAAAAACAACTATAAATCTTGCGCTTAAGGTTGGATATGCAGACATATGTTTTTGTTTAATCTATAACGACTTATTTGCAATTAGGGACAGTTTTGAGTGTCCGTTTTGTTCGGGACCGTGCATCTTGGGTTTTTATATTAATGTTTTGAAAAGATTCCAACAATTTTTAACTGTTTTACTTTCATATAAATATTTGCTTTATAATAGATAGTAACAAGGTTAAAATCTATATTTGATTTGCATATTGTATTGATTACTTAAAATATTATATAAGTAATATAGGAGAAAGTATCTTTTTCTTCATATGGTACAAAAATTCATAATGGAAAATAAATCGTAATTTAGTATTAATTTTTTGCTCTTTGGCATTGGCATTATTAGCTTGTAAGCAATTTTTGAGTGCATTTTACTTTTATTTATTTTTACTTGTCCCAAATAATTCGAGTTTCTAATATTCCGATTACTGAATATACATATAATAAAATGTTAGGTTTAAAATGTTTGAATGGTATCATTTTCCTGTCCACAACGTTTTCACTACAAATTCCACCTGAAATCTTTAACTAATTTAAGTTTTTATTGTTCGGTTTGATCGTAAGTTATTTTCTCTTTCAATATATCATTATATCATTATTAATCTGCAATAACATCTGAGCGAATGTAGTTCATTAAACATTTTTTTAAAACGAAATGAAAAATATTTGTTTGCAAAAATATGGGTGTTATGAGTTATTAGAATTGTTCAAGGTACCATGCTGTGGTGTGCAAATATTTAAAAATTATTATGTATTCTATGTGGTTAAAAATACATACACTATTTATTTACAAATTTCTACATATTGTTACGAATAATCTAGAAACGTGTAGAGTCGGAGCGCTGGAGAGATCTGTAAATAAAAGAAAGAGATAGCTACTCCTATTAACAAACAAAAAATAGTTGACCTGGGCTATGCCATAATGGACTCTGTGATATATGGCATAAGGTTGAAAGTAGCGTGTACTAGGATTTATGACTCTTAACATGTTTACGATAAGAAGTAATTCATTGTTTCCCGATACATTTAGATTTTTCTGGATCCAGGTAGAACTTTTCCCTGGCTATAAATAGAGATATGTTGACAAATACAGGGCAGTTTTTATCAAGCGATTGAGAGCGATACTTAAAGTGAACAGTGCGAAGCGAGAAGTGTTTTATTGTGTAGTTCAGTGATATTATAGTGACTAGCGTGTAAAGTGTATTTTAGTATTACATTGTGCTGTCTCGTGTATTTGTATACTAAATATACGGATTTAATATAAGTGGTGTTTTCTTACAATTGCGAACATTATTATTAACATTATGTGAAATTAAAATTTTATTAAATTTTGTTTACTTACATTCTCCAATATTATGATACGTGTACTTCTGACTAGTCGATTCCTTTAGCATTACTACCGGGTCGGAACGCGGCTACACACTGAGAAAATTCGGCGGAAGAAACTCACCGAGTTTGAATAATAATAATGTAATAAATATTTTATTTCGACCAACAGAGATCAGATATGTTGTTAGTACGTACATATAACTTACACCTATTTGATAGTAAAACTAAACACCTATATCTTAAAACTAGGACAGGATCGATTTGCCTGTACGAAAATATACAGCAGTAATTTAAATAATGGCAATCGAACCTATCAACAAATACCCTCAGGATGCTACTGGGGGTGGACCGAACTCTATGCAACAAGGATCTACACCGCTTCATAACCATATTGTAGATCAATAATATATTTAAAAATAATATTTTTAATTATAAAAAATATATTTTATAAACATCTAATTTTACTTACAATAAACGTCTAACATCATAATATATCTAAAAGAAAGTCAACCAATTTTGGGTAATTTATATAAAGGTAACGATTTACGACATAGTGGTTATTAGTGGCACAATCGTGCTAGAGTTTGTCCGTAGCGTAGCGCGTAGAGGCGTAGAGTCCCCAATGTGTAGCGGCCCCGTAGTGTAGCGCGTGTGTCGGCACTCGGCAGGTGTGCACGTGCGCCGTGCGCAACTGCCTCGAGTGCAAGGAGCGCCAGCGCTGCCGCCCGCGCGCCGCCGCGCCCGACGCCGAGCCCAAGGTAACTCCTGCGCGCCGTGCCCGCCTGGTACTGCGGATCTCAGGCCACACTTCAATGTTATACAAGGCGCCCCATACATCTACAATAATATTGCGCAATATTACGAATTGTGCAATATTATTGACCGTTAGAGTTAATATTTTAATTGCCCAAAGATTGAACGAAAGTTTGGGCGGGTTTAATTGTTAGTGCATCACTTTTTTCCATTGCATCGTGTATGGTCAGTATTGCGCAATATTTTTCAGGCTGTTTTTGATGAAAAGTGTACATACGCGCGCATAAATAACAGTAACGGAGAATTCACACATTAAAGAGAGTTTATTGTCGAATGTATCAAATTGTGCAGAGAATTGCCGTCTCTCTGGAATTTTAAGAGCAAAGAATATCATGGTCCAGGAAAAAAAGCTGCTTACGGAACGTTGTTGTCTAAACTTTTTTTCAACCATTCTTTAACACATATTCATTTTTTTTTATTCAAAATAATCACCGTCAAAACTTCGCCGTCAAACATTTTGCTCGCACGAAAATATCGATTAGACTTGCTTGTCAATTTTATTGAGTAAATTTTTTGAAAGTTTGGAATCAATTGGGACATTTTATGTTAATGCACAATAAAAATACTGTGCAATATTATTGTAGGTGTATGGGCCGCCTTATGTACCCAACAAACAGGTAGTTCTCACTTTTAATGGTGGCACTTCACATGGCTGTTTGTATTTGTGTGTTTGGCAAATAATTACCATGTGTGGATAGCTTATTTGTCAAAATGTTGGCCTTATTTGTCAAATAGGCAATACCAAATATGCGTTACCAATAGGCAATACCAAATATGCGTTACCGTGTGCTTGTCGGGTTCTTGTGGCACATCAAGGAGTCAAATAAGCAAATACGCAAACAGACCTTCCATACAATGGCCGTTCGGCGCTCCGAAGCGCACGCACTGTAAACCTGTACGGACGTACAGTATTTTTGTATCTGTATTTGTAGTATATTTGTGTATTTGTTATTTGACTGCCATGTGGGTGGTCGTATTTGCCTGTATTTGCATGTATGCCTGAACGTCATATATTTTGCCAAATAAAACAAACTCCCAATAGCGGAGTTTGGATGCCAAGAATAGGACCATCCTAACCACACACAAAAAAGGCGGCTAGTCGTCGAGTTGCGGAGATCCGCCCACGGAAAGAAGAAGAAGAAACTCCCAATAGCGAACACAATAGACATGTGAAATGCCACTATTTAAGAGATAATCGCTCGCCGCTTAAATCATATAAATAATTAATATCAATAAAATGATTACTACGCAAGTGTGAACATGGATTTTTCTACTTGGTCATGTATCGACGTTTTCATACAAACGAATCGTCCATTCAATTAAACTTGACACCTTCACGTCGCAGTCACAGTCTCATATATAGCGAACGGAATTCGGTTTCAACCGGGCTTATTCCTGATAACTGGAATTTACTGACACTGGGGCAGTTTTAGTGCATAATTAACATATGAATATAAAAATGTTACTAAAACTAGTCGAAAACATAAAGACCCACTAAGCGTTTATAGCTTTTAGAAATGTAAATGTACTTTGTTAAAAGCTCAAATCAACCATCTGACAGATTTTAATGAATACACTTTATTGTGCAGCAATTTTTAAGTTACAACATTAACTTGATATTGATTATATGGATATAAAAGACGGTCTTATCGCTGCTAAGTGACCTTTTATTGATATTATAATATAGCAAACAAGCTGATGGTTCTCCTGATGGAAATACATAATTATCGCCTATAAATACCAAAAATATTAATGGTGTGTTATCTGTGGAGCATGAAATAAACCCAAATGCATAAGTTTTCTAGCTATCTTGCCGAACACGACTGTGACAAGCACCGACGTTATTGCGGCAGAAATAGAAAGGGCGGCGGTATTAAAACCCGGGCGAGACGTTGCAGAACTCTTCCACCTGGCTCGTAGTTATGACATGAGTGACACGTATTATCTATTTCCTGCATTTTGCGTGATGCTTAGCAGTGAGAGTTAATTTATTATTCTAGGAATAACATGGAAAAATATATAGATCTCTGTTAATATTTGTGAAAAACAATAATTAAAATGTTTATTGTAATTTTTAAATAAATGTCTCATCGTATCGTATTATATACGTACATGCTTTGAGGCAGTTATTCACTTTAATAATTAGAAACCACGTTAAAATTTTAGTGTAACTGCCTCTGGGTATGATTCTTCTTTAAAAAGAAGGCAACAGGAAAAATAGCCCTAAGTTACCTTCTGCTTTAAAGTTATTTAATTTTCATAATAGAATAGCAAAAAAATTACGGTTACTAAGCAGAACCCCTAAACGTAAAAAATGGCCGTTGCTATCTGCGGGGTAAGAAATAGGGCCAAATCTGTAATGTGTAATTTGAATCAGTCTGAGATCATTCTGAGATTATTATTTTTGTTTTTTTTTATCTCTACACAATACTTGACCAAGATATTAAGGCGGTATTACTTGATACTCTTATTTAATAGCTATTAGTCAAACAAAGAAGTGAAAAAATAATAACAACTAAATTGCGTAAAAATAATACATTATAATTGGACGCTATAATATGTACGTTAATTGAAATGCATGCAATAAATGTGGGGAGGCCTTTTCATACGCATCGTAGGGGTTTTCTTGTAAGTAGATTAAATAAATAGATTCATATTATAGAATAAATAACTAAATAAAGACATATTCTATATTACTGTAACTTTTAATGTTGTTTTTAAGAATCAAATTAGGACATTATATTATTCTAGTTAAAAATTAAATGCCATTTAATTTATTCATTGACCATAAAGTAACTTGTAATCCGTGTTTATTACATGTTTACCGTCGCTGTTACCTTCCAGAGTATTGTGGCGAGTTTGGCCGATGCTTCAAGCCCCGTTAAGGATCCAGAACGACTCCTCCAAGACATGGACGTTAATAGATTACGGGCAGTTATCTATAGAGACGTGGTAAGCAACTACAACTTGCTAACTGTTTATCTATTAGCTAATAATTAAAATGAAAATAGGTATGAAAAAAGATGTAAATTCGATTTTTTTTTTCAATATCTATTAATATATGTACGTGTAAATCTTTATATGTCTATAACTTGAAAATATGTTAGCAACATATTTTTTGGAGTAGGTATGATTTTCCCTTGGATATGAACTTGAAATAAATTTAAAACTAGTTTGGCAGTCTTAAAAAAATGACAATATTTTAATAATTCAACATTAGGAAGAAACAAAGCAAGCGCAGTTCTTGTCGCTGGCGATTGTGTACTTCATTTCCGTGCTCATGGTGTCAAAATACCGCGACATCCTCGAGCCTCCTGCGCATGCGCAACCAGACTGCACGAGAAGACTTCATCATACCCACGAACATCACGGTACGTATTGTCTGCTTTTGCTTCAAAACTATTGCACAAGGTTTGAACATAAAAAGTGTGGTTTTGGTTATAGGTTTGAACGTCAGAAAGTTTTAATCATTCATTTTACTTACGAATGATTTACTTACAATTCAGTTATAAACGAAAAAATGTTATATTTATCGATATTATTTAAATGCTCTTCTTCGTTTTTAATTTCTTAATAAAGCGTATTTTTTTAGACAAAAAATATTGTATGGAGTTTTGTAAATAAATATTATAAAATAATTTCTTGTTAGCTCCAGTTATGTATTATACAATTTATAAGTTGTTGAAATTCATTAGCAAAAGATTTTTTTTAATCATGACATTTTATATCATCAAAATAATAAGCTTTGTTCTTATAGCTTTTTTGCACTGGAAAAACATAAAACAACACCAATTTGATTTTATATTTCCTTTTATTTATGCGCTATACAATATAAAAATATCATAAGTAGTTGTTTTTAATAAATTTCTGAATTTTTATTATTATTCACATTCTTATTTTATTTTAAATTGTTGAATAATTTAAAAAAGTTATATATTTCAATCGTTTCATTGTTCTTTTTCCACGCCGCTTGATTTACGCGTCACGATTTGGAACACTGGTAAAAAATTCGTTACTTATACACGCAACACTTTTACGCCATCATACGTATGTAAAACTGGATCAAAACTCGTGAATCTTGGTTAAATATTATTTTCTAACTTTAATATTCCTCGTATTGTAATTTTATTCCTTCTACAATGTGAAAATCTTTGGTTTTATTGTTGTCTTTTAATTATGTAATCTATTTTCTTATATTCATAAAATTTCTATTAAATATGATTATTACATTACTAAACAATTTGAATTATGACATTTTGTTCGATTCTATTTATCATGGAAATATTTCTCTTCTAAATCTCTTCCCACTTTACGGTTTTGTCGGTTCGAGTTTGGCATTCAGGCTCGAGGCCCCTTTTCCCCCAGTGGTCGCACCACGTGTATCCCCAGTTCCTGCCTGGTGGGCACCCGGCTCACCGCCACTCTCACTGCAAACTTGATTGCGGCCAACACGTTAATAATAATACGCACGCGCACGCACGCATCGCTAATTACCACCGCGCGCACGCAGGTAAACGCGGCCTTAAAACGATCGCATCTCAATAATTACTTCGAAATTTTTAAAATTAACATAGAAAAATGGTTATTTTAATTAAAAATTATTGTAATAGATATGTAAGAATCCTTAAAGACAAAAAATATGTCAAACCTAACCAACAAAATGAGGTTTCGGCAAGGCTTTTTTGGAAATCGAAGAAAAAAAGATATAAGTATATAGTATGTTTGGGATCCTGAAAAACAAATTAGCCCATCGCTCAATTTCACTTACGTCTTAGTCTAGCCGTAATGTGCTTTAACCGTGCTTGCTTTAGATCCCATTCTCATAAACCGAACGAATCAATTGTGATGCGAACGTCATGATCAGCTCAATGTGGTCGATGTTTGCAATTACTGTTTTGTCGAAAATTTATTAAAATCTTTTTAATAAAAATTAGTTAAATCTTTTACGACATGATTTACAATAATTATACGAAATATAATTACATTTGTAGACTAGACAAGACAGCTAATACTTACTCAGCTTAGGCACCGCTAAAATATTATTTTTTGTTTATTATGGTTTGCATCTTCATCTAGTGGAACATGATCAAAAAGAATGTGCATGTTACTTCATTGTATAGCATACAATGACAATTCGGATGCTTCGTAGTTCAAAAAGTTATAAATTTTGTTGTACACATATTTTCTTTAATATTGCTTTTTCTAGTAATAAAGACCTCGTAAGAATTAACCAGATTGTGTTGAATTTTATATGTAGATCGGAAGCTTTGTTGATGCTATTGGTGTTTGAAAGAAAGTGGTTATAGAAAGGCCAATTGTGTATGTTTTATATTCGCAGATCACAATGGTGACGACGTCGAATATGCCATGATAGTAGTCGATGAAAACTCCACTATGAACGATCTAGATTCGCCATCAATGAAGGTAAGTTATAAATCTAAAAATTCACTAAATATCTAATTAAAAGTCTGATATTTAAATTTTAGGCATGAGATTTCAGATCTTGAATGATGTTAATTGTTATTAAAGATAGAATCTAGTAGATTTTTTCAAATTGAACCGTTTTTTTAAAGTTTTTAGATATTTTAAATTCATTAGGTATTATTTGGATCTTAAAGCATGCCTCTTGAGTATTCAAAGAGTCATTCGAGTAGATTTTTGTATTAGACTTTAGCATAGTAATCATTCGAATCTGTTAGGATTACTAATTAATGAGAACTAAATGTCATGCATGATAATCCCCTAATTCATAATTTGTCAATTTTTTAAAGTTTTTCATTTGCTACATACATTGCTATTGTTGGTTGTCGTTGTCGCTAAGGCGTGCTGGACACGTTAATGTAGTATCGTTGTTTACATCTAAGGCTTCTTACAAACATTGTTTTTTGCCATCGCGTGAAATTTGTGAAGGATGAGAAAGGCGACAATGTGGCAAAAATTGAAACTACCACCGACGAAATAAAACCGAATTCCGGCGAAAAACCGAAACCAGTCGAGTTAGAAGTAACGCCGAGCTCTGAGAAGGAGGAACCTCTGTTCAAATCCAGTCTTCGTGTGAAAACTCATCTTAAAGCAAAGGTTAGTTGAAGAGTGGAGTATCGGATTGTTGTCCCTATATTAGGTTACTTCAAAAGAATAAGACTTTTGGTCCTTGGTGTTCTTATTAGGCTCAATGCATAATTTTATCAAGTTTTCTATTTATAGAAATGATGTTAATATTTTTCTTTCTGTGTTGTTCTTAATTCCTAGAATTAGGTACTGGATACCACTTAAAACTAGAATCTCATTTAGAAGTATTAATATTTACGTTTTTTCTTTAACAAAATCGTCTCTAGTATAGCGTGGAAATACTCTCAAATGTTTAATTTTCTTAATTTCTCTGCTATACGTATTAAATGAATCTTATTGTCCTGTTTGTAAGCCTCCGAGCGCAAGGCCAAAAACATTACCGGAGATTACGGTGTCGGTTGTTAATCTGGTTTGTAAATTACGTTACACACATATTATTAGTGTGAACACCTTTAGTTTATAGAAGCCTGCTAATATATTTGTGTACAGTAGGACTTTAGATTTTGAAATGGTTTTAATTTTTTGGTGGCGTTTAAATCATTCTCGGGTATGAAGGCATTTTATTAACTGAATAAATTACAACTATATTTCGGGCTTCTTAAAACTAACTACAAATTTTCACTATAAACAAACGCTTGTCACATAACTCACTTGACAATATACTTGAACACAAGCTATGATGCACAAAAATGTATATGAAAATTGTATGGCTATTAAAATTATTAAAAGTTCCGTAACATTTATCCAAATAACTCATAAAATTTAAATCAATGGCACTTTAATTAAAGATTAATAATAAATTAGCCGCCCCGTTAGTCGAGTGGTTAGCGACCCTGACTGCGTACGCGATCAATGGGGTCCGGGTTCGATTCCCGGCAGGGATAGGCATTTGTGTGATGAGCACAGATGCTTGTATTTCTGGGTTTAGTTGTTTATTAAATATATTAGAGTATTTATATATGTATTTCTATGTATTAGTATTGTTGACTGGCACCCATACTACAAGCATATAATTTGCTTACTTTGGGGCTGGATCAATTCGTGTAATTTGTCCAATGATATTTATTTATTATTTATGTAACTGATTATTTGTGTCTTATATTTCTAATATAACAGTACCATAATCGTAACTTTTTAAATGTCATCTTACCATCACCTCATTGAAGACCGGCTTCAATACATTGAAACACCCAAAGTGGCACTTTTAAATTTTTCACACATTATTGTTACGGAACCTTTGTAAAGCACTAAGCTAATTAAAACTACGTAATTGTTATATTAGTATTAAACAGTACACTGTATAAATTATACATACGTATACAATCTTGACTGACTTGAATACGTACATAACCTAGACAACGTTGTATAAAGAATATTCTTATAATTTTTTTACCTCAAAAACTACTTTGAGTACATGAATATAGTATAAGTAGTTGCTAATATAAGCATTAGTGTTTAATTAACATGCTAGGATTGATTATAAATACACACATAAAATCTTATAAATTAACAGTTTTTATAATAATTTTAAATTAGACTTTACTCCTAGGGTTCCTCAAAATCATGTTAATTAAGAATTTCCATTATGTTAATATTTAGTATAATATAGTATAATAATTACCTTCTGTATAAATGTATCTGTAAAATATAGAACATTGCTTTCATAAAATTATCGAATAAATGAGAATAAAAAACAAAATTGGCTATATTTCTATCACGGTTTCTTAGCCAGAGACATTAGCCAGAGCTAACAGATTAGATTGACAAAGCAGTGTATGTGATTTTCATCATTCATTTAACGACTAAGATAGGACAATAATTCTCAACGATCAAAATATCAAGCTTATAATATTTATAATTTGAAAGATAATTGGAATTTTGTAATACTCAAATAAAAAATAAAAATTTATTAGCACAATAAATCCAGATGATAAAATATAGATGATCGTAGAATGGACTTAAGAGGACTATTATTTCAAATAAAATTTGTTTTATATTTAGTTTAAACATAAAACACAGTCAAACTTGTTTATTTGTCTTTGGCTATGATTACATATTATATACATTCTCACATACAATCATGCAAGCTTCAAAGCCTTTTCATATATAAAACACAGACGTTCATCATTCTTTACGTTAAATAGTATTCTTTACGTTACAAATATCCCGGTTGTTTCGAATTAAAAGTCTTTAACAAAATGTGCTGTAATCAAATCATCTTACAAAAACAAAAACCCTAAGTGATTTGTGATATAGTTTTGTCTACGACATTAACTAAATCAAATCTTGTTTTTCCTGTGCTTTCATTTAAATTGTCAAAATTTCCATAACTAGAAATTAAATTTCCTCTTACTTTTGGTGTAAACATCTTACATGTAAGTGCTATCTGAATTATAAGGTTGTCTCTTTCGGAATGTGCGTTAGTCATGTGCATGTTGACAAAATCCGCTTTCCTTGTCTGTGTTTTGCATCTTCACTTTCGCTATTTTTTCCGTTTGTTTGTATATCTATGTACCTATGTTACAATCACCTAGATGTGTGGTAGCTAGCGATTTGCAAGTTAAATATAAGATCAGAAAAATAATAATAGAGTAAGTAAGTCCGACATTAGAATTTTTGTTAGACTTTATAATATATACAGTCTATGAAAATTCAGTTTTTATTACAAAATATAGTGCAACAGGTAAGAACATTTGGTTACTATGAACCATGTGCCGTGATTGGCTTAGCAGGAAAAGTTAGCAAAGGTTGATAAAAGTACGAGTCACTTAAATTATAATATTTTAATATCAAGGAATCTCTACTTATAAAGTATTATAAATGTGAATGTAAGTTTGTTTGTCACGCTTTCACACGAAAACTACTTAACCGATCATCATGAAACTTGGCACACATATTCTTAGAGGTATTAGAAGTAACAAAACGTAACAAGTAACCAATTACCGGCAGAGGTGTTTCCAAACGGATACGACTTGGGGGCCTTCAAGAAAAGAGCTTACTCATTCTTAAAAGGCCGGCAACGCAACTGCAAGAACTCTGGTATTGTGGATGTCCATGGGCGGCGGTGATCACTTACCATCAGGTGCACCTTCTGCTCGTTTGCCCCCTCTTCTATATAAAAAAAAAACAATATAGGTACTTTTTATTATAAAAGTCTTAAATATGAGCAAAGCCGCGGATAAAATCTAGTAACAAGTGAGCAAGTTGCTCTACTAATAAAAAGAGAAATAAGGGCTCTATATGAGAAATATGTTAATGATACGTAGGTTTCAGTATGTCCTTGAAATATGGATATCAGCGTAAGTTTACGGGTTACCAATCAAGACTGTGACAAACATTAATACTTAGCGACAATAATAAGTAAGGCAGTGGTACCAAACCTGAACGAATGGTTACAGAACTCTTGCCAATAGTGTCATGTAAAGGCTTGAAATATTTCCCTTTATTTTACACCCATCGCCGGATATCTGAAGTATAAATATTGATTTTTACTAATTTCTAAATATAATTTAGTTGTTTAGTCGAGTTAATAATAAAAATAATTTAAGTAATATTGGACAGGTATCTCCTACGTGGTATTACGTCCTTTAATTACAAAAAATGATAAGGAGTACTTATTTATTCGGTAACTTTGAACTATAGTTGTTCTTCAGTCATATTTTCGCAGCCACTTGGAGTCACATGAACGTTGTCTACTGCGCAGTATAAAATATCAGATAAAATATCGGAACGGCAAAGTTATTTGAATTGTAATGCAAACAATAAGGGAAATATGGTTCATTTGCGTTCGTACTTTAACAGAGCGTAGACTCAATTGAAGATGCCGGCTCTTTTCATCTCAATTCCACTGAAACTACTAACAACGATCCAGAAACATCGAGTGAGATCGCCATGGATGACACGAAGCATCCTGTGAGTATGCAATATTATCTATAGTTTTCCAATACGATTAGAAACGTAGCTTTAAACGTCCTGCCAAATAAATACGATATTTAGTTTTAATTTAACATTTAGTTGCGTCAGATAGAGATTACAGACTATCGCAATCCTCCATAACTTAACGCTGAAATCGTTGTTTTGTGTTTGGGTTTTTTATACAGGTTTTATAGTTTTGTGAGTGATCTATACATATAATAAAATCATAAAAAAGTCAAAACTGTACATTGATTATTTTTTTAAAAGAATACTTGGGGCGTGATCTTCAGTCAATATCGAAGCCAAAAATATAGTTTATAGAATTTTTGTCTGTTTGTCTGTATGTATGTCCGGGGTAAACCTAAAAAGTACTGCATGGATTTACTTCAAATTTTGCATGAATATTACTAACAGGTCGGGTCAACATAATACCTAAATATTATCACGTTATCACCTACGGGGGAGGAGCAGCGCGTAGTAAACTAAGTCCGCGCGGACGAAGACGCTGGCAACAGCTAGTATAATATAAAGCTAGAAGGTGGTCTGCAGTGCGAGGTTTTTAAAATATTTTTTTGGATTAATGAAACCGTAGAACCCGAGTTTAGTCATGTTATATATGCTTACTAGCTATTATACCCAGCTTCGCTCGGGAGTTGATATGAGATTACATGGTAGTTGAAATATAACTAATATAATTTAAGACTTTATTGAAAATGGAATTTTAAATTTCGCGCCATTACTACACATCCTTTCGCAATACAACCCAAATAATCGTTGTTCTGAATGAAGCTCAAATACTCGACAACAGATGGCGCCACTACACTTAATTTCCAAGTTGAAGGGTTGGAAAAGCCCTTATATCTTTAAAAACACGCCCTTTGGGTTAAAACGGAAACTTTCTTGTTCGAGGGGGGATAAAGGGCTATCACTCCCTTATCACTCGCTATAAGTCCCTTTATCGTGCCGGGACTCCTTTTTAAGTTTTGTCGGCACGCACATTTTATCAACTTAGTTTTATTATATAATAATGATAATGATAATGATATTATTCGTGAGATTGTTGTTTGGTATTTCATATATTGTTGTTTACAAGAAAAGCGTTTCATGGTAATTTATTTATGCTTTATTTAGTTTATTTTCTCGTGTTAATTATAGGTAAGTAATGACGAATCGTGGACTGACGTTAACTTAAACGAAGATGGTGAAAGGGGTCCAGCGACAATAACCGGGAGAAATAGAGACCACGAAGGAAATGTACACGAAGGTTAGTGAAGTTTTGTTAAGAGTTGTAATGATTTGGGCTTACAAATTTTGTAAAGAACAGTACATTTCATTTGATCAACCCTCTCCATTCAATCGAGCTTATTATAATAGTAGAAATATTGTCGACTGCGACAATGAGGATTTAGGTGTCAAAAGCAAATTATATATTTTGGAAGTGGAAACTAAATTTTGAACAATTTCTAAAAGATACAATTTTTTAAATTTGGTTACTTCCGCCGTGGCGAACCAAGTCTTATACAGCACGGCCTCATATTGTTATAATTTTGATTTCCATTTTGTCGATTTGCTTATTTAAAGCTAAGCCTGTCAATTAGACTGATTAAAATTCAGTGATTGAATTCTGCAAAATCATACTCCGTCAAGGATTTAAAACGTTATAATTTCGATATCTTTGCGTCGTTGTGATTGGTTATGGTATATGATATTATGACGTTGTCTTCTAGCGCTAGTTGGCGAACCAATCACGAAACAGAATGAAACGCAGCGAACCAATTACGAAACAGCAAAAATATCAAAATTATAACGTTATAAATCCTTGTACACCGTGTATCGCTATTAAACATCTATCGCCAATACTTGTGCAAAGGCAAAGGTTTTATGAGTTTTACTACAATTTAATATTATAAATTATTATTTGTGTTATCATTATTTAGCACATAAAATAAATTTTATTAAAACTAGTTATAAACTAATGTTATTAACAGGCAATAAAAACCAATAATTTGGCTGTTTGTTAATGTTATATGTTTAGGTGTCAGGGTAGATGATAATTTCTTCTTAGAATAAAAAAATTCCATCCATAAATTACGTCACACGAATTTCATGATTTTTTGACCCCTCCCCCGTCCTTGACCACTGGCTGGTCACAATTGTGAGACCTAGGTAGGACCTAGTGTGATGTCACATATTTTACAATTTCACATTGGAATAATGATCTTATTTAATTATTTTTTATTTAAACAGGTAGCTTTTTAAATTTAGTGTTGCAATACTTAGATATAAAATATTATATTTTGAAAAAATGTGATGTCACAAAATTTGGGACCCGTCCCTACCCCTTGTCACACAATGTCACACTTCGCCGACCCCCTCCCTCCCCCTTAACGTGTGACGTAATTTATGGATGGCCCCAAATAATAAGTACGTATTATTGTAATGTTCGGGTTTAAGGATAAAATTGCTCAGTAAACTGGTTTTTGAGGCTTCACGTACGGCAACGCATTATTGATTTAAATCTCAACAGCAGGCGCGTGCGCTCCTTATAGGCAGAAAAGCAGTACTTTACTTGCCATTCACAGATATTTTAATAAAACGTTCGTACGTTTTAGATGATTTTAATTAATAGTAAGTAAATGAATAAAATGTGTCATAATCATGTGCACGCCGCTGAAATCTATAAAAGAAAAAGTTTTTGTGTCCGAGTACTCCGTCGCATACTCAGTATCATAATCCTGTGCACGCCGCTGCTCAACAGTCTACACAATTTGTTTTTTATAACAGACATAGAGAAACAAATTCACATGAGAAACCCTGAGCATCATCTCGTCGCACAGCGGAACCAGAACCGAAGCCTTCACACAGCGCAGAGACACTTACATCCGGTAAGATTTTACTGTTTTGATTCAAACTTTATAGTCTAGTAGTCAACTAGTCTTTGATTAAGATACTTAAAAAGGCAGGGCTCCGAATACAAATACCCTGTATTGTATTAGAAGCCTTGCTATAATATGTTTGTGCGTTTTTTTTTTCAATAATAATTTGTTTAAAAAAATGTGTACAAACGTGTAGAGGTGGGCTTAGAGATTGTCATATAGCATAAATGGCATTCTTCATCAGTCAAATACGGTTAAATAAGAACTATGCTTAGAATGGAGTGCACAAAAAAACGTGTAATAATAGTTTACTATCAACGTAATTTGTTAACTAATTTTCAATTAACTTAAACATTAACATAATTCGATATTGCAACATACAAAATACAAAATAAATACAAATTACACATATATATTATTTTGTTTGTGGTTTATTTGAAACTTCTGGTTTTTGTTAAATTTAGAAGACATTTTTTTTGTTTAGTCTACAATAAAACGGAGTTACAGAATTATGGTTGAATTTCGAGCAGACATCCTCAGGTTGAAATTGGCCCATAATCGCTGGTATAAATAGTTGAGTAATGTCCTTGGGCGTGAGTCGTGTGTGATGTGTGTGTGCAGGAGGCGGAGGCGCTGGCGGGGCTGGGGCTGGGCGCAGCGCTGCCGGCGGAGGCGGCGTCGCGCGAGGCGTCGCTCACGCACAAGCTGGAGACGGCGCTGGGGCCCGTGTGCCCGCTGCTGCGGGAAATCATGCTGGACTTCGCGCCCTTCCTCGCCAAAACCCTCGTCGGGAGCCATGGTCAGGAGCTGCTTATGGAAGGTAAGCTTACTTAAATCCGTCGTGAACTTGGGATCACATTGTATTGTCAATTGCCTTAGCGCTAGACTTTGAGTCCTGCTTTATTATTATTCTCTTCACCTAAGGCGGAAGTCTCTAATTTGATCTTGGTGTTTTTGATTTTTTTTATTTGAAAACGTTATAAAGAAATGTATGCTATACAGGATTCTCCACGGTGGCGTTGAAAGTTTAAGGAAAAATAAATGAAGCTTAAAAAATAAACAATAAAAAAACTATTCGTATTTATGTGATAATTTTGCGACAGTGTCAAATTTATTTTAAGGCAAATGGGCGACATTACGAGCATTCACTTTGTGAACCATATTAAATCAATAAATTTATTTATGATTTTTTATATGTTGTTAACAGTTCTTGAAAGTAAAAAAAGAATATTTTTGCTGGCACTATTCTATAATAGCTTGTATATACTTTCTGACAATTGCTATTTTCCAAATAAATTAAAAAAAAAGTTGAGTAAAAACTATTTTAACGCTTGCATGCAAACACATAATAGTGTTAAGAGTTCTATCAATACAATCGTTACTTTGCGGAAATCCATAACTCAAATATGATAGCAGTATACTTTGTAATATCCCACGGATGTGTGACATCAGAAAACAAGTATTTGTTAGGTCCTTAAAAAAGATTCACTGTTTACTGTTTACTGATTAGTGTCTTCTAAACTTCTAAATCCTTCCTAATAAGCGTACCAAATGTTTTTTGGTGCTTAGCAGTAAAATATGTAACTATTTCAAACTAAAGGTATCAATATAACGTATCTTATTAACATATAATGAGAATACAAAATATATTAAAAGATCTTTTCCAATGTAACTCTTGGTGTAACTCGGTTCATGGCAAATATTTCGTTCGATGTGTTTTACTTAGTTATTTTTCTTTCGTTGCAGGTCTCCAAACATTCAAAACAAGCACATCAGTGGTGGAACTAGTGATGTTATTGTGTTCCCAAGAGTGGCAAAACTCTTTGCAGAAACACGCAGGCCTCGCCTTTATAGAACTGATAAATGAAGGGCGACTGTTATCGCACGCGATGCGGGATCACATCGTGCGAGTCGCGAATGAAGCAGAGTTTATCCTGAATAGGATGAGGGCTGATGACGTCTTGAAACATGCTGATTTTGAGGTGACTTTACACGTTCTTCTATGATATATAGACTTACGAGTACAAGAGATGACTCTCGTCATTAAAGGTGCTATCTGCTAGGTTGCTAAGGTGACCTCATATTAATGGTGCGTCGCATTCCATGTGATTGTGGCTGGGATGTATCAGTGCTTGCATAAGTTTACTGGTTACTTTAGCCGAAATATCCCGTCTATTTACAATAGTAGTCACTTTTAGCTTTCGATAGATAGCCTTTTGCGAGTTGACTGGTAGAATTGGTGAGAAATCAGTTTTTCTTACTTTAGGAATTAATGCATTCTGGTCTCTGGCCAGGAAAGTTCCCATCCCTGTTTCGTGATGATGATTTTGTGGTCTGTGCCACAAAGGAGAAGGCCAATCTTCTGGACTCACTCATTGCTCCAAGAACGTTTAAGCTTACGCGCTTACGGAAAATATTAAGCATTTGTCGTGCTTTTTATTTTAAGAAGAACCCTCTCAAAGAATCTGCCAATAATGAAATTTTTAGAGTCAATATAATATAGAACATCGTTAGTTTCGTGGTCATTTGGAAAAAAAGACTAAACTAGCGTTCAAAAGATTACAAGAAGTAATCCGTTCATCTATCCATCGTCATAATCATTCCATCGTCAGCAACTTTATAAGGCACAAAGTTGGCCTCAGAGAGATATGCAAGAAACATCGAGCATGTAACCTAATAGAGTAGCAATATGAGTCATCTAATTCCGAAACTGATCAGTGTTTTGCTACTGATAAATAGCATTTCACGCTCGTACTAAAGCAGTACCGCACCAACAAGTGACCTGTGTGTACGTCCCCGATACTCCCGAAAATATTCAAAGTTTGGTATATTATACCGCATTATGTCGTGTTGTTCTATTAGAAGGTGTAGAAAAAGCAGCAAAACGTCGAATTATATAATGACGCAATTAAGTTTCATCGGCATCCCTTCGGCATCGGCATAACCTTGAGTCGGCCAACCACAGCATTACAACTGGCGTATTGTTTTGGCGGAATTTGTTTTCTAACAAAACAAACAACATAACCACTCTACTGGTTACATACTCGATGGCAAGAAATAAACAACAGAAGTTCTGTTATATATTTCTTACACACCTGAAATTTATTTCTGAGCAGGAGCTTCCCTACTTGATACAGGCTTTTCCTACTTGATTGTATTTAGCCTAGAGCATTTCGAGTAATTGACGACATCGATATAAGTAATCGATTTTTATATCATAGCATAGGAAATAAACAAATGGCTTTGCTGATGGAAAATACAGCAATCGCCTATAGACAACAAAGATGTTTACGGAGAGTTGCCGTCTGTATGGCGAGTTTAAAATGCTATATGCGTAAGTTTTCCGGCTACCAGTGTGATGGAACTGCAATATCATATGCATACCCGGTTCGCTTAACCTACAAACTGAGACGTGATGTTCACAAGCATTGAGGCTATTTGCAATAGTATTAATGTTCTTTATTAACGTGTTTTGGTGTAGGAAAAGCGGTGGTACCAAACCCGGGTGTGACATTGCGGAATTCTACTACCACCACCACCACCACCACAGAAAATATTATGGCGTGGATATGTTATCCTCTTACGGCAGATGTTTACGTTGTTGCGATGTGTGTTGCAACTATTTTGGCGAATTGTTAAACTTCGGGCTTCTTTCAGTTTTTTTACTGTCACTATGGTAATCTCGTGTTTTGAAGCGAAGACTATTGTCAGTAGAAGTTATATCATGACAGCACACCACTGATCTTAGGGCGATAATGTGTCTCGAACATTACTCTTTTAAGTATAATATTTATCCTTTAGAAATACGAGATTTATTAATGGGAAATTAATTTTTAGTGCCTCTGCGCGAACACGACGCAGGAGCGAGTAGAGGAGGAGCGTACGTGCGAGCGACTCATTGTGGCGGCGAGACGACGGGACCAGGCCGCCGCCGCGCGCATGCTGGACAAACTGACACACGCCGCAGCGGCCAGGGACGGGTGAGACACGCACTGTACACTAGCCGGCACTGACATGCTGGACAAACTGACACACGCCGCAGCGGCCAGGGACGGGTGAGACACGCACTGTACACTAGCCGGCACTGACATGCTGGACAAACTGACACACGCCGCAGCGGTCAGGGACGGGTGAGACACGCACTGTACACTAGCCGGCACTGACATGCTGGACAAACTGACACACGCCGCAGCGGCCAGGGACGGGTGAGACACGCACTGTACACTAGCCGGCACTGACATGCTGGACAAACTGACACACGCCGCAGCGGCCAGGGACGGGTGAGACACGCACTGTACACTAGCCGGCACTGACATGCTGGACAAACTGACACACGCCGCAGCGGCCAGGGACGGGTGAGACACGCACTGTACACTAGCCGGCACTGACATGCTGGACAAACTGACACACGCCGCAACGGCCAGGGACGGGTGAGACACGCACTGTACACTAGCCGGCACTGACATGCTGGACAAACTGACACACGCCGCAGCGGCCAGGGACGGGTGAGACACGCACTGTACACTAGCCGGCACTGACATGCTGGACAAACTGACACACGCCGCAACGGCCAGGGACGGGTGAGACACGCACTGTACACTAGCCGGCACTGACATGCTGGACAAACTGACACACGTTTTTGACACTGATTCACGTTTGTTGGTCTAGGATGACGGAGGGTCGTCGCTGGAAGCTGGACACGTGGGAGGACGACACGCGGCGGCGGCGGCGGCTGGTGCCCGACACACGACCGCGCCGCGCCCCGCCCGCGCCCCGCCCCGCCGCCAGGGAGCCGCCCGACGACGCCATTCTACAAGTAATATTTTCAAGTCAGACCTACGTAACGGCTAGAATCTTAAAAGTACACTTATATAAGCGGACTAGGGAGTTTCCCATTATATGGGGAAGAATGAAAAATGTATCTTGGGGTAAAGTCCCCTATTTTACTCTTACAGCTCATTAGCCTTTTGCTTATAGATCTATCATTTCTTTTTATAATAGAAGAAGGAGCGATTGAGTAGATGACTTGTTTCACAAGGAATCAACACCATTCATAGTCATCCTAAAAACCGAAGGTTTTTTTTGTATTAAAAACAGCGTGAAGTAGTAGATGGTAAGTAATCACCGCCGCCCATGGACATTTGCACTACCAGAGGTCTTGAAGTTGCCTTGCCGGTCTTTTAAGAATGAGTAAGCTCTTTTCTTGAAGGCCCCTTAGTCATATTCGTACGAAAACAACCCCATCGGTAATTGATTGGGAAGTAGCGCGTGAAAAAATTGCCGAAAGAATGCACGGTTGTGGTTTTCCAGGTATCGAGAGAGTGAGGGTGGAACTTCAAATTTTGAAGCGATGTTCGATGAGGGAACTCAGTTGCAAGAACCACTGAACAACTTATCAGAACACTCTCCATGATAGATCCAATAGAACGCTTAATCCGAATAATCGGAAGAAGCTGGTTCTGGGGAACCCCGCCAAGAGATGAGAACAATACTCCATCAGACCTATTTGTGCTTTATAAAGTTTAAGACGAGGGGCCAGCAAGAACTATCGTTTTTTCTGAGCACATCGAGCACATTTGGAACTTAAATTCCAAATGACTGCGAAACTAAAAACGTTATTAGATATGTCGTCTCCCAGAATTTCGATACTGGCCGAGACTTTCAGGAGAATATCTCCAAATCGAGTTGAATGTGACCAAATTTGATGATCCAGTTCCGAGATATCAGTAAGTCGATTCTCGACTTCCGACAAAAGATGATTCCAGTCCTATCCTGACACTCCCCGACGTATTCCTCAGAAACACTGCTGCGGGCGAAGTATCTAGCATCTGCATAGCAACAGTACCGTTGATATGCAATTGCTAGGTATGTTACTAATTTGCAACATGTTATTGATATGCAGAAGAAACAGTGTCGGTGATAACACGTAGTCTTGGGTAACACTAGCATTGAGAGGTTTAAGGTTTTTGAGTACGCACTGTCGACTACGACCATGATGCTCTGATCCGCCAAAAAACTAGTGATCCACTTACACAATTTCTTGAAAGCCCATAGGTAGGCAGCTTCCTGAGAAACTCTTTGTGCCATATGGGTCACAGGCCTTGCCTATGTCTAAACTAATGCCAATGCCTCTCCCTTGGATTCAACTGTCTCCGGTAACGATGTGTCAGTTATACTGAAAGATCACCAGCTGAGCGATCAGTAACTAATCTGCTGTCGCTCTTCTAAATACTTGAGCTGACTGTTGATGATTGTTTCTATCATTTTGAGGAACAATGAGATTGTGGCTTTAGGCCGATAGTTAACGGATTAGAGCAATCTCCCTTTTCAGGGATGGAATGCACTTAAACTGTCTTCCATGAATTAGATACCACGCCGGATAAATGAGCCGGAACAGGCGCATTAGTATTGGTGCCAACTCTGTAGCATACACATTAAGCCCAATCGGAAGGATGTCATACGGCCCATTTGAGTTATGGACGTCGAAGGCAAATAGTGCTTTACGCATGGAAGGTAGCAGTAATTTTAGTTCCGGTAAAACAAAAGTCTTTGGTCCTTGGTCGACCAGAGTTATCCGAAAAGAACGAGCTCAGAAGATCAGCCTTCTCCTTTGCGGTGTGGGCTGGAGAGTTATCGTCTCCGTGCAAGGATGGAAGAGAGGGCTGAGAGACATTGTTTAAGGCAGTCTTGGCGAGAATATAGTACGCACAAATTCCAGAAATATGTGAACTAGTTTTGTACCAATTCTGCCAATGTGTTCCGATTTGCCTTGTCGATAGTATATGCGTTGCTGGTCTTTAAAACTAATTAACGTTTTTTCTTTGATGTCTCAAAGCAGGGCCAGTTCGAAACCTCTCCCGCTAACAATTAAGAAGTAGTGCGTGATAAAATGTGAACCGAGAATTGCACCAGTATAAAATTCTAAACATCAACCCATTTGAAGAGCTTCGCTGTCCAAACTAACAGATAGTGCCTCTTCCATGAACTCAACTGCCTCCATCTTGTCTTCTAGTAGGTCATTCTAATTTTAGGTTTTGTTATAATATTTGTGATGGAAGGTGAATTTAATGTTATTTCAATTTTGATATATTTGTATGTGTAATTCAGGCCACTGAGGAGCTGCACGCCAGGATCGCGCAGGCGGGCGGAGGCGGTCAGCTGCCCAGCCTGCCGCCCGAGCTGCTGGACGACGCCGACCTGCTGCTGGACGAGCGGGACACTGAACAGGACCTCACAGGTAACTGATGTGCTGGGTACCCACTTACACTGCCGCCCGAGCTGCTGGACGACGCCGACCTGCTACTGGACTAGCGGGACACTGAACAGGACCTCACAGGTAACTGATGTGCTGGGTACCCACTTACACTGCCGCCCGAGCTGCTGGACGACGCCGACCTGCTGCTGGACGAGCGGGACACTGAACAGGACCTCACAGGTAACTGATGTGCTGGGTACCCACTTACACTGCCGCCCGAGCTGCTGGACGACGCCGAACTGCTGATGGACGAGCGGGACACTGAACAGGACCTCACAGGTAACTGATGTGCTGGGTACCCACTTACACTCCCGCTCGAGCTGCTGGACGACGCCGAACTGCTGTTGGACGAGCGGGACACTGAACAGGACCTCACAGGTAACTGATGTGCTGGGTACTCACTTACACTGCCGCCCGAGCTGCTGGACGACGCCGACCTGCTGCTGGACGAGCGGGACACTGAACAGGATCTCACAAGTAACTGATGTGCTGGGTACCCACTTACACTGCCGCCCGAGCTGCTGGACGACGCCGAACTGCTGCTGGACGAGCGGGACACTGAACAGGACCTCACAGGTAACTGATGTGCTGGGTACCCACTTACACTCCCGCCCGAGCTGCTGGACGACGCCGACCTGCTGCTGGACGAGCGGGACACTGAACAGGACCTCACAGGTAACTGATGTGCTGGGTACCCACTTCACTGCCGCCCGAGCTGCTGGACGACGCCGACCTGCTGCTGGACGAGCGGGACACTGAACAGGATCTCACAGGTAACTGATGTGCTGGATGCCCACTTACACTCCCGCCCGAGCTGCTGGATGACGCCGACCTGCTGCTGGACGAGCGGGACACTGAACAGGATCTCACAAGTAATTGATGTGCTGGGTGCCCACTTTACTGCCGCCCGAGCTGCTGGACGACGTCGACCTGCTGCTGGACGAGCGGGACACTGAACAGGATCTCACAGGTAACTGATGTGCTGGGTGCCCACTTCACTGCCGCCCGAGCTGCTGGACGACGCCGACCTGCTGCTGGACGAGCGAGATACTGAACAGGACCTCACAGCTAACATGTGCGAGGTACCAATATCACTTAAATGGTGTTGTTATTTTTTTCAGCATTGTAGTCACATGCTCTGAAAAGTGTATAAGTTAAAAGCGAGCGACGGCTCATTATTCACTTTAACATAATATTAAGTGCAACATCATAATTAGTTCGAATATTTCGCTATATAAAGTGGCAATTATTATTTAATTTATTCAGCAATTAGGAGGAACATCAGCACAAGACAAATATAATTAAAGCTAATAAAAGCCAGGAAAAATACATCTTTAGTAGTGACAGAAAGTGCTTATTACTTTAATTACAAATTAAATGCTCTTAAAGAATAAATGAACTATTGATGAAATTTCTATGCTTGTATGGAATAAATCCTAATGAAATTTACTTAAATTGCTACTAACTCGATATATAAATGTAATTTCTTGAGAGTACTAATGAGAAAACAAAGGTTATTATGGAGAGATTTAAGTGTTGCCACAATGAATATTTGGGATAAAAGTTCGGGAGAAACAACCAGATTAGTTGTGAGCTAAGAAAATTAAATAAGCCAATTCACGTCTATTATTGTTTAAACGGGATACTGAAATATTTTTGGTTTGTTCTCTCGTAGATAGTCGACGACTTGTTTGCTAAGAAGTCGTAAAAATTAAAAGCAAATGATACTGTGTGATATTTTATTATTATTTACTTTCAGGCGCTGCAAAAACAATTGTAATTTATTTTAATCAAAAAAATAAATTTATAAATGGTTAACAGATATTGATATTGTATTTATAATGATTAAAATATATCAATTAAAAAGAATAATTTAAAAGTTATGGCTTTTTTTGCAAAAATCTATAATATATCGGTAAAACAATCCCAATTGATGTAAATAAAATAAATCCAGATATCTAGTCGTTAAATCGTACGGCTAGCAAGAAATTTACCATTGAATCTGTGATCCCTATAAAGGATGGTTTTTTCTTTCCATCACCAGAACCGTCTGCTTCACTGCTATACTGTGATATAAAAATTACAATACCTGTTTAATATGAGGCAGCATGAGGATTAACATAATTGCCACGGTAAAGCATCATTTAAATATTGTCTTTGATTTGTGTTTTTTCTATCAGGATAACAGCTGTAGTCTGTATGTATTTTTTTACTGGATAAAAAACTATATTTTTCATCAAATAATTAACCACGTGCGCAGCCAGGCTTGAATAATTGTATCACATAATACAAAGTTTAAATTTCTTAGTGGCTTAGCTTTACATCTCTAATTTCCCATGCTACTGTACCATACTACCTATAGGAATATTTGAAGTTATGAGAAGGAACTTTAATTTAGAGTCAGGGCTCAACCAAAAATTTGTTTTTGGATATTATAATATGTCCTACAATATTAAAAATAAAATAAAAACAATGTTCAATATTTTCCTTCGCCAAAACTTCGAAATGCCTTTATATTGACTTATGTAAATAAAGTTTTTGTAGTGATTTATAATACATACATATTTTCATACTAGCGCTCTTATGGGATCTGATGTGAAGATATCCCTTACGGGGTAGACAAAGAGAACCGAGTGCTATAAATACATCACGATCCCCGCAGACTTGTCCCGCTTTCTCCACATTCATAATTCTCTTCATACAAACACGCCGGTTGCGAAGACTCTTGACAACACCTTCGCATAGTACTCGATCAGTCTAATCATGGTATGTCAGTCTTGGTGTTCCCCAGTACCTACTTCCTTCCACATTCGCATTGTATCTGTTTTGTTAACTTTTCATCTATCATTCTTTCTGGATGTCAATCCGACACTTTCTTTTAGGCCTAATCTCTCTCTCAATTTAATATTACGAACCCGGTCTGCGAGTGTTACACCACATTTTTTTCGTAGCGATCTCATCTTGACCGCGTTAATTCTACTTTCATGACCTTCGGACATACATAACTCACTTTCATACATTACGTTGGGATAAGCACATAATTATGCAGGGCAAGACGGGCACCCCGACTTAAAATATTTTATAATGACATTTTACTTTGTTTTCAAGTCCACAGGTTTCATTAAGTAAACCATGACGACTTTCTAACAGATGAAATGGCTAAAAGAAAATTGCGAAATAGTTCCAGAGTTTAATTTAAAATCAGCATTACTCCATCAGGTCCAGTGAACATCAGTACGAAGGCGAAGCTGATCGCTCCGGGTATCTCGGCGCCAGGGACCGTGTCGCTAACTTCCACAGAGCTGTATTTCGAGGTGGACGAGGAGGATCCCGAGTTCAAGAAGATAGACCCTGAGGTAAGTCCATAATTATATAATATATAATTAGGCAATTTGGCCATCACATCCCTGCGTTATGATTACATTAAACATAAAAAAAACGTAACTTTTGTAATTTTTAAGCGTTGAACAGATTATAAATTCTTACAACTTAACGTTATAACTTAAGCATGTCCACAATTTATTATTTGTATGTTTAAATAAAACATCTACGTTTGATGTATCGTCTAGACTTTTATTGAGCGCTGTACTGTCCGAATCTCCTGAGAATGCTTTGGTTATCAAGCAAAACGTGAACTAAATTCACACATTGGTTGTTTTTGTTAATGCAAGGGTAATATTCCAGACTCTTCGTGAGCTTGTGTCGTATGTTGCGCCGGATTTTTTGTTACCTTCCTTAGTTACAGTAGTAACATGTGAAAATACGTGGGAAGTCGTTTTTTTATCTTAACTAACTACGCTAGTTCTTTTTCATTCACCCATAGATTACATTGCTATTGCTGCCTTGCTGTTCGAGTTGCAGAAATGATATGCCACTTGAATTTTATCGGCGGCCTTAACCTTTTAATTGGAATTCAATAACGATAAGCACATTATGCTTTTGTGCTAGGCAATAGGAAGGCTATTCCGCACAGACAGGCGGCTTGCTTTGCGTCTTATGCCTTGCGCCTCGTGACGAAAAACTAACACTTTTTTTACTTCGGTAGGTCGCTAAACAATTAGCTAGCGCCAAGCGCGCAGTGCCGTCGATCGCTAGCATTCTATAACGTTCGTTTTAATAACTTTTTGGTAGGTTGTTCGTGAATCTGTAGGCGCTAAGCAAGCTGCCTGTCTGCGGACGTAGCTGAAGACAGAGGCACCAAGACCCCGACAGACGTTGCAGAACTCTACAACTTATTTCACCTATTACTAAATGCCTGACAAAAAAGTAGAGGATGTGTTCTTCAAAAAGCCCACGAGCTTCTTTCTCTTGTTTTTCTATTTAGGCAATATAGGTACTACAAAAAAGTGGAAATAATGTCGATAAAAACGATAATTTTCGTTCAAAATCAAAATAGCATCAATATTTTTGTCGATATATTTTTTGTTAATATAAATCATATTTGAAACAGTCACATGACAAAACTGATTTCAAATAAGGTGCGACGTGTGTTCTTTGTTCGGTTATTTATTAAAGGTTGTTGTTTGTTTAAGAGTAGTAAACTGAGAATTATATTTTATTTTCGTATCCGAAAAAATCGTAAAGTTTAGAAAATAACAATTGAAAGTCATTCTTATTTTGCTTACGATAATGTATAAATTAGATTGTGTATTGTCGTGGTGTTATGTTTTTAAAATAAGTTTATATGAGATATGGATAGCGTGTATAGGCGTGTAATATAGGCGGGTAACCGAATATGAGGTACTTTAAACAGTTCGAACAATGCAATCCCGCAGCGCATTGGCCCATGAGGCGCCACACTAGCGTTGAATATTAATGATTATCGATATCGACATTCTGTTTAGTTGAATTCACATATTATAGGTATGGTTTCATTTACAAAAAATCTTAATGGTTCTAGTCGCGAAATGTTTCAGGAATCAGAAGCCCTGTATGTGTATATCTACTTCAGCAATTTATTGTTCTGCAATTTATTTTAATAATTAAAAGGCTTTTATAACACATATAACAAGCTTTACATACAAGTAAAAGCCGACGCTAAACATTCAAATTGAATAAGTAAAGTTGGAAAGGATTCTAAAAGAATGCACTAGATGAAGAATCCTAAAATAGAAAAAAATGTCTTTTTATTTATTTATTTATATAAACTATTTATTGCACATAATATACAACGGGCGAACGTCTAACGTCTGTGGACATTCTCTTCCAGTTAACCTTCATTTGTAGAAAACTTGTAACGGGCAATGCGCAAGAAAAGTACTAAGGAACAACTGTAGGTCTTTTGGCGTATAACTTTATCTCAAATATGAATATACAATACAATACAATACAATAACTCTTTATTGTGCACCAAAATATATGACAACATTATAAGTTACACCATAAAAATAATACAAGTAAGATACACAAAGGCGGTCTTATCACTAATAAAGTGATCTCTTCCAGACAACCTTTATAATAAGGATAACAATATACTAGAAAAAGTGGTGCTAACCACAAGATAAATTATAGTTTTTATGCTCTTAAAAAAATAATAATAGTAATAAAAGTAATATTCGGTTATAGTTATACAGAAAAGCAAAACAAAACAAAACAAATAAAACAGTGGTAATACATAAACCTGAATAAGAAAAATTAAACAAAGTTACTAGGTACATAAAAAGTGACGTTTAACCATACTTTTGAAAGAGTTTAAACTTGGCGCCTTTCTGATATCTACTGGAAGAGAGTTCCAAAGCGTAACAGCTTGTGAGGTAAAGGAACGACTGTAATAAATAGTGTTCTGCGTTGGCACTAACAGGGAACGATTATCAGCCGATCTAAGATATTTGTGCTGGTTGTCACGGAAAATGAATCTTTCTTTCAAATAAGATGGAGATTTCAGATCATAGAGAGTGGAGTATAGCTGTGAGAGAATATGAGTATTCCGACGAAGATGAATAGGCAACCACTTGAGCTTGGCACGAAATTCGGAAACGTGGTCATATTTGCGCAGACCAAATATGAACCTTATACAAAGATTTTGAAGTCGCTCAAGTTTATTGATCTGGTCTAAGGAGAGATTTACATAACTAGCGTCAGCATAATCTAAAATAGAAAGTAGTAAGGAATCTGCCAACAAAATTTTGGTAGGAATGGGAAGCAAATACCTAAGACGTTTTAATGAACTCCAGGCACAGAAAACTTTTTTACTAAGCTCCTGGATCTGCTTAGTCCACGATAAAGTATTATCAATGTAAATGCCAAGATTTTTGACAAAATCGCTGTAGGGAATAGTGACGCCATCAAGCTCTACTGCGGGCAAATTACTCCAGTTAACTTTTTTAATTAGCCCGGGACTACCAATTATAATAGCCTGCGTTTTAATTGGATTTAGCTTAAGACCAAATGATTTGCACCATGCATCGATATTCGCCAGGTTACTATTAATTACTAGGACAGCATTTGGCAGTTCTGAAAGCGTTGCTTGAGAATAAATTTGCAAATCATCAGCATAAAGGTGGTACGATGTAGACAGAATGTAAACAGAAGAATATAATAGTTTTTCAGCGCGTTATTATTGTAATTTTTAACAATACCTTGTCGCTTAATTTATTGAATCGTTTTTAAATATTTCTTGCTATGCTTTTTAACATTTTTCAGGAATAATATATTCCTGATTTTTTTTCCCGTTTTGTTGACCCAATTAGTAGGAAAACGTCGTTTCATTGCTAGTGAGATTGAGGGTTTATAGGAAGCCGTTCAAGTTGTTTTTTTATTATATTAATCGCAAACTAGTCTTATCTTACATTTCATATCACATATAAAAGAAACGATCATCTACTTTTTACGCATTGTGTACCTAATCTATATAAAAAGTATCTTCACGCCCGTATCCCCGAAGGGGTAGGAAGAAGTACAATCAGTGCACCCACGATTAGCCGAAGATACTTTTGGTCCCACAAATGTGATAGGTGGCAAGCCTATCGCCGACCGGGCACTTTCCAATCCCGGGTAACTTTGTGTTTATCAGAAAACTGAAAAAACCCGGGAATCGAACCCGGGACCTCATGTAGTTAACGCCAACGCTGGACAACTAGACCACAGACGCGATAATCTATAACCTAATCTATATACCTTACAAAAAAGGAATTACACATTTAATTTAACGTATCTTATCATACCAGAATATATTTTCTTTAAAATTAAACACTCTGTCGCTTTAGGGTTGGTTTTAACTTATTTATGAAATAAAATACTTCTGATAGAACTGTCAGAATCGAAAAGGAAACGTTGTTTTACTCTTCGTACGAAAAATAAATTTTGATCATCGATCTTAGTGCACATCACTAGTTCTCAGCGGTGTGTGGCTCGAGCCCTCAGTCTCGGACAGCGATACAAAGGCGCCCCGTCGAGAGAACGAGGTAGGTTGTAGAGCGAGACGCACGATCGCGCACTCCTGTATACGTGTGTGACACATAATTATTCTGAGAACTATTCCTCTGCTGTACTTTATGATATTTCCATATTCATATCTTGGGAGCTACGTTCAACCGCCACGCATGTCAGTTTGTTTCGATAGCATTCCTGATTTAGTAATTAATAAGGTTTCGCTCAGTTGGATATGCAGAAAAAAATTGTCAAGGTTTTATTTTAAGTGGGTGTAAAGATTTCAAAAAAGAAGTATCGCTGATGAAAATCCATGTATGAAAAACAAGACTAGTACGAGTAATATGTGTTGTTTGGCACTCAGTTATGTCCTAAAATTAATTTAGCAGACGATATAACAATATTATTTAAAGTTCAGAAATTACAGTTTAGTAAATTTTATTGAAATTGTTTTAATTCGTTTAGCGAAATTTTGGATGCTGTTAAGACAATTGCACGCATCGAGGAGTTTGAGATTTGACAAACCTAATATTAACTCATATATGGAACTAGCTGATGCGCGCAGCTTCGGTTGCATTAGAGTGACATGTAATCAGTAGATATAATCTTTGTTAGCGATTTTCATACCCTATTTTAGCCTTTAAGGGTTGATTATTAAAACAATGTAGCCTATATTTGATCCCAGGTCTACAACTATCTCCTTACGGACATAGTTGTGGAACCTGTAGACCTCTTTGAACATTTCATCAAAATCGGTTCAGCGTTTAGACGTTAAAAATCTTCGGGAAAGCGTAACTGGCAAAAAGACAGACACTTTCGCATTTATAATATTAGTAAGGATAGAAGAAATCAAATATTTACCTAACAATTATATGGTTCGAACTAGTTCAAATAAATTTTTCGTTACAGTAACATTTGACGGGCCAATAAAGTTATAAATTGCAATGATATTAAAAATATCCAAGCCTTACATTACGTAAATTTCCATTTTTTTATATGACTGCATCTGGTAACGAATAAACATACTCCAGACTCGGAGAGAAGTTCTCCTTTGCTTCCTGCGACGCTATTGCGGCAGGAATAGGTAAGGCGGTGGTACCAGACCCGGGTTAGACAATGCAGAACTCTACCAACTAGTAGCCACGATGGTAGTGACTCGATAGCCAATCGGTCGACCTTTTACGACCTGCCTGGCGGAACGGCAGTTGGCCTATTCTGCAAAGGAGGCCGGGAAATTTAGAAATTACTTGTAAGGCGGTGCTAGCACATTGCTAGCCGACTAACCCAGTGGCACTGTTGTCGTTATCCCGGATATCAGCTAATGGCATTTGGAAAAAAATGACATATCTTCGTTAAAAATCCACTCTATCTACACTATATCATTTTTCCTTTTATGTAAATATAGATTGATTTTAAAGACACAAAATAGTGTCATAAACGACCGCAGTTATGTGCCTAATGTTTGGATTAATATAGCTAAAGGCACTATTTGCTAAGCTGTCGAAATGTAATGAATACATTGCTTCGCGCTGTGAGGAACTTGGCCATTTTGAGAGATGAGAGGTAGCGGTAATATCCAACAAATTATACTTTTAGTATACGGTTTCATAATATCGATAATAGAAATTACTGTCATACTTCCCTAATGCTCTACTGGTTTAGTAAGATGTTTATTTCGATTTCGAGCAATATGTGTTGTTACATTGGGTTTTAAATGAATTAATCATAAATGAATTACGCTCGAGTTTTGTAAGCACCAGTAGTAATTATTCACCAAAAACATTGATACAATGCGTCTTGTACATAATAATATTTAGTTAATTCTTTAAATTTATAGTGACTTCTGAGTTATTCCTTTACTTTAAAAGAGTAGATACCTAATTCTTGTATATATACATATTTGTATATATGTCATTGGTTTCTCCGAAACGGCTCTAACGGTTTTGGTGAAATCTTGTATTTAAATAGTGTTTTGCTATTAAAATTAGTTTAGGTGTCATCGCAGTGATCAATTGTTTTTACACAATAATACTTCATCCGAGCGCAGCTCGGTCGCCCAACTAGTGTTTCTATTAAGTGCGATGGCTTGTATACATAATATTTAAAGAAAGCACGTCCCGGAACCCTTTATTCTTTACATTTAAATATTTAAACAGATAATTTGTTTCACAATCGGCCAAAATGTATGTAATGGTGAATATTTCTTTATAACTTGTCATACTGGAATTTGAGTTATTGACATGTATTTTTTTTATCATTAGATAGCAAACAAGATGGCTCTCCTGATCGAAAGAAAAGCCATCGCCTATAGACACTGTTAGGTCCCGTGTTTACGGCAGGGTATAATGAAACTCCAATTCCAATTTTTCTTGTATTGATCTGAGCTGCTTTCGAATAAAAAACCGGATGCCTTATTGGCAGGTATGTAGCAAAATGCAAGAGAAATCCAAACTTGCCACTACCATCATGACTGTTAACAAGATGGGAGTTCTGTAACGTATTGCCCAGATTTAGTACGCGTACCATACCTATTCATGCCGCAGTAACGTATATGCTTGTCGTGTATAACGCTTTCTCTTTCATCTTGGAGTACAACGCTATTATCTCGACTGTATACGATGTATTATTTACTGCGACCAATTCAAACGATTCCTGAGATTGTAAATTGAATTCGTAATGGGGCATTTTATTTGTTTATGCTAATGCACGGTTTTAATTAACCGCATTCACGGTGAGAGGGACAAAAAGATGGAATTCCGAATATGCTTACATATGGACTAAACTCTAGTGTCGTTGACGCGCGACGCCACGAGCATGGCGTTGTTTATGATATATTGTTATGGTCCTTTAGATGCAATTGTAGTGATGATGTAAGTCTTTCATATTTATTGTCGATTGTCAATTCCCTGACCTATACGAATTTTTATGTCATAAGATAGCAAACAAGCAATTGACTCTCTTGATGGAATGGAACACCATCGTCTGTAGACACCAATGCCGTTAATGGTGCGTTGTTATCCGAGTGGCCAGATGGCAATGCCACATTCATAAGTCTACCAACTACCTTGCACTCCAAACTGGAACACTACAATGACAAGTATTGACACTATTGCGGCAGGAACAGCCTAGTCTAGGCGGTAGTATCATACACCCGGGTTAGACGTTGCGGAACTCTACCACCTAGTAGACACTTAGCGACATATAAAGCCAAATCTTTCACCTTTTACGGACTGGCAAATTAGCAGATGGTCTGTTCTTCTAAGAGGACCAGGACCGACACCATATTAACTTTTTTTGATTTCTTCGGTAAATAAAACCTCGGTACCTCATAAGGTCCGCAAATCGAGTAGGCGCTAGACCAAAGACTTCCCTTGAAATAAATTGAGATAACGATAGTTTTAAAAATCTGCTTGCTTATAAAATCTTTGGCAAAAGATTCGATTGATGTGCTAATGCAAGAAATAAACATTTGAGCTCGTTATTTCTATCTGATGTCCTTAAAGGTAATAAATGAGGCCTTATTGGCACGGGTACAAATGCATTGTTCAACGTCGGAATGATTTTCTACTGGTTTGGCCCACATACATATCAGATAACTGTACGTATGTTGTCTTAAGTTAAAGGAAATTGTGTTTGACTGATTTACTTGATTACTTTGTGAAATTTGCATAGAGATAGCTACTATTTTTATATCATAGGATAACAATTATGCTGGTGGTTCTAGTGATACAGAGAAGATGACAAGACAACAAAGATGATAATCATGAAATAATCCACCTAAATAAGAATTTTCGAAAATTTAACCCCTAGTGATAAATCCGAATTTAACACAAACGAATTCTGGTGTTCTGTAATTTTCTATTAATATCTAGATATATTAAATTTGTTCACAGGTTTCGCATTTTTAGGATTCCGTCTAAAAGAAACTTTTGCGGTTTCGCCTTGTCCGTTTGTTTGTCCGCAGCTTTGATCAGAAATTTTTATTACTACATTTAATTGATCTGTTAAACTGCACGACCGCAGACCACCTAAATACTATTAGACCAGGTGTTGGGTGCTAAATGCGGTGCCGCTCATATGAGCTAATGTATGTAAATGTCAAATGCTTGAAATATATCGTAAAAATAAAAAAAAGCCATATTGTGCTATTTTATCGTGTCGAATAAAAAGCTAAGGCTTAGGGAATACCTCTGGAGTGATTTTATTTCACCGTTAAGTATCATAACTCTGTATTTCTGGATGTAAATGCAAGCGACGTTGATAACCTAAGAAATTGCCTTGAATGGTGTATCCAGTTTAATCCGTGTGCACGACAATATCAAAAAACACAAGAACATTGAGTAGTAAAGGAATATTTATTAGACATAACAAGTAGCTAGTTTTATTTAATTAGACATAACTAGTACTAGAAAAGCTGGGCTATAAAAAGCCCTTAATTTTTGCGACTTTTATGTTATTTCTAATTTTGTTCCTGTAGCTGCGTAATTTAGATACAATTCTTTCTAATAATTCAATGTTCCCACGTCATCGATGACGCTGACGAGCCCGTCATAAATAAACATATTACGTCATTTTGACAGCTCCCGGAATACCTGACACGTGTCATCGTTACGTAAGATTTATGACCCAGCAATGTCAATTAATATTTTACCTTAATCACAAGGTAGAAAGTTCAATATGCAACGAAGGCTAAGTAGGAAGTTTTGTCTTGTTTTTATAATTCTCGGGCACGACATACGGTGCCTACTGCCTACCTGTCGTTTCTGCATTATATTTGAATATTTGATTTCCCAATTTGATAACGTTAACGTATTGTTTAAAAACGTGGACTAGTAAAGGGAATTCGTTTGATTTTATTTTTATCCTACTGCTCTAGAGGGCTTTTTCGTTTTTCGTTTCTTCTGTAGCTTTGACGGGTTTCGCTTGTAAGATTCATCTTCGCGAGAGCAACGTAGGTTGTATAATTTTCGCAGGTTGCAGTTGGATTTTTTTGTAATATTTACTAATATAAGGGTCTTAAACTGAGCAAAGATTTGTTTTAAATTTAATCTCTAATATCTATTTTACAGAATAGTTGACGATAACTAACATTTTGTCAACTATTTGCTAAACTAAATACAATATATTTTATCGAAATTGACTTATACTTAAATAGATATAACAAAATACAACCAAACGGCATATTTACTTAAATACTTACTGAAAATATGCAAATGTTATAAAATTATTTATACTTTCCATCGTCGGCACTGGGTGAAACTCCGTCATAATTATTGTTTTAATGTTTGCACTAGTACTGTTTCACAATTCTTATTATTGTTTTAAATTGTGAAACAGTACAAGTGCAAAATTTAAAACAATAATTATAATATTAGCTTAAGTTCACTTTTAATAAAGATATATCTATCAGTCAGGTCCACAAGATTCTAACCATAGCTAGATCGGTCTCGTTAGCGTATACCGTCTGTCCGTCTTGCAGCCGGTGTAGGTTGCACGCTGGTATTTAGGCGCCAGATGCCAACCAGATAAGGCCGACCCCCGCAGCGTCCACATCTCCCACCTTATCGATATATCAATAATAGTTTGTTCCCATCACTATTACCTGTTTGGAAGTTATTCGAATTTGTGATAAAATTTGAATTTTATTTCTAAACTGCTAATAAAACAGATTTCATGTCGTTAGAGTAGTTGGTAGCCGAAGCAATTCCCTAGCTAAGCCAATTCTCTTTAAGTTTACGATCTTTAACGTATTTATTACTATTATATTAAAATGCAAAATTTATATTGTTAAACAAACACAGTTTTAATAAAATTATATAATTATCTGCTTTTCGTTTCGCTGTTTGGTACACTGATTTTTTTTATACCATAAGATAGCAAACAAGCAGATGGGTCTCCTGATGGAAAGAGTCAACCATCGCCTATAGACACCAAAGACGTTAATTGTGCGTTGCTATCTTGTGGCGAGATATAATGCCACATGCACAAGTTTACCGGCTACCTTTCCCTCCAAACCGGAACACGACAGCGACAAGCACTGACGCTATTTCGGCAGAAATAGGTAAGGCGGTGGTACCAAACCCGGACGAGACAATGCAGAACCCTACCACCTAGTAGATATTTCTTAAAAAATATAGCTGTAATATAGGGTATAGTTATATATGCTATAATAAAAAAAATATATAAGTTAAATAAAAATTGTTATGGAAGCTATGCCGTGTATAGGACTTGGCAAATACAAAGTCGAAATAATTACTTGCTGTTCCCCGTAACTTTGTTCGACCCACAAGCATTACTTTCTACCACTCGGTCGGTTAAAAAAGTAATGTAGCTTTTTATTGATGTAAGATTTTTAAAATCGGCCCATCGGTGGGTTGAGTTTACCCGTTATGTTTGTAACTCTACATTACTCTTTAATATTGTGTCTAATGTGGTATTTTAACGATGCGCGTCGATCGTCTCGGGAGTTTCTCTGCTTAGCTATAACTGATCTGGGGTCGCACTCCTGTTATCGGTACTCGATGTATTTTAGTTTACGAGGAATTTTTTAATAAATAATAAATTAATTCTTGCAATAATTTCGTTTCCGGACACATGTCCAATACGAATTTCAATCCCATTCTATTGTATGTCACTAATACTATTCTATTTGTACCAAAAGAACTTAATTTAAAATGAGACAAGTGGCCATCACTATTTCAATTGTAACACGAAGTAGGTGTTACAGTATATACCCATAGGAGAAATAATGATATTTAATTTGCAAATTAAATACCATAATTTCTCCTTTAAATTATGGATTTCCGCAAAGTAACGCCTAAATCTATTAAATATATCCATAGGCTCGTGAGGCCCAGGCCTAGGGCGGCATAATTTTAAAGGCGACAATATTTTCGAGGCGTTAAAATTTAAGAAAAACAGGGAAGGAGACACGCTCTCTATACGGATTCATAAATCTTACATATATGAAAAATTGTTAAAAACAAACTTTTTTTTATAACTAGTAGAAAACTACATTATTCCGGAATATCGCAAGCTATTTTTTGTTTCTAACCAAACAAAAATAATTGATGGTTTTGGGTAACGCGAACGAAACAGCGGGCAACAGTAGTATTTAGTAAATTATAAATCAACCAATGATACGTTATATCGCTCATTTGGTGGAACATCGGCGGAAATGTATTTTATTTTTAAATCGAAGTAAACATTACAAAGATTGCTTGGCTGATTGAGATTGATTATGATAAAAAAGTTAAGTTTTAATAATACTAAAATACTATTACTATTGTTTAAGTAAAAAAAGGCATGGATTGCCATAGTAAGACCATAAAGTCATTATAAAAAATATCCTGTAAAGTACGTACATCTGTAAATACGTCAATGTTCCACCAAATGAGCGATATGTGATTTAATAAATGTTATCGATACAAATTTAAATATTTATTGAATGTTTAATTTCAATTTTCCCCTGTGTTGGTCTGGACTCCTTTGAACAATAGATGAACTGCCGTTTTCCAGGCAGTTTGTAAGAGGCGTCGTCGAAAAATGCTCGCGATTGTCTATATATGTCACTACCATTGTGACTATTAGGTGGTAGAGTTTCGAATATCTCACCCGATATTTGGTACCACACCGCCTTACCTATTCCTGCCGCATTAGCGTCAATGCATGTTATTGTCATGTTCTAGTTTGGAGGGTAAGATAGCCGGTGGAATTATGCATTTGTCATCCCGCCACGCGGATTGCAACGCACCATTAACATCTTAGGTGTTTATAGACGATGGTCTCTCTTTCTATCAGGATAACCATCTGCTTATCCTATGATATAAAAAAACTTTCCCCCTAAGCAAAAAGGAACGGCATAATATCTTTTGTCGGGCCTAGGACGGCATCAAGTGTAAATCCGCCACGGATAGTATTATGTTCAAAGCAAATACAAATAAACAATATATATTTCTCATATGTACAAGCTCAACTTAATTAAATTGGAGTAAACAATGAAAGAAGACAGGAGTAAAAGCTAGTATTTGTCTTTTTCTTAAACGCGTCCTATACTAATAACTCAAGCCAACCTTAAGTTGAAATAAATCACTATTAGTCACTAAACATATTAGTGAGAAATAATTACCGGGTTCGCATACCGCGGTGGGAGATCTCCAAATTCCTGAAGCATCCGGGCACGACCAGGGGGCGCCATCGGAGCCCTAATTGCTACCAACGGAGCGATAACTTGGGGCGGAACCGCGGAACGGTTTCTTAATTGAATCTCGATGCAGAAATGACAAAAAATTAGATTTGTTGTTCATGTGTTTCTGTTTAGGGAGGAAGTGGCTGCCTTGACGTTTTTGGTTAATCCTATGGGACTAATATTAACTGTTCATTATATTTAGTATAAGTCTTGGGAACTTTAAACAGAACGCGGCATTAGTGATTTGCTTTATTTAACCTACAAAGAAAGCAAATACGCAGTCTCTTTCCGATTAAATTTGCCGTTAAATTAAGAAAGTAAGAAAATAAGTCTTAGGGCGACCTTTTGCTTTATCCATCTTTTACTGTCAATCTAATAAATAGCAAACAAACTTATGGATTTTTCGGTTTTTCGGTTTCGGATTATCAGCGAGAAAGCTTAAATGCATACAAAAGTTTGCAGGCTACCTTACCCTCCAAACCAGAATATGACAGTTACTAGTATTAACGCTAATGTGGAATAGGTAAAGCGGTGGTACCACATCCGAGCATGATTTTGTAGAAAACTAGTACCTAGTTGTCATGATGGTAGTGACGCCTTTTACCATTATTGCTCTCACTCTTCTGAAGAGAGAGAGCCTGCCTGCCTGTGCCTGCCAGGCACTTCATAAAAGGAGAATGATTGGCCAAAACTGTCACTACCATATACGATTACTACGTGGTAAAGTTCTACAATGTTTTACCCGGGCCTGATACTATGGTTTTACTTACTCCTGTTACTGTCGTGTTCTGGTTTATGTGTAAGATAGCCGACAAACTTATACAAGTGGTTTTACCATCCCGCCACGCGGATAGCATAACACCGTTAACAAGTTTGGTGTTTATAAGCGATGGTTATCTCTGTCCATCAGCAGAGCCATTTGCTTGTTTGATCCTATAATATAAAAAATATATTATCACTTAGTAATATAGGGTATTTTTTACCCGAATGAATAAAGAAAGTGATGTGTGGCTCACGCGCGTAAAGTCCCGGGCAGCAGCTAGTTATTATGTAAAAATGTTTAATTTTTTTTTGGATTCCGTACCTCAAAAGAAACGTAAACCTTATAGGATCATTTTGTTGTTCGTCTGTCTGTCTGTCTGTCAAGACCCTTTGTCTCGGGGACGCTTGTATGTATCGAGTCCAAATTAAAATCATACACTAAGGTCTACAATCCCTTAAAGCTGTGAATAAATCAAACCTCTGTGTTGACGTAAAAAATGAAAAAGTATCTTCACGCCCTTTCTCCGAAGGGGTAGGCAGAGGTACAACAAATGCACCCACGATTAGCCGAAGATACTTGGTCCCACAATGTGATAGGTGGCAATCCTATCGCCAACCGGGCATTTTCCAATTCCGGACAACATGTTTTTATCAGAAAACTGAAAAAAAAAACACATATTTTTTTTCCCCGACCCGGAAATTGAACCAGACACCTCATGTGAATAACGCCAACGCCGGACCACTAGACCACAGAGGCTATAAAAAAGAACATCCATTTATGCCGTTAAAAACGTCTTTTTCTATACTCTAAAGGAATCAAAACGTTTAGGGTAGGTACTTTGCGTTGACCTAGAATTATGAAATTTGGCAAGTAATATCGCCGTATACTACAAGTAGTGGGAAAAATCTGAAAACTATACATATATGTATTTACGTATTGCGTTGTAGTGTATCGCTTCGACCAAAATAGTGTATGGTACATTTGTGTTGTAAATACACGGTTTTAATATAAGTGATATTTTTTTGCACAATACGAACTCTAAGCTCGTAACAATGTATACCTCCAAAGTACGGAAACCTCGGTGGACGGTTCTGACTCACTCTTCTCTGGTTTTTTATTTTATCAAAAAGTCAATGTCATGGTAAGTTTTCGCGGTGTATAGCGTGTGAAGATAACATTAGATGTGCCGTACGTGTTTTGTTACCACGTATATAGACTTCGCGTGCTACATGCGGTTAACACAATACCCTAGTCTGGTTTTACGATCGATTCTAGTCTTTGTTACCGAGTTGAGGACAGGTATTCAGATTCTCATACCTACTATGGAGTTCAGTAAGGCAGCTTTTCCAACAAACTTCAAAAAAAGGAATAGATTCTCTTTTCGTCACTTTTTTGGGTTTTAATAAAAAAAAATTACCCTTTGTCGTGTCTCCTCGTTTTCAAAATTCTTCCTTGAGAGCTTTAGCTAGTATTGGAATACTTGTAGTCGACATATCGAGCAACATTCAGTTTCGTGGTCACTTGGAAGGTAAGGCTAAATTAGCCTCTAAAAAGCTGAATGTAGTCGACAAGGCCAGGCTGTACTTCATACCGCCTAATATGGAATACTGCTCTCATTTATGGGCGGAACTGTTCAGTACCAGCTCCTTCCTTTTCATCACATTCAATGTGGATTGGCTCGAATCGCGATGCCAGGACTATTGCAATTTTTTGGTGTTATGTAGCGATGTGGTATCACTCTATATATTTTATAGATTCTGTCATGGGGAATGTTCCGAGAAAGTGTTTGGATTAATTCGAATTTCACCATCGGACATTGCGATAAAATTCAAAGTTTCAGTCTCATCATCTCGATCAATGTCTTAAATCCATAACTTTGTGATTCTCACGACATTATTTGTCCCGCATTACTCCTATGTAGAATCAGTTATAGGCTGGAGTTTGTCCAAACAGGTACGACTTTGAGACCTTCAAGAAAAGAGCTTATTCATTCTTTAAAGGTCAGCAACGCAACTGCAAGACCTCTGGTAGTGTAATTGTTTATAGGCAGCGCTAATCACTTACCATCAGGTGAACCTCCTGCCTGCTCGCCCTCTCTTCCATATATAAAAAGGGTTTCTAAGACATTCTTTGATGATTATGACCTAATAACAGTCTCCAAAATGTAGAGACAGCACGGCAAATCGGCTTGGACCATGATGTATTGCACATCATTCTCCCTGTCTACTTATTATGGAATTAAGTTTGAAGATAAGTTTATAATATGTATCTGCATAAATTAGACGATAAGAAACTAAAACGTTCTACAAATTGTAGTATCATAATTTATGGTCTAAGCTTAACAAACCATTATAAATAGGTTCCTTTATATGTATAGTATAATTATAATATAAAATATGTATAATATACATATCAAACCGGTCCGGTTTTGAGTAAACGTGATCTAAATGCACAATTTTTGGAACAAAATTCCTTATCGGATGGACGGTACGGACTTGGCAGATGGGGGCCAGGCGAATAAAAATTAATTATTTTCAGTCACGTGTGTACGTCACGAGCCTTTCTTTAGTGAAGACTATAGATGATTGCAAAAAGCTTGAAAAACAAAAAGAAAAAAAAGGACAAAAAAATGGAGATTGGGCATTGATATAAAAAACCCTAGATACACAGTCCCGAACAAAACTGACACTCAAAAGTGTCCCTTATTTCTTTTAAGTAGTTATAGATATGGCAAAAACATATGTCTTTGCATATCCAACCTTAAGTGCAAGACTTATAGTTGTTTTTACAAAGCAATGTACGAAAAGAAATAAATTTGACAGTGTCGCGACCGACGCGATTGTATTTGAAATGAGCGCACAATTTTAAATTGTGCGCTCATTTTTGGAGGACGTTTTTGATACACTGATTATGTATCTTGGGTTTTTTATATCAGTGAGATTGAGAGAACAAGGAGAAAGGAATAAAATTCTTCGATCTAACCAAGTATTCACCCGTGTTGGTTCGGGCTCCTTTGAAAAATAGATCAACCGCTTATCTCCGATCTGCCAGGCAGATCGTAAAAGGCGACTAATTGGCTATACGGGTCACTTCCATCATGACTACTAGGTATTAGAGTTCCGCAACATCTCGCCTGGGTATTTGGTACCACCGCCTTGCCTATTCCTGCCGCAATAGCGTCAATCCTTGGCCAGTGTTCCAGTTTGAAGAGTGAGGCAGACTTGCGCATGTGGTATACGGTTTTCGCCATTTCGCCACACGGATAGCAACGTACCATTTACATCTTTGGTGTCTACAGGCGATAGTTTCTTTCCATCCGGAGAGTCATCTGCTTGTTTGCTATTTTTTTTATTAAACTATTTTTTAGTTCATTGTTCTAGAGCTATTGAAAGAAAGAAGAAATCTTGATTTATTTTTTCTTTCTAGAGCTACTGACCTGAATTTCGATCCCGAGGCGGATATTTCGTTCTTAACGATTTTGTTAAACACTTGTAAAGTGTAAAGTGTTTTCAGTTATTATGAAAGCATTATATGCCCGTGAATGAATTTTGTAAACTCTAAAACAGTGTCTTATGCTATTCAAATGTTTTTTTATTATGTTTGTTATAAAATCCTGCCGGTCGCTGTAAAGAACTGTTGTCTGCTTCGAAATTCGTTAGTACTCATCATACAATGCCGATATTGAAGAACAAAAAGTTGTCAGAATAAATATTAGCGTATAAATCAGGGTTTAAAAGAAAACGAATTCACGCCGAGGCTTCACGAAATTGAAACATGTCAAGAATTCTGATCAGTGGCCATGTGGTGACCATAATATTTACTTTTCTGAAATACTGTGACAAAAAAATTAAAAAGCTTGTAATAAAAAACTGACAACACTAGAATCATTAAAATGTAAAATGATTAGGTTACCTGATTACGGATTGCCATTAACGAGAAATTTATATCATAGTTTTATAACTAATTTAGTTAGTATAATTTTGACCGCCCCGTTAGTCGAGTGGTTAGCGAACCTAACTACGAATCAATGGGGCTAGGGTTCGATTTCCGACGGGAGCAAACAATTGTGTGATGAGCATATAGATGTCTGGGTCTTGGTATTTATTATGTATGTAACAGTATTTATATATGTACATATTTCTATGTATTAGCATCGTGGACTATCACCCATAACACAAGCAAATGCCGTCAGTGCTTGTAACTGTCGTGTTTCGGTTTAGAGGGTAAGGCCGTTAAACCTATGCATGTGACATTAGTCCTCGCCAAAAGATAGCAACGTACCATTAACGTTTTTGTTGTCTATAGGCGCTGGTTGGCTCTTTCCATCAGGAGACCCATCTGCTTGTTTGCTATCTGATGTTATAAAAAAAAGTGCTTTGGGGTTAGATCAATTTGTGTACTTTCTGTCTAGTGATATTATTAATGTTATTTTTATATTATACCAGTTTAATTTTGACTATTTCGTGTAAATTTATATAAGGGCCAAACACTGAAGTTTTATTAATCCTTTCGCCCTCAATATTTATATACAATACAATACAATAACTCTTTATTGTGCACCAAAATATATGACAACATTATAAGTTACAACATAAAAATAATACAAGTAAGATACACAAAGGCGGTCTTATCACTAATAAAGTGATCTCTTCCAGACAACCTTTATAATAAGGATAACAATATACTAGAAAAAGTGGTGCTAACCACAAGATAATTTATAGTTTTTATGCTCTTAAATAATAATAATAATAATAATAATAATAATAATAAAAGTAACATCCGGTTATAGTTACACAGAAAAGCAAAACAAAACAAAACAAATAAAACAGTGGTAATACATAAACCTAAATAAGAAAAATTAAACAAAGTTACTAGGTACATAGAAAGTGACGTTTGACCATACTTTTGAAAGAGTTTAAACTTGGCGCCTTTCTGATATCTACTGGAAGAGAGTTCCAAAGCGTAACAGCTTGTGAGGTAAAGGAACGACTGTAATAAATAGTGTTCTGCGTTGGCACTAACAGGGATCGATTATCAGCCGATCTAAGATATTTGTGCTGGTTGTCACGGAAAATGAATCTTTCTTTCAAATAAGATGGAGATTTCAGATCATAGAGAGTGGAGTATAGCTGTGAGAGAATATGAGTATTCCGACGAAGATGAATAGGCAACCACTTGAGCTTGGCACGAAATTCGGAAACGTGGTCATATTTGCGCAGACCAAATATGAACCTTATACAAAGATTTTGAAGTCGCTCAAGTTTATTGATCTGGTCTAAGGAGAGATTTACATAACTAGCGTCAGCATAATCTAAAATAGAAAGTAGTAAGGAATCTGCCAGCAAAATTTTGGTAGGAATGGGAAGCAAATACCTAAGACGTTTTAATGAACTCCAGGCACAGAAAACTTTTTTACTAAGCTCCTGGATCTGCTTAGTCCACGATAAAGTATTATCAATGTAAATGCCAAGATTTTTGACAAAATCGCTGTAAGGAATAGTGACGCCATCAAGTTCTACTGCGGGCAAATTAATCCAGTTAACTTTTTTAATTAAAAAGGTAGATGAAAAATTGCTAGTACTAGCAGAAATCGATTTACCGTGTCGGTTATATTTCCTAAAGATTTCAGTTTCATGAATTTCTGATATTTTCATTTGGCGCTCCATCTGTTTGAACACTGAGAAAGGTTCTTGGTCTTCCGGGTATTGCTTGAAACACATATTTCGACTTATCGAACGGAATTCATGTCGTATTGATATATATCAACTATTAACCTTTTATCGTACCGCAAATAAAAATTACGTTAAAAACGTAATAAAATTATAAAGAATAACAAAGAAATTGAAAACTTCGTTAATAATTACATATATAGTCATTATTTGAGAAAGAACTTTAAGTAAATTATTTCAAAATGTTGTAACAGATTTGTTAATATCTACAATACTGTAGTAATATTATACAATAATATTTATATTTTCTGAGGCACCATTTACATACTTTGCCAATAGGCATTATGTCCGCCTTTTGTACAAATATATTTAAGTTGTACAATAAAGTTAAATAAATAAATAAATACACTAAACATGTACAGTCTCGCTATACTTATAATTTTTATGAAAAGAGCATATTATATTTTAAAAGTTATATTCTTCTATTTGAAATATATACTTATCTACCTACTATTATTTCTTAATTCTAATTTTATTTGAAAACATAATGATTAAATAAGTTGATAGCAGCAACATGAGACTGGGCACTATTGTATGCTGTACCCGCGACTTTGTTCGCGTGGAAAAAAAAAAACTAAAATAAAACCCGCATAGTTCCCGTTCCCGTAGGATTTTCGAGATAAAAACTATCCTATATCCTTTCTCGGGTCTCAAACTATATCTGTACCAAATTTCATCCAAATCGGTACACTGGTTTAGGCGTGAAGAAGAGACAGACAGACAGACACAGTTACTATCACATTTATAATATTAGTATGGATTGTTTCTCACAGACATATTTCTTTGATCTTGTTTTCAGGCATAATGTTAAGATTGCATAAGCCCGATACAAGAATATCCTTTAGAACACATAATCATGGTAACTATACAGATTAGTGCAATATTTATAATGGTTAGGCGCCAGCATTGATGCACGTAGTGTTAAAAAACAATAGCCGATAAAATACAAGCGTACAATATCAAAATAAAGTCATCTCTGTACGTGATGCGAAATATACGATGGAAGAATTAATGTCCAGCTTTCTGGGAAGTGGTGGGATGGTTAGTTATATTTGCATTCCGTTGCGTTTTGATATACCAGTGTTTTCTGTGAACTAACAGTTGCAATAACGTTTTAGGAATAATATATTCTTATACTTAATAGCAGTAATTGGTTTCGGTTGTAGACTGTTTTGTAGGTGATAGTAGATGGAATTTCGCCAAAATAAGAGCGTGGTTTGTCCTAAAAGGTTAAAATACAGCCACCACTGCGATGTGAGCTCAGGGTGCCTTGGGGAAAAGCTAATCTGTCTTGGAACCTGCAACGAAATTAAATCTCATTGCCCTTCTGTTTTAGCAGGAGATATTAAAATTGTAAAAGCATAAGAAATACAGTAAAATGTTTTATTTCTTTAGCTTATTTTACACTGATTACATATTACATAAGCCATGTCAGACACAAAACCAACGCAGCCTCCTATCAAGTGGTGAAGGAGCTCGCCCTTGATTTCTTTTTTATATCATAAGATAGCAAACAAGCAAATGGGTCTCCTGATGGAATGAGTCAACCATCGCCTATAGACACCAAAGATGTTAATGGTGTGTTGCTATCTTGTGGCGAGGTCTAATGCCACATGCATAAGTTTACCAGCTACCTTACCCTCCAAACCGGAACACGGCAGTGACCAGCACGGACGCTATTGCGGCAGGAATAGGTAAAGCGGTGGTACCATACCCGGTCGAGCCGATGCGTAATCTACCACCTGGTAGTCACGATGGTAGTGACGCAAATAGCCACTCAGTCGCCTTTTACGACCTGCCTGGCAGAACGGCAGTTGGCCTATTCTTCAAAGGAGTCCGGGACCAACACGGGGAAAACACCTTGATAGAGAAAAGTAGAGATCGCTTCACAGAGAATCTAGCTCATATGATGATAACATGTTACATTACATACTACAAAATACGACGAAATGAGACTATTATAATCACTTTAAATCTAATTGCTATTGCACCATGGTAGTTCAGAAATTGAGGACCTTTCAAAACTGCCTACTTAACTTTGCTTCCAGTAGTAAGTATGGCAAAATCACTTAAAGGCTACAGTCGAAAGAGAAGAATCGAATCGGATGCGCATCGAATAATATCAAACGTTTGGCTACGTTCGTTCTGCCAGCGATTACACTCTCAATAAATGTGATGTGCGGTTTGTTCGTATTTACAATTTAATGTAGAGCACTCGCAAAAATGAGAGGAAACTGAACAAGAATATTTTAAATAGCTTTAAAATGATTATCGGGACTAGTAAGAAATACGCAACACAATTATCTATATCTATCCACGTTTTACTCAATCGTTCATGGACGCATGGAAAAAAGGCATACAAATCATATGCCTTTTTTCCATGCGTCCAGGATATCATATTTCCCGTTTGATAAGTGACGTATGCTCAGAAACTTAATAACCTTAGACTTATCATTTCTATTACCTTATAATCCTCAGCAGCAGGACAGCAAACAACCATAAGGCACTCCAGGTGGTAAGAAACAACCATCGCCATTGATCAAAAATTTAACGGTGCTTTCCATCCCAGTGTATATAAGCAATTAAGTTGTTTGCTGTTCTGTTTTCTAAAGCCTAAAGGCGCCTCTAAGTTTGAAACCTAAAAGCATTGTTGAGGACCATATCATTAGTTACCTAATTTTCTTTAGTTATTATTAAATCATGTAATATTGTATATATTACATGATTATGTAGTTTTAGTATGTATAGTACGTAATATTATATAATGATAATTTTTTTAAATATTTGCACACCATATAATGGTAGAATATGTTGGCAACTTAATTTATTTTTAACAACTTGTAACACCCATATTCTTGCAAATAAATATTTTCTTTCTTTCTTTCTTTCTTTCTTTCAAAAAACCGACGAAAAAATAATATCCTCTGTTTTGAAGTTGGTTCAGAAAAACAAAAATGAGCTGGAATTATTAGCCGCTGTAAGGGTGTTTCCCTATATAGGAACACTTTTGATGTCTCAATAATTATAATAGTCAATCATTTTTATTCAAAATAGGTTACATTTGTATCACTTATTAAATCTCATACATGTATGTCAACACACATACAAGTAGAATTACTAATCCCGCTTTATTTGGTGCCAACTCTCTAAACCTGGTCAAACATCCAAATCTGTTATAAATGGTAACTTAGGAAAGGGCGACTAGTATTTCAATTATTCTACTACAGCCACTTTTAACGCAGGCTGGCACTTCTCTTCATAGTATCTGCACTGGTTGTGCTACGGTTAAGAGGGTAAGGTAGCTGGTAAAACTATAGAAATGCTTTATATAGCCTTCAGTGAAGTTAAAATTATCATAACAAAACGAGAATGTATGTTCATTTGATACTTACTACTGACCCGCATAATGCGAGCAGAGGCTCGCAGACGAGACATCATATAAAACATGACATCATATAATCTTTCATACAAAATTTTATCTTCTATCTCAGCCCCTTAGGGGTTATTTTTTAAAATGAGAGCAGCCTATGGTTGTCACTGTATCTTTAAACTATATTCCTGCCGCATTTTATCAAAATCGGTTCAGTGGCTTTGCCGTAAACGCATAACAGACAGGCAAACAGACTTTCGAATTTTATAATATTAGTATGGATAGGCTATTAAAATCTGTTAGCCTCAGTAAGTCAGATTCAATCACACCAGGCTGTCATAGTAAGACAGGAGGTCTTTAGCGCGTAGGAAGGGGCCCACCCGTACGTTGCCCGAGGCTAGCACGCGCTCACGCGCAAATTTCACTTTAACTAAGAAAATTACCTTTCTAGTTCAACAACGGTACTTGCACTTATGATATCCCGGTGCTATTGAGAAAATGTCTAACGGTTCTTGCAAAATATTTGTAGTGCCTCTCCTTAATGCTTGTACAATTGCAATTTCTTCGTCTTCCTTACTTTCCGAATCTATAAACATCAAAAATGATGATTCGCGTGGCGGAGATATAATGACACATGCATAAGTTTTCCTATTACCCTGCCTACAGTCTGGAATTAGCAGAAATGCAGGAAAATTCAAGATGGTGTATAACTCGGATAAAATGCAGAATTCTACCACGTTAGTAATGAAAAGTATGCCCTCTTTTACGAACTGCCTGGTAGGAAGACAGATGGTTTTTATTTCTAAAGGAGCCTGGACCACCCGAAAGTTATCTAAGATAGATAGTATTTAGGCATTGATAGAATAGGCACACTGCACGCACTTAGGTAAATGAGTAGTTTTTTTGAAAAGATCGGTAAAATTGTACAATGTACACAATATTATTACTAGAATTTATTAACCGAGAGAGGAATATTATATTATAATTTATAAACAACCACTTTATCGACGTTTTATAAAGCTATCTATCCTTTGAATAAATTTATCCGGATACCATAAGCGTTACTGATTACACATGATTATTCAAACACGTTTAACTATCGAAAAGTTATTACCGGTAGCTATTTTAAATAATGAGTAATGAGATACAAAGAATGCAGGATTATGACTGTAATGTATGAGCAAGCTTAGAGTATTTTCCAATGATTACGGCCGCTTGGTACGATAGTTAATAGACATCCCTAATTAAGATTTTTGATTGATTTTAAACAAACAGAAGCCGCTACTGCGATGTTTCTACTGTCTGCTTAGTGGTACTGTTGATTATTATTAATTTTTTGTAATGACTTCTTACCGCGACTATCCAGTAGAATATTTTACTCAATAATTGTCGGTGTTACAAATTTCTCGTGACTAGTATTGCCAAATCTTGTACAAAGATATGCGGAAATCCAGGGGATTATTGCAAGACTTGCCTAAAATGTGCTGAAATGAGAAAAAACTACTTTAATATACTTTTAAATTTTATTTAAAATTTAAACAAAATTGGCAAAATAAACAAACTGCTACAAAATTGGTATCTAACTTATTAATATTTAAAAAAAATAACACAACGAAAATAAATATCACTTATAATTAGAAAATCGGTTTAGTGAGGTGTGCCTGTACAATAGACAATTGGCTATTCTTTCTAACCTAACTCAGATTTATCTGTAAACAGGACGATTACCGGGATGCATGTAGGCAATGAAAGCGGGACTTTCTGCCTCACGCGGGACAATTTGGGTCTCTGTTTTGACCGACAGCTGTAATAGGATATAGTACTCTTGAATTATCAGTAAAATAATCTCAATTATCTAATATAGTCCGACTAGCCGTATTCGGCTACGGCGACAACGACAATAAAGTTACTAGGAACTAATTATTTAATAGAAATGATTTTTCTTATTATTATTATTATTATTGTTCACGTGTGTCCAGACTGTGATAGGCCCGAATATGGCTAGCGAAACCGAATTTATTTTTAAAAGAACGATCACACGAATAGCAGTAGAGTTGCCCTGCGGAGTTGTACGTGTAGTTATAGAAGGGCTAGGGTCGAGTTTTCCTGATCTGACACTTTGCGTCTAGTACGTCCAGACGTCTGGCTTCGAAGGTTCTGATGCTTTGGCTCACAGTAGAGCGCCATTGAAGCAAGCAGTGAAGCAAGCTTCTCCCATCGATTGCTCGGTATACTGCTAGCAGTGAGGTGGCGTTTCAGTACATCTTTGTTCCGCAGGTACTGTCCTCCTTGCACACGCTTGAGAGTTCCGAGTAGAAAACTGCTTTGGGCAATCTATTGTCGTCCATGCGTGAAACGTGACCGCTCCACCACAATTGGTGTTTCGTAATGAGAGCCCCAATACCTGGCATCTCAGCATGACATAGAAATTCCCTGTTTGGCACACGATCTTGCTACTTTATGCCAAGTATTCCTCAGACAGCGTAGCTGAAAGGTATCGAGCTTTTTGATGTCTGCCTTGTAACAGCACCAGGTCTCTGCAGCATAAAGTAGTGTAGGCATTACTACAGCCTTGTAGGCTATTACTTTGGTGGAAAGTTTTTGGTCATGTGACCTCCAGACACGGTTATTCAGATTGACGAATGCTGCAGCGGCGTTTGCAATACGATCTTTGACGTCAGACTGTTAGTTATGTTATTGTGACTGTGAGTTGTCACTTCTAAATTGGCTGCCAAGATATTTAAAACGTATCATTTCTTCTAAGATTTTGTTGTCCAGCTTAATCGAAAACTCTTCTAAATGAGCACCACTCGAAGGTTGTTTAAGAACCTATGTTTTAGTGACGCTTAAGACTAAGCCAAATTTACCGCATGACTTGTTGAGAGCATCGAAATATAATTGAAGGTGTTCTAGAGAGCCAGCCATCAAACAAAACATCAGCATATAAAATTTCCATGACAGAGAGAGTCGTTATACTAGCAAAGTGTAAAAAAAATAATATAGGCATAGGAGTTCTGCATTATTTCACCCAAGTTTGGTACCACCGCCTTACCTATTTTTGTCGCAATATTCGGTGCTTTTCACTGTCGTGTTCGGGTTTAGAGGGTAAGGTATCCAGTAGACCTACGCATGTAACATTGCCATCCCGCTAAGCAAATAGTAACGTATCATTAACAACTTTAGTGTGTAACTTTACTTTGGGGTTGGATTGATTTGTGTGATTTGTTTACCGATATATTATGTTACTTATCTATACATATAATAAAATCGTAGGAAAGTCAAAACTGTACATTGAATATTTAAAAAAAAAATACTTGGGGCGTGATCTATAACCGATATCTAAGCCAAAAATATAGTTTTTAGAATTTTTGTCTGTTTGTATGTATGTCTGTTTGTCTGTTTGCCCGGGGTAAACTCAAAAAGTACTGCATGGATTTACTTCAAATTTTCCATGAATATTACTAACAGGTAGGGCCAACATATAGGCTACATATTATCACGCTATCACCTACGAGGGAGGAGCAGTGCGGAGTAAACGAAGTCCGCGCGGACGAAGTCGCAGACAACAGCTAGTATGTTATAATATTATATATCTTGCAATTATACGTGACCCAAAGTAGTTGTTAACCAAGATTGCTGTTCAGCACCTTTACCTCGACGGTTCCACTATTTACAAACAATGAAGCCCCGAACATTTTATTAAGCACATTCAGAATTGTATTATTTCGATTATATGAAAAAAGATAAGCCCGCTGATTTTCTTCCGCTGGATCTTCTCAGAGTGTGGCCGCGTTTCTGTCCCGGTAGTAGTTTTAAATATATGTGACGCGTCAAAATATCTTGTAAAAGTTTTATTGGATAAAGTATTTCTGATTTCTGAATGTTTTTTCGGATTTGGTATTTTACCGTTCCTGGGCACCTGGCGCCTAAAAGCTTTAGGTAGAGCGACCGCTCGTCTCGCTCGTTTAAATGTTCGGAATATAATATTTACTAGTCTATGCCCCAAACCATTTTCTAAAATAAAACCAAGCTACGTTACTCCTTGTTAAATGGGCTACTACTTGTAGCCGCTGAAAGTCCCATCAAAATCAGCATGGCTGTTTTGAAGGTTAGCTGGAAGTTGGAACAGACAGACGACCAAATAAAAAAAGTTGAGTAATTTATGACAAGTAACTTGCAAACATTCATATGCACTTAGAGCTAAAAAGCTGTGCATATTTTGATACTTTGTATTTGGACGGCCCCTCACCTTTTTCTCAAGAACACTCCGTATAAAATTGAATATCTGCCAGTGAAAGTCCCGTGAAAACTAAACATCAGTCCAGCTGTTTTGGAGATTAACTAACATAGACAAACAGATAGACAGACAAATTTAAAACAATGTTTTATTGGTATTGATATGTAAAGTGCAAACATTCATAATATGCATTATGCACATAGTAAAACGCTGTTATTTCGACGTTACAAACATACACTTCTATTTTATTTACACTTACAGATTATTTTGTAATAGTTTTGTGCAAAATGACAATGAAATATACAAATCCAATAATACTAAATGGCCAATACAAATAAATCAAATATTATATCAATTTTTATATCGGTTCATTCACCTCCAACAATTTTATTATAGCAGATATATGATCATTTTATATGAAACGGTAAAACAAAAGGATATTAATACGAATACAAGTTACAACAGCCTCGGGGCAATATTTAAGTCTCTAACGAGGCGCAGTTTATAGTGGGCCACAATAAAATTGCGTCTATTGAATTTTTATTGGTCCACGAAGCCCGTGGAGCGTTACGACTGGTTACGGCCAATTATCGGATAACAATTAGTGAAACATTTCGAATGCGATAAATTATGAGTAACAACCGTGATAGGCCTGTCGACTGATTGGTGTTGAAATTTATACGATTACTTGAAAGTGTAATAAATTTAAAAACAAACGGGTATCTACATCCCAATTCGTTTTTCGGGATAGGTAGAGGGAACCTTTTATTACATAACTGTTTCCCTTTCTTTTGTTTCTCCGGAGTAATGTAGCTTTCAATGGGTCAAAAAATTTTAAAAACCCGTAGTTTTTGTGTTTATGCGTTTCAATCCATTCGTTCATTTTTTATTATCTACTGTATTAAACGCATAATGAATAAAGGGAGCCCTGAGCTCTCTTCATTCGTTATGCGAATGCGAATGAGCAGTGAGCATGTATCTTGTTGATTTTGTAAACAGCGTCAAAATCGTTCTTCTAATTTTTGAGATTGTTAAGTTTCAATACGAGGAGACGAACGGGTGAGTGGATGGACTGACGGTCAGACGAACGACACTGTCAACATTTGAATGACGTCATTTGAAACTCGTTATTGTAACAACGAATATATCATCCGAAATGTTCGATATTTGGATTTTGAGTAAAAAGTCCAAAGGTATTGTTTTGGAAGACGTGCTATATCATCTAACTTAACTTTTCTATGGAAAATCGCATACTTTGGCATTTGTATCCATCACAAAACCAAGCAACATAGATAAACAACCCTCGGCAACCGCTGGATCGTTCTTGTAATCCAGCGCTGAATTGTAATTCATAGCGGAATATTTTTTGTCAGACTACATGTTAGCGCTTTGTGTACGATACCCAGTAAAATTAATTATTTCTTTGTCGGATGTGAGTATCCAGTAATCGCTATTTTCTTGCTTGAGGCATTTGTCTTTCCCTCTGTACGTTATGCCTGTCATTGTTTGTCTTTTATTGTCAAAATAAACGATTTGTACGTTCAGAAAAGGATTGTCTTTCTCTTAGAGAAATATATTTCATTCTCGTAAGTGGAAGACGTGCTAAAGTAATCTTGGAGGATTTTCTCTGTCTCTGCAATCTATGCTTGCTCCTGTCTAGTGACAAGCGTTTATTTCGATCACCGGGGTTTTTTGTTTCTGCCGCTGCAAACTATATCTGCTTCTATCAAGTGACAAATTTCAATGCGATCAACTGAACTCTATTTGCTTCTTCGACTTATGCCTGCTTCTATTTGCGTCTCCGACTTATGCTTGCTTTTACCTAGACACGAACTTTCAATTTGGTTAACCGAACTTTCTCTTTTTTGTCTCTATGAACAATGCCAGTTTCTACCTAGTGACAGGAGTTTATTACGATAAACCGAACTCTTTCTTTGTTTTTGTGACCTATCCTACTCCAGTCTTAAGAAATCTCTTGTTTCGCTCTACAGAATTTTCCCTGTTCCTTTCTAAATATTGCCTTGTGCTTGTTATTTTCTAAACGCACACGGAGTTACGTCGTCTGTGTTAACGCATATGCTTTTCTTCATCTTATTCATTATTCTGTATTAAACGCATTGTTGTGTGGATTTGACAAACAAAACATTGAAAGCAAATAACGTATTTATTCATTTAAGAACTAATAATATGACACGTTAATGGACTTTGTTAAAAAAAACCTTCTTTTTTCACAAAAAGTAATTTATGTACTTTTCCAGGTGATCATCTATATGTGTGCCAAATTTTATCCAAATCGGTTCTGCCGTTTTTGCGTAAAAGAGTAACAAACATCCATCCATTCACATTTACTTTCGCATTTATAAGTAGGAGTAGGATTTAACCTATCGGAAAAAATTGTTTACAAGATATAAACCGCATCACACTCGCCCGAATAGTTTCATATTTCAGATTATTCTATTTCCCTGAGTTGGTTGTGGTCCACTGTGATAATTAATATAAATAAGATAAGATAAAATAATCGATTATAGACAATTTATAATGTCTCAGTCGCACTGCGTCTATGGTCACAAAGTTTCGTGCAATGACACAATAAATGCAGATGTGACCTTTACATTTATCGTGTCATTGCACGAAGCTTTATGACGATAAACGCAAGGACAGCCCCAACATAAAAGACAAAAATTGGCTATACGTATCGTGTTAGAGTACCGCAATGTCTCTCTTGCCGCAATAGCGTCGATGATTGTCGTTGTCGTGTTCCAGTTTGGAGTGTAGGTAACCGGCAGACTTATGAATGTTCCATTGTCATCCAGCCACTCTGGTAGCAACGCACTAACATTTTTGGCAAAAGGTTTCTCTTTCCATCAAGAGAACCATCTGCTTGTTTCCTGTCTGATATATAAAAAACGGCCGGAGATTAGTAGTGAATATAGATAACTACCACTGAGAATGCATTTTCTGAAAAGAGTGAGGTCAACTTAAAAATAACATACCAGAACTTCATAAACAATCAAGAACGCAAAAATATAATAAATTGTTTCTTTTATTAATACCGTGCTCAAAGGCAGTAAAATTTAATTGCCTGTATTCTTGTACAACTATAAGATAAAGTCACATTGTTTTGTTTATAGCACCTTTTAATATTAATTTACAATTACAACAGGTGATTTTAAATCATTTGATAGTTATCTAATATCAACATAGTTTTTGTAGTTTTTTTGCAGTTATACACGAAAATTTTCATTTCATTTTCATTAAATATTCATATTATTTACATTTTTGCCCTACATCTCATAATACCCTTAGGTAGACCAACATCCATAATGTTAATACAAATAATATAACCCTATAATTCATGTTACAGTTCACATCTAAATAACGTCTCCCTGATTGACTAATATGACATGATGTAGACAAAACTTATATCAAGTAATCATACGATTTATGCTCTCAAGACATGTCATTGAAGGTCTATTGATTGATTGACTGATACACAATCATGATATTGACACAAGTTAAATACCTAATCATACACTCTGCACATCACATGTAATGTAGTCCGGATTGACCAATGATGTTCTAAGAGACCCATGATATTGACATAAAATAAGTAACCGTATGGTATGCACATTTTTCACTACATGTAATTGATGACATCTTGATTGACTAATAATCAATCAAATTCATGAAATGTGACCCAAATCAAGTAATCGTATGATTTACACATTTTACGCTACATCTAAATGATCACCTTCTGATGTAGTCAATTCATTGTTGGTGCAAGAGGAAATTTTATTACTAAAGCTAAATTTAGGACAATGTCAGTTGACCATGAATGTTGTCTACTGTCAACTGAATGAATGTCCATGCTTGCATGAGCGGTGTAAGTGTAAGAGAGTAAAAATCTAGATATTTTTTTCATTTCTTTCCATTTATGTTATCCTCTCGATTTTTTTACTTCGAGAATATTGCGTTAAGAATATGTAAGGCGGTAGTACAAAACCCAGGCGAGACTGCAGAACTCTACATTTAATTAACAGAACACTTGATGTTAGAAATTGCCTACTCCTCTTTTTTATATCATAAGATAGCAAACAAGCAGATAGGTCTCTTGGTGGAAAGAGACAACCTTCGCATATGGACACCAAAGATGTTAATAGTGAATTGCTATCCTTGTGGCGGGGTCTTAGTGTCACATTAATAAGTGCATTGGCTAAGCCACCCTCCAAACCAGAACACGACAATGTCAAGCATTGACGCTATTGTAACAGGAATACGTAAGGCGGTGGTACTATATACCCGGGCGAGACGTTGCTGGCACCTAGATGATAGTGAAACGCATAGCCGATCGTTTGCCGCTTACGAACTTCCTGGCAGAATGACAGATGGTTTATTCCTCAATAAAGGTCCGGCCCGACGTGAGGTATGGGGGCCTCCTCTGACATATGTGTGTAAGTATATCTGCTCTTTAAAAACATTACCCTTCTTTTGCATTCGGATAAAAAAGGCGACCACTAAATTGTTTAATAAAGTAACAAAACGGGAATTTTCAGAGTCAAATGACCTTTAATTTCCTTAAAAGTATATCGTTAAGTGGATCTGGGGACAAAACGCCCTAAGCAGCCCACATACGAAACAATGTCTCATTAGCCGGCGAATTTGCATAAAAATACTCGTAAATTAATCGAAACGCTTGAATAAATATCGGCGCTGTGGCGACAGCTGGCGCTGCATGTCCCGTCTCGATGATGGCTTTGATAAGGTGACAGCACCCATTTAATGTAATCGGGCAGAGGTTCTCAAAATGTGAGATACGTCAAACTCAATTAAAAAGCAAATCGCAACAAATTGGAGATATTGTTAGTGAACTTGCTGTCTTTTCATTTCTTAGAACAGCAAATAAATAAGGAAAGCCTGCTGCTTTCCTGATAGAATAGACTACCATAGCATATACATATCAAAGATGCTAATGATATGACTACTTTTTCTCGCGATCACGCAAGCGACAGCATCGATGCAATTGCAGCAGGAATAGGTGAAACGATAGTGTCAACCGCTAAGCTCGGACGAAACGTTGTAGAATAGAATCTAATCAATTTTTGAATCAAAACTGTAACACTAGTGTCACCCAGTAGAGCAAGATCGTCTACATACCCTACTACCTTATGCTTCCCATTCAGCTTGACTCCTACTTTCAGTGCTAGCACTTTTCTAAGTACGCGCTCCAAAACTAAATTGAAAATCGCAGGCGAGAGGGCATTGCCTTGTTTTAGTCCTGTGTTTACTGGGAAGTGGGAACGATTCCGTCAGCTTGTTTCCTATAGCACCGGTATGTTGCTCTCCCTAGTGACCACGTCTATCAGGTCGACCAGTTTCTTCAGTCGCGTATAGTACCCGTCGGTCTATGCAGTCGTAGCCCTTGGCAAAATCAACAAACATTTCGTGTATAGACTGCATACTCCCATCTCTTTTCCATGAGCTGCTGTAGAACGAAATTTTGGTCAATCTTGCTACGATCAGATCGGAAGTCGCACTGGCAGTCCCCAAGGATTTTTTGTGTAGGGTTCTAAACTCTTGAGCAAGACATATGAAAGGACCTTGTAGGTTGTAGGAAGCAGCGCTATTCTTCGGTAGTTGGAGCATTCCTTCTTGGAGCCCTTGGGTAGATGACCCCAGTGTTCCATTCGAACGGTTGTTTATTTTCCCATATTTTAAGAATTAGGGCGTATAATTGAACTAAAATTGCCATTGATTTTTTTTCTATTGCGGCTCATAAACTTACGTTTTTAAAAAAATAAGTTTAAGATACACTGTGATACGGTATTTCTACAATAAATGTTGTAGGTACTCTTAAATTCGGTTTAAAGTGTCTTTTGGCTTGGCTTGAAATTATGTAAAAGGTAATAATAGCATGTTACTCTGCTCGTTCGCGGGTCGGCTAAAAGAGAAAAAGTACCGTCACGCTATATGACCTTGCAGTGTAGGCAGAGTAAATATCGAACACCGAGAATTACCAGTTCACCGAAGTTCACCGGTGTATTGTTTGGCGAGATAACGATTATCAACTATTTTGGCGATAACTGGAACCGACGGCTTTACTTGCTCATCCGGGCCACTAGAGTGCCACACACTACCTGCCAGACTTCGAACTGCTACTGATATTTTGAATTTTCGAGAAAAACCTAGACAAAAACCCGAATAACAAATTTTGTTGACCCGAACATCGAAACCGGGACCTCATGATCTGAGCTAAAAAAACACGAGGCAGTCACTGTTCAGCCAATGTAAATATATAGATTAAAATAAAAAAATGAGACCACACCATGGTTGTGAGGCAGTCGCCGCAGCGCGTTAACCCACAGAAATATTAATTTAAATGAACTTTTAAACTTTCTAAGGAATGTCAGGATCGCCGCGGGGATTTTCAAGGGCCGTTTTTTATTTGAACAAGACGGAGTTAAAAATGTTTTGGCCGTGGTATGATGGATGGACGGCGACCGAGAGGGCGGGAACGCCATTATAAAACAATAACACAGTGTCCGTGGCAATTTGTGTGTTTGTTTCTTACGTTTGTCTTCATAAACGGATACGGATCAATTTTAAGTGCATTTGGAGGAATTGATTTTGACAGCACGTTGTTAATGAGATATTAGGTTAAGTGACTTACTTCGGGAACTGTGGTTATTTCAATTTTAGAAATTGTAATGGACTTGGAAATGTTTTATTTTTAACCGACTTTCCAAAAAAGAAAGAGGTTCTCTATTTAGATATTTGTATTTTTGTATAAGACACACACATATGCACAAACACACTTGAACATGCCACACACAAACACAGCCACTATGAAGTGAAAAATGTATACATTTTCTGTAAGAAATTGGCTTTTATATAATAGTATTAACTAGTATCTCGTCAGCGGTCAACCTCAAATAAGTGAAATGTTGGAGCTATAAAGATTATTATTATTATGTATGTTCGGGTATAACTTTGTCAGATATAAATGAACTATTTGACTGGTGCACCTTCACCAATGGTTTGGTCAATATAAAAAAAATATACAATCTTTTGCCCCGTGTTTCATACTCTTAGGTATTGATTTTAGAGGAAGAGTCACCTCTGTTTGACTTCGGGTTTATAACTACCTTCTTGGATTATTGCATCAAATTTGGTTGAGTGGTTTAGTCATCAAAGTGCAACAGACAGACAATCACGTTTATCCAGTGCGCGCGTGTGTGTGTGTGTGTGTGTGTATCACGCCCGGTTCCCTTGCGGGGTAAGCAGAGAAAACAAAAAGTTTATAGACTTTCCAGTTCACCACGATTCACCGGTTTGTCGGATGGCGAGATGAGTGGTGATCCCTATCCACCGCATTTTGAATGTGTAAGCGTCAGCTTTTTGTGTTTTGCGCTGCAAATGATGTACGTGAGTCAGGAAGGTGGTCTGATCGTAAAATAATGTGTTTTTTTATATTATGAGATATCAAACAGGCAGATGGGTCTCCTAATGGATAGAGTCAACCATCGCCTATAGACACCAAATATGTTAATGGTGCATTGCTATCTTATGACGAGCTCTAATGCCACTTGCATTTACCAGCTACCTTACCCTCCAAACCGAACACGACAGTGACAAGCATTGTCGCTATTGCGGCAGGAATAGGTAAGGCGGTGGTATCAAACACGGGCGAGACAATGCAGAACTCTACCGCCTCGTAGCCACGATGGTAGCGACTCGTATAGCTAACCTTTTTCGACCTGCCTAGCAATACTGCAATTGGCCTATTCTTCAAAAGAGCCCGGGACCAACACGGAAAAAATGTATTGGAGGTGTTTAAACTTTAATTAAGATTTTGTTAGTTTAAATTAATGTTTAAGTACTGTTAACTAATTCCTGGTGTGTCTATTGCAGGTAAGTGATGGCAGACACGTTCACACGTTATGGATCGTGGCGCTTGTAAGGTAAGTTATTATATCTAATTAGCATTTTCATTTTACAATTAAAATGTTAATGACCTAGAATTTATTTTACGAGTACACAATTTTTCGAAAGAACTTACAATTTCCCTTATATAGTTATATATCCCTTGTCTTTAGTTTTATTTAAAATTTTAATATTTTAATATATATTATTATAAATTTTAATTATTAAGTGTGATTTAAATATTACAACTTAAAAAAGTTTAGATATTTTCAACCGATTTCCCATATGAAAGGCGGTTTTCAATTTGACATATTTTATATAACTGTTTCTTCCAAACTCGGTCATTTATTACCCGATTTAAATAATTTCTATTCCGCGGCAAAAAAGCATGACCATACAGAAAAACATCTGGAGGCCTGCTTAAAATTAAATACTTTTGGTAAATCTCGTATTGAAATGAGTATCGAAAGTCAGTTACGATTAGATAATAAGTGGCAAAATCTAAATTCGATCGCAATAGAAACATTTTTCAAAGGCTGATCGATGTTGTTTGCTCTCTGGGAAGATATTTGAGGTGGCCGAAATCTTATCATCGATTATTTCGGGATATAGTAATCTCAAATATGAAATAAAAACAAGGTGACTAGGTGAGTAGTTTTAGCTTATTATTTATTAGAAACTAGCTAGCCCGCGACTTCGTTCGCGTGGAAAAAATTCTAAAATAAAAACCCCGTGATGGTTCCGGGCTCCTTTGAAGAATAGGCCAACTGCCGTTCTGTCAGGCAGGTCGTAAAAGACGACTGATTGGCTCTGCATGTCACTACCATCGTGACTACTAGGTGGTAGAGTTCTGCATTGTCTCGCCCGGGTCTGGTATTCCTGCCGCAATAACGTCAGTGCTTGTTACTGTCGTGTTCCGGTTTGGAGGGTAAGGTAGCCGGTAAACTTATGCATGTGGCATTAGACCTCGCCACAAGATAGCAACGCATCATTAACATCTTTGGTGTCTATAGGCGATTGTTGACTCTTTCCATCAGGAGACCCATCTGCTTGTTTGCTATCTTATGATACAAAAAAAAGCCGTGAAAGCGTAACAGACAGACGGACAGAGTTACTTTCGCATTCATAATATTAGTATGGATTATAATTTCCGTTGCCGTAGAAGATGTTCATGATACAGATGAATAGTAGTAGATCTAAGACTTGTTCTGTTGTCATGGTTTCCGTCTTAGAGTTTCGTCGCGTGGCTGTGGCTATGCTAAAACCATAAAAGAAAAAGTTTTTGTGATTGAGTACTCCGCCGTATACCCAGTGTCATAATTCTGTGCACGCCGCTGCTTTCCATTTGATCTGATCCAAGATTCATTGGAAGTCGTTTGTTGCATGTTAGTGTGTTTAAATGATTGTATTTTCGAAATGCGGCTTATTTGGCGCCTCAAAGATCGGGGAAGTGTCTTTTATTTTGTTTGTTTGTATTAATCATGTAAAATTAATCAACAACCGAGTAATGTAGGAAATTTCTTGAGGTCGTACACCGTTTATTTTAAATAACTATTAAATAACATTCTGTATTGACTCTTATTAAACCCCCACATTTTTGGGTAATTATAGTCAACTTGTACCCCATAAGTTGACTATAATTACCCAAAAATGTGGGGGTATTGAGTCAGAATCTAAGACAAGAAAAAGGAATGCTTGTATTCGCCACATAAACAGGGTACTTATAAGTCGAAAGTTGACGTGCCATAATTATTTATCGCCGAGGTTGCACAAACAAAAGCAACTCTTGAACTATATAACCAGATTTTTTTTAATTTTCTCACAACATCTTTCTCTGCATTTTTTATCTTATCCATCGCACAAACAAAAGCAATTCTTCTATATAACCATATTTTTTTTTACTTTTCTTACATCTTTCTCTGATTTTTTTATTTTATCCATCTGGGAGAGTATTCCGACGAATTGTCCAGATCGTCATCGACGAATTATCTTCAAACATTGTGTCAAAATTCAAAGTTTCATCCTCACTATCTCGGTGTCTGTAAATCCGCAACCGTGCGTTTTTCTCAATACTGTTTGATACTATTTGCCTCGCGATACTCCTTTGTGGAATCAATTACCGGCGGGGGTGTTTCCGCATGGGTACGACTTGGAGACCTTTAAGAAAAGAGCTGATTAATTCTTAAAATTCCAGCAACGCAACTGCAAGACCTCTGGTATTGCGGACATCCATGGGCGACGGTGATCACTCACCATCAGGTGCACTTCTTGCTCGTTTGTTTCCCTCTATTCTACTAAAAACATTATATTTGTTTTAGAGCCAACTGTTTTCGCTTATTATCTCTTATGGGAATCATTTTTAAAAGTATCATTATACCCGGTTCTCTTGCGGGGTAGGCAGGTAAGCGTCTATAGATTTTATAGTTCACCGCGATTCACCGAGTTGTCGATTGGCGAGATAATTGGTGATCCTCATCGTAGCATTTACCGACACGTTAACGATTATCAACTATTTCTAGTGATAATCGACATCGTCAGTTAGACGTGCTCATTCGAGGCACGGGAGTGGTAATACACCACTCCGCCAGACTCCGAGCTGCTACTGAGGATTACATTTTCGAGAAAACCTCGGAAAAACCTCAATAACCCTTTTGCCCGACCCGGGAGTGAACCCGGGACCTCATGGTCTGAGCCGAACAGGCTACCCCTAGACCACGAGGCAGTCAATTTTCATCTGTATAATTTATCAATATCTGGTTGAGCGAGCTTTCCTCACATTTTTTCTTCACATTAGATAAACAATTGATTTACAATTATTGAATCTTATATATATACATATACATATACAAGAATTGCTCGTTTAAAGGTATTATATAGATATAACATGTAAGTAAGTCATCGGCACCCTTTAATTTTATCAACGTTTCACGACACACCGGTAAACAAAGTTGCCAAGTAACCAAGTCGTGGTAAACTTTGTAAAAAATTAAATAAAAAAAATGGGAATCCTCCCGCGACACCTTACATTTTTTCTTACTCAATGCGGCTTACTTACTATTCTCGGCACACTGGTTGAAAACCGGTGCATTAGACTAGACTAGGCAGTCATACGACTACAGGGATAACACCACTATATACTAAACTAGCTGTTGCCCGCGACTTCGTTCGCGCGGACTTCGTTTACTCCGCACGGCTCCTCCCCCGTAGGTGATAGCGTGATAATATGTAGCCTATATGTTGACCCGACCTATTAGTAATATTCATGCAAAATTTGAAGTAAGTCCATGCAGTACTTTTTGAGTTTACCCCGGACATACATTGACTTTCCTACGATTTTATTATATGTATAGATATATCAGATTAACAAATTACCATGTACGCCTGTGTTGGAACCTCTGGCGAACAATTACTGAAAAAGTATTTATAATAAAAATAATTTACACACGGTTCATACCAGCTATTAAAGATGGGAATGGCTGTTTAATATTTTTATGCGATGACACGCCGCGAACATGCTGTTTGCCGGGAATATTTAGATATCATAGTCGCCTAGTGATGTGCGAAAGCAACATTTTTTCGATATTTTACAATGTTGGTCTGCCGTTCTATCGTTATTCAAAACTAGTTGTTACCCGAATTCGCCTGCACAATCAAAGGGGAATTAACTATACCATGGTATAGAAATACAGCGGCCCCTTCAATTATTGTCGGTAAGAACTATGTATGGCAATGACAGTGGTAGGTAGATTGTGGTTTGTATTAAAGGATTCCCGCAATACAAAGCAGCCACGCTCTCGTTCTCTCGTACAAAAAGCCGTCATATTATTTGCACGTTAATAATATTGTTGTTCTTATTTAGACTCCGCCCTCAACAGTACAGATACTTTGACGTTGTTAACAAATCTATGGACTTTATCACGAAGAATTATAAATTTTATGTGGATATAATGTTCTATTCTCTTTCTTCTACTTTTTCTTCATTAATTAAAGATAATTCATGTCATGTATTTGATAAATTGGTGTTTATGTCTGTTTTATGTCATAAGATAGCAAACAAGCAGATGGGTCTCCTGATGGTAAGAGTCAACCATCGTCTATAAACACCAAAGATGTAAATGGTGCGTTGCTATCTTGTAGCGAGGTCTAATGCCACATGCATAAGTTTACCGGCTACCTTACCCTCCAAACCGGAACACGTCAGTGACCAGCACACACGTCGGGGAAATTTTAGATTAGAAATATACCACGTCAGTGATATATTTCTAATCTAAAATTTCCCCGACCTAGGAAAAAAAACGTTTCTTTTATATTACTTGTTATCTATACACATTATGAAACAAAGTAGTCTGTCTGTTTGTTCGCGAAAAACCACTGAACGGACTGATTTTCGTGCTGTTTTCACCTATGCATAGAGGAATTCATGTGGAAGGTTTAGGCACAAAATATAAAAGTATTAATATTCTGTTATTTAGGTGTATAAATAGTATAATTTGTCAAGGTTTATTCTTATATATTACCCGTGTGTAGCCGGAGAGGGTCTCTAGTTTTTTATAATTGGTTGAATCAAATTATGTTAAGTAAAGGTCTATTCTTACCTACATACTTTTTTCTAATATACTAAATTTATACTAAATTACTAAATTTTCAACTCGAATTAAACAGACAAAATAATCGAATCACATTTCGGTTATTGAATAACCAAGTTGTTAATAGTTTTGGACGGTAGTTATTTTGCCACATTATTGGGTTGTAAAACTACTGTTGGAAGTTGACTTGTCTGTATCTTGTATTATTCGCTTCTTTACTTTCTAACCGATTATTGTAAATGTTCTTATATAATATATACAAAATATTAAATATTGAAGTATAATTTATTCAAATTGTCAACATATTTTATTCAGTATTTAACTGTAGTGTGATGAGGAACGAATAATTGTAATATGATAAGGAATGAATATTCCGTTATAACTGCGGGGTAATTGTTTATAAATAAACTAAAATCAATATTTATACACACACAATCCTATAGTGAAGAAGATGTAGGGATCGGAAGAAAATAACTGTATAAAAATGAAGAGGTTTCGTTGATTTCGGACTTGTGTAAAGAACAGTACCTAAATCAAAGATTAACAATGTATATGTAAATAATGCGTATGTAATAGAATGTAAGCAGGGATACTACGATTTACGTACCATGATTAGATTGCCTAATATTCGCACTGAAGCACTTGATAGCACAATTACTGGTCATGCATTTAGAGCGTGACCGCACAGACGGTATACTCGACTATGGCAGAACACACTGAGACGGGTTGCAGCGGGCTCGAGCGGGCTGCATCACTACGAAAAATGCAGCTTAGCACATTAGGACGAGCTACATCGCAACGCAACGCATTTCCGTATTTCTTTCAAAATATTACTCCTCTTTGTTAATCATCATAACGTGGATTTTGCAAATCGCAGATTTTTTGTACATTTTAATTATTAATCGTGTTTCATCCAAAACATGATGGAAACGGAACTTGAGCGCACAATTCTGTTTGCCATCGCACACTTCCAATCCGCCAAGCAAAACATCACCTCGATGCAGCCCGCTGCGTCACGCCCTAGTGGGCGATACTTCATATAAAATGTATGAAAGCGATCTAGGCGGATTTTTGCAATGCGGCACGGCGGCCGGTGAGGCCCGCATCAGTGTGCTCGGTCCTTAATGTGCACATAATTATTACGCACTACGCTATAAGTGCTGAGTTTTCATTACTTGAAATAAACTGTATGCATATTGTAACTGTGGTTGGCAGTAGCGATTTAAAACTGAGCTGTGTTTGTTTACTGACAATCTTGGTCGTAAAGTCAATCCATCGCGAGGCTATCCCATTAACAAAGCCGGCTAATTGTAGCCTGTCCAGTCTGATCAGGCAACCGCCTCGGCTCAGAGCATTGATCACGTAAACGTTGCAATTATTATAATAACTACGATGCTGTCAGGTGGTACATCGCCTCGTGGAAATTATTGCAGAAAAGTGCATTTGGGTTGATCTCCTTTGTGAGGTTTTTGTTTTGTCAACAATTAATATATATCGTGGGAACATTATAATTTGTATATGTATATAATATATACACCACTATCTACCCTTTCAGTCGACAAACGGTAAGAAATTAACGACGTACCCATCAAGGAACTATCAAGAAATAACATGTATATTTATTTAATATAAAGTTTCATTAAAATATATTGCAAAACGATGGTGTAGACGTGTTTGTTGTGTATATTTATTCATTAAAATGTGCTAAATATTTATAATTCAAATTAGTTATAGTTGTAAAGCTAATCATATACATATATATGAAGTTAATATGCTTTTCCTGCAAATCTGAACAGTATTAGGAAAATAGCGATGAATTTACAAAGAAAACTAAGAAAACAATACCCTGAAATAAAAAAAGACGTTCCTTTTCACTACAATTCACCAATTTATCTATTATTATTTAAATATTTACCTTAGATGTCATTCTCAAAATCACATCATCGATCCATCACTCTATAACAACTTATTACACACCAATACTAGACTCCAAGCTGTTTCTGAGATACAAGCTTTTTCTGAGATATAGAGATAGGTACTAGGATAACTTCGCGAAAAACACCTCAATTGGCTCAATTGTTTGACCTGGGGATTTAATCTGGGACTAAGGATTAGAGCCAAAACCTTAGTCACAGATTTAAAAAAACAGAGGACGTGTCATAGTAATTTTACATAATTTACGAAAAGAGCAGTGTCCAAATTTGAAATAGATTGTGTTTTGTGTACACCTACTCGTACCTATCTACGATCTACTCGTAGTTACAAAAGACAATAGTTTGGGTCCATACTAACTGGGCTACTTTTCCTGCTCTACTCATAGTTACTAATGGCAATCGTGTGCATCCATAATAGCTAGACCACTTTTCCTGATTGTGTGATCCTAACCAACTAAAAATCTATTAGTAAATATTATCACGTCAAAAACAGGATGGGTCGAAAAAATTTTTTTTTATTATTGGGGTAGAATACCTCATAAAAAAGCATTTTTAAAAAAATATTATTTTTACTCAATGTTTTGAGGTAATCTACTCGTTTTTTAAATAAATAATTAATCAAGATTTTTAAATGAATAATTTTTGATCAAAAATCGTGGAATTCGTATAGAAATCGTTGAACATGAATTTTTTACTCTACTTTTATTTTAATACAAAAAAAGAGAAATCATTTTTTAAATTTTACTTTAATCGATTAAAATGAAAGTAGAGTAAAAAACAAATTCAACAATTTTATATTACGAATATAATACGAATTCCACAATTTTTGACAAAAAAATGCCATTTAATTATTTATTACGTCATTTAATTATTTAATCTCAATGTGTGGCCGCGTTCCGATCCGGTAGTAATTCTAAAAAATCGATACAAAGTTTTAAATGGGTTTATGTGATGATCATTTTAAATGTTTGCACACCATATAATGGTAGAATATATTGGTAATTTTATTATTTTTTAACAACTTGTAACACCCATATTCCTTGCAAATAAATATTTTCTTTCTTTCTTTTTTTTTTAAAAAAATAAGTGGGCTACCTCAAAATATTGAGTAATTTTTTTTTCTTGAAAAATTTTCTTTTTTATAAGGTACAAATTCTACCCCCATGCTAAGAAAACAAAACATAAAAAATTTTTTCAACCCACCTTAGTTAATAATACCCCAAATGAAAAGTGTCCAAGTGTAAATGAGCTTGTATTACGTGTGTACCCTTCGCAGTATATTTGTTCTATCGAAGTGTGTACGGCTAAGTTACTGTGCGTTCGTAAAACCTTCGAAAGGCCACTATTGATTCCCGCTTGTGTGGTCCCAAACTACTAAAACACTATTAATAAATATTAATAACTAGCTGACCCGCGCAGCTTCGCTGGCGAGTAGATTAACATGTCGTCAAGATAGCTTTTCATACAAATTTCATCCCCTATTTCAACCCTTTAAGGGTTAATTTTTGAAAAAAAAAGTAGCTTACTTTTGACCCCGGCTCTTCAACTACTTCCATGCCAAATTTCATAAAAATCGGTCCAGCGTTTTAGCCGTGAAAGCATAACAGACAGACAGACAGACAGACTTTCGCATTTATAATATTAGTATGGATATGGATTTCCCAAACGAATAACGTCCAAGTGTGAACGAGCCCGTATTCTGTGTAAGTCCTAGTTACCGGAGGCGGTTGTGTGCGTTCGTAATAAGTGGGTGAGGCCGCTACTGATTTCTCCTTGTGTGGTCCTTACCAATTTTATCTCAACCACCACCTTGCACATTTTTATCTTAGTTCATATGTCAAGTTTTTATTATGTAAGTTTAGGAAATACTGATTCTCTGTTTTATCGTGAAGAGTTTGACGTGTAAGTATTTGATGTTTGATATTTTTATCAAGGATTAGCTGATATACGAGAAGGTGGGCTACCTGATTTTAAGTAGAGGCCACTGCCCATGGACATTTGACCAATCTTTGGTCGAGTGGTCAGCGAACCTAATTCGATTCCCGACAGGGACAAACATTTGTGTGATGAGCCTACGTGTCTGTATTTCTGGATTTGGCTATTTATTATATATGTTACAATATTTATATATGTATTTTTATATAATAGTATCGTTGACTAACACCCATATTACATGCATATAATTGACTTACTTTGGGGTTAGATAAAATCAGAATGCTTGTGCATGAATACCACAGTTCATTGTTTACAAACAGTGATTTGCCACCGCAGTACGTGTCAATCAAAGTGCACGTCATCAATCGCGTGGTAACCATATTTTTGGATATTACAACACTAATTTTGTTGAGGTTTACTTGTAGTTCGGCAATATTTTCTTTTTTTTATTTAACATATGGCCATTAACTATCGTGTTCTTTAATTTAATATGTATTTTACCAGGTAAGCTGTATATTATAAAGGACATTTTGTCCTGCCTAGTAGCTTGTGAATGCCAACAAAATCTAAATATATTACATTCTATTATCTTATGTTGATCCGGTCTCCCTTTGAAGAATAGACCATATGCCATTCTGCCGGGCAGTTCGTGAAAGGCGGACAATTGGTTATGTGTGGTGGGTGGTTAGGTTAGTTAGGTTAGTAGTACGCCTAGGTGGTTAAGTTCCGCAACGTACCTTTAGCCACGATCGTTGACAACCAGTTTGAGGCCAACAACCAGTTTCCTACTGCAATAGCGTCAATGCTTGTCATTGTCGTGTTCCGGTGTGTAGAGTAAGGTAGCCGATAAACTTATGCATAATATGGTATATTTCTTCTAGATCTTTGGTATCTATAGACGATAGTTGAATTGGACAACCATTTGCTTGTTTTCGAAGTGAAAAATAATTTAGTCAGTAAGTATAGTTGTTTCCTCGATTTCTTTAGGATCCGTTGTCAGCCGACCGTCAGATCGTCAGAACCCAAATCAGATGGTTTTGGGGGTGGGAAAAAAATCATGGTAGTAGCAAATATAATGAAGCTAAAAGAAAAACTATCACGGCTTAGAAGGCTTTACAAGTTTTTGAGTAATAGTCCACCATCTTGTAAAATGTACTTAGAGAAATTTTTAAAGGCGTGTGGCGCGGATATATATTTGTCATTGACGTTAAAAAGCTGAAATGTCCATAGTATGACACTATAAAAATGCTCTTCTTAGTCCGCATTATTGTGATAGGTAACTTCGGTACCCTACATTGCGTGTGGCCCCCCACGCACTTTACCAATTTTTTAGAGGACGTTTTTGAGACACAGATTGTATCTTTTTTATATCAATGTAGATAACCCAATTATCTAGGATGACTATTGGCTACAAAATATCACACTACGACCAGTAGGAGCGGAAGTCCGCGCGGACGAGGTAGCGGACAACAGCTAGTTAAAATATAAAACTGAATTAGGATCTCCACTTAAAATATTAAAATGTTAAAGAAATCGTACGGACGTAAACAAAAACAATTATGTATGGCAATGAATTCATTAACATGAATAAATATTCACCCCAATATTTTATCCATTTTACTTATAAATCTCGTATTTATAATTTTAGGCAATAACTTATTTTAATGGAAGTCACATTCAAGATAATATATACTTCGTTGTATCAAAATGTCAGCAGAGTTAATTATTTAAAAAAGACGCCTAAGGTGCATCGGACTCTCACTTATATGGTTCCGTAGAGCTGTACCATATTTAAAACTATATTTTTTTTATTTTGCACGAATCCAAGTCACACATCGATTTCTATTACAATTAAATTAATCAGTTGTTTATATTTTTGGGAATTTTCATGCCTGCAAGCAATTTTGTCATACTTACTACTGGAAGCAGAATTAAGTAGGCCCTTTTGATAAGTCGTCAACTACCTAACTAACGTGGTGTAATAGCAATCAGGCTTAACCTGATAGTAGGCGTCTCATTTCTTAGTATTTCTATATCGCTGTCTCCTGCTGAAAAGGGTGGGAAACTGGATGTATTTTCCTACTCATCCTATATGCTTCTGATAGTTTCATTGCAGGTTCCAAGGCAGCTTAGCTTTTGCTCTGGACCCCCTGAGCTCGCTTTAGTGGTTATTAGTAAGGTTGCTGCTGTTGGTTTTAGATTACAGGAGCTACAGTGGTGGGAACAAGAGTTGGGCACATTGCCTTTTAAAAAAAATAGTTTATATTACTTGTTAATAATTAAAACCGAGTAAAAATATCAAACAACGCCTAAAATAACCATGACGCTAGTTTGTACGGGCGCAGCGGACTACTTCACAGCACGTTACGTAATTATTTTGTGAATCCTACAGAAACAAAGCTTGTATTTCAAATAAAATGCTGCAGAATCGTCCTATAGCCTATGCATTTGTTGTTCTTTTTGTGTTTCAAATTTTACCTTTAATCTCCATCCGTTTAAGAGCTAAGAAGTAACAATTTACACATCCACACCTCATCGAGAATAGGAGCTTAGTCGGACGGGCCGATAAGCCGATACGCAAAGCATTCACACCCACCTATACTCACACCCACACATATAAACACACACACACACACACACACACACACACACAGACATCACACATACATGTACACATAATCAAAAAATTGAATTTTTTGATAAGGTTTTACGTTGAAGTGGTCAAGTGGTACACGCTCTTTTGATTATTAACAGACATCGGGAGGAGGTTATCAATTCGGATGTGTGTTTTTATGTTTATTACCTCGGAGCTTGGTCATTTATGAACTGATATTGAAAATTATTTTTTTGAGAGGGTATACTCGCCGTGTGGTTCCATTTTAATCGTGTGATGATCTGATATAGAGTTTCGGAGATACAGGGAATGGGAAGTCGGTTGCTACAGTTTTACTGTTTTAAAATCATAAAACTATTACGATAAAGTCATGTAAGATGGGGTCCATAAATCCTGTTGTGTCACCTTGTGTGTAACGGAACCCTAAAAAAACTTATCCAATTCGCTGTTTATCGTAGTAATAATATCTGCAGTCGTAACTTATCACAGTATAATTTAATACCTTGAATAATTATTAAGTTTTATTTAATAATTAACATTCATAAAAATTGTATAAAAATAGGTGATACATATTACATATATCTGGGATTACATATCAAGTCTCTTCTGGTCTTTTCTGATCTTTTCGTTCATTAGACAACTTGCTGAGTCTTGGACTTCTTGTTTTTTGTCACGAAGTGGACTCTTTCAGATAAAGTTTTAACTGTGTATCAAGTATCATAAAAAAATTGAGGAATCCTGGAGGGAAGTGCCTTTGACGTATTATTAAGTAGCAATTATCCTAGTACATAATTATAGATACTTAAAAAAGCCGCTATGTTTCTTCCGCCATATCTTCTAAATGTAAGTGCAAATTAGCAAACCATCAGATTGGCTCTCTTGATGGAAAGAGAAACCGTCGCTTGTAAATACCAAAGAAGTTAATGGTGCGTTACTGTCCGTGTGGCAACATCATCACAATATCAGATACATAATTTTACGGCGGTAAAACGTCCAAACCGGTACACTAGTCTTGATAATAACTAGCATTGACGCTTAAAAAATTGTACACGCACTTTTTTACATCATAGGGTAGAAAACATGCAAATGACTCTACTGATAAAAAAAAAGACAACCATCGCCTATAGACAACAAAGATGTTAATGGTGCGTTTGTAACCTTGCGGCAATGGCATTTACCGTCTACCTTACCCTCTAAATCGCAACACGACAGTGACAAGCACTGACGCTATTGCGGCAGGAATATGTAAGCCGGTCGCATCAGACCCGTGCGAGACAATGCAAAACTCCACCATCTAGTAGCCACGATGGTAGTGACTAACATAGCCTATCGTTTGCCTCTTAAGAACTGCCTGGCAGAACGGTAGATAGTCCATTCTATACAGAAGCCAGGATCAACACGGGAGAAAATATTACTTTAATAAAGAACTTCTGACTTCCGATTTTGGATTTAATTTTTGTAGTATTGGAAAACAAAAAATAAAATGATGCCTCGATTGTTAGATTTCGAAGATGCTACAAATGCCTAGTTGGTATTTAGTTTTTGATTATTTTATCCTTCATATCCTTAAATTGATCAGTCCAACATAAAATACTTACGCATGCCGTGTATCGAATTAATTTTAAATTCTTCAACCATGTTTAAAGTAAACGCACCCAATTTAAAAACATAATTCAAAATGATGATGAAAATCAATTTTCGCTTGCTGTTTTTGGTAAATTTTTATACTTTAATATCTTGCCACGATACCTTACAATTTTCCATGTTTTATTGATACTTTTGTTCTGCAAAAATCAATCCTAAATCTATGAAGTCATGATATGTTTTGCTTTGAAATTCCACTTTGATTTCGTTGATATCTGTTGGTACACTTTATTTCTGCAATATTTATATATGCATTCAAATAGGCTATATTTATGTAAGTATAAGGTTGTCAATCCTATGATCGAGTGAAGAAAGGTTTGTGAAGAAGTAGTTAGCGAAATAAGTATTAGCAGTACAGCATCGTTGTTTTTTGCATCGGCCTAATTGTAGGTTTTCGACGCCTTGTATAAACGCCACGCTCTTTTGTAGGGCTGCCACTAATTGGTATTGATTTATAACGCTTTTTCGTTATAATCGGATGGATGTCTAGCAAATAAGAAACTTATAAGTTTGTAATTGAGAAAAAGTTATAAGTACTTACGTTAATTCAAGCAACGTCAATCTTATTACCAATTGCCGCTATTATTTTTTTAATTTCATAAGACAGTAAAGACGCGTACGGCTCTTCTGATGAAAAAAAACAATGATCGCGTATAATTATCAATTATATTAATTAAGTGTACGTATCCTTATAGCTAATGGTAATGTCACATGCATTACTGACTACCTTAGTCTGCGAACTGAAGCGCAATAGTGAAGAGCATTTATGTTATTGCGGCCCCCCGTGTTGGTCTCGTCGTAAAAGGCGACCGATTGACTATGCGAGTCACTACCATCGTGACTACTAGGTGGTAGAGTTCTCACCACCTTACCTATTCCTGCCGCAATTGCGTCAGCGCTTGTCACTGTCGTGTTCCGGTTTGGAGAGTAAGGTAGGTAGTAAACTTATGCACGTGGCATTAGACCTCGCCACAAGGTAGTAATGCACCATTAACATCTTTGTTGTCTATAGGCGCTGCTTGAATCTTTCGATCAGGTGACCCATCTGCTTGCTATCTTATATTATATATATATATATATATATATATATATATATATATATATATATATATATATATATATATATATATATATATATATATATAAATACATAAGTTTTATACTTATCTCTGCCATCCGGATATCAACGCATTCATCAATTTCATTGCTATCCCATGATATAAAAAAGACGTTACGGGAGATAGTCTATTCTTCAAAAGGGGGACTATCACGGGGTAAAATCCACTACCTCACTTTTTGTAATAATAATAAAGAGATAAATCATGTGCCAGTAGCAGTTCCTTCAAACATGTTAATAAAAATAAACGTGGTCTTCACTACATAGTATAAAACAAAGTCGCTTTCCGCTGTCTGTCTCTATGTCTCTATATATGCTTAGATCTTTAAAACTACGCAATGGATTTGATGCGGTTCTTTTAATATATAGAGTGATTCTAGAGGAAGGTTTATATGTATAATAATTTATACAGCAAAACAACGTTTGCCGGGTCAGCTAGTTTAATATAATATACCCATCTAGTCTGGAGGTAATGGTATGGCAGGTATTTGTATTGCCATGGTAATGACTTTGTAAAGTCAAAAGTTGTTCAACGATTAATTTCTTGTAAAGGTAATATTTCTAAAATACATAGTTTCGAAAAATTAGTAGGTACACATGTACCTAGTAATTTTTCGAAACGATGCAGATTTGAAGCCTAATATTCTACCATACGTGTTGCAATTGATATGATGTGTTGTGCATTGAAGATCACAAATATATCATTATCATTTTCTTTCCTCTAACTTCCTATATTTTTATCAAGTTATGCCCTTCGATAGATTTTATGTTTTAGGACAGAAAACCCTGCAGCCCGTTGTATTATGAAAGGTTTTGGTGAATCCCACGGGAATAACTTACTTTTCCGGAATAAAATGTATCCTATGTTCTATTCCAGGTCAAAATCTGCCTGTGTGCCAAATTACATCCAAATTGGTCGAGCTGTTTTTGCATGATGAAACTTTAAAAATATTTTATTGTATATGGTCGAGTTTCGACCACAGGCGATTGCTAGTCTATATTATTTACTATTATAAATGCGAAAGTTTGGATGTATGGATGGATGTTTGTTACTCAATCACGCAAAAACTACTGAACGGATTTGAATGAAATTTGGCACACATGTAGATGATGACCTGGAATAGCACATAGGCTACTTTTCATCTCGGAAAAATTACATCATCCCGCGGGAATCACCAAAAACTTTTATTATGCAGCGGGCTGCAAGCGACAGCTAGTATATAATAAATAAAACGATATAAGTATAGTATTGGAATATCTTCGACATCTCATATTCCTGTTACAATTATCAGTATTATATTTGTTAGCAATAAACCAATAAGTTAACTATCGTCGGCGCCCATGAATCTGAACTATAAATTATTTTAACTATCAGGGCTGGCCCCAACAAGCGTTATGGCACGTTGGGGCGTGGGTAATATGTCCGCGCCGTGTGTGGCGGCCCTAACTCAACCCGCCTCGCCCGGCCCGCTGACGGCTTGTCTGGAAAAATAAACACGCCGTGATGGGTGAGCGGTTGTTGACTCTAAATGCCATTTTGCAAATCGTGCGGTTCACGTGACTTCACCCGATTTTACAAAAGAGAAAGTGACATTGAGTGCATGAAATAATGGTTTATAGCGTAGAAACAAACAAGCTGACAGTTCTTCTGGTGGCTAGGGATAATCGCCACTTGAATTCATATTACAAATATCGAGGCTCATATTGCTACCTCGTTTCTTTAAAACATTATACTCGAAAATTAACTTATAGGATGGCAAATCAGCTGATAGGTCTTTTATTGGAAAGAGACAACTATTATATATAGACACCAAATATAAGATCGCCTCTGTGGTCTAGTGGTCCAATGACGGTGTTGACCACATGAGGTACCGGGGTTCGACCCCCGGGTCGGGCAATTCAAAACATTTCTTTTTTCACTTTTTTGACTTTGCCCGGTATTGGAAAAGTGCCAGTTAGGCGGTAGGCTTACCATCTGTCACATTGTGGGACTAAGTATCTTTTGCTCACTGGTTGTACCTCTGCCTACCTCTTCGGGAATACGGGCGTGGAGATAACAAAAAAAGTAATGGTACGTTACTCTATGTGCCGGCGACGACCACTATAAACACAATTTTACAGCCGGAACAGAACATTGACAAGCACCGACGCTGGTGCAGCAGGAACATGTAAGGCGGTAAATCCTAACTCTCTTTGGTGGGGAAGGCTGAACTTATTCAAATTATTTAATTTAATAATTTAATTTAAAATTAACCGAACAGAGTAGGCATCCAATCAAATGGTTTTTGAAAATTCTACCCCTAAAGTGATAAAACGAATTTCTTGCGAGCGAAGCCGAGAACAATAGCTTGCATTTTACATAATTAATCTATCAATTTTTATAGCAGTTATGTTGTTGGTCATGTTAAAATATAAATGTTAAATTAGATATGTATATATGTTCTTTGTAAAGTTATTAAAACTAGTTGTAGCCCGTGATTTCGTTTGCGTCATGCAAAATCATTGCCTCCTCTTACTCCGGTAAAAAAAATAACTGACTACTGGATAGTGTATCTTTATAATGGTAAAATATTTTTTTAAATCGGTCCAGTAGTTTGAGTTTATCCATTGCGAACAAACAAAGTATCCTGTTTATAATATTAGTGTTCGTACACTAACATTATATACATGGGATAATCTTCCCTGTGTTGGTCCCAGGCTCCTTTGAAGAATAGGCCAACTGCGGTTCTGCCAGGCAGGTCGTAAAAGGCGACCGATTGGCTATACGAGTCACTACCATAGTGGCTACTAGGTAGTAGAGTTCTGCATTGTCTCGCCCGGGTCTGGTACCACTGCCTTACCTATTCCTGCCGCAATAGCGTCAGTGCTTGTCACTGTCGTGTTCCAGTTTGGAGGGTAAGGTAGCCGGTAAACTCGATAGCAACGCACCATTAACACCTTTGGTGTCTATAGGCGATGGTTGACTCTTTCCATGAGGAGACCCATCTGCTTGTTTGCTATCTTATGATATAAAAAAAGTATTCATCTACTCCTGTAGATGTATATTACCAAGTGCCACCGATAAATATTAGATTATCATTATATAAAAATGACCACGGTGTATCACAGTATCAGTCTTGGTACTGTCACCATACTTTTTGTATGTAGTTACAGTTGTTTCGGTTTGAATTATAAAGTTACTAGATCATTCAGGACAAATTCACCAATAAAAAGTGATGTGATATGGAGAATGTTAGCAGGCTGTCTGATCAGGGAACGGATCTCGGGGCCGTTCGCGTTAATTACATGTTGCGGGCAGGGCCGGCGCGAGTAAACAAAAGCGCAAACATAAATCTAAAATTGAATATGAAGCTGTGCCCGCGGCGGTGGCGCCGCGTCGTGTTTATTTAGCTTTTTAACCGCACTGCCTCTACCGCCAACGATGTTCACGACCTACTTACTAATTACTGAATACCTATCTTTTTTATACGATAGCAAACAAGCGGATGTAAAATGAGTATCTTGATGGAAAGGGACAACCATCGGGACAACCAAGACCGAAGATGTTAATGGTGCGACACTACACGTGTAGTGGGATGTTTTGGCCACATACGTAAGTTTACCGACTGTGTTTATAACCGATGGTGGTTATTATTTTCCATTAGGAGAACCATCTGATTTTTGTCATAAGATAGCAAACAAGCAGATGGGTCTCATGATGGAAAGATTCAACCATCGCCTATAGACATCAAAGGTGTTAATGGTGCGTTGCTATCTAGTGGCGAGATCTAATGCCACATGCATAAGTTTACCGGCTACCTTCCCTTCCAAACCGGAACAGGACAGTGACAAGCATTGACGCTATTGCGGCAGGAATAGATGGCGGTGGAATCAGACCCGGGCGAGACAATGCAGAACTCTACCACCTAGTAGCCACGATGGTAGTGACTTTTAATGCCAATCGGTCGCTTTTTACGACCTGCCTGGCAGAACGTCAATTGACCTATTCTTTAAAGGAGCCTGGGACCAACACAGGGAAAATTATCCCAAGATGGGTCTCGTGACGGAAAGATTCAACCATCGCCTATAGATATCAAAGGTGTTAATGGTGCGTTGCTATCTAGTGGCGAGATCTAATGCCAAATGCATAAGTTTACTGGCTACCTTACCTTCCAAACCGGAACACGACAGTGACAAGCACTGACGCTATTGCGGCAGGAATAGATTAGGCGTTGGAATCAGACCCGGGCGAGACAATGCAGAACTCAACCACTTAGTAGCCACGATGGTAGTCTCTCGTATAGTCAATCGGCCGCCTCTTACGGCCTGCCTGGCAAAACGACAGTTGGTTTATTCTTCAAAGAAGCCCAGACCAACGTGGGGAGAAATGTTCGCTATCCTATAAAATAAACTCTGGTTGAAAAATATATGACTGCTTGCTTTGTCTTATCGTTATCCTGTACAGTGTACAGCCAGTTGAGGACGTTTTGCATTTAATCCCCGAATTTGGCAAAACCGTTGTTTTTTGAGTTGTTTTAATAGCAGTATGAAATCTGGTGGTGGTACAGTCAGGTAATCCAAAACCACGACGCTAAATTCCCCTTTCACGGGCAATAACCACCAGTTACTTTAGTATTTATAGGCAATGTTTATCCCATTCTATCAGGATCACTATTTATCTTATTTGCTATACAATATTATAAAATCATGATTTTTTTCAGTCAACTTTCCTCTGGTTATATCGCCTTATTTTGTGTCGTACTTCTGCATATCAGCGGTGGCTTCTAAACAAGTTTAAACTGATTGAAACAGAAATCACTGCTCTATCTATCGCCCGTTTAATTCTTTTACTCTGTAATTTTATTATAACTGAGAGAGAGGTTAGGTTTGAAAGAAAGTGTCGGTGTAAAGATGAGAAAGGGCATGCTCCGTTGGTTCGGACATGTAGAAAGAATGGTAGATGAAAGGTTAACAAAACAGATATACAACGCGAATGTGGAACGATGTAGGTACCGGGGAAGACCAAGACTGACATACCACAATCAGATTGATCGAGTACTGTCCGAAGGTGGTGTCAAGAGTCTTCGCAACCGGCGTGTGTGTATGAAGAGAGTGATGAATGTGGAGGAAGCGAGACAAGCCTGCAAGGATCGTGATGTATGGCACTCGGTCCTCTCTGCCTACCCCGTAAGGGATCTGGCGTGAAGATATATGCATGTTTATTATAACTCACTCAGCGAAATTACTATGTCGATGAACTCACTTGTATCTCTGAGACTTAGGTGTCCCTTAAGCTACATCGCTAATCGCTATCGATACGTAGGTTAACTTGTTAAATAGAATAATGCATTTTTTTCTACTGGTAGTACGAGTACCCCTCTGCCAATAGACGTCTTTAAACAGCAACATCATTGCCATCCTTATAAGGGACGCGACGATTAGCTCTTAGTAAATTATTAAATGAAGTAGCTGTTACCCGCGGCTTCACTCGCGCATATTTACTTCAGAAGTTATTTAACTTTTCTTCATAAGCTACTTCCCTTGTTTTACCCACTTAGGGATCGAATTTTGAAAAACGCTTAAACACGTTATTCATTATTTTTTTTGTATCAGTTCATATGAAATTTCATGTAAATATATCCAGGTAATAAAAAGTTTCATACAAACTTTTATCCCCTATTTCGTCCCCTTCGGGGTTGAATTTTGGAAAATCCTTCCTTAGCGGATGCCTACATCATAAGAGAAATACGTGTGCAAAATTTCAAGTTTCTAGCCCTAAGGGCGTCTGTGCGTTGATACGTCACTCTTGGAATACAATAAATCTTTGCTTATTCACACAAATGTCTGTCTCTGTTGAGAGTCGAACCAGATCCCCATCGATTGTGTAGCAAGGGTTGCTAACTACTCGACTACCGAGGCGGTCTCTTACCATTAGGAATAAGAGCTGTCTAATTGTTTTGCGATGTTTTAAAAATTGCTTCAGATATTAGGACTTTTTTATATTAGAAGTCTGTTAAACTGTATTACATTAATATTTTAATGGATTCGTTTTCATGATCCCTGTGTTATTGAAATGCAGCATGAACGCAAATACGTAAAAGATATATTTTTATTACAGTATGATGGTCGTTGACGACCGTTTCTCCATCAGTCACTATTCAGTTTGTTATCTGTTTTGTCAATCTATCTGCCATTCTTTATACGTGTCCGAACCAACGGAGCATGCACTTTCTCATGTCTACACAGATCATTTTTGAAAGAAAGAAAGAAATAATTTATTTGCCAGAAAATTTATTTAGTTCAAATTAGTCCGGGGTTTTATTCTAGGTAATCTGAAATCCATTGACTTCCACGTCCAAAAATTTTATCACATTATCATATTGATGATTCGATGACAAGAATTCTCGGACTTAGAAGAAGAAAGCTGTCGAAATGTATGACGCTAGATAATCTCAAGCTACTCCGTTAAAATTTCGTCGTGAAAATATTTATGTAAAAAAGTGCCAATATTTGTGAAGGCGGAGGCATAGGTGCAATTACTATTGCGAGCTATAAATAACCAATGATTTGACAGATTTGTTCATATTATAATATTGCTGACATAAAGATGGGTTAAAAATTTGTAAATTGTGCTTTGCCATTCGTGTGTCAAATATGTAATTCCGACGCGAATACCACGCTATGGCAAAAACAATTTGTTTAACGCAACAAGATCTAAATCAAATTTGGGTGAATATTCTCCTCTTAATAGAATGATCTACTCTCATAACGAAATTGTAAGAACACATAAACTTGACATATTTGCAGGCAGTATAAATGTATTCAAAAGGAGCTTTTGGCCCACTCCCATCATCGATAACGTCTCAAGTTAAATATATTTTTTGATTTTGATTGATTTTAAATAACCATTATTTTTAAATTTTCATTCATTATAATTTTTTATTGTTTAATTTTAACTACCTTATTCAATCGATGACTATTTTATTTTATTAATTCCTATTTTTGTTAATGTATTATATCCTAATTAATACTATTTTTTTTAAATTCAAGAATGTCGTTATTGCCTTTAATTGAGGCAGCATTTAACTTGCGTTATTGTATTAGATATAATATTATGTTAATGTTTATAATGCATGCTTTTTTGGCAATACTTTAAATAAATAAATTAAAAAAATATGTAATATCATGCGTAATAGACGTTATTATGAAAAAGGCAGGGTAATCGTTCATAAATTATTTAATTATAAAAACATTGCTTAATTCTAACACCTCGTAGTCACGTTAATATTTACACGTTTTACGAATCGCCTGGCAAAAAACAGAAATTCTGCTGCTTAGAAAGATCCTATTCAGAGGTGCCCAACCAACTTAACGAAGCCCGGACAAGTTATTTCTTATTGAGAAATTAATTTGTAATAATTTGCTGAATTATGTCTTTTTGGGAAATTCAATTGGAATATTTGCCGAATCTAGGATATAAGCACATGATGTAACGTGACTGTGTGAATTAAACCAGAGAAGGAAACGAAATGAGGTTGGAATGCATTCATTCATACCAGTTATGTGCTGGTTTAAGCGTAATTGATGCCTTATCAGCGCTATAAAACTGTAGCAAAGCAATACAGTACGTTATATTTTCACAGTTATCACTATAACATTGATATTATTGCTTTTAGGACTATCTGCAAAAAAGGAATCCATACTATTGTTTATTGTGCCGATACAAAACCTGTAATGGTCGTCACAACACAATGTCGTGAAAGATTAAAACCTGCAAACTATTGTAGTTCTTTTTGTTTTAGAAATAAAGTGTCGTGTCGCTTGAGCGTATTTACAACGAAATGCAAGTGCAGATAGGGTTGTTTATTTCAGTTATTAGCGTTTTATCGTTTGATGTGGCCGAAACACGTCGACGTTGCAATGTTTGCTAAAAGCGGTCATTCGTCGCCGCTCGCGAAATGCGATTTTTATTCTGTTGTGTTTACATGGTGGTATCTGCATATTGATGATGTTAAATTTGTTTTAAAACCATGTCGTTTTTGGTTTAAAATGATCTATAAGTAACCTGGCGTGTTGATTTAGTAATAGCATTCTTAACACCAAATATGTAAAGATGTTAGTGATGCCATGATATCAGTATGGCAGGGCTGTAATACCAAATATATATGTTTGGTTTAAAGACAGAATTGGGAGAAACCACATAATCACCACTCAATAATGCGTCATCAGATATGATATTTGGAGATTCCGGGAGCGGTGACGATGACACCCCGCCACTAGGCCCCCCTTTGACGAATAGGCCAACTGCGGTACTGTAAGGAAAGTTGAAAAAGGCGACCAATTAGCTATATGTGTCACTGCCATCGTGACTACTACGTGGTAGAGTTCTGCAACGGCTCGCCCGGCTATTTGGTACCACCGCTTTACCTATTCCTGCCTCAATAGAGTCAGTGCTTGTCATTGTCGTGTTTCAGTTTGGATGGTAAGGCAGGCAGTAGACTTATGCATGTGTCTTTTCCTTCCCGCCATACGAATAGCAACCCACTATTAACATTGGTATGTGATGGTTTCTCTTTTCATCAGGAAAACCGTTTGCTGGTTTGTTATCCAATGATATAAAAGAACGAACTGCAACGCATCATTTCCAACACTTTTAGTTTCTGTAGACGATGTTTGTCTCTTGCTATCAGGAGAGCCATCTGCTTGTTTGCTTTCTTATGATATAAAAACTCATAATTGCGAATGCACAAAACCAAGTAACTTGACCGAGTAATTTTCGCAAATATGACATCAGAGTGCTAAGTGTGATTTTTTCTTTTCGCATTCGATCGTGAGCGCGTTTGGAGTTTACTAGGAATTTGTATGTGATTTGTACAGCGCCACCTAGCGGTAAACGTGAGAAACCAGTTTACCATTAGGTGGCGCTGTACAAATCACATACAAATTCCTAGTAAACTCCAAACGCGTTCACGATCGAATGCGAAAAGAAAAAATCACACTTAGCACTCAGGTAGTGTTCGGCATTCGGTTACTCGGTCAATGTTATACTTGACCGTGTCTTAGCATAAACCATGTAAACCCATCTCAACCGTTAATGTATGTATGGATTTAGCAAACGCAATATCCTGCGGCCGGGTTCCGCGATAACGTAGCTAATGAGGGCCGGCTAGCGATGTGTCAGGGCCAGGGGACATGGATGTAACGTGTAATGTTTACAGACCACAGACCATCCGAAATTATTATCAGGAGCAGCTTTGGTAATTTCGGTTAATCTGAAATAATTTAATTTAATGATGGCCGCCTCTTAAATCAAGTGGGTAGCGAATCTGACTACGCAACTGATGAGGCTCGGGTTCGATTCCCGACAGGGACAATCGTTTGTGCACGTGACGAGCATAGTGTTTTTATTTCTGTGTTGGGGTATTTATTTATATATGTACTTCTATATTTTAGTATTTTTAACTGACACAAATATCACGAGTAAATAATTTGCCTACTCTGGTTAAATCAATTCCTGTAATTTATTCAGCGATATTTATATCCATACTAATATTATAAATGCGAGTCTGTCTATTATAAATTTGTCCCTGTCACGGTTAAACCGCTGAACCGATTTTAATGAAATTTGGCAAGGAGACAGTTGAACACTCGGGGTAAAACATAGACTATTTTAAAAATCAACCTCTAAGGGACTGTAATAGGTAATGAATTTCAGCCCCTTGTAATGATAGTATCAATGCTTATCACTGGTAGCGTTCCGGTTTGAACTGTAAGGTAGCCAGTAAACCTGCGCCGAAAAACAGCTAAAAAATTAACTTTATTTAAACTTACAATATAATCTATATACATATAATAAAATCGTAGGAAAGTCAATGTATGTCCGGGGTAAACTCAAAAAGTACTGCATGGATTTACTTCAAATTTTGCATGAATATTACTAACAGGTCGGGTCAACATATAGGCTACATATTATCACGCTATCACCTACGGGGGAGGAGCAGTGCGGAGTAAACGAAGTCCGCGCGGACGAAGTCGCTGGCAACAGCTAGTTCTTTTATAAAATTACAATTTAAAACATTTCTAAGCTAAACTACTTCGATAAAAATTGTCCAAGGTGAGGAACAAGAGTGATTCCCGAAGCTAGCTAATTAATTCAACAAATCGCGGTAATAACGCCACTCACTGCACGTTGCGCCGACTCAGCTCTCGTGGACCGTGCCAGGTGACGCGCGTGATGGTCTAAGAGCCGGTGGGAGATCGTCCTTCACCGATCTGATAACCAGATGAGAAGTATATTTTATCAAATATTATTTATAAACAAATATGCCTATAATTATAAGGACGATCTCCCACTGTCTCCTCTACTATGATGCCCGTTCAGCGGTCTTCGAATATTAGGGTGGCGTAACATATTCTAATATTATAATATTTGTATGTTTTGATGTTTGTTATTTTATCACATAAAAGCAGTTGAACACATGGGCGCGCCTAGTGTTATGGTAACAATTCGCATTAAACTCACCGGACCAGCACGAATCACGATATCACCTGCACAAAAAAATGTAATATTTTAAGTATTGCCTTTAAATATAGTTGGCTTCATAAATATATTAATACATTTGTGTAATTACCGACTTAAACATACAAAGTACATGCAAATTACTGTAATATACGTCATTCAAGCAGATTTAAGGAGTTTATACTTTTATTAAAAGTATAAATTAATTTTATATATTCCATAAATTTAATAGTTTTATTTGTTGAGCTAAAGGCGTTAAAGCTCCAGTCAAATAAATTATCTTTATTATTAAATTATATATTCTTATGTATTTCTGCAAGGTCTAACACCTTTTCTTGATTGTATTTTTAATAGAAATGAAACTGATGGACCTAACGTATGCTGACAGTAAGAGCTATCTTTTATTACTACCATAGCAACGGATAATTCTATATTAGATTTTGGAATGTAGTGCCTCACGCGAAAACTGTTTTAGACTCCCAAGTCGTAACGTGATGGTGGCAAGAACTGAGGGTATGTGAAAGAAATATGTGAGGCGGTTGATACAGGATGCCTGGATGCATCTTATCGAGATCGTGGTCAAGCGCTTCCCTATCGATAATAATAATAATAAAAAAGCCTTTGCATCAGGTGACCACCAAAAATTTATAGGGCGTATTTAATGTTTACTTAACACTAGAAAAATGGAAGTCCTAGAAAAACGCAGCGCACGATGTGCGTCACCAATGTACGACGAAGAAAGTTAGGTTTTATGAATAGTTTTTTTTATATCACAGAATAGCAAACAAGCGGAAGGCTCTCCTGATGGAAAGTGACTCGCGTCACCTATAGACACCGAGATGACAATAATGCGTTCCTTTTTTTTACTGCCACATGCATAAGTTTACCGGCTACCTTACTCTTCAAACCAAATTAAGACAGGGACAAACACTGACGCTATTGCGGCAGGAATAAATAAGGCAGTGGTACCAGACCCGGGGGAGACAATGCAGAACTCTACCACCTAGTAGCCACGGTGGTAGTGACTCGCATTTACTTTTGTAGTAATCGTTTGCCTCTTACGAACTGCCTGGCAAAACGATACATGGTCTATTCTATGAAAAGTTGTTTATCTTTCTATCGTGCTATTAAGCCCGAGCTTACGGACTGTTGTAGCTGCTCTAATGTACATATTGCTTAAACACAACCCATGTCAAAATATAACTCACCCTTTGGTGCTGTGAAGTAAAATGGCCTTAAAATATAATTTACTAGCTTTTACTCGAGATTTCATGTGCGTAACCCAAAATCATTACTTACTTTTTTTCAGTCGGGTAAAAGAGTATCTTTCATTTCATCAATGTCACTTATAAATAATTAGAAGCATCGCTATACCAGCTTGGGCTATGGTTATCTTTTCCATAATTACAATTTGTTTAGTTGCTATTTAAAAAAATAGTGAGATCCCGGGTTTGATTCTCAGGTCGGGTAATTCAAATATATATATAAATATAAATATATATATATATATATATATATATATATATATATATATATATATATATATATATATATATATATATATATATAATTTTAGTTTTCTGATAAAAAAAACTTTGCCCTAGATTGGATAAGTGCCCGGTTGGTGATAGGCTTGCCACATCGTGATACTAGGTATCTTCGGCTAATCGTGGTTGCACTTGTTGTACCTCTGCTTTCGGGAATACAGGCGTGAATATACTACTACTACCTCATCCACATAAATGAAAATATAATTCAATACCAGGGCTCGCTTCAATGTCGAAATTTAGAAATTGGAACCCAAAAAATTGATAATTAAAAAAAAAATTGTTTTTGTCACGCAAAACATTCTGTAAACTCAAGGGCTTTATTGTTTTCTACTGATAGTGGAGTAGTATCATTTTGAATCAAAACTAAACTAAATTATTTGGTTTTCATCAACTCAAAACTTTCCTTTGCTTATTTAATATTTAAAATAGCTATGTAATACGGAAAATATATTAATAAACTTATTAGTAACGAAAACAGCGATAACCTCAACTCAGAGAACGGACCATAAAATGTATTAATAATGCGCAAAATAAATTGTTTTTTTCCTGTTAATTGATAACTAAGGCAGTCGAATAGGGATGGCCGATATACATCGATGTTTCGACTATCGATGTTTTTTCCGGGAAACATCGATTTTTTTGGTCGATTTTTTTTGGAATCGAAACATCGATGGTCGATGTAGAATAATGAACCATCGACATCGAAATAAATTTCTACTAGAAATTTTTATGCGCGCGCTAAAAATTAAAAAAAATCTAAAAATACCAAAAAAAAAAATCGGAAAAATTACAGTTATAAATATGGGAAAAAAATCTATTAAACACAATTGTTAATGACTTGCAAGTGCATTTTCATAGCTGGAATATGATCTTAGAATTGAAAAATTGTCAAAATTTTTAAAAAATAGCATGTAAAGAGAAGCTACAAAATAACCGTATTTTCGAATTTCAGATTGTCGTTCGATTGTATCGAATTTTTTTAATCTTTAAATGATCTACGCAGTGTTTAATAGATTTTTTTCTCTTATTTATAACTTTAATTTTCCCGATTTTTCAATTTTCCCGAATTTTCAAAGAAAGTATTTTTTAAGTAATTTACAAATTTGATTCTAAAATTGAAACATATAATTTTTACAAACTTTTTATTAGCTTCACCTATATGTATGTTTGTATGTTTGTATGTTTGTACGTTTGTACTTTTGTATGTTTGTATGTTTGATAAAATTATTCCATTTTTTAATTTGCAAAATATGATTTTTGTTATTTTATATAATTTTCATCTATAGTCGATAAGGTAAGAAACTTAATTTTAATTTTTTATAATTATTCCTACAGTCGATAAGACAGGACTTGATGTTAATTTTAATTTCCAATAATTATCTTTAGCCGATTTCTCCAATATTGACAAATTTTTGAATACTAAGGAGAATTTTAATTTTACAAAACAAATAATAGTTTTAAAAAACTAAAAAATCACGCTTTTATGAATAAACCAAACTAAAAAGTAAAAAATAAATAATAGTTTAAAAGCACGTGTAAAAAAGCACGCTTTTTATAGAAAATCAAAGCAAAAAATAGAAAATAAATTTTAATAAATTTAAATTAAGAATAGTGTTGAAAATTTCAATAAATATAAATTAATAATAGTGTGAATAAAAAAAAATTATTTTATTTTAAAAAAAGCGTGGGGTACTTTTTAAGATATTATCAAAATGATAATCACTCTACTCATATCTGTCAATAAAATATTTATAACAAATAATAAAATATTTGTCGCGATTCTCGAGATCGATTTTTTTTGGAATCGTACATCCCTAGTTTGAGGTTCGTTATCGAATATTATTGGGTTTTAGGCTAATTAACGGAAGTTATAGGCAAATTATAAAGATCGATATACCTCCTGATAACACTAACTTGACGTCAAACGAAATTTCCTACTTTGGGATATAATTAAAGTACTTGTTAGGTAATTCTGATAATCTCGTTAGCGAATTGCTGGGATTTCCGGTGGCTAACAAGGAAAAATAGGACAAGCGATTCAAAAATACTGAAAATATATAGTGTATAAATATGTAATACTGTCAAGATGTTTATGACTAATTTTTGATACGCTGAAAAAATAGTTTTTTTAGATTTGTAGTTATAGGTAACTAATAGGTAATCGCTCGCTTTGCCAACTCTTTCCGTCAAGTTTGCTTCAAATTGCGGATGTAGATTGACAGTAAGTTATAGGTAAGGTGGCTATCAGGGTACGATGTTATTTATAAACAAACGTGTCCTGACATAAGTCACGTAAGCCAAATTTGAAGAAATCTATTGAAGTATATGTTATTAAATCTAACGAATTTTGTCCGAAAAGAGCATTTGACTGTAATTCGTCAGCCTATAAAGTATCTACGCATTAAAATATTTCCACAAAATTACGATGAAAAATCTGAACAATAGTGGAATCAATGTACACAATATATAAAGATATGCAGTCTTTTGGGTTTTTTATTTTATTAATTGCAATTATTAATCGCAAGCGCGCAACTAACTGTTAGTATAGAATTATATATATTTTCATGCTTATGATATATTTGACCAATCACGTTACAAATATTTTATATTTTTCATCTAAATTATACTTATGGATTTTTTTAATTCAAAGAACCAGATTTCTTTTTTAATGTTTATTATTATATTTTTATCTCTTAGCATACAAAATATATTTGTTCAAAATTTTAATTCTAATTTTAAAAAGCTATATACTTCAAAATCTATTCATCAATCCTTCTACAACAATACATTTGTAATAAACCATCTGTTTACTATCTAAATTCACTCTTATCAGAACCACACAACCCCCATGAAAAAAAAATATATAAAAAATATATTTTAAAATATAAAAATTATATATTTTAAATATATGAAAAATACATGAAAAATATATAAATTATATATCAAAATATAAAGTCCATAAATTTCCAGATCGCTACTATTACTGTATATACATAAACATTTGTGTAAACAATCTGTTGATGCAAGAATTATTGTCCCAAACACAGGTTATATATCTATTAACATCCATATAATAGAATTAATGTCTGCTCGAAAGGTGCGCTAAATTTTTGTGGGTTTTTTAGTAATGGTAACAGCTGGGGCCATTAAACTGGCGTCATTGTCGCTGTTTTGTTTTTGTGTGCCATTTTTTAATGTATTGATAAATAGTAAATACTAAATAAATGTAATAAACTAGATTCATTCCTATTCATAGTATACAATGTGTAAAAAAAATCTTTTTCCCCGTGTTGGTCCCGGGCTCCTTCGAAGAGTAAACCAACTGCCGTTCTGCCAGGCAGGTCGTAAAAGGCGACCGATTGGCTATACGAGTCACTACCATCGTGGCTACTAGGTGGTAGAGTTCTGCATTGTCTCGCCCGGGTTTGGTACTACCGCCTTACCTATTCCTGCCGAAATAGCGTCAGTGCTTGTCATTGTTGTGTTCCGGTTTCCATCAGGAGACCCATCTGCTTGTTTACTATTTATGATATAAAAAAATCTGTCAGATCCGAAAAAGGCACGTATATATGACCGCCCCGTTGGTCGAGTGGTTAGCAACCCTGACTACGCAATCAACGGGGCTCGGGTTCGATCCCCGACGGGTACAAGCATTTGTGTGATGAGCATTAATGTTTGTATTTCCGGGTTTGGGTGTTTATTATGTATGTAAAAGTATTTATATATGTATATTTTCTATGTATTAGTATCGTTGACTAACACCCATAACACAAGCAAATAATTTGCTTACTTTGGGGTTAGATCAATAAGTGTAATTTGTCCCGTGAATATTTATTTATTTATATGTAGGTTAACAGTTAACTCGCAGGCGAAGATTCGCGGGTCAGCATTTGAAATTTAGTATATTAAGTATCGATAGAAAGAAGAAATAATGTTTATTTGAAAGAATATGGGTGTCGCAAGTTATTTTCATTGATGTATGGTGTGTGCAGTTCTACAAAAATATGGTGTGCAAGTATTTGAACATAATCTATATATATAAAAATCAATCCCCAATTTTCTGTGGTCACAACATTACGCGTTAATGAATGGCTGGACCGATTTCGCTAATTCTTTTTTTGATCTGTTTGTAATTGTCATGAGAAGGTTCTTATAAAAGAAAATATTATGAAAAGATTGCGTAGAAAATTGGGACATTTAAGAATTACTTAACCACATAAAGTTCAATCTCCTTTCGACTGTCTGGAAGGACCCTCCCGTATACTTATATAAATTACGTATCACATTGTTTGTCCGCTATGGATTTCTAATATGTACGGCAAAACAACGTTTGCCGGGCCAGCTAGTATGCAATATTAAAAGATTAAGCGCCGATAGATATAAATATATGCAATTTAAAATCTACCAACTAGAGATACATAAAAAAGTATTTTCACACCCGTATCCCCGAAGAGGTAGACAGTGGTACAACAAGTACACTCACGATTAGCCGAAGATACTTAGTTCCAAAATGTGATAAATGGTAAACCTATCGCCAACCGGGCGCTTAATCCAATCCCGGACATATCGTTGTTTTAATCAAAAAACTAAAAAAAAACACATTTTGGAATTGCTGGACCCAGGAATCGAACCCAGAGATATATTTTTAAGAATAAATTAAAACGCAAAAAGGTGCAAAAATCAACTTAAAACCTTTCTGGAATTCTGGATCAGATCTGCACCTAAGTATGGGGTCTAAACAAAGAAGACCCTCCCAAACAAGAAATACGATTTTCCAAATTTATTAAAAAAAGCAAGTTTTATAAAAGTGAGATTTGAATTGCATTTTGAAATTTACATGTTGTGTATGTTCGCGATATTAACTATATATATATATATATATATATATATATATATATATATATATATATATATATATATATATATATATATGTCGCAGTGAAATTGTCAATACCGTTAGATTATAATCTACCTAAGTGATATTATAATTTAACTGCTAACCTAACCAAATTATAAAATCCCTAGGTAGATTATAATCTAACGGCTATTGACAATTTCACTGCGACATATATATATCACACATTGACAACGTCATGTTGCGGTGGTTATTGCCTTTAAATTAGAATAAAGTATCTGGTTTGCTTACTAAAACTATCTGGCTTACATCATACTTAATCATAATTCAGTATTACTAGCAATAAGCAATGTTGATATTATAACTGTTTTTTTTAAATTTATATTTAAAAGCAAAGGCTGTTATCTCAGTAGTAATAGCCACTCACGATTGGCGTTCTTTGTTTCTGTATAAATGAGAATGATTGACTGTTTCCTTGTTGTAAACGGTCGCGTTTTGATTTATGCTTTACAAACTAGAGACCCTTTTGTTTTATGAAAGTCTGGTAATCTAATAGAATTTTAATGAACGAGATATAAACTAATTTGCTGCGTGCTTACGTACATCAGAGTGCTAAAAGTGAGTTTTTCTTTTCGCATTCGATCGTGAGCGCGTTTCAAGTTTACTAGGAATTTGTATGTGATTTGTACAGCGCCACCTAGTGGTAAACTGGTTTCTCACGTTTACCACTAGGTGGCGCTGTACAAATCACATACAAATTTCTAGTAAACTCCAAACGCGGTCACGATCGAATGCGAAAAGAAAAACTCACACTTAGCACTCAGAGTGCTGGCGTCTAACTTGTTACTTACGATTTGACTTGTAACACGACGGTTGCGAGCACTGACGTGTGCTAAATATTAAGTACTTTTTTTCATATCTGATGGATCTCGAACCATGGCCTAAAGAAACCAAAGATGTGTGGTGGGATAGTAGTACCACATTACGCACGTGTTTCATAGATACCTTACCCTTTCATAGATACCTTACCCTTACCTTGACGATTTGATAGGAATAGGTTAGCCGTTAGATGGTGGTACAAAAAATCCAGCGAAACATTGCAGAACTTTACGCCCTATTGCAAATATCTATCTATTATATTAATACGTGAAGGAAAAACTTTGTACCCATTTTCAAGACAAATGCGCGAACGGTGGAGTATGATATTTAGCACAATTAAAGTTTATATTGCGGAGGACTGCAGAAACTTAACAGTTTTAAATAAAATGCATTACAAATACATTAAATTAATAAAAATAAACATTATTCACACTGCAGTCATGTGGCATACATGATAATAAACACACATGTACCTATACTATTTTCTTTACGGCGAAAGTCAGTTGTCAAATTAAAAAATATATATTATTTAGTCGATGGTCGAATTTCGGCCACAGACGATCGTTAGCCCTTAACACGGGTGTTTATAGGCCCAATTTTAATTTAAATTGTGGCTGAGCACCCTGGTCGCCACAAATCCCGATGACGCAGATTCCATAAGGTCAACTATAACAGCCATTTCAAAAAAATAATATTTTATAATAAAATGCATTAGAAAATTAATAAAAATAAATTTTACACACACTACAATCTTGTGACAAACGTGATTATTATTTACACACATGTATTCTATATATACTGCATTTAATATCGAGTCGAAATCCTGATGCCTCTTACTTTTCCCAATCGCTCTTACAGGAGATACCGTTAGGGAGGTCTCTAAGCCTGACCAATTGAAAATCTGCCTGAGATCTCGCCGAATAACCCTAATTCGCAGTAAAGATTATTCAGACAGACGATATGATTTAAATGCCAACTGTATTAAAGACGTTTCGAAAAACAAATGGAGTTCTTTATGGACACCCGGTTGGGACGGAGTTCCTTTCGCTATATTTGAGATTGTGACTGACTTAAAGAAGGTTTCAAGTTTAACTGGATGGAATAGTTATTTGTATATGAACATCATATTCGCTGCCAGGGAGCAAGAGCCCTGATCACAGTTGAGTTGTAATACTTTTGTAAATTATTTATATTTATTTTTGTTAAAAAAAGGGTATTATATGTTAAAATTATATTTTTGCATATTTCCAAATTGACGGCAAGTTTACGGCAACGATTGAAAAAAGTTTTACTTTCCTAGACGATCAGGAAGTGCCTTAAAAGTTACCGCAAAATAATAAATAAATAATAATAAATAAATATTCACGGTACAAATTACACTTATTGATCTAACCCCTAAGTAAGCAAATTATTTGATTGTGTTATGGGTGTTAGTCAACGATACTAATACATAGAAATACATATATAAATACTTTTACATACATAATAAACACCCAAACACCCAAAAATGGTCGATTTTTGTATGTAATTTGGTGTCGATTTTTTGTTACACATTTTTCGGTCTAACCTATCAGCCCGCAAAAGATAATGTACGATTAGTTCCTTAAGTTCCGTTCCAAAACTTCGTTCCAAAATGTGCGAACAACAATATGACATTAATCGTTTTGTGCGTCCAATAACCTATGTTCCAGTTTTGGCACATTTTATAGTTTTGTTTAACGACTATTTGTAAATTCAAAGTTTTATGAATTAGTTTGTTTTATAGGCAACGGTTATCTTGATTTCCTAGTATTTGCATATTTATTTCATTTTAAATGACGTCGTTTGTGCCAGGTGTAACATGATGAATGTGGTCGTTTTAGTTGACGGTAAGTAATGGTGGGTTAATTTGGAGTGTTGCGTTGTAAATTAAATAATATAATTATCTAACTATCGTCTGTCCGCATGTGGTTTTGTCTAATTGATTGAATCATTAAATTAATATGAAGTTTTAATTTAATGTTTTAGCCGATTACAAAATGGCATTGGATTCAATACTTCGAGTATTTACGAGTATGTAATTGCATAATATGTATTTTTCGCTTTATTTTTATAGAATTAGGGTATATTGGTGGAACGGGTGGACTTACCTAATTATTAGTAATCACCAATGGTCATATACGTTTGCAACACCACGGGTTTGGTGAACAAAATTTTGGATCATTTTTGCGGCCACATAATATTTGTATTCAAACTTTGGGCGATTGGGACGAACGTCTCGACGCAGAATCAGTAACTACAAAATGGAAATTATAGTCAATAACAGATACAGATATAATCCCGTTCTTATTATCCATTATAATCCAGTTATTGGAACCTGAATTAGCATCAATGAGAAAACATTAGTGGGCATAAACTATTAGTGGTGTTGGTTAATAATGGTATAATTAATATTATAACTGAACTTGAGGACTCATTTTATGTTCGAACGGAAGTTGCGAATGCTACGATAGTAGTGATGGTCCGGGCCCCCTTTGAAGAATAAACCATCTACCATTCTGCCAGGCAGTTAGCAAAAGGCAAACGATTGTCTAAACGTATCAGTACCATTGTGACTATAAATCTCGCCCAGGTAGATATATGGTACCACCATCATACTTATTCCTTTTGTAATAGCGTGAATGCTTGCCATTGTCGTGTTTCGGTTTGGAGGGTAAGGTAGCTGATACTTATGCGTGTGGCATTACCGTCACGGAAAGCAACACACCATTAATATATTTGGTGTTTATAGACTAGGGTTGTCTCTTTCCATCAGGAGAGCCATCTGTTTCTTTGCTATCTAATCATATATCATTAAAAAAAACAAATATCTTTGTATTATTTGTATATATGTAGATATATAGTATGTTCACACTTTTAGGTCTACTGGTTAAGCTGTGCCTTGTCTTTTTGTCGGTCAGCAAACGTTGGCGTTTTATTAAATAGGTAAATAGTGTATTTTCTATACAATTATTATTATGAAAGTATAAATAATAGTCACAAATCCATTTGAAGGTAGGATAATATCAGTTTGAAGGTATGTTCTACAACGGATCCGTAAGGAATATCTTCAAGTGAAGGATGCTAAATCCTTACGGAATAGACGTTAAGAACGGGACCGACTTATTAAAAAATGGGAGGTTTTCAATTCCGTTTCGCTTTCAAGGCTAACTTACTGAGCCGAATTTTGTCAAAAATCAACACTCAAGAGTCTGAAATGTGTGTAAAAGGTTATTAATGATATGTTAGGTACTCTACTCGCGAGCAAAGCTGCGCGGGTCAGCTAGTTATGTGTCATCTATGAAACATGCCATTCGAGTACTATTTTCCGAAAACGTTATGTAATAATTACCATTGTTTCAGTAATAATTTAGTTATAACTTACAGTTTAAAAGCCCAAATAATCCCGTAGGTTCACAATTATAATAAATTCCTAATAAATTGTGTTTTTTCTGTGCGTCGTGTGTGACCACGGGTCGTTAATTATTGTATGGGATTCTGTGTCTGATGGCCATAGATCGCCACCTACTGGGACGGATGTTTGCCGGATAGAATGTTAAGGAGATTATGCACTCGGGAATAGCGTAATTGCGATTTTTAACGACCTTTTTGAAAAGTGTTATTTACAACTATTCACAGTACACCGGCTGTTGAGATAGACAACAGAAATTGTCAATTTTAACGACTAAGCCACTATAATTGGGACCTTGTATGGGAACTATTTGGAGCCGCGAGGTTAATGTTATTAATAGTTGAGAAAAGAAAAGATTAATGAAAAGTGGTAAAATTCTAAATCTGGGTTGCTACTGAGATATAGATAAACAACTAAATAGACATAATTTTGTTTGTTACCTCAGAACTCGATTATTTATAAAACAAATTTGAAAATTCTTTTTGTGTGGGAGGATAATAGGTATACTACCTGGGTGGTCAAATTATATTTGGTGAATATCTGATGCAGGATTTCGGAAATAGGAAGGCGGTTGCTGCAGTTTCACTGTTTAAAAAATATCGTAGTTTAAAAAAAAATAGAGTGAATTCACACAAGGTAAAAGTGATAGTTTGTATTCTGGTTTATTTGTAAGGGAATAAGATGAACAGTTTGGGGATGGTTAACAGAGATAGAAAGAGAGATAACGATTGCCCAACAGCTTTTTGTTAATTGAAGTAGGAAAGAACAAAAGTAAAATAGAAACCCCATATAAATACATTTATAATGGTTCTTTGTTATATTTTTTAATTCATGAAATCCAGTTCACATCGTCCCAAAAGTAGTTTCACTTCAAAACATTCTTGATGTCATATAAAACTCACTCGCAAGTGAATAGGGATCTTTATGTATTTGATATCAGTTGTTAATAACCATTGTTGTCTGGTGAAATTCATTTTATCGGTGATGTAAAATCGTTAATGTCTTAATGTCATAATTTGATGTACTTGTAGTACAACGCAGCTTTTATGCAAAATTTGTATTATTATGATCTTAGCTTTCATTTCTCTACTATAATATTGTAGTTGGTGCAATCATACTATTTACGGGCCAAAGCCAAGTAAATAGTACACTTATTTTATGATTCTATTAGGTGGTCAATTGAGTTATACTGTATTTCATCTGCATTTATTTGTAAAAACTTGTACTATGCCACAGGTGTTAAGGATAGCAGCTTTCTGTAATGTTGAGTATAAATATTCATTTAGATCAAGAAGTTTAAGGCTTTTATGGATTTGTTTTGGAATAACGCCTGTGCTTGAGAGTCCCAAGACTATATAAACTCTATCTGGTTTCCAGATCGTAAGAATTTCTTCTTCTTATTATTATTATTATTTTAATGTCATAAGCTAGTAAACAAGCGGATGAGTCCCTTGATGGAATAATCAACCGTCGCCTATAGACACCAAAGAAGGCTTAATGGCCACATGCATAAGTTTACCGGCTACCTTACCCCTAAACCGGAACACGACAATGACGAGAACTGATGCTATTGCGGCAGGAATAGGTAAGATGGTGATACCGAAACCCGGGCGAGACAACGCAGAACTCTACCACCTAGTGCCTAGTCACGATCGCCTTTAACGACCTGCCTGGCAGAACGGCAGTTAGCTTATTCTTCAAAGGAGCCCGGACCAACACGGGTAAAAATTCTATTTAATATAAAAGTTTTTGTTACAAGTTTAATATCTTTATTTATTAAGTATATCCTCTTATTATTTCATTCGCATAATTGTTTTATTCTCTTCTTTAGTGTTTGCAATTAATTGCATTTTCCTTTTAATTTCAATTTTATAGATACTTTTATAAAAGTGAAAACCAGAGCTACGTGCTATTCTAAGACACAGAGGTTTTTTATATCATTAGCAAACAAGTAGAGGGTTCTCCTTATAGAAAGATACAAACATCGACTAATGACACCAACTATGTTAATGGTGTGTCGGAATGGTAATGCCTCAAGCATAACCGGAACACGATAGTGACTTTCCCTGACGTTATTGCAACAGGAATAAGTAAGGCGGTGGTACCGGACCACCTAGTGGTGACGATGGTAGTGACACGTGTAGCTAAACGGTCGCCTTCTTCCAAATTGAATGTAAATTAAAAATATGTATAAAAATACTATATAATCCCGCTGGAAAATGGGTTTTTGGAATATTAAATAACCTCTTTGTTAAGTCTAACCAAGATGTAACCTGTATTCTTAGTTTTTGTTACATGATCAAATACTCATAACAAATAGCCAAACATACAAAATTCGTCGTATTTATAATGTATATTATAATAAAATAAGGTTAAAATAAAAGGGACGATAGCATTCGCCCTTGGCATTTACGACAGACAAAGCAGTATTTTTAACCGGCCACAAGACTGAGGTATATACACTATTGCATTATAGGTCTGTTCTCTCTTCTACAATTTAATAGGGTAAATTAAAAGAAAATTTTTATTATGAGGGAATTGCACCGATCGTTCGCTTTCACAAACAATTTGAACGCAGACAGTCTAGTATAAAGGGACTTGGGTCAACATTAGAGAACGTACAGTTCTTAATTTTCTTCGTATATTTATTTGTTTGCTTGCTTATTCGTGATTTTTAGATGCCTGACCATGATATTTTTATAGTTTTTGTATATAATTCAAGACGCATGTATCATATTTTCGAAAATTAGAAAACATTTGACGACATCGATAGCAGATACTTGAATACAGCGTATATTAGAGGATATATAAAAGGATCCACCATTTTACATGTTTAGCATTTTAAGTTTTAAAATACTTATCTGCTGGTTTAAAAACACCAACTTAACGTTTGCACGTAAATAAATTTTTTATTTGCTCGAAAACGGGGTGCATACATTATAATGTTACAAGTCCTATTTCACCAGAGTAATGCAAATTTTGTGCAACATAAGAACGGCGCTAACAACAAATTAATTTAAAGAAAAAATACAATTTCCCTTATAATTATACAATGCTTTACATATTTTCTATAATTATACTATATTTATTCACGATTTTGTATAAATCTAGCTTCATTAAAATTCGTCGCAGCAAGGCCGCACGTATACGGCTCGTGCACCGCGGGCGCTTGTAATTGCCGCCCAATGTTTGTTTTGTTCGGCCTTTATCCCCCTCTCTTTCATTCTTGTAATAGTCCCATAAACTTTTTCTTCTCCCACACTTCACTAAGATGCTACTTAAGGTTTATTTATCGCATTTAAGTCTTCGAGACTTTGCATTTAATTTAACGATCAAAATAATCAATTCACACTATTTTAAATCTTAATTCTTAGTATTAAAGACTGTTATAGATTAAATGTTATCAATTTGGTATATTTGATGTTACCTCGGATGATCAGAAGACGTCAATATTGCCAGATTAATAGTTGCTATTCAGTTCATATATCACGGCGGATATTATTGATTGTAATTATCATGGCGCCCTAACTTAAACACCGGCCGATCACGCGATCTTCGTAGGGCAAGGGATTTATTGTACCGTTTTACTGCTTCGTGAAGCGGTTGTATTTATTTGTTTGCAATAAGTTTTCATTTTTTGATTGACTTGACTATTCTTATTGAAAAGCGTGCAATGATAAAGCAAAAATATAATTTTGGTATTTTTACTTATATTATCTATGTATTAATTGGCAAATTAAGACCATATTTATTCCGTCACTGGACACTTTTAGTAACGAATAATTGAATCCGTACTAAACGTAAGAGTACATTCGGTATAAAATATAAGTTTAATTTAGAGCCAGATATCACTTTGATAAAAGCAAAAGTTTAAACAATATTTTTGTAAACTATTTGTGGATTTCTTTTGTGAAGATAGAATAGCATATACTTGAATGTCTCATCTTTACAGCCATCGTCAAAGAGGCAATTATGTTAAGATGCCTTGCCACTATAACATGCCTGTATATACAAGGTTGTAATGTGATGTGAATCCGTTTACCGCATACCTTTATTTTTAGTGTGAATTAAAACAGCTACATAAAATTGCATCAGGAAAAGGCACAGAGTTGATACCAAACGCAGATTTCTACTACTCAGTGTCACGATAATAATGGCGTTTAATGTTCTTGCGTCATATTTATGAATTGCCTTGGAGTAACTTTAATGATGAATATACTTCGTGTAAATCCGTGTCTCTATAGAAGAATTCACAACTCTGCCAGGCTGTTCGTCAAAGACGAACGGTTTGGCTCTGCGTGTCACCATCATGAGAATTAGGTGGTAGAGTTCGGCAACATCTCGCCCGCGTTTTTTTTTAAATAATAAAGCGATAAAAAACGACGCTTCCATGTCGGAAATGGGTAAGATGATACCAAACCGGGCGAGACATTACAGAACTGTCAGCCGAGTTTCACTGTCTCGCGCGAGTCGAGTACCACCGCCAAGCTATTCCTGCCATACACCGTCAATGCTTGGTTATGTCGTGGTCCTTTTAAAAGTAAGGTAGCCGGCAAACACACGCATGTGGCACTAACATCCCGCTACACGGATTGTAACCCACCATTAACACCTTTGGTCTCTCTAAGCGATGGTTGTCTCTTTCCATCAGGAGGTCCTTGTTTAATATCTTATGATGTAAAAAAATCTCATTACGCTGATTAACTTGTGCGGTAGACAGCGGGAACATCTGTTAGTGTTTCAGATCACAACGACTCATCGGATTGTTGGTTGCTTCATTGATGGTGATCGCCATCGCCAAATTATATCTTCTTGATGACCAAGACCTTATGCATTCATCTGAATATATTAGTGTTGACATTAACAGTAGACTTCACACCGCCGCTGAGATCTAAAAAAGACATCGAGAAAACCTAAACACGTTTGACCGACCCGTAGATTGCACCCGGGACCTTACGATCTGGTCCGAATAGGTTATCTGCAAGACCATAGGACTTTCATAAAGTAAATTAAATAAGTTTTTTAATCAGCCAAATCTATAGAAAATTAGTCAATATTCGTCGCTATTAAGCAGCACTTCACCGTTAGGAGTACAAATAGATTTATTATTATAATTTTTATACACTTAATAATGTTTTGTAAACTAATATAACGTATTAAATTACGTTATAACAATAAAACCTAAACAGACCGAGCTTTTAATGATATAACTTAGTATAATATACGTTACGGTAAATCTATATCTACTTATTTTAATAATATATAAAAATCTTGTTTCACGATGTTTTCCGGGCTAATCTCCGAGATTATTCGGCCGATTTTAATGAAATTTCACATAGGTATGTAAATTCGTCCAAATTAAAATATTGGCTTTATTTTATTTCGATTAATGAGTGCGATATTTTTATTGCACATCTTAATTAAATTATTATAACAGCCACAACAACGTAATAACCGACGTTCAAAAAGAGGTCAGTAATAATCCTATTTTGGATAAAAAAAGTTTGGCTTTAATTTTGATTTTGAAGTTTATGAGGTCGATTTTCTTTGTCAACTTAGCAAGGCTGAATAATATCTGTAGACAAATTACACAAATTGATTTTACCCCAATAATCAAATTATTTGCTTGTTTTATGAGTGTTAATCAACGATACTAATACATATTTAAAAAAGTATCTTCACGCCCGTGGATCAGCCTATATAAATCTGTTGCGTTTGTTTGTATATTCATTTTTACCCAATTTTGTGATAAATTCTCATCTTCTTCTTCTTCTTCAAAATGTTTGTCTTCTTTCTTCTTCTTCAAAATGTTTGTCTGTAAGACTGTATGACCTGTTGTAACTTGATAATAGCTTGACTATATTAGCGATTACGATGTTCCTTTAATATTTTTTTAGTTTATAACGAGTTAAATTTTTGTTAAAATGTTCCTTAATAATATATACTTTAATGTAAATTATCAAATATCAAAATGCAGTGATATGGAAACACTGAAGCGCTTTAGATTCAGACATTGTGAAGAACACAGCAGGTCATTTGTCATTCTGCCAGGCAATTCGTAAAAGGCGATTTTTTTTTATTCGTATCACTACATTCGTGATTACTAGATGTAGTGTAAGGTGTAGAAGGCAGAGTTCTGCTGCGTCTCATCCGGGTTTTTGGTGCCATCGCCTTACCTATTCCTGCCACAATAGCCTCAATGCTTATCACTGTTTACCAGCAACATTACTCTCCCAATCGGAACTTGCATTATCGCGGCAGGTATTGGTAAAGCTGTGGTACTGAACCCCGGTGAGAAGTTACGGAGCTCTGACGCCTATTAGTCGCGATGGTAATATCAAATAAAGGCAATCGTTCGCCTTTTAGGATTTGCCTAGCAGAATACTAGATGGTCTATTTCTCACAAGGGACCCGGATCAACACGGGCACTAACGGCATTCTATACAGTTCCTAAATTATTTATCAAAAATAAGGTGTGTTATGGACACCCGTTTGGAACGGTGTTACTTTTTTATATAATAAGATAGCAAACAAGCAGATGGGTCTCTTGATGGTCAACCATCGCCTATAGATTACACCAAAGGTGTTAATGGTGCGTTGCTATCTTGTGGCGAGATCTTATGTCATATGCATAAGTTTGCCGGCTACCTTACTCCCAAAACCGGAACACGACAGTGACAAGCATTGTCGCTATTGCGGCAGGAATAGGTAAGGCGGTGGTACAAGACCCGGGCGAGACAATGGAGAACTCTATCACCTAGTAGCCACGATGTTGTGATTCATATAGCCAATCGGTCGCCTTTTACGACCTGCCTGACAGAATGGCAGTTGGCCTATTCTTTAAAGGAGCCCGGCACCAACATGGGAGAAAATTGGGGATTACTTTCGCTATATCTGAAACTGTGACTTAAAATGTCCTGGATGGACGACTCATTTTTATGAAAATTTCGATAAGTGATCAGGGAGCAAAATTCCCGTTCACATTTGTGCAGTAATAGTTCTTTAATTATTTATATTATAAAAAGGATATTTAAACATTGAAATTATAAAATATATATTTTTGTATATTTTCAAAATTGTCGGCAAGCCAAATCGATTAAAAAAGTTTTAGTTTCTAGGTGATTGGGAAATGTCTCTAAAATCACTGCAAAATGGTCGGTTTTTGGTGTCGTCTTTTTATTACACGTTTTTCAGTTTATATCGCTTTTGTGGTCTAGTGGTCCGGTGTCGGTGTGAGCTCCCGGGTTCCATTCCTAGGTCGAGCTATTCAAAAGTGTGTATTTGTCAGTTTTCTGTCAAAAACAACTTTGCGCGGTATCTGTAAAGTGCCCGGTTGGCGATAGGCTTGCCACCTATCACATTGTGGGACTAATATCTTCCGCTAATCCTAGGTGCACTGGTTGTACATCTGCCTACCTCTTCATAGATACGGGTGTGAAGATACTTTTATTCTTCTCAGTCTAGCTTCTCAACCCGCAAACGACAAACAAAGTAGGTACGATAAGGAAATACGTTTTAATATTTTCTATCTAAGAAACTTAATTGATTGAATATGTAATAGCATGTTCCATTTAATACAATAGCGCGTCGAGTTACTAACTTATGATTTATGTGCCATTGTATGTATGTTTGTTACATATTTAAGTGTTTTTTGTCTGTCCGTGTGTGTGTGGAGACAGCGCGAACAGCGTGAGCCTTGGCGCTCGGCGGGGGTTTGGTAAAAACTTGTGTATTTAGTAAATTCCTGATTTCATTAGTTTTTAATGTCTGTTTTATGTTTGCACACAAACGCAATTATTTGATAGCAGTCATGTAAATTTATCGTTTTTTACACCTTTGTATGAATTTATTGTCAATTTAATTGTTTATGTGTATATTTAAATTTTTGTAACACAGGTCTTGGCCCTTTTTAAAGGACTCATTCTAGGCAGTTCGTAAAAAGTGAAAAATTAGCGAAAAATGTTAATGTGTGGTGGAGATCTGCAAGGTCCCGGCATGGTTAGGTACCACCGCCCATGTTAAATGTTGTCGCATTCGGGAAGGTACTTTAAGACATCTTAGGTGATACATTTTTATTATTTTTTTTTATTAGATTATTTATTTTTGTACGTGATTATTATTTCGGAAGAAATTATGTATTCGGATTTTCTTGAATTTTTAAATAATAAATTCAGAATTATGTATTCAGAGACTTCTTGATTCAGAAATTAGTCTTTTCGACTTAAACAATTTTGACATGTGTATTGTTTATTGAATGGTAATTAATTGTGTGTTAATTATTATTTTAATTTGAATTAATTTTACACAATGAACTGTGTAATATATATATATATATATATATATATATATATATATATATATATATATATATATATATATAGCAAACAAGCAGTTGATCATGTGATTATCTTTAGCAAAGTTGCTGTGCATGAGCCCAAGAAGGTGTCTGAGTTAGTTATGTAATGTCTTTCCTTTAAAGAAGTGTGATGAGATCGGCCTAAAAGGACTACAAGAATATGGTCACCCGAAATTATTAAATTAATTTAATTTACAATAAGTCAGTATTAGAATTCAACGGACACTTTTTAATAGCAAGTTAATTTTAAAAGGATTTTAGTTGGAAAGTCATGAAACTAATAAAACTTGTACGCTATTTCTTATTTCTAATTCAAGCAAAGATTTTTCGTTTCTGCCTTAAAATTAAGACTTTCTTTTATTTCTGACCAACCAAAATAAATTATAAACATGCCGGATAGGTAAGACGCAAGGAACTTATATACGATAACTGGAATTACTACGAAGCAATATTTGAAAAATAAAAATGTACTTTATTTCGTAACAAATAAAGTTGACATTTGTTTCTTACTTAACAGAGGGGAAAAACGTTCTGAGCAAGACAACGACAAGAGTGGATGTTGTCCCTTTCTTGCAATTGCCAGTGTAAATAAAACTATCTAAATGGTAGATTTTTATATATTCGGTAATCGTTAATTCCTTTTTATTCATACACGTCGATAAATAAATTAGCATTAAATGTAATTAACATAGTGAGTTCTAAAATATGCTTATTTTAATTATCACGTAATTACTTATGCAATGTAAAAACTGTTTCTCAAATTAGTAGAATTCCTTAGTAGTAATTTGCAAACTACGCATGGCCACACTTATATATGGCGATTGGCGCTTTATTTAGTAGAAAGAGACACACTCCACTCATGTCGTGGTACTCTTCGGAACGATTTTGAAGTACGTGTAAGCATTCCGGGTAGAATATAACTTCCTTGGTAAGACGTAAATATTTAAACAAACTATTGTATAAAATGCAACAAAAATTAAAATATTTATTATTATAGTCGAAACAAGGCTGTATAAACAAGTACTCTGAGTATCATCCGAAAGAAACAAAAAAAATGTGTCATCTATTTACACTGTGAAGTGTGAACGAGTGATAAATATTTTAATGTAAACAAAAGCTATGTTATGTCGTTTTTTAATTTTGAAGTGGTTAAAATCAAATAATCTTCATGATAAGTAATACAAAAATGAATTATATTTGTGTCGACGATATATTGCGATGTGAGTGGCCCAAAATGGAATGTAACGATTGTAAATTCAAGTAACATTATTCTTTGAAGGAGTATTGTGAATTTTTAGTATTATAAAAAGTGTCCGTGATACAATTTAAATTTCAGAAGAAATTAATGATGTATTACAATACGGTAAGCAGCCATCATCATGTGTTGAGTTTTAGGCCAAATTTGTATAGGGCCTCATCAATCTCCTTTATTTTAGTTAGTGGCGTAGCAACACGCGCAGGGTAGGTACAGCTACTTACTTATATATTAAGATGTCTTCATGTAAGTTAAGTGTTGTCAATTATTTAATAACCGACGTTCAAAAAGAGGTCAGTAATAATCCTATTTTGGATAAAAAAAGTTTGGCTTTAATTTTGATTTTGAAGTTTATGAGGTCGATTTTCTTTGTCAACTTAGCAAGGCTGAATAATATCGGTAGACAAATTACACAAATTGATTTTACCCCAATAATCAAATTATTTGCTTGTTTTATGAGTGTTAATCAACGATACTAATACATATTTAAAAAAGTATCTTCACGCCCGTATCTCCAAATACGTAGGCAGATGTACACCTAGTGCACACACAATTAGCTGAAGATAGTCCCACAATGTATTAGGTGACAACATTATCGCCAACCGGGCACTTGTCCCGTTATCTTTGTTTTTATTAAAAAACTGAAAAAACACATTTTTATATTGGCCGACTCGGGAATCGACCCCAGGACCTCATGTGGTCTACACCGACACCGGACCACTAGACCACAGGGGCGATGTTAATTTAAATATAATAAACGCATGTTGAATGTAAATATTAAAAATGTTTATTTAAATATATAAACTAATTTTAAATATTAAAGAAAAAAATAAAAATACAATGGAATGTTTTAATTTCTTGGGTTTCAACGCTGTGTTTAAAATAAAAATATTTCCCTAAAAATCTACTTAAAAAGCTATAAAAAATTAACTATATTAAAATGTAAAATTTACACAAATATGTAATTTTTGTGTTTGAAATAGTATTGTGTGTTTTCGCTTGTCGTAGCGGTGTCTTAAAAGTGAGGTCACATAAACCTGCCAAATACATCCTGTACATCGCAAAAACTTGTTTTAATTATTAATAAATACCTATTGTAATAATTTTTATTTAAAATTCATTTTTTCTGCTTAAGATTAGGTTGAGGTTTTTTTTCTAAACTAATATTATATAAATAGAAAAGATTCGTTTTTTTGTTTGTTACGATTTAATTCAAAAACTAGTCGATCGATTTTAAAAATTATTTCGCATTTAGAAAGAATTTTTAAACATATGGGTTATACAGGCTATTATTTAGCCGACAAAGCAAATGGAAGGAATCTTTGGGCATGCGAACGAAGCCGCGAATAATTACTAGTATTTTATATTTACTTACAAATTAAAGACATTTTTATCATACTTTATTTACATTTAATTATTAGTAGTTATTTTGACAGTACAATAAAGATTCTACACTGTTATAATTTCCATGCTAGAATGTAATATTATTTATGCGAAAGTCTGTCTTTTACGCTCTCGGGCCTAACCCACTGATGCAATTTCGATAAAGTTTGAATGGATGGATAGTTGAAGATCCGAGATCAAACATAGGCAAATTTTTTTCATAAATCTATCCCGAAGTTGTTGAAATAGGGGATGATTTTTATATGAAATCTATATCGACGACTTGTTATTCTCAAAGACCGACTGAAAATAATAGACAAAAATGCAATAATTTAAAATTCATCTCTGTTCTTGGATAATGCAAATTTGCTACATGCAGTCGAAGCTGCGTGGGCTAACTAATTAATATAAATATGAAAGTGAATTTGTTTGTTTGTTATGCGTTCACATCTTAAACTACTTAAAAAATCACCAGGAAATTTTGCATAGACGTTGTTAAAGTACAAAAAGCACGTGCTTTTTATAGCTGAAACCTTTCAACTGTTGCTCAGCTCAGCTGGCTTTTTGTTCTTTACCTGTTTTATTTAAAAAAACCCTGTTCTCAAGGGACTGAAAAATTAATGATATTGCGTATAAAGTGCCTGGCAAAAAAAATAATGTCATACATGTGAGTTTGTTAGAAATCGGGATACAAGTTAGTATATGTCTTTGTCTATGTCTATGTTCGGACTTGTCTACCATGACAGGACATGTCTATCTACCTAGCTTACATTTTATCTCGAAAAATGCTTCGTTCCATTGGGATTCCCTAAAAAATAACTACGTAGAAAGGCTACGAGGCGCAGCTACAATACAATATACACTAATATTATAAAGATTGGATGGTTTTATTACATTGCATTGTATTACATTCAAAAATGACTGGGCCGATAATATTTTTTAACCTATTAGAAGCAAAGTTATCCTGGAGTAATAAAGGCTACGCTTACGCGAACGAAGCCGCGGGCAACAGCTACTGTATAGTAATTATAATATTGACCTGTTTCTGACCTACCTTCTGAATATCAGTTCATAGTTTACGGGAGACGTACAAATCCTGTTTTAAATATAATCTCGTAACAGCGAAGTTATGACCATCCAGAACTTATCTCTCCATTAACGCCTATGATAAGATATAAAATTATCGCTTAAAGGTATACGTCCACATCGTATAAGTACAAATACTTGTAATAACACTATTTTTACATATAGTAGAATATCAAATATATAAAGACAGGAAGTACCAAAAGGGGTATACCTTTTGGTGGATTTTACCCCGTGTTGGTCCGGGTCCCCTCTGAAGAATGGTACTGCCGATCAGCCAGGCACTTTAGAAAACGTGACCAATTAGCTATACGTGTCATTACCATCTTGATAAGTAGGTGGTATAGTTTTGCAACTTGTCACCCGTTTACATGGTAGCACCGTCTCGCCATACCTATTCCTGCCGCAGTAGCGTGAGTGCTTGTCAGTGTCGTGTTCCGGTTTAAAGGGTGAAGTAGCCAGTAGACTTATACCTGTGGCATTGCCATCCCGGCACATGGATAGAAACGCAACATTAACATCTTTCGTGTCTATTGGCGTTGGATTCTCTTTCCATCAGGGGAGCCATCTGCTTCTTTGATATCTTATGGTATAAAAAAGCAAATATATGTAGAAAGAGTATAATTGAATTTGATAAGTGCTTCCCACGCGCTTCCCTTTTCAGAGCGGTTAAAAACTTATACAAGAAAAACATTAACAGGACAAGATATGCTGATGGCCATGTTTCCGATCCATAGTAACTTAAAAAATAACTCGTCAAAAGTGTCTGTAAAGGATAATTTCAATACAAGCGTCACATATGTATACGCTATATATTTAGATTTATATTTTTTACGGACGAACGGTTGGTCAAATAAACAATTTTAAACCAGTAGAACTGCAGCAACGGATTTTTCCCAAACAAAAAATAAAGAATTTCTAAACTCGGTTGATAAAAGACCCAGTTCTGAGATAACGAACATAAAAAAAGCATAGAGCCGTATTGATAACGTCCTCCTTTTGGGAAGTCGGTTTAAAATAACACCTCTACGTTCACTAGTAGGATAAGAAACAGAACCTATTACAAACGCGTTTCGACTGTCGCGTGCAGTATCTTATGCTACGTATCAGGATAAAGTCGAGACTTCAGCATGTTGAATGCCCGACGATTTGACCGGTCGCCGGGACACATACCTTCGGCGCGAGAAATGTTAAAAAGCTACAAAAAGGCGATTATCTCGCCGCCTCATCGGCAGTTTCCCGAGCACGGAATTAAAACATTGCCGTTTACCGGGGAACGGGCCGAGATTGTATCTGCTGTTCACGATTTATTTTATGGTCTCCGGTTTGTTGAAGGTTTTTCGGAAGGTGAACGAGAATTACGAAATAGTCGAAATTTCGAAATATAGTGAACTGATGTACCGGCGCATATAATATTTTATACATACTTTTATCCCCTATTTTAATCTTTTACGGGTCAATTGCATCTAGTCTCACAGAATAATACGCTTTTACAATAAACTTCCCGAGACTATAAAAGATCTATTAAGTTTAAAATATGATAATACTAAGTTTAAAAAAGTAAAAAATAACAATAAGTTTAAAAAATGTCTTCAGACAAAAGTGTTTTAAAATAAAATCTTATTATAAATTCTTCCGCCGGATCTTCTCAGTGTTTGACCGCGTTCTGATTCGGTACTTAATTGAAAAAATGTATCATGAAAGGTGCCTGTAAAGGTTTAGTTAAATAGACCATTTTTGAGTAGAGTTTTGAGATTTAAAAAACTAGCCTATTATTATTATTATATGCGTATTTCGCATTTATAATATTAGTATAAATATAGTAAACATGGCATTAGATATAGTGATATACCCGTGTTGGCTCGCACCCCCTTTGAAGAATAGGCCAATTGCCGTTCTGCCAGGCAGTTCGTAAAAGGCGACTAACTCTACCTACCACCGAAATTACTTGGTGGTCGAGTTCTGCCACTTCTCGCTCGGATCTTGGTACCACCACCTTACCTAATACTACCGCAAGAGCGTCAGTCGTCTCTGTCATGTTCCGCTTTGGAGGGTAAGGTATCAGGTTCCCTTGTGTAGTAGGCAGAGTGAAACGAGTAGCAATAGACGTTCCTGTAAAGCACAATTAAAAAAAATTTTGTTACTGGCTGGATGAGAGCTAAGGTCCATTACAGCATCCACCAACTACCAATCTGATAATTAACTACCTCTTGTTACGACAGTCAAGGCTTGAATAAAACAACAGTTTAAATAATTTTCCCCGTGTTGGATCCGGGTTCCTTTGAAGAATATACCAACTGCCTTTCTGCCAGACAGGTCGTAAAAGGAGACCGATTGGCTACGCGAGTCACTACCATCGTGGCTACTAGGTGGTAGAGTTCTGCATTGTCTCGCCCGGGTCAGCGTCAGTGCTTGTCGCTGTCGTGTTCTGGTTTGGAGGTTAAGGTAGCCGGTAAACTTATGCATGTGGCATTAAACCTCGCCACAAGATAGCAACGCACCATTAACATCTTTGCTGTCTATAGACGATGGTTGACTGTTTATACCAGGAGACCCATCTGCTCGTTTGCTATCTTGTAATATAAAAAAAAATATTTGCATATAATCTTATTATATGCATTTTGCCCAATCGAAGCTCAAAGCTCGGAATCGAGTCGCCCACCCCATGATCTAAGCCACTCAGGCTAACCACCAGACCAACGACAAATGCGTATTATATATACATATTATTGCAGTATGCTACAATGCAACTGCAAAATCACTGGTAGTGTAGTTATCGCTGGTGGTAGTACGGGCGGCGGTAATCACTTATCATCAGATGAGCCTCCTGTACGTTTGCCCCCTATTGTATAAAAAATATACTTAAGTATATTCGCCATTTACAAACTGCCTGGCAGAATTGCAGGTGGTATATTCCAAAAGGAGTCCCGGACCAAATGGGCATGTTGGTCAGTGCAAGTCAGTGCAATGGGCAATAGCGTCAGTGCTTGTACTGTCGTATTCCGGTTTGTAGAGTAAGGTAGCCGGTAAACCTATGCATATGGTATTAAGACCACGCCACAAGGATAGCAACGCATCCTATTTACATCTTTGATGTATATGGTCGATGGTTGTATCTTTCCATTAGGAGAGCCATCTGCTTGAATGCCATCTTATGAAATAAAAAAGATGCGATACGGCGTATGATCACGAAAAAGCCTTTCGTGATCATACGCGGTATAGGATTTATTGAAATTTCTTATCTTTAGGTCTGAGGATCGAACCTGGGCATTCACAATCAGACCCGGATAGGCTAACTTGACTACAAGAAGGTTACCTTTTGTATTTAAAACTGCCTATACTTCCAAATATAATTTACTAATACATACACATAAAAATGCCATGTTACCCTATCTAAAAGTAATAAAATTCTCGTAGCCTGAGTTAAGTTATTTACACTTTGTACACAATTTATGCGGATAATTACAACAAAATATTATATAATATTTTAACTTTTACGCCTAATAAAGTTTTCACTTTTTCATAACTTTGTAAAAATTACCGCCATTCCCTGGACTAAACGAACCGTGGCATTGCGATTTGAGACAAAAAGCTGATAGCTTCATCAACGCTTCAAACTAAGGCAGCCATTTTAAAATACCTTCGTGAAGGACCATTTTGAAGGTTTTTATATAATCGAATACTATTAGACTCGTACGACCTTGTTTGAGTGGAATTAAAAGCCTTTTAAACGCCTCAGTGGTCTAATGGTCCGGTATTGACTATATGAGGTCCCGGGTTGTGATCCCCGGTTCAGGCAATTCACAAATATGTTTTTTTTTATATATCATAAGATAGCAAACAAGCAGATGGGTCTCCTGATGGGAAGAGTCAACCATCACCTATAGACAGCAAAGGTGTTAATGGTGCGTTGCTATCTCATGGCGAGTTCTAATGCCACATGCATAAGTTTACCGGCTACCTTACCCTCCAAACCGGAACACGACGATGACAAGCACCGACGCTATTGCGGCGGGAATAGGTAAGGCGGTGGTAACAGACCCGGGCGAGACAATGCAGAAGTCTACCACCTAGTAGCCACGATGGTAGTGATTCGCATCGCCCATTGGTCGCCTTTTACGGCCTGCCTGGCAGAACGGCAGTTGGTCTATTCTTCAAAGGAGCCCGGAACCAACACGGGGAGAAGTTTTTCAGTTTTCTGATAAAAACAACATTGTCCGGTATTAAATTAGTGCCCGATTATCGATAGATATACCATCTATCACATTGTGGCACGTATGTAGCAAGTATCTTGGGCTAATCGTGGATGCACTTTTTGTTTCTCTGCCTACCTCTTCGGGGATACATTATTATGATATACAAGCAAGGTACAAGCAATATTCCTTCAAACTTTCGTCAAAATTCGCTCAGTAATGTTTACTTTTAACCAGAGGTTACTTCTTTTTTTCTAATGCCGGGTTCCTATATTAAGCGATCCTTCATTCGTAACAGTAACCATTAGCAACCAATTTAATAGTAATAAGGCGTTCCATAATTTGTTTGTTTGGGTGGTAATTTGATATTTTATAGATAATATAGTAACATATAGTAGCTATTATATATATACAACTATTATAGGAACAGTTTTAGCTCACGCGCCGTAGAAATTATTACTATTCGTAACTAAAACGAGTCGTTTTACTGATATAGGAACCGGGCAGTTGCTAGTTGGTCCAAATGACTGTTACTGCGAAACCGAGCGTTTCGAGCGGGCAGAGTGCTCAGCCAGTTTAAATTAAGTGGGCTAAGAGCCCGCCCTGAGGGTGTCTCCTGTAAGACCGAGCCTCGGCCTAAGGCAGTATCTTGACGATGAGGTAACTTCACTATTCGAACATCCATACTAATATTAATATTATAAATGTGAAAGTCTATCATTTACGCTTTCACGGATATACCACTGAATCAATTTTGATAAAATTTTTCAAAGAGATAGATGAAGATTCGGGGTCAAAAATAGGCTACTTTTTTTTAAATCGGGGTTGATTTATAAAGGGCTAAAATGAGGAATGAAAGTTTGTATATATGTAAGATTATAATATATTGATGATCACTTACTCTACTCAAAGCTGCGCGGATAGGTTTATTCAGAATAAATATTTTTTAGGGTTCCGCCTGCAAAGGATAAAACGGGACCCTATTACTAAAACTCACTTGTCTGTCCGTCTGTCATCAGACTGTATCTCATGATCCTTGATAGTTAGACAGGTGAAATTTTCACACATGATGTAATTCTGTAGCCGCTATAACAGCAAATAATAAAAACAGAATAAAATCAGGGTAAAAAAACGGCAAAAAATGTAATCATACAACAAACATGATTTTTTGTCGTGTTTTTTTATAGATAAATACTACGGAACTCTTCGTACTAAAGTCCAACACACACTTGACCGGTTTTATTAAAACTTAACACGCATTTTTATTATACTCGTACATATAGATATTAAGTGTGTGAATTTAACAAGCTGAATCGATGCCAATAATTAACAAATATTTTTGAGGTATCATAAATACAGAATCTTGCACTCGCATCTCGTACTATATAATATTACGTGAAGCAAAAGCTTTGTACCCCTGTTTGACACAATTACGCGAACGGTGTAGTATGAAATTTGGCATCGTTATAGTTTACAGTGCGGAGGAGTGCAGAGCTAATATTTTTAAATAATTAGATTTGAAATACATTAAATTAAAAGAATATATTACACACTACTTTCATTTGAAATACATCATAATGTACACACATGTAGTCAAACTTAGAAGAGATTTTATTGTTTATGGTCGAATTTCGGCCAGAGGACAATCGCTAGTTATTTTAAAAACCCACTCCCTCGTTGTATATCAAAACTAAATAATATTTTAATGGAAGAAAGGAACAGTAGTTGTTTTGGACTATTCCTAACTCATTTCTGGCAGGAATAGGTGATGCGGTGGTACTAAATTCAAACGAGACTTTGCCGTATTTTACTCTTTAGTGATCATGATGGAGTTGAAACGGTCGGCAAGCCCTTCGAATTTTTTGTACTGCTTGATAGAATGTCAAATAGTCTATCCTACCAAAGAGCCCGTACCTATGTGGTAATATTTATTTATTGCAATTTTTTTTTCTTTAAATTATATTTCGGTCATTTAGAACCATATATCAATCTTTGTTTTTGTAAATTCTATGTATCATAGGAATGCCCATCGATTTATTTATTATAACAATAAATCATGTGAGTGATCATTACTAATAATAATTTATAGTAGGCATAGTTGCGCGGCCGCAGCGATAAATCAATTTTAAAGGATCCACGTGACGTACAGAGTGCTTTGAACTTATGGAGATGTAATGGCATCATACATTATTTTATATCTTCATCGACCAGAGAGATGGCACACTTAATGTATTACAGTATTTTAATGTGAAACACCGGCTCGCTCTTCTAAAGACATGTACGATGCACAAAGTTTTATTTTTGGAGTGAAAAACTTTTAAGCCACATTAGATGATTTTTGCTAGGGGATAATCCTATGTGTTCGCGTCACGTCATCAACATGCTAAAAGTACATCTTTATACTAAACAGTATGTGCGCGCAATGTGTTTGTTAAATAGTGTTTAATAAACTCAGTAGATGTCACTCTAATTAATCTATGCTTGTAAACACAGTTTTTCACTTCTGGCGGCAGTCCTCATGAGTTACGACTGCTTCCGACTTGGTTTGTATAAAAATTATTTTAGATTATATTTATGTTAATTTTAATACAAGTAACTTCTAATTTCCTATATATCCGGAACCCTGCGTCAGATTTTCACCAAATTGAAACAAGACCACACGGGGAATACACCATGTCAAAAAAAAATTTGAAAATCGGTTCATAAATGATTGAGTTCTGAGGTAATGAACATAAAAAAAGTATTTGTGGATCTTGCTTTAAACATCAACGTATGTTTAACATTTGGCAAACTCGGATTTACAATATATATTACTTTGACAATCTTTGCATGCAAAATTTCAAAAATTGCAGGTAAAGACAAAGAAAACAGTTTCACTCGAGAAAAAACGAATCGATCCCAAAGCAAAGGAAAAGTTGAATTTTCGTAATGACGACACGTAGCTCAGCGGTGAGAGCGATGCTGGGCTTTCAGATAAGATGGTTGAGCTGGTTTAATTAAATCCAGTCGTGTTGTTTTTTTTTTCATTTTAAAATAATTTGTGTGTGTATATATTTATAAGTATTAAAAGTGATACATTTATTTATTAAAAGTGTATTATAGTAAGTTCGCGAGGACAGAGGGCCGCGTCTTGGTGTAATCACGTTAAAAGTGCACTCCGTAGTAATCTCGTTACTGCCCCCGGGTCATTAGCCGCTTCTAATCTAATTCCGATTTCATTAATACCATCCCCCTGTCTGTCTATCTCGTGTATTGTTGTTTTCTACCCTAATTTTAGAAATTATAATAAACTGATTTTTGTAAGTAAATATAATTTTTTTAAAACACTCAACTATACATTGTTGTTTGACAATTTTATTAATAAACTGGATTTATTATGTGCGTGAGCTAGCGCTCTCATTTTGTGTTTTTATTAATAACGTATTGCTACGTAGTAGTCGATGTAATAATCTACTCTACACATATTCAAATAAGTTTATTTTTCATTTATTTGATATCATAGGATAACCAAGCTGATTAACTGGTGGAAAGAGGTAACCATCGCCTATAGGCACCAACGATGTTGATCGTGGAAAGGTTAAGATGCGACAATCTTAAGTTTATTAAATGCACTAGTTGCTTAAAGGTACGGGTTTCGGTAAAAAAGTTTGCGGTGTCAAGTTCGAACCCGTTGTTAGGCAATTCGTTATGTAAAAGTTCATTTGGAAAACACGATTTGCCGAGATAGTCGCCCGCCTGTCACGTCGTGGGTCTTATCCTGACAGTAATGGTGCCTCTGACTTCCGCTTTTTTATATCATAAGATGGCAAACAAGCAGATGGGTTTTCTGATGGAAACAGTGAACCATCGCGACCGATTGGCTATGCGAGTCAGTACCATCGTGGCTACTAGGTGATAGAGTACTGCATTGTCTCGCCCAGGTCTGGTACCACCGCCTTAACTATTACTGCCGCAGTAGCGTCAGTGCTTGTCAATGTCGTGTTCCTGTTCGTGGTTTGGAGGTTAAAGTAAGCGGTAATCTTATGCATGTGGAATTCAGACCCCGTCTCAAAGATAGCAACGCTCATTAACATCTTTGGTGTCTATAGACAATTGTATACCGTTTCCACCAGCATATTCATCTGCTTTGTATACTAATCTATGTTATAATAAAAAATGGATGTTAGATTTTGTATATTGGCAACTTGGGTGAAGTTATCCGAGACTACAAGTTACTTTAGTCAGTTTAGTTTCGTACAAAAGTTGTAATAGTATAAATAAACAAACACAGTTATTAGATTACGTTCCAAATTACGTCCGGCTCATAGCACTTCTCCCTCAACGACATTAGTTTTCATTTGCGACCCCCCTGTCAAATTAGACTGCAGTGTGCGTTAGGTTCAATTCCCGGTAATGTAATTATATATAGATTGAATGTATTATAGTTGGAGTACTTGTCATACATCAGAATATGAGTTAGTTCTTTAATATTTAGACATCATCGCGATGGTCGAAACTCCTTGTAATGCAGAGATCATCAGCTATTCTGCCAGGAAGTTCTTAAGAGGTGAATGATTAGTCAAGCGTGACGCTACCACCGTGACTAGCAGGTGATGGAGTATTGCACCGTCTTACAGATATGGTACCACCATTGTTTTCCTGCCGTAATCGTGTCATTATTTGCTACTGTTGTGTTTCGGTTTGAGAATTTAGGCAAACATAAAATGCAGACCGTCAGAGGAAAACACACACACTTGAAAATGACGGTGAGAGTCAAAAGGAGGGTGACAGTCGGGGAACCTATTTTCTAAAAGGTGTCTGGTCAACACGGAAAAGAACAATGGTGCTTATGCATTATTACATTAGCCAAATTAAACTTTACTAAGATTTTTTCGAGCTACCCTAGCCTTAATAATACGTTTTTCAATACAACGATGGAAACCGGGACTTTGTGAATACTGCCGTAAGACCAACGAGGAAATTAATGAAGAATTGGTACCTCATTTCGCAAAATCAGCCCTGTAGTTTTTGAGCTGAAATCATCCATACAGACATAGACTAACTGCCTTTCTTCTGTAAATATTAACTCATTTAACTAGGATTTACATAATTATACATATAGCGATCATAACAATCAAATGAATCGATCACAAATTAAAAAAGAATTTGGCCATGTTGTACCATTTGTCACGTGGCTCAGTTGAATAGAGCGTGCCGGTCAGAGGCAAAGTCGCAGACTCAAAAGTTTTTTGGCAAACATTTTTTTGTTCTTTTTTAAGGTTTTCCCTCGTACTAGAGATGAGTGCTAAAACATATATGTATATAGTTAGTCTGCTATAATCATTTCCCTTCTCTCCCATTGCATAATCGGATAAAAACATCGCTATTGCTTTACATTAGTTTGTCTAAGTTGACCCCTGCGTATTAATTTCCATTGGCTCGTGACGTCACGTGTCGAGCGGCGCTACCTTTCGACACGCCCGCTGTAGCCTTTTGCGTGAAATTAACTCATTCGGTCGGTAACTCATTACTAATTCCAACGAGGCGAATAGTCATTAATATTGTTAATGTGATTGCATCAATTTATAGAATTAACTGTTGTACAAAACGCTTCACGTAACTTTGCCTCTCCGAATGTTGCTGCAAACGTGTACCTGTTTGCCGCGACTTCGTTCGCGTGAACTGCACAAATTACTTTATTTTACTCAATTACTTTATCAAATTTTAATAACTTGTAACTCCCATATTCTGGCAAATAAATAATTTCTTTCTTTCTTAATTAAAATGTAGGTTATCTTACTCAGTAATTATACAGCTTTAAATTGGTAATAGGAATTTAAAAATTGATCCAGGAGTTTTTTAGTTAATCCATCACAAATAAACAAATCTTAGCTCCTTATAATATTAGTTTAAATAGATCATCTGTCATTACCATCAATGTGACATTACATGTACGTTATATTATATGTCACCTGTGTAATATTGTTAAGGGGCAAGGAAGTTACATTCTACCCGAATGCTTACACGCGCTTCAAAATTGTTCCGAAAAGTACCACGACATGGGTGGAATGTGTCTCGTTCTACTACTAAATAAAACGCCAATCGCCATATATAAGTGTGACCATGCGTAGTTTGCAAATTACTACTAGTCTAAATCTACTAATTTGAGAAACAGTTTTTGCATTGCATAAGTAATTACGTAATAATTAAAATAAGCACATTTTAGAACTCACTATGTTAATTACAATACATTTTATGCTAATATATTTATCGACGTGTATGAATAATATATATATATATATATATATATATATATATATATATATATATATATATATATATATATATATATATATATATATATATATATATATATATATATATATATATATATATATATATATTATGTTACGAAGTATTATATAGTTATAGTATATAAGTTCCTTGTTAAGGGGTTACTTACTCTCCAAGTTATTTTTGACAGTGACAAGTATCGAGTGCTATCGAGAGCTATCGTAATGGTAAAGCGATGGTATTAAGTACCGGGGAGACCTTATAGAAACCACCACGTAAGTCACAATGGCAGTAACATTTATTCTTTGCTCATCTTTAACAAGCTGCCGAGCAGTAAGGCAGGTCGTAAATTTTTAAAAGTGTTTCAGACATACAGGTTACCCTATTTTTGAGTATACCTAGTAAAATTTAATAATTTTTACAAGTGCTGGATGTTTCTTTCCATGTCGATTGTTTTTTATTACAGAAAGAATGATCTCGGTATAGCTTATAGTTCCAGAGAAATTCGTAAAAAAACATATACACATACAGACATACATACATTTACAAAATTTAACATACATGCTTGGATGCCGATATCTATTGAATGATCATACTCAAATTATCCATTTCCAACAATGTTACATACGACACACATGTCACACTGAATATTTTTTCGTCGATTGATTAGTATATGTAACTTGTAAGCTGTAAAAGGTTTTTATGTGATGTTCGCGGCTCGTAGCGCACCACTAATCCCCGCTAAGCACTGCTAATCCCCCGGATTTGTCTATATCCGACTATTAATGTCTACAGCTGTCTTCATCTTAATGGTTAAAATATTAAGGAGATGTTTATGAGTTAAGTTGTCTTCGAAAATATATGTGTAACAAGCTTAACACCCGTCTACTTCTCTAGGTTTAAGTTCTTTAAGGATTAGAAAAATCGTATGACCTATAGTTTCCCCGTGTTGGTCTCAGGCTCCTTTGAAGAATATGCCAAGTGCTGTTCTGCCAGGCAAGTTTTAGGAGGCGACTGATTGGCTATACGAGCTACTAACATCGTGGCTACTAGGTGGTAGAGTTCTGTATTGTCTCGCCCGGGTCTGGTTCCACCGCCTTACCTACTTCTGCCGCAATAGCGTCAGTGCTTGTTACTGTCGTGTTCCGGTGTGTAGGGTAAGTTGCATGGTAAAGCAACGGTTTTATATTTTTTATATCGTAAGTTAGCAAATAAACAGATAAATCTAATAATGATTGACTATAGACACACTATAGCCATGTGGCTAAATGTTAATTCCACGTGCATAAGTTTACTGGCTACCTTACCCTCTAAACCGGAATATGACAACGATAAGCAGTAAGCACCGACGCAATTGCAGAAAGAATAGGTAAGGCGGTGAAACCCAAACTCGAGCAAGAAATTGCGGAACCCTACTTAGTAGCCGTTAATGGCAGTGACACGTATAGCCAATCCTTCGCCTTTTTATGAATTGCCTTGCAGGATGGCAGATCGTCTATTCTTTAAAGGTAGCCCGGATCAGCCCAGAGAAAATCATAATTTTGTAGCCATTGGTCAAACCATGATAAGTGCATTTTTTGCTAAACAATGTTAATAATACAATTAGCATTGCGAAAAACGGATCGTTTGATCAGATAGACATATTTCCATCTACACTGTACTCTTCTGCAGTCTATGAACATTTTAGCATAACTTAAAAAACAGAATATTACATTTAATCATAATAATTTATAATAATAATACTATACTAATATATTATAAATAAAAACTATAAAAACTAAAATAAAATAAAAAATAAAAATAAAAATATAATGATATAATAAATAAAACTACTAATATATAATAAATAATAATAATAATAATATGTAATAGTTTGATAATAATAATACTTATGCATTGTGCATAATACATGTAAAATTATTTTACGTAATTATCACTTTCTGATCTAAGGCCACAGAATTAACAATAATACAAATATACAACATTTTATCGACGAATAGCGGAATCAATAATTATTATCATAAATCTGTATTAATTAATATTAATTTAACTACCTCAAAAATAAGCATCGTTACGACTAGTAATTAACTACTTCCTTCGTAATATAGCAAGATAATAATTTCCAAGCAGAGACAAGCGCCCCGTCGCGCAGGTATGAGGCGGGCTATGCGCCCTGGGCTAGCTTATATAGCTTAGCCTATTTTATTGAGGTGCCTCCGTACAATGACTAGTTAAAGTCTGGAAATGACTTTTGTGATAGTCTCAGATTGTAGTTTATGCGAGGATTCTCTTAATATGGTTCTTTTTATAGATAAGGAGGGCTGATGAACAAATTTATATAGGCTTTAGGTATAACATATCTATATATTTTATGGAAATTAATGATAATAATGGAAATACCTTTTGAAATAAGTTCGCCCCTTAATTTTTGATGTAGAGCTTGTAGTTCATAAAGTTCTAGCTTTAATTTTGTTTATGTTTTTTTTATATATCATAAGATAGCAAACAAGCAGGTGGGTTTTCTGATGAAAAGAGTCAATCATCGCCTATAAACACTGGAGATGTTACTAGTGCGTTGCTATCTTGTGGCGAGGTCTAATGCCACATGCATAAGTTTACCGGCTACTTACCCTCCTAACCGGAACACGACAGCGACAAGCACTGACGCTATTGCGGCAGGAATAGGTAAGGCGGTCGTATCAGACCCGGGCGAGACAATGCAGAACCCTACCACCTAGTAGCCACGATGGTAGTGACTCACATAGCCAATCGGTCGCCTTCTACGACCTGCCTGGCAGAACGGCACTTGGCCTATTCTTCAAAGGATCCCGGGACTAATACGGGGTAAAAATGATATGTCATAAGATACCAAACATAGACACCAAAGATGTTAATGGTGCGTTTTTATACGTGTGGCGGGACTGCAATGCCATATGCACTACCGGCTATCCTACAACGACAAGCATAGACACTATTATATAATAAGTAAGCGGATGTACCAAACTCTTTCAAAAATCATCTTGAATATTATTCATATTTTTCAGTAAAAATCCCAATATAATATTATTTTTTTAACCTGACTGAAACTGTAATAATTCCTGTAATAAGTTTGTCTTCTGGGACATTCATACATCCGCCTTGTAAGATAATTTATGCCGCCTTTGCAATGCCTGCTGATATTTAATAATGAAAGTTTACGTCTAACAAAAGCTAGTTAATTCTCACTAATTAACTTATACTGTAGTTATATTTAAAACATGTTATTGATACATGATTCAATCAGGAAATTAATTTGAATTAAGCTGTTTGGAAATTAATTTGAATTAATCAAATTTGTCGTTAATTACCGGGTACGCATAAATAGGCAATGGAATTATCATGAATAGTTCTCGTATTTTATTTTGTTTAGCTGTAATCACAGATTTAGAAAACAATCAGGTATATTTTTTAAACCTTTGCTTTTTACTTGGCACTACAAAATTGTGTAGCGGTTCAAGCCATCTACAAATTCTACAAAAAAAATAAAAAAAATAAAAATGTACCTTTTTAATAATACTGCTTGCTTTGTTTTTGTTGTTCTGTTGTGTACAATAAAGAAATAAATAAATAAATAAGTATGTGTATGTGTGCAAATTCGTCTATATATTATTTTATTTGTTGTGCACAATGCCTTCCCATTTCTTAATCCCCTACGCCACATTTCGGTTTAGTTGTAAGAAATCTCCTCCAGCAGAGATAAACTCATCTTTTGTGCAAATTCTGTTATCCTTTTTCTTGTGTATTTTTCATTAAGTGTATAATAAAGTATTAAATCAATAAAAATTTAAATAATAAATTATTAATTAAATATATTTTATTTATATTAAAAAGCTTAGTCATTTTAAAAGGCCGGCAACGCAACTGCAAGACCTTCTATAAAAAATAAATTAAAAAATATAATAATAAAATTTAAAGTAAAATTCTGAATGGCGATATTACAATTACATATTTATCTAATAAATATGTAAGTGTAATATCGCGATTCAGAATTTTACTTTAATTTTTATTTTATTTTTTAAATTTAATTACTTTAATAACTAATTTTAACGCTTTTTAAATTGACTTCGGTCCCCAGGCATTACACCTTGCCTGGCTGGGAAAATCTTCCTTTTCCACATCCACGTCACTAGTGTGACGTCCTCAATCTCCACAGTATTGGCGTCATTTTGACAGTAGTTGGCCCGCTGGTTCTACCGCTACGACTCTTCAGTGGTACCGACTAGCGGCGACACAATAGCACAACATGGCACATTTCAATTTTTCACGATATATATGCAAGCATTATCTACAAGTGCTTTTTACATTAACAAGCATTTGCTCATACGAGCGGTTATACGTTCCCTGCCATAATCTTAAGCATGCATGTCTTAAGCCCCGTTTTCACTTTGATTACTGCGAGTGCGAGTGATTAATGCAGGTGCTTAGTATTAAGCAAAAAATACGTGAAGACAGTCGTTGATTAATGCGAGTGATTAGTAATCAGCATGGTATAAGTGAGTAGACGTTGTTTACTAATCACTCGCACTGTTCAACGGCTGTCTTTATAGTATTTATACTTTATAGTATTTGCGTGGTCTGTGTTTTAATCACGGAGTAAGTGGTCTGTGGTTTTAATTAATTTCTATAAAAACTTTTTTGCCCTTGCGTATTATTGGTGACGAGTGATGATCAACTTTTTAGCACTATCACTACCTACCTGCCTGCCACTATAACTTATGTTGTAAGTTTTAAGGGTTCCTTACCTCCTTAATATGGAAAAAATCCTGCCTGATCGTGAAATAGAACTCGGAACCACAAAATCGGAGCCGAATAAGACAATCAGATTGGCGAGATATATGATAATAGAAATTAACAGTGGAAAACTGATGTTGAAAAATATTCTACAATGTTTCCCAGAAAACAAGCCACATATAAATATAAGCCGTAATAAAAAGTCTTGTTCACTAGATGCCAAGATAAACAGGAACAGAGGCACAGACAGACGCGACGGGATACGTTTTATATGGATAAATTTATGGGAATGGTAACTCAGTGGGTGAACACTACTTGTGGATGCTGGTTCAGTTTGAAATAGTTGGAAAATCTAAAGTGTAATTAATTCGATATTTTGTCGAAGTTTAAATTATGATATAGAGTCAATTAGAAATAAATCTCTTTTCTGAAGTAGCATAAAACTAGCTTTTTTAGTAAAGAACAATGGCGGGTTCTCATACAAGCATTTACCTAAAATACATTTGTATTGTCTCCAATGACTAAACAGTTTTTTATTATTAAAATGAATACTAGAATATTTAAAATAAATAGTTATACATATCAAATAAAGGGATTAGATTTTAAAAAAAACTTTGAACTATTTTGAGATTAAATCAGTTTACTAAAAAAATGCGTTTATAGAACTTTTCCGCTAGTTAAGCATAGACATGTACCTAATAATTTTTCGTACGATAAGAATATCATAACGCAAGTAAGAAAGAAGAGGCCACGGGCTGTACAAAGCAGAAAGCAATGCGGTAATTCAAAATCTTGACGATCCCGTATACACTAAAAATTTGAGGGTACAGTTCAAAAAACCGGCCAAGCGCGAGTAGGAATCGTGAACGAAAGGTTCCGCACCATCCCTATTAAAATTTCTACCTATTTATTAAGATCAAGTAAAAATTGCTTAAAAATTACGTTTATTGTATGGGGACCCCCCTTAATATTTTTATTTTTTTACATTTAATATTTGTTATTATAGCGGCAACGGAAATACATAATTTGTGAAAATTTCAGCTTTCTAGCTATCACTGTTTATGAAATACAACTAGTGACACACAGACAGACAGACAGCGGAGGCTTAGTAATAGGGTTCCATTTTTACCTTTTAGTTACGGAACCTAAAAAATTACATTACATATTTAAAAATTTGGCAGCTAACATCACTGATAATTGACTAGACCAATCAAATTAAGAACAACTTTATGTATCTACCATATTTATTGCAATAAATTATTATGATTATGCTTATGAATCGTCGATCGTTTATCTTGTGTCTATTCTGAAATCATTTAGATTTTCTACCGTCGTTTTTATAAATACAAATCAAAGATAAATTAAATTAAGTAAATACAAAATAAATCATGTTTTTATTGTGCTTTTTAATTTTTAAACAATGTTAGGAAAGATTTACTACTAAAGGTACTAGGTGGTAGAGTTTTGCATCGGCTCGACCGGGTCAGGTACCACCGCCTTACCTATTCCTGCTGCAATAGCGTCAATGCTAGTCGCTGTCGTGTTCCGGTTTGGAGGGTAAGGTAGCCGGTAAACTTATGCATGTGGCATTAGACCTCTCCACAAGATAGCAACGCACCATTAACATCTTTGGTGTCTATAGGCGATGGTTGACTCTTTCCATCAGGAGACCCATCTGCTTGTTTGCTATCTTATGATATAAAAAAAAAGATTTGATTTTTTGTTTGTTTGTTACGATAAATCTACTTACATACTCATATGCACGAAACTGTAAGCACTTTTATTGCCACTTATCTGAAAAGAAAATGGTAGTGTCCAACATCATCTTGATCAAATATGCCACCAGCGCCTTACCTTATCTTACAACAATAGAGATATCTCTAGCGATATTAGCGGTACCTATCGAGTAGTGACGCACCATAAACATCTTTGGTATCTATGGGCAATGCTTATCTCTTTCCATCAGCCAGCCATCTGCTTGTCTGCTATGTTATGGTATAAAAATACTGAATAAAAAACAGCCACGATATCAACGTTTGTTAATATATCATTTTAATCTTGTGTGGTTGTCTGTTAAACATTCGCATAAAGGTTTTCGCGGTGTGCAATAGTTGCTAAGATGCCATGATGGAACTGCGTTATCGCCAGTCTGCCAGCGGCCGTTTCCGGCGCCGTCGGCATTACGTCAGGTCTGCTGCACGCATGCGCTCCGATGCATTGCACTAATCCACTGCGCCGGCGCAACGCTTTGCCTTGCGGTTACAATGCATAAACTTAAAGCGTGGTTTTATTGTATTTTTCTATCTTATTTCATATTGTTGCAAGCTTAGAGTTCGTTTTGTGCAATAAAATACCACTTATGTTAAAATTGTGTATTTACAACACAATTTTACAATAAACCCAACCCAATAAGCACAATGCAATACCCAAATATACTGACGAACACTAGTCACACTCACTACTCACACGAACTAACCGACTACGCTGAATCACTAAACTAAAACACTTCCCGTATTCACTGTACTAGGTATATCGCTTTACACAGGTCGTCCGAACTATCGCGTCCAAATCGCTGTATAAAACTGAACTTTATTCGCCAACACATCCCTATTTGTACCCAAAGTAAAGTTCGACCACGTTCCCGAAAGTTCCGAAATATCGCGTGAACAATTCCTAAATGTAAACAAGTTATTGTACAGGCTATTTTTACAGCCTTATGAAAAAGAAAATCCATTTTGGCATAGCTGCTTGGGCAACGCCAGCTATTGTTTATCAATAGAAGTAGCTATCTCTTTTTTATTTCTAGATTTATCCAGAGTTCTCTCTCACGTCTCTTCACGTTTCTAGATTAATCGCAACAATATTATAGCAAACTACTTACTAGGTGGTAGAATACTGCATTGTCTCGCCCCAGTTTGATACCACCGCCTTACCTATTTCTGCCGCAACGGCTTCAGTGCTTGTCACTGTCGTATTCCAGTTTAGAGGGTGAGGTAAGTGGTAAACTTATGCACGTGGCATTAAGACCTGCCACAAGGTTAGCAACGTAACATTAACATAATATTTGGTGCCTAATATGCGATTATTGTCTTTCCTTCAGGAAACAGCTTCTCGTTTGCTACCTTATGTTATAAAAAAAGACCAAATTGATGGATCTTCTGATGGAAAGAGACAATCATCGTCTATAGTTACCAAAGATGTTAATGGTGCATTGCTATTTTTGTGGTTGGATCGGAACGCCACATGGCATACGCATGCACGTTTACCGGCTATCTTACTCTCTAAACCAGAACATGACAGCGACAAGCTTCTACGCTATTACGGTGGAAATAAATAAGGGGATAATACCAAACCGGAAACATTGCGGAACTCTACCACCTAGTGGCCACGATAGTAGTGACATTTATAGCAAATTGTTCGCCTTTTACGAAATGCCTGGTCTATTCTTCTAACAGGACTCGGACCAACAAGAATATTGTCATTCTTGGTATAGATGTAAATATTGGAATCCAGTAAATAGCACTTACAATGAGTTTAATCCTTTCTCTTTCCTATGGTTTTATTTTAGATCTGATCGGCACTCGGATCGGATCGGCATTTATTAAACTTTACACATGTGACTTTACATCTCAGCCACAGCTATTAATGCGGTACTAACGTCACCTCCATAACGATCTTGAATTGCCGAGCTTAGCAAAGCATTTCAAAGACATCTCCAAAAGATACTTCGATCGTGCCACCTCGCATCCGAACCCACTGGTGGTAGCCGCGGCTGACTACATCCCAGACCCTAATCCCGATCCCAAACTACGTAGGCCCCGCCACGTTCTTACCGATCCCGATGACCCGATAACTCTGGCCAACGGTTTACACGATAACACTACACACCTACATTCGCGACACCGTCGCCGCCGGCGGCGACGAGGACCCCTGTTTCGCCCTTCGGCGAACCGAGCCCAAGGGCAAGGTTCGGCGGACGGACAAAACAATGCCACTAGCCCTCTCATCTCAAATCACGACCCCACCCTAAGCCGAGGTTCGGTCCCACAGGAGACACCCTTAGGGTGGAGGGCGTACAGCCATACACCTATAAATTCTGGCTGAGCACTCTGCTCGCCCCCGCGACCGGTGAAGCTGTAACAGCCCTTAAGGCTAACAGCAATTGAGACATTCCGAAAAAAAAAATACTAACGTCGATATTGGCCGTAGACGGCCGCTGTCTCTTTCCGTCAACAACTACTTATTAGCAAACATTTTTATCTTTACATATCTTCTTTTCGTAGTATAAAGCAAAGTCGTTTCCGCTGTATGTTCACTTATATTTTTTGAATTACGTAACAAATTTTAATGCGGTTTTTGTCAACAGACGGAGTGATTCAAGAGAAAGTTTTTCATGTATAACATGCATATTATAGTAGAGAAAAGCAGATATTTTCAAAGATTTGTTGTAAAAACATATTGTTGTGCGCTTGTGTTGCACCTGTGTGAAGCCAGAGTGGGTCGCTATCTATATACATATAATAAAATCGTAGGAAACTCAATGTATGTCCGGGGTAAACTCAATAAGTACTGCATGGATTTACTTCAAATTTTGCATGAATATTACTAACAGGTCGGGTCAACATATATGCTACATATTATAGAATAGAATAGAATAGAAATCGTTTATTTAAGACATACACCACAACACTTACAGTAATTAACACATACAGTAGCAAAATAAAATACAAAGGATAAAAACACAAAACAAGACAAAATAATTAGGTATTTGACAATATATAAAAAAAAAAGATATCACCAAATACAAAAAACTTGAAATAAAAAAATATATATTTATGAACAAATCAGAGTGGTACATAAAAAAACGCTAGTGCAGTAAACATAGACTATGTGTATTATATTTTACATAAAAAGGCAACAAATTAGGCATACATAAATAAAATAGAATAATCTAGAATCACGCTATCACCGACGGGGAGGAGCTGTGCGGAGTGTAAATGAATTAAAAATGTTAAATCGCTAGAATCTGATGCTTTAAAAACCAATCAGCTGTTAGTTGCCGCTTTGTCCGCGCCGGCCTTTGTCTCCGGCGCTTATCAAAATATCCATCATTTCCACTCAAATAGAGAAGATCATATTCAGATGGTTGACGCTATGCTATTTTGCTAACCCGGTGGTATACGACTAAATAAAACTAAACTGTTTTTGGTTGTTTTTATTACAGGTACAAAATATCCTATATTAAAAATACGAAAGTGTGGGTGATTAGTAACTTTTTACGATGAATCTGTTGGACAGATTTGGTTAAAATTTAGTATACATGTAGTCATTGTCTAGATACACACGATACATAGGCTACTTTTTTTAAATATTTTTCCCCGCGTTGGTCTAGGCACTCTTTGAAGAATACACCATTTGCCGTTTTGTCAGGCTGTTTGTAAAGGGTGAATGATCGGCTAAGCGAGTCACTATAGGCATTATTTCGCTCGGGTCTGATTTCGCCTTACCTATTCCTGCCGCAATAGCGTTAGTGCTTTCTCTGTCGTGTTCCGATTTGGGGGGTAAGGTAGGCGGTAAACTTATGCATAAAATTATGCAGTGGCACTGCCATCCCGCCACACGGATAGCAACGCACCATAAATATATTTTAGTGTCTATAGGCGATGGTTTCTCTTTGCATCGGGAGAGCCATATACTAGTTTGCTATCGTAGGATTTTAAAACAATATAAATACATAATCGCCTCTGTGGTTTAGTGGTCCGGTGTCGCAGTTGACCACATGGTGTCTCGGGTTCTATTCCCGGTTCGGTTAATTCAAAAATGTATATTTTTAGTTTTCTGACAAAAACAACATTACCCGGGATTGGAAAAAAGTACCCGGTTGGCGTTAGGCTAGCCATCTATCACATTTTTACCTCTTCCTACCTCTTCACGCATTAGGACGTGAAGATACATTTTTTATATATTATATTATCAATTAATTATAACGTGTGTGTCAGTAAGAAGTAGATTTACAAACTGAGGCTTTGCTATTAGATATGCGTCCCCGCCCTTAACAATGTAATGGTCGTAAAATTTTATTGTAAAACTCTTTAATTATTATTATTACTTCAATTAAATACAAAGGCGTGCGCGCGCGCTGATCCCCGCCTTTTTATCGCGCATGCGCAAAAAATACCCATTACTCGGTACTACGATCACACGCCTTTTCAAGCAGAGCCGACTGGAAAAGGAACGTTTCGAGAAAGCCTAAGCCCTTCGCTGAGTGTGGTCGTAGTTATAGCGTTTTCGTTCCAAGAAATATCTATCGTTTATTTATTTTCTCAAACTAATTTGTTTCTGTTATGTTTAATAGAAAAATAATGGGAGCTTAAATACATAATCGACGACATAGTTTGCAAGTCTTTAAAAACTTCATCCGCCCTTAAGTATTCGGTGGCAGTGCGTGGACTTAAGGTCTGCGCAGACGAGGGTCTATCCTCGAGATACTTTATTGTCCACCGATATAGATCCCTCATTAACTGCTGCTTACAGAGGACTAAAAGTGCCCTGTACAAAAAGTTCCCCCGAATAACCGACGATGTTGATAGACCGGACTGGACGAAAATACGTGGGATTACACGAAAAAATAGAACTAACGTAACTAGGAGCAGCAACGCACACAGCGAGCTTTTGTCTGCGTTGAGCGTTAGAGCACGGGCGTGCACGACAACCGGGCAGCAAATGTTTGCACACGTCTGCGTCGAGTGCGTCGCAAAATTGTCAGCGGACATTTTTTTTACGATTTAGCGATTTTGTCTTGGTGAGGAGGAGCAAGTACGAAAGTCCCCCATCTGTGTAGGCTATTTATATTAAAGCACGCATTATTAAATATATATATATATATATATATATATATATATATATATATATATATATATAGCATATATATATATATATATATATATATATATATATATATATATATATATATATATATATATATATATTATTAAATATTATTATCATATATATTATCATATATATATACATATATTATTATCATATATATATATATATATATATATATATATATATATATATATATATATATATATATATATTATTAAATATTATGAAAATTTTAAGTAAGTGCCGAATTATTAAGATGGGGGCGTCTATGATATCCATACATAGAAGATAACCGTGCTGTCTACAGTGTGCATGAATATCTACAAATATAATTTTTAAAGTGCCTTAAGTAATTTTAAAAAAACACTTTAAATAAATATAATAACACGTCACATAGACCAAGAAGACCATACTGGAGATGTTTCACAATTCATTTTTTTTTACTGGTCGTGATTCTTATTAGCCTCATGTCGCCAAATTTTAATGACAATCCGACCTCTTTTAACTCGAAAAATTAAGTAGGCTTGCCATGATCTGAGCCAAATAATCTAATGACGTGGCAGTCATTACTAAGCTTTTATGTTACAGCTTGAGTTATTATTTCGGAAATTTTTAGAATCTTTATTAAAATTAAGCCCCTAACTTGGTAATGTTTCTGTATTACGGTGAAAAATGTTAACTTGGTAATGTTTCTGTATTAACGTGAAAAATGTTTAAAATTCAGGCATTTTAAGAGTTTATAAATTACTGTTTACCGTGACTTCATCTGCACGCATACAAGTTACTTCCTGTTACTCAGTCTGAAAAAATAGCATATGTTACTCGGTGATAATGTAGTTTTATTTTGATGAAAAATTTTTTTTTAAATCAGTGTAGTAGTTTTTGAGTTTATCGATTACAAATAAACAAAATTTGTCTCTATTATATTAGTACTGATAAACAGTTAAAAAAATTAATTGAATGTACTAATTATAATAAACAAAAATAAAAATATAATTATATTTATGCAGCCTCGGTGTATATCTAAAATACAAAATATTGTAAATAAAGAATATTCGTTTTTTAAACAGTCATTTTCACAGTGCTTCCCAGGAAATGAATTTTAAATTTATTAAAGCCTTGGACATACATACGTATCTTCACGCCAGATCCCTTACAGGGTATGCAGAGAGTGACATACATCACGATCCTCGCAGGCTTGTCCCGCATCCTCCACATTCATCACTCGCTTCATACACACACGCCGGTTGCGAAGGCTCTTGACACCACCTTCGGACAGTATTTGATCAATCTGATCATGTTATGTTAGTCTTGGTCTTCGTAAGTACCTACGTCATTCCTCAGTCGCATTGTTTTTCAGTTTTGTTAACCTTTCATCTACCATTCTTTCTACATGTCCGAACCATCGGAGCATGCCCTTTCTCATATTTACACCAACACTAACTTTCAAGCCAAATCTCTCTCTCACTTTCACATTACGAATCCCGGTCCGCGAGTGTTACACCACATATTTTTTGTAGCGATCTCATCTCGACCGCATTGATTCTACCTACTTTCATGCCCTTTCTGATTTACCCAACTCTCATTTCCATACAAGCATACTTCCATGAAGCCTTGGATTACCTACAATATTGGATTTACCTTTTTCAACGGACTTCCCAAAAAGAGGAGGAGAAGGTTATCAACTCGACTGTATTTTTTTTAATTATGTTTGTTATTTTAGAAGTCAGTTACTTATATATAGGTGTACTCGATGGGTAGTCTCATTTTTATTTGAAGAAGATTTGATGCAGGCTTCCGGAGATATAGGAACGGGTTGCTACAGTTATACTGCGTTAAAAATATATTTTTTTAATTGATGCAAAATAATGTAGCAGCCAATAGTCGGACCACACCTTTACCGATCCAGTTACCTCAACTTCCAATTTTATAAAAGCGGTGCAGAAACAAAGAAATTCAAGGGCCTTTTGAATCCAAATCCCGTCTTAAATCTCTATTGACTATTGTTCCCTGGACGCGTCCTTTTTGCCTTTTCATATACCTATCAACAAGGGTAATGCAATATATTGTGCCGCTCAATGCGATCTGATATCAGATGAACGGTTTTATGTATGGGGTTTGTGTGTTTGTCTTGTTTACTAATTCTTGAGTGTTCACACCTGGCTGTTTTGGAGTTATTAGATTTTTTAAAGAAAAAAAAATATCAATAACTTTTATTCTAATTACTTATCTTTTACGGGTTTTATTATCGATCATCAATTTTTTTGTTACTACTTTGATTGGATATATTAAACTGCTCTTTATTTTTAAGACACTAAGATATACGATACATGTGTAAGTTTACTAGTTGCCAAACCCTAAAAATGGAACGTGAAGAATATGAGCACCAACAGAACTACGAGAGGAATAGGTATGTCAGTGGTAAAAAAAGCCGGACGAGTCGTTGCTGAAATCAACCACCTCGTTAACAGTCACGATGTAAGTGACAAGTATTAGTCTTTTTTCGCCTTTTACGAGATGTAAGGCAGTTTATCCATTTTTCAAAACGATTTAGAGGATAGACCTTTATAATCTCGTTAGATACCTACTTCTTTATCTACAGGAATAGATAGCTAACGAGATATATTATAGTATACATATTTGTTTGAATTAGCTATAACGTTACATTTTCATTAACTATTTAAGACTAGCTAAACCGCGCAGCTTCTCCCGCTTGTAGATTAACATGTTAACGATATAGTTTTTGTACAAATATTCATCATCTATTAAAGCCTCTTAGGAGTTTCTTTTTTAAAGTTAGTCCATGTTTGACCTCGGGTCTTCAACTATCTTCACGGCAAATTTAATCAAAATGAGTTTAACGGTTGAGCCGTAAAAGCGTAACATACATACAGACAGAATTTCGCATTTATAATACTAGCTGCGCCCTGCAGCCCGCTGCATCATAAAAGCTTTTGGTGAATCCCACGGGAATAAGTTATTTTCCGGGATTAAAAGTATTATATGTGCTATTCCAGATCACAACATTAAAATTACATCCAAATCGGTTCAGCCGTTTTTGCGTTAAAAGAGTATCAAACATCCATCCATCCATCCTAACATACTTTCGCATTTATAATATTAATAGGTTAAGAGGATAATTAGTATAAATGTGGATAGTATGACGCTAATTCTCTAGCAGATTTGGCAGTGTAATTTGAGCGTCTTAAGATGCTCCTAGATTATCTAGATTCGCTGGTTGGTTACTAGTGGGATGGGTGGCCACCCCATAGCCGCGATTACCAATTTTATCAGTAATCACTTGTTTGCGATAGCCGGGACCCGGGTTTTCCGAGGGTGTTAATATACCACTACACTAATATCCGGACTGACTCTAATAAATATTTTTTAATAAAATATTAGATTTATATATTACTAGCTATGCCCCGACTTCGTCCGCGTAGAAAAAAATCCGGAATAAAAATAGCCTAAGTTACTCCTTATTACCGTGGTTTAAAAAATAGACTGTCCAGGGGCAGGTGAGAACCTGCGGCGGGGTGATCACGTAACTCGCAATGCGAAATTATCGTGATTGTTTAGTTATTGCAAGACACATAACAGCCTTGTACATTAGTGGTAGTCGTTGCTGCTGGATTAGTTTTGATGCTGTGACATTGCAAAAAGTGTATCTAGTGACCAGCAAGCAATTGGCGACGTTTTTGATGATTTTTTCATTACGTTTAAGAGTCATCGCTGATCGCTGGCGAATTGCAATCGGTTCAGTTGTTTAGGCGTGAAGAAGAGACAGACAGACAGAGTTACTTTCGCATTTATAATGTTAGTATGGAAATATTAGTATGGACGGATAAGATAGATTTTTTATATTTTAGATAACGATTTTATACATAATAACACTACGCCCGATCTGTGAATCGAACCCGGGACGTCATAATTTGAGCCAAACAAGCTAACCACTAGAGCAATTACGTATTTCAAAAATTTACTCTCAAGATAATATTTTTTCTACTCATGAGGATATTCTAAGTTTTTTTTAAACATTATACTTTTTTAAATTACTACATGGTTATAACGGTTGTTTACTTTCAAAAAATGTATTTTATATATCCACTAGCTGACCCTAGCACTAGACCCTGACACTAGCAAACATTGTTTTGCTGTATAAATTATTATACATATAAACCTTCCTTTTGAATCACTCTATCTATTAAAAAAATCGCATCAAAATCCGTTGCATACTTTTAAAGATGTAAGCATATATAGGGACAGAGAGCGGAAAGCGACTTTGTTTTATACTATGTAGTGATTTCTAATAAAAATATATTCTACTAGCTGCAGCGTGCAGCCCGCTGTATTATAAAAGTTATTTGCAAATCCCGCGGGACCACTTAATTTTTCCGGGATAAAAAGTAGCCTATGTGCTATTCCAGGTCACCATCTACCTGTGTGCCAAATTTCATTCAAATCCATTCAGTAGTTTTTGCGTGATTGAGTAACAAACATCCATCCAAACATCCATCCATACATCCAAACTTTCGCATTTATAATATTAATAATATAGAAATATAGATTCTATTTAACAAATAAAATTGTGTAATGTTTTTGATTGTTGTTTTTGGATATAAGAATCTTGGTGGAAAATATAAGAAAATATTTCGTGTGTGGTTGAATTAACTTGATTGTTTTAATTGATGTCTCACGAAAATAAACAGGAACAACTTTTAAACCAGTTCCTTGCGCGTGATTTATCATCAGACCTTTAGCATTACATTAAAGAGAACAAAAAGGACACAGAATAAAAGACCTTTTTAGCAAGTACAGTTCAGATACATAACGGAGATTCTAAATCATTGCCTTAAATTTAACAAGGTAGACTTACGAGTATATTACGCCTAGGTATCTCAGTAATATTATATATATATATATATATATATATATATATATATATATATATATATATATATATATATATATATATATATATATATATATATATATTCTAGTATTTATATATGTATTTTTTATGTATTAGTATCGTTGACTAACACCCATAACACAAGCAAATAATTTGCTTACTTTGGTGTTAGATCAGTAAATGTAATTTGTCTCGTGAATATTATCTCGTTATATCCTTTTCACTAGTGAAGGTTTATTACATCAATTTTCTCCTATTATTATATAAACTTTCTCCTTTTACCCCTTGCTTTGTCGGTTCGAGTTCCCTTTAAAGAATAAACCATTTGCCATTCTGCCGGGCTGTTCGTAAAAGGCGAACGATTGGCCAAACTTGTAAATATCATCGTGACGTGAAATGTCACTACCACATACAGAGTGATAGATAGCGTTCTGCAAATGGCTCGTCTGGGTCTGTTACCACTGCCTTATCTATTTCTGTCGCAATAGCGTCAATGCTTGTCACTGTCGTGTTCTGGTTTGGAGGGTAAGGTAGTCAGTAAACTTATGCACGTGGCATTACCAACCCGCTCCACGGGTAGCAACACACCAGTAACTTCTTTCGTGTCTATAGACGACAGTTGTCATTTCATTAGAAGAACCATCTGCCGTTTATCATATGACATCAAAACTCCATAAAAACCCATAAAACGTATATCTAACACAAGCATAAATAATAAACATATCTTCCCCAACAACCACTAAACTGTGTTGATCTTTTGTCCGTTTGTTCGTAATCCCCCGCCCTGCTTTGTCATGCCACAATGACATTGTGTTGACAGCCATTGTCGTGGCGTTGCGCCCGCGCAATCATTTTATACGCATGTCATTCTTTGATGATGGCGAACATTATTGCTTTGTTGTGAAATATCGTTATGTCATAATTAGCTTTAAAAGATCTACTTTCGTGAAGGAGAACTTTGTGAACATTTTAATTGAATTTTAACCGACTTTAATAAGGGAAGAGGTTCACAAATCGTAGAATCACTCGGTGTTGGTCCGGGCTCCTTTTAAAGAATAGTACAACTGCCGTTCTGCCAGGTGGGTGGTAAAAGGTGACCGATTAGCTATACGAGTCACTACCATCGTGACTACTAAGTGGTAGAGTTCTGCAACGTCTCGCCCGAGTATATATGGTACAAACGCTGTATTCCGTCCGCAGTAGCGTCAATGCTTGTCATTGTCGTGTTCCGATTTGGAGGGCGAGGTAGCCGTTAGACTCATGCACGTGGCATTAACACCTTGCCACAAGGCAGCAACACACCATTAACATCTTTGGTGTCTATAAGCGATGGTTTCTTTTTCCATCAGGATAGTCATCTGTGTGTTTATTATCTTATATTTAGAAAAATATTCACTGATAATGCACTTATCCACATTTGAAATAATTTTCGGAAAGAAGTGTATAAGAAACACAAATCATTTCGTCAGTCAGTTTAACTAGAATGAATTATGCCAAATGAATGCTGCTATAAATAATAATAAAATATTATATCTTATGTGATGACATGTTGTTTGTAATTTGAAGCGTTATCTACATATATCCACACTTAATACTATAAATGTGAAAGTCTGTCTGTCTGTTGTGATTTCACGGCTAAACCGCTGAACCAATTTAAATGAAATTTGGCATGGAGATAATTGAAGATCCGAGTTCGAACATAAGCTAAGATTTTTTGAAATCAACCCCTAAGAGGCTGCAATAGAGGATGAATGTTTGTATGACAATCTCCTCGCGGGCGAAGTTGCGCGTGTCCGTTAGTCTAATAAGTCTACAGTGTTTTAGTACCTCAGGACAAACAAAGTCAGGACTCCTTTTAAAGAATAGACTGTCTACTATTCGACCAGGCAAATTGTAAGAGACGAATGATTGTTCAATGTCCAATCTTGCTTTTACCGTTGTGACTGCTAGGTGTTGAGTTCTATAGGTCTCTTATAGGTTTGGTTACTGTTTCAGAACTTTCAGAAAGAGGGTGACTCTTACCTTCTTCTAACGCAATAGCGTCAGTGCTTATCACTGTAGAGTTCCGGGTTTAAGACTAAAATAGCGTGTATGTTTGTGGTCTAAGATCCCTTCCATTGCAAATCACCTTTGACATGTTTTATGTGTATAGCCAATAGTTATATCAAGAGAATTATCTGCTTGTACGCTATCCTATGATATAAAAATCATTCTTTTTTCACCTAGTAAATTGAGTAGGGTGGCCCATGTGCACTGTAAAAAAATGAAGATAAATAAAAAAATGAATAGGTATATCGAATTCGATCCCCGGCTGGGGAGCAAAAGTGCTACTAATGTTTTTTCGGGGTCATATTCGTCACAAATTAACCTGCTACTTAATGACCTGGTTAATTAATCACTCTTTAAAAGTTAAAAATATTTAGCTATTTAGCTCTACGGAAATCGTTAACAGCAGTAAAGAGAAACAATTTGACTCGCAGCTGACGTCAAAGGCGAAAGCATAAAGTTTGAAATCGTAATTTATATCTTTGTTATCTTTATGACATCATAATAAATGTTATCCAGAGATTTGTTAATACGTTAGCAATAACAATCGAATGATACACCTAATTTAATAAAGCATAGCCCAAGAGTCGACGACACCTGAGACCGTGGACGTAAAAATGTCGGGGTCGTGTCCAATCAATCTTGGTCCGTACCTGCGCTGGAGATCGGTTCTGCGAGATAACCCTACCTCAATGCGTAATACCATTAAAACAACGGTGACAAACAAACCAAAAAATATATCTTTTACAACTCACAATATAATCGACCATTCGAATTTATGCTTTTTGCAATTGTAATTAAGTTTCAATTGGAATGTGGATGTTTATTTTTATATTCGATGATTAAAAATGTGAGATGATCATTGCGGGGGCTCCCACTGAGAAGGTTTGTTTAAGTTCTTTGTTTTTCTGGAATCCTGGTCGTGGGTCCATTTTAATTAATGCCCATCACGTATTTTTTTCGACGCTCGTTTTATCGTGCATTTTTTTCAATCGATTTTTTATTTTCATTTTTGAAATATGCCCGTGGGTAGCGTGTGACGCGATATCTCGATGTCTCCTATTGTTTTCGATTTGATATATTTATGCGTTACCTTCTCGGGAACGCGTTAACTTTGTTTTTTTTTAATGCGGTGACTTGGTGACGGGCTATCGTGCATCATCGATTGTTCCAAACGCCGACTGCTGATGTTATTTATATGGGATGCCCAAATTTTAAATGCAGCTGTGGCAGTCGCTTCTTTTGGGTATGTCGCGATATTTATTTATAATTTAATAAACAAACGTAGCAAAATTTCCACCTTTCTAATAAAACGCGAACAAACAAGAGGGCAATAAATAAGCAGACGACTCTTTGAATGATGATTTACGCTAATATAATTCAAAGATGGTGTTGATGATGTCTCCAATGTTGGTCCAGGTCATCTTTTAAGAATAAGCCATCTGCCGTTCGGCCTGGCCATTCGTAAAATGCAAACATTTGGCCAAACATATCACTACCACCGCGACTTCTAGGTGGGGTGGAGTATTGTAACGTCTCGTCCGGATTCAGTACCACCGTCCTACTTATTCCTGCCGCAATAACGTCAGTGCTTGACACTATCGTAATCTACTTTCGAGAGTAATTTTGCCAGTATGTGGCATTATTATCTCGCCACACGCATAGTAACGCACCAATAGCATTCTTTAGAGTCTATAGGCCTTGGTTGTTTCTTTACATCAGAGAGCCACTGCTTGTTTACTATGCTATAATATAAACAAAGAAAAACACACACTTGTATTCCCTATTTCAACCTCTCAAGGGTTTATTTCAAATCAAAATTGGTCAAGCGGTTTGGCCCTAAAAGCGTAATAGACTGACAGACTTTTTATGATATTAGTATTAATATGGTCATTTCAATAATATACTATAGTCCGTACGTTGTAGCATGGTGCGGGTGACAGTTTTAGTAACGTTTCCATTCACTCTTGAAAGTTGCCGCGATTCACAAATAATGACTTAGTATTTCAGTCTTATCACATTCGTAATATATTAAATCACTAGCTGTGCCCGCGACTTCGTTCGCGTGGAAAAAATTCTAAAATAAAAACCTGCATAGTTCCCGTTCCCGTGGGATTTCCGGGATAATAACTATCCTATGTCCTTTCTTGGGTCTCAAACTATATTTGTACCAAATTTTATCCAAATCGGTTCAGTGGTTTGGCCGTGAAAGCGTAACAAACAGACAGACAGACAGACAGTTACTTTTTGCATTTATAATATTAGTATGGATTAATAATTGTAGTAAATTAATCTCAACCAAGTCTACAAATAAAATCAAATTGAAAGAAAAATTAAGCAAAGTGTTAAGCCCCGTTTTCACTTTGATTAGTATTTTTGCTTAACACTAAGCACCTGCATTAAACACTTGCACTCGGGCAAGTGTTTAATGCAGGTGCTTAGTATTAAGCGAAAAAAACACGTGAAGACAGCAGTTGATCAGTGCGAGTGATTATTAATCAGCGTAGTTAAAGTGAATAGATGTTGATTACTAATCATTCGCACTGATCAACTGCTGTCTTCACGTATTTTTTGCTTAATACTAAGCACCTGTATTAAACAATCGCGCACTAATCAAAGTGAAAACGGGGCTTTATGCGTTTAACGTTACGCCATAGACGTATTTAGTGATGGGATATACTGCTAAGATGTTTTCAATGTCGAAGTAGATCATCGTCAGTATTTATTATCACTGGCTTATTTTAAGTTGGAAAATAAGGCTGCGTTGAAATTGCACGTACCTATTGCTTTTTTCTTGACATACGGGTAGCATCGCAACACATACGGCTTTGATGTCTATAGACGACGTCTTTCACTATCAGGGCTTTTTTATACCCTAGCTTTTTTGCTATTTTACGTTAAATATTATAATATTTGAGCTATTCATTTATTAAAACCGGCGTCTTTGTTTCAGTAGCATCGCGGAGGCAATAAAAAACTTGTGCTGTGATTGCAAGTGTCCTGTAATCTAGTGATACTTAAGGCTGTCATGTATGACTAGACTGCAGGACACTTTACGAAGAGTCTTCTCAGTGTTAAACCCTTTTCGAAGAATAGATCAACTGCCGATTCCTTTTTATTTTTGGATGCTTATAGACTACACTTAGAGTGTTATATCTTAAGAAATTATATAGAGTCCACTCCAGACACACAACGTGACACGATATATATATATATATATATATATATATATATATATATATATATATATATATATATATAGACACGGAACGGCTCTGATAATTTCGACGAAATTTTGAATTCTTTCTCAAGCAGTCTTTTATTTATTATTTCAATTGATTTAAGTAAGCGTCATCTCCGTGGGAATCCGTTGTCTCGTGAAAAACATCATCCGGGCGAAGCTCGTCGTCCAGCTAGTTATTATATTAATTGACGCACAACAACGAAAGGATACTGAGTTTTGTAGTCAAGTTTTAGTTTTTATCGTTACGCCTTGTTTTCTTTTACGAATTTGATTTTGAGTTTGTTTTTGTATCATAAGATAGCAAACAAGCAGATGGATCTCCAGATGGAGTCAACCATTGCCTATAACCACCAAAATGCTAATAGTGCGTTTTTGTGGCGAGGTCTAATGCCACATGCATAATTTTATCGCCTACCTTACCCTCCAAACAGCAACACGACAGTGACAAGCACTGACGCTATTGCGGCGGGAATAGGTAATGCGGTGGTACCAGACTGGGCGAGACAATGCAGAACTCTACCATCTAGTAAAAAGTTCATAGAAAAAGGCGATCAATACGTCAAGTCAAAGTAAAACTAAAATAAAAATATTATGAGATGTTATAATGTAGCCTGGTCCATCCCAAACTGGACTTAAGACAACAAATATAAAGCGATCAGAGCCGTGTGCTTTCATAAGTGTTGAATATTTGTGTGAAATACAATACTCCTGAGCAATCTTTAAATTATGTCCAAAGGAGAATATTGTTTACTATCATAATTTGTATTTTATGAGCCGGTTTTAATGTTTCATGTAGATGTACAGTCGACTTTAATAAAGCCTATTGCATTTACAGATCCAATATCTATATATATAAAAATCGGTTGCTGTTCGTTAGTCTCACTTTTCGAGAACGGTTGAACCGATTTGGCTAATTTTGGTTTTGAATTAATTGTTGAAGTCCAAGGAAGGTTTAAAAGGTGAGAAAATATAGAAAAAAAATAAAAGTAGTTAAAAAGGCAGAACGTTTGCCCGGTCAGCTAGTTAGCAATAAAAAACTTGAGAGGTGTCAAGGGACACCCGGATGGAACGAAGTTCTTTTTATTATTATTTACAAAAAACCTGTATACACTCAACAAAAATAATCGTCGCGACACCACACTGTTCAATGCGAAATAGAAATGAAAATATTTGGCTTGCTTTCTATAAGAGAGAGAGAGAGAGAGACAGACAGAGAAACATCCGCACGCCGCACAGCTTACAATACCTTACTATAGCAAAAAGTGTTGTAACAACTTTTCGTAAGATTTTTTTCCGTCTAGCCCCTTTCACAACGCGCGATAAGGAACTTCGTAGAATTTCGACCCACGGTCGAATTTCGGGACCCGGTCAAATTTCGGAACCCGGTCGAATTTCGGCACCCGGTCGAATTTCGTCCCGCGGTCGAGTTTCGATTCACGGTCGAATTTCGGCACCCGGTCGATTTTCCATAAAATTTATTTTGACACATCAACATATTTTTTAAAAACTACTTTCGGATCGGAAACGCGGCCACACAACACAACAAAGAGTTTAAAATTTAAATTTTTCCTAGAACTTTTGAAAGCGAATTGAGAGTAATTATTTTAATTACTCAGAAGTTAGCAATTTACAAAGAGAATATTCCTAAATTAAACTCATAAAACGTAAAACTACTAGTCATAACTTTGTAAAAAGGCAAGAGAAAGAAAAGGATGTTTTTTTTTGTAGAGATTTTTCTTTTTTTGCATTGTTACCTCAATTGTCTATTGGTAATGGTGACGGTAAAAATGCATTAAGATCTTTGTTTTACGACCGTTTTTAATTTACGCAACCATAGCCTATAAAAAATGATGATTGACTCAGACAATTCGCTACCTTTAACTCAACTTATTGATGATAAAAACTAGAGCTAGCACAAGTATAAATTTAAAAACACCTTCTTACGTAGAGGTTCTTAAATAAAAGTTCTGTTTTAAATAGGGGCAGGAGTGGTGTGACGACTTAATAATGCCTTAGTTAATGATTAAAAATATTCGTAATTATAGATAAAATTTACTACATCTCAATTCTTCCTCTTCAGCTTGGGTACCGAGGTTCTCTGTTATGTTTAAATAAAGTTTACAACATTTAATGTATTTGACTCTACAATATACTTTATAGATTTTGTATCAAGTGTCATATTTTTTTTTATTTCCAGGTAAGTGTTGATGAAATCGGAGCTGTTTGCTTTCTCAGTGAGTAAATTACTATTTTCCAGTCCGGTGAAGACATTTTATTTAATCAACCTTTATAAACTACGTTTTAGATAAATTTATAACATAGACTTTAGAGCAAGATCTTTAAATGGCGCTCCGCGTACTCCTTATACCTTAAGAACACATTATTTTTAAACAATATATATTTTTTTCTATGTATTTAAACATTTAACAAATATATCGTCATATGACAGTACAAACTCATTGACATCGTTAAAATATTAAGATAGACATTTCAGTGACAAAAAAATCTTATAAGGAAAAAGCCTAACCCTTATAGGATCCCTTCGTTGTCCGTCTGTCCGTCAGTCCGCCTAATAAGGCCTTTTTTCTCAGGAACGCGTTTAGATATCAAGTTGAAATTGATATCAGTTGTGAAAAAATCAAACTAGTAAGTCACGATCAAAAGATATATAATATGATTATTTATGTCGCATACTTTGCGATTTTTTTCTATTTGAAAAAGAAACCAAGAGCTGTAGGAAATTATCCTATAAGGGATAATTCCCTTTGACCCAGAATTATAAAACTTGGCAAAAAGCAATGTCTTACAGCACATGTAAAGGAAAAAATCCGAAAACCGTAAATTTTTAGTTACATCACAAAAAAAACGCGATCAAATGATATACCCTAATGTCGCATATCTTACGATTTCGCAAGAGAATCAAAACTTATAGGATACATTCTGTTGACTTAGAATCTTGAAATATATGTGCAGCTAAGTTTACCTAGTTTGTACGGAACCCTCAGTATCCGAGTCCAATTTGCACTTGACCGGTTTTTTTCTTATCCGTGTTTTAGAAAAAAATGTTATAAATAAGTTTTCCTCTTCATGCCTCATAAAAAAATGTTTTATGGTCTTGGTTACTTTGCAGGTCAAGATAGAGTTTAAATTGACAACGTTGTTATTGATAACTCAACATACGAAAATACAATTTACTGCAAAAAAATGTAGAAATTTTGGTTTTTTTTTAAATAAATATTCTAGGGACAAATTACACTTACTAATCTAACCCCAAAGTAAGCAAATATTTGCGTGTTATGGGTGTTAGTCAACGATACTAATACATAGAAATACATACATAAATACCAGAATATATATAATAAACACCCAAACCCGGAAATACAAACATTTATGCTCATCCCACAAATGCTTGTCCCCGTCGGGGATCGAACCCGAGCCCCGTTGATTGCGTAGTCAGGGTCGCTAACCACTGGACCAACGGGGCGGTCGTTTCATTGTAACAAGACAAAATGTAGGTACGGTTGTACACTAGCAGTTAAACGCAAACAAAATGTTTCGTAAAAAAATGTGTCGTATAGATAAAAATGAAAGACTAATATTGAATAAGTAATATTTTGTTTTTTTTTTTATTAACTAAAATCTCCATCAGCAGCCAATTAAATTAATATGGGGGGCAATTATGAAAAATCCCGATTTCACGATTGCACGATTATCCCACTGACGTATTTACATACACATCAAGGTATACAATCTAAGAATTCATCTCTCGCTTAATGCTGTAATTACCGACATGCAGATATTTCTGCGCGGCTATCTGAAGGAACGAATAAACTCGTTGAATTATTCACTTTGAAAGTTGATATTTGTGAAATCCAAGATCGCGTGCACCAATGCCGCTCTATGCTTGACTGGAGATTGGGTGTGGCTAAGCCGGCGCGAATCCATCGCCAAACGCGAATAGTGCGTCTATACGCTTTTTTATTACTGTCTTTATAAGAACACGCCGGCTGCTAAGACTCTTTACACACTTTACACTACCTTCCGACAGTTTCGATCAACCTGATCATGGCATGTCAGTCTTGGTCTTCCTCGGTACCTACTTCCTTCCACAATCGCATTGTATGACTGTTTTGTTAGCCTTTCATCTATCACTCTCTGTACATATCCAAACCAACGGATGAGATAACTAATTAAATAAACTATTAATGTGTTTAGCACTGCAAATCCCATGCTACGGAAAGCTTAAAACTTTTTTAAACAAAGAAAAACTTTGTCATGGCTGGATTTGAACCATCGACCATCTTGTCCTTTGCAGTTGATGGTTTTTTAAATTTAAAAAATTCGGAAAGAACGTTACTGAATTGTGCCTGTAAATATAGCAGTAACACGTTTGGTTTTGGTTTTCTTTTACTAACTGCCTGACAAGATGACGTGGTACGTAGTCCTCTGTTGGTTCGGGCACCCTTTGAAGAATAAACAATTTGCCGTTCTGCCAGGCAGTTTGTAAGAGGCTAACTATTGACTGTGAGTCACTACCATTATGGCTATTAGGTGGTAGAGTTCTACATTGTCTCACCGGGTCTGTTTCTATCGCCTCTCCTATTCCTGCCGCAATAGCGTCAGTGCTTGTCACTGCCGTGTTCCAATTTGTAGGTTAAGGTAGCCGGTAAACTTATGCATGTGGCATTAAGACCCAGCCACAACGATAACGACGCACCATTTTGGTTGTCTCTTTACATCAGGAAACCCATTTGCTTGTTTCCTATCTTATAATATTTAAAAAAAATATCAAAAGGAATGTCACCAGGAAAGCCTTATGATATAAAAAGGGTGTTCGTAATATGGATGAAAAGGCTCTCAGGAAGAAAATTATGTGAGCGTCATCTTGTATCTGAGTAAAGTAGGTAAGCGAGCGTTCTGCTGCTTAGACCGTAGACGTGTGATCGCGCCGATGTGGCTTGATGCTAAAACATCTTGCATTAAAAACATCTTGTAACGGGTAATGTATGTTGTTTGTATTGAGGATAATACTGGAGGTTCTATAAAATACTTTGTAGGTATATTCGTTAACGAGATTTCTTCTCATTAGTGACACTGATTACAAAATAAATAGTAATTTGATGCAATAACTTTAATTCCTAATTTATTTTAATAAATCTTATTATTAATTTAAGACAATAAGTAAATCTATATTTCAAGCAATAAATTTTGATATGAAACAAATAACTCCTACATTCCGATTAATATGTATCTATATCGTTAGAATGATTATCCATAAGACGTCTATGGCTATATCTGTATATTAATAAGTGAAGCAAAACTTTGTACCCCTTCTTTCAGTAATCACACGAATGTCGAGGATGTAATTTGGAACAATTAAACTTAACATTGCGGAGGAGTGCAAGAACTGGCAAGAACCTAATATTTTGAAATAATATGTATTAGAAATACATTAAATTAAGAATAATAAACATTACACACATTCATGTGGCATACTTGATTAATACACACACATATTGTATATATACTATTATATATATGGCTAAAGTTTCTTGTCAAACCTAGAAAGGATTTTATTGTTTAGTATATGGTCGAATTTCGATTCCGGGGTAAACGCCAGTATGGGAAACTTTTTATGACTTACACATTAAATATGTATTAATTGATTGGTTGTTAATGAACAACAAACAATACAAATATACCATTTTAAATATTACCGTGACGGTTTATTTCCCATACGTACTTGACCTGTTTTACATATGGTCAGATAATAATCCGCACCTTCATATTAGCTACCTGTAATGAATATTACTTGTAACTTACTACAACCAAGCTAGTTTAGTTAGTTTTACGAGGCATTCGATTTTTGCTACGAGATTCTATCACCATTTTCAGATTCACGGCTGCCTCTGAGATTTTGTAGTCGGAAACTAATGCTCAGTAATTTAATTTTTATCTAACAGCTAATATAGAACCTTTATGATCTTCAGTGGAATAGTAACGTAACTAATAATACTATCATTAAGTAATGAATGAATGTACCTACGACTACTTTATTTGCGAAAATATTGTATGCTTTAAAGGACGAAACCGGTCGTTTAATTTAAATAATTTAGTGGATACTTATAGTGGAATAAAAGTACAAGTGTATTGTAAAGTAGTTTAAACAAATAATAATGGAATTTCACCAAATGCCGACGATTGAAAGTATAAACTCTAATACTGTATGCCACTAACATATTCCATTGTATAACATACGGTGTGCAAATGTTTAACATTTTATACATATCTTTAAACCGTTTACGAAAAGTCTTACTGATATAATAATTAAATAAACATTCAGAAAGCAAATTACCCGAATTGATATAACCCCAAAGCAAGCTAATTATTTTCTTGTGATATAGGTGTTATTCAACAATACTGTTACATGGAAATACGTATATGAATACTGTATGTAACATCTTATCTATACATATAATAAAATCGTAGGAAAGTCAAAACTGTACATTGAATAATTTTTTAAAAGAATGCTAGGGGCGTGATCTACAATCGATATCGAAACAAAAAATATAGTTTTTAGAATTTTTGTCTGTTTGTCTGTTTGTCTGTTTGTCTGTTTGTCTGTTTGTCTGTTTGTCTGATTGTCTGATTGTCTGTATGTTTGTTTGTCTGTATGTATGTCCGGGGTAAACTCAAAAGTACTGTATGGATTTACTTCAAATTTTGCGTGAATATTACTAACAGGTCGAGTCAACATATAGGCTATATATTATCACGCTATCACCTACGGGGGAGGAGCTATGCGGAGTAAACGAAGTCCGCGCGGACGAAGTCGCTGGCAACAGCTAGTGTTTAATAAAAAATAAACATTTATGCTTACACACAAATGCCTGTTCAATATCGGGAATCGAACCCGAACCCCATTGATTGCATAGTTACTTTCGTTAACCATTTCACTAGGGGGCTTCAATATATGGAGAAGAGTTAAGAAAGTGATAGGAAAGATTAAGTATTTATTTCTCAATTCCCGGCCTGTAAAACACAGAATTTTAATTAAAATTGGATCGGTAATAACTAAAAGATATTTCATGAACCAGGCAATTATAAACTAAAGATGTAGATTTATTCCCTGTAGCCGGGTCATTCCCTAGACTCCAGCAGGGGTGGGGCGAGGTAACATAGTGTTATTTGTGTACAAATTTATCTATTTGTCCGACATCTCGCGTTACCCTCCCAAGGGCATACGGATTACGGCCCCGGGACTCGGCTAATAATTCACTGTGCACGCTACTGCTATGCATTTTTAATAGGAGATACATCTCGGCTGGATCTAGGTTTTAATATTTAAATGAATACACATAAGACTTAAACTTCTTATTGATTTAGACTCGGGTTAACTGTATTCGAAGGATAGCCGATAAGAGCCATTAATAAATTACGTCACACGAATTTCATGATTTTTTGACCCCTCCCCGTCCTTGTCACAGCTGGTCACATTTGTGAGACCCCCCTCCCCCTCGCTCCTGCCTAGTGTGACGTCACATAGTTTACAATTTTACATTGGAATAATTATTGTTTTATTTGTACAGGTAGTTTTTTTTAATATAGTGTTGTAATACTTAAATATTATATTTTGAAAAATTGTGATGTCCTAAAATTTGTGACTTTACCCCTTGTCACACAATATCACACTTCGTTCCCCCTTCCTCCCCCTTAACGTGTTTCATAATTTCTGGATGGCCCCTAAGCAGATGGCTAAATGGACTAATAGATTTTAACCCCGTGTTGATCCGGTCTTATGAAGAATAGACCATCTGCCGTTCTGCCAGGCAGTTTGTAAAAGGTTTTTGCAAACTGCCTGGCAGAACGATTGGCTATACGTGTTACTACCATCGTGATCATTAGCCTATTCCTGCCGAAATAGTGTCAATGGTTGTCATTGTCGAGAATCCGGTTAGGAGGATAATGTAAGCCGGTAAATTTATGCACGTGGCATTCGACCGACCAATCGACGGGACTCGGGTTCGATCCCGACGGGACAAGCGTTTTGTGTGATGAGCATAAATGTTTGTATTTCCGGGTTTGGGTGTTTATTAAATATATTCGAGTATTTATATATGTATTTCTATGTATTAGTATCGATGACTAACACCCATAACACAAGCAAATAATTTGCTTATTTTGGGGTTTGATCAGTAAGTGTAATTTGTCCCGAGAATATTTATTTATTTATTTTTTTGCTATCCACACACCTACGCTATACCACATAAAACGTACCATTACGATTTTTAGTATTTTATTCTGTAGGCGATGATTATCTCTTGTCTTCAGAAGTCTGGCTGTATGTTATGATATATAAAAAAACAGGGTCAACATAGGCTGCGTTTTTTCAAATACCAACAACAAGGGAGTGGAACAACAACAAGAGCATGCCAATTGGTACGAAAGATCATATTGATGACATGTTACTTGAATTCGCGGACGAAATTGCGGGGTTAAGCTAGTGCTTTACAATTTAACCGCAAAGTTAATGACGACTCTAATGCGAGTGATCGACGTACGAACCTATACCGGGGTTTTAAAGAACGACGGTTTTACTCGCGGCTCGTTGGTGCTGATCGACTAGCGAGCTAAACCGTCGTATCTGAGAATTGTGAAAAAAATACAGTAAACATGACGAGTCGCGGGCTCGTCAGTATATAAAACCGCAGTATACACGCGCAAGCATAACCGACAAGTCATAAAACCGGGCTTTACTCGCCCGTCGGTCAGGACCTTAATGTTTCCCTTTTCCAATGAATTATATTTGAAATCACTTTTCAACTCACTAAACGTTTTAGATTGATATCTATGTATATAAAACATGTTAATAAAAGTATAAAATTTTGGTTATTTTTCCGGATTTTTTGATTGCTATCTCAATACGACAGCGAGCAAAAAATATAACTGGACTGGAACTGGAGTTATTAATTCAATTTTTGCAGTTTCAAAAATTGCCGTATCTCTTTAAACAAGGATTCTAATCAGATAGATATTCCTGCTGTAATTAGCGTTGTGTGTGTTCTCTCTCTTGTCGCTGCTTGCACTTTCAAATATAATGCGATAGACATTGTCTGCATTATTTCTATTTCCATTATTGCAATTACTGACTACAATCACAGACGACAAGGACCGCTGATCTGGAAAATTGAAACTGGGGTGGACACCATCTCGTTATATTTCGACAATATTAATTGAACTATATTGTTATACGTATATCAATGTGATTAGGGCGAAAATCGTGTGTCTCGATTGTAATCTAGGTTTGTCGTGAAGAGATGGAACGGTCGTCCCATGTGATTTTTTTGGATTTAGAGTTTTGAGTCATTATTTGTAAATTATTTGTTATTTTTGCTATAATATCTGGCAACATCTATGAATATATAAACGTGCTGTTGTTAGCCTGCTAGTCCAGGTGGTGTAAGTGTTATAAAAGAAGGCCAGTCATTTCTTAAAAGGTGAAATTTGGCTTTCTTTCATTTGTTCATTTTTTTTTATCAAGAAATTTTCTTATAATTTCTTGCAAGACCACGATATCCGATCATTAGTTTCAATTCGAGTGGAAAATATTTCCAAAGCAGTCCAGGCATATTTGTGTAATCGGAAAATATGTAATTATAATCGGGAAACGTATAATCTATATATATAAAAATCAATTGCTGTTCGTTAGTCTTGCTAAAATTCGAGAAGGGCTGAACCGGTTTGGCAAAATTGGTTTTGAATTAATTGTTGAAGTCCAGGGAAGGTTTAGAAGGTGAGAAAATATGGAAAAAATAAGAGTAGTTAAAAATAGAACAGCGTTTGCCGGGTCAGCTTGTTATATAATAAAAGATTCCGATGAATTGAGTACAAGATGTACCTTTTTTCGAAGTCGTATAAAAATGTGTGTACCCATTAATTAAAAATAATGAAATAGTTACAATAAATTTACAAACTTTGCTAACACGGTGAACAAACCTCATTAGTATTAAAAAAATCATTGAGCAATAAATCACTGAATGTAATAGACAAAGAATACTCGCCCCATCCCCAAGCCCCGGGGAAAATCGCGACACGATGATCTTTTCGGGAATAATGATGTCATCAAACACTAATCCGAAAGCTTTCATGTGAATTGAAAATCAACCCTCTCGTAGTAACACAAAAACAACTTTATTGCTTTATAAGTAAGACCTTTTTTAGTTAAACACGCGATTTTTTCTAAATCCGCCGATATCTGTGGTACCAGTATGTTACTATAATATAAATATACACAAAATTGAACTCTACCTCATAGCTTTAAGGTATATTATAAACACACGTGTTCAAAAGAGCATGAAATGGTAATCCTATTTCCATTTTGCTTCAAGATGTTCCAAACTCTGTTGTTACCGGCATAAAGTTTAATTTTGTTTGCAGTAGTTATAAAGGTAGTTACACACTTGCGTTGTTTCGTTTCGATACATTAACGGAGTGATTTATAGGCGGGAAACAGCGGAGTCAAAACATGCGGGGTACGCAATGTTCAGTAGATAGTCGTAGTAACAGCTAGGGATGTTCCATTCAGAGGCACTAGAAAACTTTATCGATGAGAATTTTGTGAGTCTTACTACATATGCAGTGGTTCTCAATACAACCCAGTCTCACAAGATTGGGTTGTACTGAAAACGTTTTTGACTTTTATTTGAACTCTTAAAAGACCACATTTCTTCCAAATAGCTTGTAAAGGCGGATCCTAAGTATGTTGCTTCCAACGTGATTCCTAGATGCTAGATTTAAGTAACATTGTTAATGTACTGAGGAATCGCCTTTACAAGCTATTAGAAAAAAATATGGTCTTTAAAGAGATCCAAGTCAAAGACGTTCTCAATACAACTCAATCTCACGCCACTGCATATGTTGTATACTCAAAAAATTCTCATCGATGAAGTTTTTTGGTGCCTCTTAAAGGATTAATGGTAAGCCCTTGTACAGTACCTAACGATTAAAATGTTAATGCTTGTAACTGGCGTGCTCTGGGTTTGAGAGTGAGATACCTGACATGTTGGGTCCGTGTTGGTCCACGTCCACTTTGTAGAATATACCATCTGCCGTTTTGCCAGCCAATTCGTGAGAGGCGAACGATTGGCTTTGCGAGTCATTACCATCGTGGCTATAGGTTGTAGAGTTATGCATTGTATCGCCTGGGTCTTGTACCACCGCCTTACCTATTCCTGCCGCAATAGCGTCAGTACTTGTCACTGTCGTATTCTGGTTCCGGTACTATACAGTAAGGTAGCTGGTGAAATTAAGGATGTGGTATTAAAAGCCGCCATAAGAATAGCAACGCATTAATAACAATCTTTGGTGTCTATAGGCAATGGTATCTTTTTCCATCAGAAAAGCCATCTGCTTAACATCCATAACACAATCCAATAATTTTCTTGTTTTGGTGTTAGACTAATTGGTATCCAGCGTTGGTCAGCTATATTTATTATTTTATTTTTGATTATAATAAAATAGGTCTTTGTCTTATATTCGTGTAGGTACACACCCCTAGTAATTTCTGTTGCGATTCCCCCGGGAGTGTGTAATGTTTCAAGAGCTCTCTTCCGAATTAGGCTCTCCAGAGTCTGCTTTAGGGCGGATTTCGTTTTTTGTCTGCCATATTGTCGGCGGATTAAAGTTTTTATTTTTTAGAGGGTTCGTACCTTTAATACTCGGTATCGTAGTTCAGTTTACGGTGTGAAGTCGAGGGTCGCAGGTTTGATCTTCGGCTTTACGCTTTTTTGACAAACGGACATGTTTGTACATGGTACTCGTTTGGAATTCGTATTATAATCACTGAACAAGTAAAAATGTCTGTCCTAGTTATCGCTAGAATTAGGCGTTAATGCTTCCTGAGTCTGTGTTCCCCGACGAGTACAATCTGGGGATCTGCAAGAGCAGAGTGAACAGGTACCTTCTAGGGAAGCATGTTTCATCTTAGGCCTCATTTTAGCTTACCATCAGGCGAGATCGAGGTCAAGCGCTTACCTATCGATAATAAAAAAAAGTTAAACGTTATTACATGTACAACATGCGGCGATTAGGATCACCACTTAAAAGGCCGGCAACCTCTGGTATTGCGGATGTCCATGGGCGGCGGTGATCACTTATCATCAGGTGCACCTCTTGCTCGTTTGTGGCCATAAAAAAAACCACTCATCTCGCCAACCAACATACTGGTGAATTACGGAAAACTGAAAAAAAGTTCGTTTCATTCTGCCTACCTTGCAAGGTAACCGGTGTGATGATAATTTTTTAATAAATTGTCATTACAAAATAAAAATGTCTTAACCCTTTCAAAAGTGTTTTAGCAAAACAAATTAATGCCCATAAAACACAATTCAGCATCCATCGTTAACCCTTCGCTGTCCTGAATAAAATTACTCGGCTCACCCCAACCCCTTCGACCCCATGCTTTTAAATTATGATGCATTAGTGCGGCGTGCTGGTGCGTTTCACGTTGATTGGTTTACAAGGCTTGTGTCTTGAGTATTTCCAGCCATTCTGTACAAACTTGCGAAGATATTTTTTCGCATTTAATCTGGAAACGTAATAGTAACAAAGACTAGGCCTATCAATAATTGAGGCCTTCATCACTGCTATGGAATAGTTAACTAGTTTTATAGATATGTCAGCGTGACTACACTATCGCACGGGTTTGATTGCCAACAAGGGCCATTTGTGTTTTTTGTTTGTTTTGATAATTATTAAATATATTTCACTATTTATATACATAGATATGTTGCTTTGCGTGTTAGTAATGAAAACTTGGAACAGTCAAAAAAAATAACTACGGTTGTAATGTAACGGAAACTTTGAACATAGATTTGACGTACTTTGGAAAGTCAGATTAATTTGAAACTTGGCGGTCTTATCAAGGACCGATGATAATACAGTAATATAAATAGTCATGTTATCTTTACCAGGATCTTCAGGATTAGCGATTTGTATTTCTTTACCAGCGGGGCTAATACGTATCTCGCAATGCGCAATTATCGTAGGTAATTGTTTAGTTATCGCAAGACGCAAAATAGCCATATATATTAATGGCAATCTAAAAACACACTTTTGTAGAAAATCGAACTAAAAAAATAAAAACAATTGGTTTAAAAAACTAGAAAACACGTTTTAATACAAAATCGAACTAAAAAATGAAAAATAAATAATACCTAGTTTAAAAGTTAAAAAATCACGTTTTTTTTTAAATAATAAGATAGCAAACAAGCAGATAGGCCTCCTGATGGAAAGAGACAGCCATCGCCTATAGACATCAAAGGTGTTAATGGTGCGTTGCTATCTTGTGGCCAGGTCTAATGCCACATGCAGAAGTTTACCGGCTACCTTACCCTCCAAACCGGAACACGACAGTGATAAGCACTGACGCTATTGCGGCAGGAATAGATAAGGCGGTGGTATCAGACCCGGGCGAGACAATGATGAACTCTACCACCTAGTAACTATATTCCATTTTTTTATTTAGTAGCTTTTACGAAAATAAAAAATTAAAATAAATTCAAATTAAGATTAGTGTAAATAAGAAAAAAATGACACCATGCACCCCACGCCTTTTTTACAATGCAATACATTTTTTTCTTGTTTACACTATTCTTAATTTTAATTAATTTTTTATTTTTTAGTTTGGTAATGGCGTGTTTTTTTTTAGTTTTTTAAACTATTATTTTTAATTCATTTAACATATCTTATGCAATATGCATATTATATAAAAATATTAACGTTTTGTATTTCTTCATGCTCAGTCCGCGTAATTATCGTAAAAAAAAATTATACGAAAATTATGCGGGCTGAGAATTACAAACTTCTTTCTTAACGTATTAATATATAAATATATACTTGACTACAATTCAATATTTTATTTTTTGTCGATGTGACATGTATCTATATCTAATTTTATTTACGCTAAATCATAGCTTTCTATTACTAAGAGACCTTAGCTAAGCGAATCTATAGGGATTCCTTATAAATTACGGAACCTTAATAAAATGTATCAAAACAAGCAAGAAAAGAAACATCATTTTTACAGTTTGCCAAACATTTGACATGAATCGTTAAAAATATCGTCCCCCGCCATTTCGTTAAGTGCCTCGAGCTATTAGGAAGCTACCTCCAGGGCAGAAACACCTGGCGACAGTGTAATGTCCCTTTATTCTATTAATACTAAATATTTTAGGGCGAGTTTAATGCGCTCCTTCCATTAGAAGATGCTGTAAATTATAACCTACTTAAATCCATGAACGCCTGGTGCTTAGCTACTGGTTTAAAGACAGCATAAATGTCATCTAGAATATAAATAGATATTTTTGGCTCCTCAATCTAATTGGTTGGGTAGATCGAGAGTATACCCTCGCATAGAATTTGTTTTGATTATCGGGTCAGACAATTTATTTTACTAGTGGAAGTGTCTAATAAAATTCGATTCACTCTGCCTACTTACTGCAATGTGATATTTATATGATTCCTCATGTTTGTATTCATCCCTTCTGAACAGTTTTTCCCTTCCCGATTGGCAGTTTATAAAATGAGAATGATTGGCCAAACCGCGCCATTTACATTTCGGTGTCTATTGGGCGATGGTTATCTTTTTTTTATCGTAAGAAATAATTATAAAAATTTCTTTAAACCTAAATACCATATATATAAAGGTGTTCCGTTTTAATAATACGCACATTGTACATATTAAGCCTTAGGTAGCCATTCAAAAATTGTAAACCAATTAATAATTCTCATAACACTTATAAAACCATCGAGATATATCAAGTTACTATTTCTAAACACTAAATTTTGTTTATGATATTAATTATAGACATTCCATATTGAAATCATAAATTAAATATTTTATCACATGACAGACATATAAAACCATAAAATATTAATTAGAATGATATGATAATCACTAGAACAAATATTAAATGAAGTTATAGGATAGCACTTCAATTACAATTAGACTTACTAAGTAATGACGTAACACTTTCAAATTTAATCACTTAATTAGTATATAATAATTACACTTCCTTGCATTTGAAAATAATGAATTAATTAGGCAGGAGCATATAATTATTACTTGGTAATTAATAAATATTGAACAGTAAATTAAACATTATATTAAATGACAAATAATAATAAAATTTTGAATAAAATAATTCTTAAATAAATTAAATCATAAAAAAAAACAAATATTGTAAAAATTGTGCAACCGTACAAGAATCCATATATCCATATTTTCCATACTCTTCCATACTAATATTGTAAATGCGAAAGTCTGTCTGTACGCTTTCACAGCTAAACCGCTGAACCGATTTTCATGCAATTTGACATGGAAATCGTTGAAAATCCGGCGTCAAACATAGGCTAACGTTTTTTTCAAATATCAACCTCTAAGGGGCTGAAATAAGGGATGAAATTAGTATGAAAAAACTACACCGACGACATGTTAATCTACTCATGGGTGAAGCTACGCGGTTCAACTACTATTAAATAGAATATTGCATTGAAATGGATTTCACCAAATACCGACGTGCTGTAGAATAAGATATTTTAATTTTTTACGTCCAGACTCTCCTTATTCACCAACATTCAAGGAAATATCGACTGGAGACACAGTGGTTAACATACCACCACCAAACTCCAAGCTGCTACTGAGATTCCGCTTAAATACATAACACGGAACGCAATAACTCTGCCCGACTCGGAAATCAAATTCAAAACCTTATGATTTGAACTACAAAATATTATTGAAAAAAAACAATAAACTATCCTAAACGTGATTCGAACTCAGAACTTTTATGTCTCAGACATCGCCACTAAGTTATCTTCAAATTATGGAAATCTGATGACACACATTACGATATCTAAACGTATGTAAATGAATTCACCAGTAACAAGATCGTTAATAACACAGAATAATTGAATTACATTCATACTTATACAAACATATTTGACATTTTCAAATAATATTTGCCTCGCTTGCCTACGTTACAAACTAACTACACTGTATTTATCACAGAGACAGTCAAGTTTTTATATATTAGGACAAAACGTGGGCTCAAATGAAATCATAAAAAATATATTACACTTTTCTTAAGGGTATTGGTGTAATGAAAACAAATGACACAGACACACTTGCGTCTCATAAAAAATGTAATTCATGGCCGGTCGGGAATAGGAGCGATTGAATTTAATGTTTCACGGAATTTCATTCTTTATTTTTTAGTAGCGACGACACTTGAATTATTACGTGAGTGGATTTAATTTTTGATATTGTTTGTTTTTTTGTAATTACAATTATTAGAATTGATGTTCTGATTTGGGATGATTACAAGATTGTTGGTGTGTCATATGGAACCATTTTGAAGGATTCCACGGAATTGTATTCAAATATTTCCAGTTTTGTTTTTGAGATGAAAAATTTATTGGTCGTGTTGAGGGATAAAACTATGGAGGTAAGGGGAGGACCGGCTCTGTGTATAAGAAATGCCCATCAAAAAATATAAAGCACTGGTCGCGCCATCGTCATAAATGCTAAATCTTTAAATTAAAAAAAAGCGGTAAAAGCGCTATTAAACACATTTCTAGTAAATCGTTAAATTAGCGCTGTAGGCGTTAAAAACTTACGCTCAGCACACTTCACTCGTCCGTCTACGACAGCTATATATAGGAGGAAAGTTGTATAAGTATATTAGCAAAGAAACCGTGACCAGGCGGCCAACAGCCCCGAAACTATTTCCCACCCCCATTAGGGGCGCGAGACGTCTTACGAGTAGTATATTAGTAGTATAGTAGTACTAGTAAGTAGTAGTACCAGCGACTTAGTTAATTCAGATGGCTTAAGTATGAAAATGATAGAACGACCAAAAAGATAAATTGATTTATAAACTTTTTCATCACCTTATTAATTAAACTTTTGTAGCATCAGTCGAAAGTATTGCACCGTATTTTATAACTAAATTTTACTAAATTTGTTTTGAAAATTATAATATCTATACATATAATAAAATCGTAGGAAAGTCAAAACTGTACATTGAATATTTTTTAAAAGAATACTTGGGGCGTGATCTACAATCGATATCGAAGCCAAAAATATAGTTTTTAGAATTTTTGTCTGTTTGTGTATTTACTTCAAATTTTGCATGAATATTACTAATAGGTCGGGTCAACATATAGGCTACATATTATCACGCTATCACCTACGGGGGTGGAGCTGTGCGGAGTAAACGAAGTCCGCGCGTACGTAGTTGCGGGCAACAGCTAGTAGCAAATAAGCAGACGGCTTCCCTGACGGAAAGAGATAAACATTGTTTGGACACTAATTAATATGTTAATTATTAGTTGCTATCCTTGAACAAAGATGTAATTACTCCAAAACGAAATATGGCAATGATAAGCAATGACATGCGACAGGAAAAATTAATGCGGTGGTACTGAACCCGGGCGAGACGTTTCAGAACTTTACCACCTAGCTAGTAGTCATCTGGATACATAGCTTTTGTAGCTATTTAAGATGCAAATAGTACACGAGGGGTCCGGACCATCCGGGTGAAAATAATGTAAATAAGGTACCAAAGCCTAATTGCCTATTATTTATTTAAGATTACAATACTGAATTGTTATTCATGTGTGTATGTATTATTTTATTATTATATTGACACACATCTATGTACTGGATTACACTTTTTATAAGTAAACACTAATGCAACAAAGTTCCTTTTTTGACCGTCTCGTGGGCGCATCATAGCGGACTCACTGAAAAACTGTTATGGCAATAATTACTATAGCGTATGCTGAGATGAGATCCTTTTGGTATCACTATAAAAATGCTTAAAACCATATTTTATTAGTTTTTGTTTTTATCTTATTTTTTTCTCGGTAAGTTATAGTTTAATTTTCATTTTTTGTATACTACCAACATGTAAACTAAAACCATTGTAATGTAGTGTCTGCCGGAATAGTTTGTGTAAAAATGATGGTACCTACCAATAAATATTATCTTATCTTAAATGATTATTAAAATTTCATTATTCAGGTGATATTTTCGTTTCAGTGTATTATTTATCGTCGCCAAGTTTGTTTTGACAGATTTGGTTCTAAATAACTGTATGCGTCATAAAAATTGCAACAATTTTGGTGAACATATTAATTTCAATAAAATATGTGTTCCATCATTTATCAAAAAAAGAAAATTATTTATGCCAAAACTAAATATTTAAAAAAAAATATCGTGAATAACTGACCAATTTCTTCGCGGGCTTCGTAGTTGACAAGATCTTTTTTTTTACGGAGAAAATTGTATGGTCTACACAAGATGATAAAAATATTCACGTATGTTTTTTAGTAATTCCCATAATTATTCCTTGTCTAGAGCTTAATTGAGAGGCCTTTTATCAAAACTAAAACGCTTGCGAAATCGATATTCTTATATCCCATGATACATCTGGTTAAGTGGCTAGCTACTACCAGTCAAGCGTTTTAAAGCATGCTGAGAATACTATAAAGCACTGACGCTATTGTAGCGGAATACACGGTTGAAATGTTGCAAAACTCTACCACCTAGTTGGTATTCATGATGTTAGTGATACGTTAACCTCCTCTTGCCTTTTACGAGATGCCTAGCAGTAAGGCAGTTAATCTGTTCTTCGAAAAGGGGGTTAAATTTCTGCTGTACTGTGCAATGAAACAGACAGGTACTGATTAAGCTTGGTAAGTACTAGCAACACCGTGCAGCATACTGCATTATAAAAAGTTTTTATTCAATTCCGCGGGAACAACTCAATTTTCCGGGCTAAAAAGGAGCCTTTGTGCTATTCCAGATCATCATCTACGTGTGTGCCAAATTTCACCCAAATCCATTCATTTTGGCGTGATTGAGTAACAATCATCCATCCAAACATCCAAGCTTTTGCATTTTAATATTAATATGTAGATTTTTCTGAATATTTTTATTGAACTCGATATCGAGTCTAGAATAATATAGGTAATCTAATATGTAGTTATGACATTTAGTAAGTGATACAAATGTATCCTATTTTGAATAAAATTTATTGACTATAGTATAATGTTGAGAAAAAAAATTATATTAGTAATATTACATAGCAAAAACAAAATCTCTTCTACTTTAACCATTTATCAATCTTGTTATGAATGTATTGTCTTCGGTTATCAAAACAAGTTTTTTTGTCACGGACCCCTAAAACTTTGATTTATGTAATGATTTGATAGAACAAGTAATTGAATAACGAGTCACCCAGTGGGCAGGTCGGGTGTTCGAACCCGGTCCTGGCGCCTGCCGCCTGCCGCGCTTGCCTGCTCCTCGCGTCTCGTAAAATTTTATATCTAACCGATAAATATCATTCGGTGAATCACATAGACTGAAATTAGGCCTAGATTAAACATCTAGACTGTATTGTTACAATGTAGACTGGACAATCTAAAATAAGTTTCGTTTAATAAAAAATATCTTTGAATAAATCAGACACCCTGAAACAAGGCTAGGAATAACCACCTCAACAGAATTCTAACAGTCTAGATTGGACAATTAGTTAATTGGTTTTATATTAAATAAAAAAGTTGGAGTTTTACCACGTTTAATTTTTTTATTATAAAACTTATTTTAAATTGTCCAATCATTATTGTATGATGCCAATGTGCCAAGATGCTAAATTGGGATTTACTCAAGCATCTTCAAGACCAATCGGATTTTGTATATTAGATGATAGAAAAAATAAAAATTTAGGTAATGATTGCGAAAGCATCTAAATATAAAAATGTAAAAAAAAACCGCAACATGGGAACACTGGAGCCTGTCAGGTTGATTGCGAACTAAAATTTAGAAAATTTGGCGATTTGAGTGTAGTGTGACGGAATCAAAACGGTCATAAGTTTGCAAGGAAAATGTTGGCTTGGCCTTCTCAAGCGCGTCTGAATTTTCTTTTCAAGTGTTCATGGAAATTATGTAAGAATAACGCAAAAAGGCTAACAATTTACACAAGCCGAGGTTAACGGGTTTTTTGCTGATCTAGATAATGCCCGGCTTTATATAAAGGGCTTATATTTGATGTACTTCAACAGTACCCTCTATGTAAATCTGTAAATCCTAAGTCCCCAAAGTAAATCCCTAAATTCCCTCTTGGGTTTCCCTACTATTGCGGTAAACGTACGGTTTACTAGCCATCTTCGCCTCGATTCACGTGGTTTGTTAATTCTTGCTATAATCCAATTTTTTCCCCAATATTCCGTATTATCCCTTATTATTTGAAGTAAAACAATCTGCATATCTTCCGTCCTCTACATTGGTCGTAATAGACGAGCGAAGCGGTTCCATACCGCGATTTGGTTTTACCGCCATAGCAATTACAAAAAATCATAGTGCAAATGCTTATCAATGTCATGTTCCAGTTTGAAGAGTAACTTATGTATATATTTAGGTATTTATATGTATGTTTATTTGTATCGTAGACTAACACCCATAACACAACATACTAAATTTGTATGCTTTGGATTTAGATCGATTCGTGTAATTTGTTCAGTGATATTTATTATTTATTATTATTTTCCATTAGTATCATTGACTGTAACTCAAACAAATAATTTCCTTTTTTGTGGTTAGATCGGTCCGTGTAATTTATTCAGTGACATTTATTAGTATTATGCATTTGTATTTATGTGTGTATGTTTGTATTTGTTTAATTTGGGGCAAATTAAGCAATTACAATATATTTAATTTAATTTCCGTGTTATTTGTCCATTGACGTTTATTATTTATTATACCCGCAATAAAATTATCGGCGCCTTATTAAAATCCTCGGTGTCTGTAGAAGCTTAATAATTCCGAGGCTAAAGTTATATAGATAAAGTCGAGAACAAAAAATAGTATTTTGTACGCAGCTGTTTTTAACTAGTGTAATTATTACTACTTAGTAGATAAGACAAAAGCAGGTGACAAAAATGATTCGTACACCACCTACAGTGGGTATGGTAGGACCTGCTGACAAAATAGACCAACAGGTTATTGATAAGGACGCTCAATTGTAGCCGGCAGATGTTTTCGTGTTTATCGGCACGTGTGTAATGTGTTGGGCGCACAGAAGTGTAATAAATAGCTTGAAGTTATCAGGGAAACTAATTAGTTGCAAACCTCTACAACTTGTTAAATATTGGAGAATTGTTATTCTCTGCGGTGTGGTTTTTGTATATGTCATGAAATAGCGAAATCTGACATCTATCCTTTACTTAGATTACCGCACCGTATTGTATCACCCAGGCTCACGTCTTTCACCCGCTTACACCCGCATCTCGAGCAACGCACCATTAACATCTTTGATGTTTATAGCTAAAACCTATCCTATTTTGTTGTTGGTTACATCCCTATCTTATCTCGTAGTTGATAGTCTTTTATGAAAAACTGTAGATATCTAGAACATTACATTGAAATCGGTTCAGTAGCTTAGGAATCTATAACGGACAAACAACGTGACATGTAATTTATATATAACTGGCTGCGCCCGCAAATTCGTTCGCGTGAAAAAAAACCTAAAATAAAAACCCGCATAGTTTCTGTTCCCGTGGGATTTCCGGGACAGACAGAGTTACTTTCGCACTTATAATATCAGTATGGATATAACTTAATAAATTGGTCTTTAAATATATATAATTCTTTAAATTTTTTATCAATTAATTTAATCAAAATTTAATCTAAAACTCGACAATTTGGTTTATTACGCTAAGATGGGACGATATAGCGTAATAAACGCTATCTTTTCAGTTCATTCCATTAACTCGTTACATCTCTTCTTTAATCTAAACACTGATAGTTTTAATTTAATACATATTTATGTCCATAGTTATAAAATACGTTTTAAAACTTATTTCGAAACGTAGCTTGTCGACGAAAGGAAAATTATGTATTCTGGGATGACGCCGTCACAAAAGCAGACGTTTAATGGCGTTTTAGTTAATAATTACTGAGGAAGCCCGTAACGTGCGGCACTTAATATTAATCATCCACTTAACACTTTTTTTCATTTCCAAAGTAGTGCGACAATACCGTCTAAATATACCAGACGGCCATAAAAAGTGAATAGTTTATTTTTATATGGGGATGAGAAAGTATGTGGCGCGGCTTGAGCTACGACTCACGTCACAACCCTATACGCGAATCGTCAATCATATATATTTTTATCTCTTTCATACACATTAAATAAATTACGGCTATCTTCCTTTTACAAGCCATCCGTGAATCAGTTAAAACAATAACGAAATTTAAAAAAGATATGAATTTGAATTTCGAAGCTCTTAGTGAGGCGATGCGACGTTTGTTTTTTTCTCTCGATTCGTTGAAAAATCATTCCGCAGATAAAAGACATGTCAAATAAAAAGCCATGCGATAGCGAAGTTATTTTTAAATATATTTTGCCTAATATCTTTTTTGCATCAATATGGAAAAAAATGGCGGATGCATCACGATCGGGCCGCACTTTTTTTTGCACACTACACAGAAATGCTTTTTAGCCTTCGCCTGTTATCGAGTAAGCAACAGTTAAAAAGTTTGCGAGTGTTCCACAGTTTTATGTCAACACATCATTTTTAAGTTTATAAAACTTTGCGTTCTTCCATGTCTTTGCCTGAATTAATTATTTCTGAAAGTACTGATATGTCATAAGGAAGTCATGACTTTTATTTAGCTACGTTTGGCTTTTATTAGCGTTGGAATTCTAGTCGTTAAGTATTAGAAGATACGGGTTAGATGCTTTCCATCAAATTGTAACGTTTCTGAAAAGGAAATAGATAGAAATACGAGTAATACCCATACCCCATAAAATTAAAATATCAAAACTTTTGCATTATAGCTATACATAATAATATATACTATAAATACTAAAATGATGATATTTTAGTTTATTTTTATTACATGTTCTATAATAAAAAACAAGCAGATCCCCTTGTAGTTCCCCGTGTTGGTCTGGGCTCCTTTGGAGATAGACCATCCGTCGTTCTACCAGGCAGTTTGTAAGAGACGAACGATTGTCTATACGAGTCACTACCTTGTGGCTACTAAGTGGTAGAGTTTTGCATTGTCTCGCCCGTTGTCTTTGCCGAACTTCTCTTGCTTTTTATGAACTGCCGGGTAGAACATCAAATAGTATATTTTTCAAAAGGAGCCCGAACAGACACCTGAAATGTTTTGACTTGTTACTCGGTCAACACAATCGACGATGGTCGGTTTTGTCGCCGCCCTAATAAAACATTGAAAAATTAAGGGAAAAAAGAAAATTTAACGTAACGAATTTAGTTGATTAGTTGATCGACGTTTGGTTTAATTTTTATCATAGCTGACATTGTATACATATAACTTAGGTATTAACACGGCACTTATTAATTCTGAGGCATTACGAAGTTCGCCGGGTCATCTTATTAATCAAGATTTTTTTATATCATTAGATAGCAAACAAGCAGATGACTCTCCTGATGGTAAGAGAAACGATCGCCTGTAGACAACAAAAACTGTAGTGGTGCGTTGCTATCCGTATGGCGGGATGGCAATACCACGCATAATTCTACCGGCTACCCAAACCAGGCGTCAATGATGGACGGACGGAATGAAGGACGCATTGACGCTTGCGGCTGGAATAGGTTACCACGACCTTTGTGTAACTCTACCACCTAGTAGTCACGATGGTAGTGACTCGTATAGCCAGTCGTTCGCGTTTTACGAACTGTCTGACAGAATGTCTGATGGTATATTCTTCAAAGAGACCCGGACTAACACGGTAGACTAATAGGTTTTATAGAAAAATTAAAAGTATTTACAGGGTGTTGAAAAAATTCTATAGCCAAGTTTTTTATATAAAATCAGTTTATATAAATGTTATATTTATTGTATTTATATAAATATGAGATATTGTAATTGTTATTACATGACATAATATGATTTGGGTATATTTTGATTTTCATATAAATTAAGTCGCTTCTTAGCCCATAGCTGGTGTTCATTAGGAATAATGGTGGTTAATATAAAGCATAGCGTTAAATTATAGCGCGCTATGTATGCTCAACGTATAGCGTACGCTATTTAGATTCGCATTCGGCGCTACAACATAACGCCACGCTATATACCTACCGGATAGCGTCGGCCGTAGTTATAACATTATAACATACGAAGTTACGAACTACGCGATCTAACGAATAACGTGCTAGTCCGTAGACGCTAGACATTACAAAATAGTTTATAGCGTTATAGCGTCGCGATCGGTCGTCGCTCGCTGTATGACGTTGTGATGAGTCACGCGCTATTTCGGCCGGCTCGCGCGATCAGTGCACCTGTTACACGTTATAACGTAGTCTATAAGGTATCGCGCTAGAAAAATATAGTTTATAGTCTATAACGCGCTATCATAAAATAGTTTATTTGAACAATACTAATTAGGAATTAGTTATTTTTTCTCTTTTACATATAATCGCAAAATAAATGTACCATACGATTTAAATTATTGTAATTATTTGACTAGATCAAGAAGTAAACGGAAAATTTAACACATAATAGCATATGATATACAAACAAGTTGAAATATGAATAACATAGTTCTATTGTGATGGCGATCATAAATACAAAATTAAGTAAACATTTTAAAATGAAAACCCTTTGTAACAATAACGTATCAATTACAGAAACACAATGCATTTTTGTTACATAAACGTTGTTCGTTATAATAACCGGTGCAAGATGATACGTTTTTAGTAAAAATTTTAATCGCTTCAGCTGATATGATGGTGTTGTGCCCTTACTGTCAGCGATAAGATTTTTAAAATCTATTTTATGAAACGCTATAACTAGGTGGAGGAAAACTTTTGGACTAAACATGTAGTCTTAAAAACACGAAACTTTATACACGAGTCTTATGGTATAGGGAGGGCACTGAAATTTATCTTTTACAATTCATCCCCACAGGATTACAATTTATAGGAAATAAACTTCATCGAATTTAATAACATTTATTTTATATTAATAAATTGACATAAATTAGGTCTTATTATGCTTTAATATAGTTCTCTCTGTCGTACCGTCTATCTGTTCATTCAATCTATACTTGGTTACATTATTGTAATTGATAATATGTAGACACAGCCAATGGAAACTCGCTTCGGGCACACAGCTAGTAATAAGCTGTCTGTCTGTCCGTCGTTTTGTCCAATTAGGTTTATGTCAGAAAGTTGTATTCTTTTAATATGCAATACGTAAACATGTGAAATGCAGAGTGACGAGTTACTATGACTAACAACCAATAATAATTAATTTTCCAAATAAATTGAAACTAGATGAAAGAATTATATGTTATACTTACCGGTTAGTCCCGGGCTTTTTTGAAGAATAAGCCAACTGCCGTTCTGCCAGGCAGGTCGTAAAAGGCGACCGATTGGCTGTTCGAGTCACTATCATCATGGCTACTAGGTGGTAGAGTTCTGCATTGTCTCGCCCGGGTTTGGTACCACCGCCTTACCTGTTCCTGCCGTAATAGCATCAGTACTTGTCACTGTCGTGTTCCGTTTTATAGGGTAAGGCAGCCGGTAAACTTATACATGTGGCATTAGACCTCGCCACAAAAAAGCAACGCACCACTGACACCTTTGGTGTCTATAGGCGATGGTTGACTCTTTCCGTCAGGAGACCCATCTGCTTGTTTGCTATCTTAAAATATAAAAAAAACTACTGTTTTCTTCTCATGAGATAGCAAACAAGTAAGTTTCTGATTGAAAGAGACAACGATTGCGTATACGCAATAATCAAAGACATTTATTGGTGCATTGCCATTTATGTGGAGGAAATGTTCTTTTTTTTCTAATTATAAGATAGTAAACAAGATTTCACTCTGCTGATGAAAATAGATATCCATCGCCTATTGACACCAGAGATGCGAAATGTGCGTTACTATCTTGTAGCGGTGTCTTAATGGAACATGTGTAAGCTTACCGGATATGTTAGACTCCAAACCGAAACATGACAATGACAAATACTGACGCTATTATGGCAAGAATACATAGGGCTATCGGACTCGAGTAAGACAATGCAGAACTTTACCACATAATAGCCATGACGATAGTGCATCCAATCGTTCTCCTTTTACGAACAAACTGACAGAATGGCAGATGGTTCATTCCGTACCAATGTCGTTATGAAATTTGGGGAATCTGTAAATAAATGCTAGTGGCGTTATTCTTTAATTTAACGACAATCCAAACTGGAACATGAAGTTTAAAATTAATAAATATTAAATCGGTGACATTCTGTGACTGTTTTTTTGTGTCGTTCATTTGAGTACATGAATATGCTATTTTTTGTTTAAACTAAACATGGTATCTTTGGTAGGCCTGCAAGTGATTCATTAACCATTAGCAGACACCACCCACTCTGATTCACGGTTTTCGTATTAATCGCTCAGATGTACATAAACTTGAAATTAATGATTAATGCTTATTTGACAAAGTAATACCATAAGTTTTTGTTAAAATTCGAAATAACCTCTGTAATGTTAAACCGCTTCCTCTTGTGATATAAACCGTTTATCGCTCGCAATCACGCCCTGCACTGATCCGTCGCACACGTCAGATCACATTAACCGCTCGGACGGACATAATGTTCGGATGAATTATTAAATATTAAACCGGCGATGTTCCGGTGTTGGTTTACTTGTGCTGCTCACTCGAGTATAGGATGCCGCTATTTTCTGTTACAGCACGTCATGCTCTTTTTAGATCGGCTCATTCTTCTTGCATCTGTTTTTAGAGTTGCACAAATTTATGTTGGCTCTATAGATAAAAAGAGAAAAAATAGTGGGCTTCATTTGTTATCTATGGAAATGTCACTTGAAAAAAAATCAACTCCAGAAAAAATGTATGGTAGTTGATCATTGCTCCTATAATTTTACTGCTAAATTTCCAAAAAGTTGTGACTTTAAAAATGTTGCTTATTAAAGCCTTGTGACTGATTGAGAACAGTAGAAGTGTGCAAATAGAGTTGGTAATAAAAAATAAGATAAATGGTCGGAGTTATCACACAAATGAGAATATTTTAATTTGTTAAATAATTATTTTGTTAATAACCGCTTTTAAAGCAACTGTTAAAAATCCTGCTTCTTACTAATATATAATAATAATGCTCAAGTTTGGATGGATGGATGTTTATTATTCAATCACGCAAAAAAACAGCTGTTTTTTTGCCGATTTGGGTGAAATTTGGCACACATTTAGGTGATGACCTGGAATAACACATAGGAGACTTTTTGTCTCGGAAAAATAACTTTTAGACCGTCCCATTGGTCGAGTGGATAGCGATCCTGACTACTCGACCGATGTTTGTCCGTGTCGAAAGTCGAATTCGACTTTCGACAAGGACAAACATTTGTGTGATGAACATAGATGTTTGTATTTCTGGGTGTGGGACTTGGGTGTTTATTGAATATATTTCAGGATTTATGTATTATGTATTTTTATGTATTTGTATCGTCGACCCATAACACATGCAAATAATTTGTGTACTTTATTTATTTATTTCGCCGTGTTGGTCCTCCTTTGTAGAATAGGCCAACTGCCGTTCTGCCAGGCAGGTCGTAAAAGGCGACCGATTGGCTATCCAGTCACTACCATCGTGGCTACTAGGTGGTAGAGTTCTGCATTGTCTCGCCCGGGTCTGGTACCACCACCTTACCTATTCCTGCCGCAATAGCGTCAGTGCTTGTCGCTGTCGTGTTCCGGTTTGGAGGGCAAGGTAGCCGGTAACCTTACGCATGTGGCATTAGACCTCGCCACAAGATAGCAACGCACTATTAACATCTTTTGTGTCTATAGGCGATGGTTGACTTTTTCCATCAGGTGACCCATCTGCTTGTTTGCTATCTTATGATATAAAAAAATTTATATATTTTATAACTTGTCGCAATTATGTCGTAAATATTCAAATTTACTTTACTTTTCTGGGTTTTTTAAACATTAATATAAACTCAGTAATCACAACATTACATCGTGGTTATTATTATAAAAGTTGTATATAAAATTTTAAAAGTTTTTAGTAAATCCCACGGGAACAACATAGGTATTTCGAGTAGTGTATCATCATAGTAATGAAGTAGTATCTAGAAAACAAGTTAAGTATTAAAACTTTTGTGAGACATAAACTGAATAACTAAAATCGGCTACTCTCACTATTAATCTTCGTGGGTTCCGACTGGTTTCGGACCTATAAGAGGTCCTTCCTCAGGGTGAGTTAGACGTTCGCTCGATAGCGACTCGTCTCGAACTGTCGCTATGTAAATACTTACACCTTTCTTTCCTTAAATTAATTTTACTAAAAAACTTCAATACCTATGTATTGAAGTTTTTTTTTTAATATATATCATAAGAAAGCAAGCAGCACATGACATGCACTGACTCTATTGCGGCAGGAATAGGTAAGGCGGTGGTATAAGACCCGGGTGAGACGTTGCGAAACTCTACCACCTAGTAGCCACGATGTTAGTGACTCGCATAGCCAACCGGTTGCCTTTTGCGACCTGCCTGTCAGAACAGCAGCTGGTCTATTCTACAAAGGAGCCCGGGACTAACATCAACACCACCACACATGGTATATTATGAGACGGAAAATAATGACCTCGGTAGCGAACTCTGTAGGTTTGACGGGACAATGCTAGCGCGCACCGAGTGACTGAATGGAAATGCGGTTATGGGACTTATCACCAATCTCACCAGTCTTATAGCCCGATAACTCGTGGTGAACTTGATTGTCTATAGCTCACTTATAAACCTCACATGTATATTCTTTAACAACTGATAATTATTTCTCATATTGCGCAGTTGGGTAAATCAACTGTAAATAAAACACCATAGTAACAGTTCGTATGAAACTATTTGAATGTCTAGACGGAATAATGTATTCTAGAATTTGTAATACAATGACTGACCTGTAAAATAGATGCCCCTTCCTAGTTTTCTAGACTTTAGCTCACTATTTACCTCACTGTGCAGAGAGGGATATGTTTTTAGATGTAATGGTTTTCTAGGTATATGCTTTGGTATTTTTATGGGATGCTTCTTTGGGGAACTACAACTGGATTTTTTTGTTTTTGCCCTGTGATTCAAATAAGATTTGATGCAAGTACAGACAACACAAATACCAATAGACACGGTGCTGGGCGCAAAATGCGTAGCCGCTCATATGAGCTAATGTATATAAATGTCAAACGATTGTATATATATATAATGTATATTATGTCGTAAAAATATAAATATGCCACATTGTGTTATTTTTTGTGTCGAATAAAAAGTTAAAAATTTATTTCATCGGTAAGTATTATAACTCTGTATGTCTCTGTAATCGCAAGCAACGTTGATAACCTAAGAAATTGCTTTAAAAGGCGTATCCCGTTTGATCCGTAGGTGTAAGAGTTTAACCGTCATAAAGCGACGACTTAATTTTTTTTGACGTATAAATCAGCCACCTTAAAATAGAGAACAACGTTCTATGTTTTCTACTCTGATAGTGAAATGTGGAATAGTCATAGGATGGCGAAAATGCCGATAATTTTCTTGATTATAAACATTATTTTTAATTTATTAAGACATTTGTCGCTATCTTTGGTGTCTATAGGCGATGGCTGACTCTTTCCATTGGGAGACCCATCTGCTTGTTTTGCTATCTTATGATGTAAAAAAAAAGTCCCCACATCATCCTATTAAGGCCTCATGTACATTAATTACTACATTAATAACAGTTATCAGTGGACAAATTACACGAATTGATCTAATCTTAAAATAAGCTAAGTAATTACTTGTGTTAAGTACCTATGGATATTAGTCGCCTAGAATTGTAAAAAAAGTTTTTTCACGCCTGTATTCTCGAAGAAGTAGGCAGAGGCACAACTAGGTAGGTAGTGTACTCACGATTATCTGATTATACTTAGCCCCCAACGTGTGTAAATAATACTCTGATCTCTTTCGAAGATAACTTTAGCCTTTAGACACCAAAATTTTAATGGTGCATTAATGAAGTAAAACATGCTACACTTTATGAGGTCTCTTATCTTCCACATTGTTTTTAGACACAATTGTGATGATATTGTGACATGAAAAATAAGTCAGTTTATATTATTAATACCAATAGGACATGATTTTGCAGAACTATACAATGTAGTAGTCGGAACGGTTACGACATGCTCGGGAAATCGTTCACCTTTAAATATTTGCCTGGTAGAAAGGCAAATTGTCTATTCTTCACAAGGTATTCATTATAAGTGGGTATGTCTTTCCATCAGCAGATCTCACTTTGAAGACTTGACGATTTGGCATTCTGCCACAATAGCTAAACATTACACATCCCTTGTCATTTAGTTTGTTTTTTTGTTTGTCATTGTCATCCTTGTCATTAGGTGGTACGTCACATTTACCTACTCAATATGCAATAATAATAACATCAATGCTTGTCACTTTTGTGTTCCGGTTTGGAGCCTAATATATATATAAGATAGCCACAAATTTTAGGCAGGTGACATTACTATCCGGCAACACAGATAGCAACGCACCCTTAACATCTATAGTGTATAAAGATAATGGATTTCACTATCCATCACGAGAGCTATCTCCTTGTTTGACGTTTAAAAAGTCGTGTACCTAGTTATTGAAGCCGAAATATTTTATTGACTGGACCTGTACGCAGCGTTAATGTTTTCATAGCATCGGTGATGCTGCTGCTATTTTCATGGTATCATATTATGATGCTATTCATCAACACTTAGCGTATGACGACCTTAGCTTTCATTTCATGCTACTGTCGCTGATTAGCTTGTAGTTTAATAGTTAGCCTAACCGGTAGGCTACACTACTACTCAGGTCTGTGCTCTCGGGTTCGAAGTACAAATATGAAATTCGTATTTTTAAAAATATATATACGGGTCAAAAACGCGTACATAATTATATAGCGGACTGCCCGCTCGAGACCACGGTCAATGTAACTTGGCCGAAACGTTGAGCTTTAATAAGTTCTATAAATGTACGCGTATCTTTGACCCCTTTTATATATTTTAAAAACGATAGCAAAACGCGTTAGTTTAAAAAAATGAAATTCGTACTTTTTTTTAAACTTATGCAGGTATGTCGCCTCTGTGGTCTAGTGGTCTAGCGTTGGCGATGACCACATGAGGTCCCGGGTTCGATTCCCGGGTCGGGCACATAAAAAGTGTTTATTCAGTTGTCTGAGAAACACAAAGTTGCCCGGGATTGGAAATGCCCGGTTGGCGATAGGCTTGCCACCTATCACATTTGTGGGAAGAAGTATCTTCGGCTAATCGTGGGTGCACTTGTTGTACCTCTGCCTACCTCTTCGGGGATATGGGCGTAAAGATACTTTATGTAGGTATTTTAACTGTATGTTTTTTTTCTGTAGACTGTTGGCATGAATAACGCTGTCCAACCCTAAAGGGATATATGTATTAGCTAGTTCGATATGATAAAAAATTGTGCAAACGGTTGACCCTACGGGCCATCCCTGAAACTTCCCACTAAATTAAGGTATTTTAAGCTCAAAAGAGTAAAAAACATTTAAAGCATAGACTTTTCAGTTTAAACATCTATTTTATTAAAAATGGCAGTATATGATTTGTGAAAAGCTGTATATTTTGAAAACGATGATAGCATTCAACTCAATTTTTGAGATCTGAAATATTGGTTTAACTAAATAATCGATAGGTTGAAAAATTTTGATGCAATGTCAAAAACATTTTATTTTTAATTTTCTTCATTGATAAATCCCAAACAAATTGACCGATTTTGATTAAATTAATGGAATTTGAAGCAGTTTTTAAAGGAGAAAAGCTGATAAGATTTTTAAGTCAATCAGTGAATTACCTGAAATGTTATTTAAAAAAATTAAGTAAGTTTTCTAAAAACAACGTAATTTTAATATTTGAAAAGCTATAAGTTTTGAGAATTAGATTCGATTTTGATTTTTGAAACGGCATTTGACGTAGTTTTTGTTGTACTAAAATATCGTAGGATACCAAGAAATGATGGGTTGAAAAATTTCGAAGCTAAGTCGAAAAACACTTTTTTCAAAATTTCTCAAAATATCCTGGACCGAATCGGTTCAAATTTTCAGGAAGTCTAAGTTGAGCGGAATCCAATCGAATGCCATCAACGGCGTTTCGATCAGTCCAGCCGTTCAAAAGTTATGAGATGTTTACATACACACATCACCTACTCTTCCATTTCGTTAAAATTTAGCCTATATATATTTTAAACTGGACTACACCGCGTCATATCAGCAGTCGCCTTCTTGATGCCTTAGTCGCCTTTGTAACTTTTAGTGTCATCATTGTAATTTTGGAAGTAACATTTAAGATTATTTTGATCGGGGAATTTTTTTCTATATAATAGGTAAACAAAATAATAACATATTTTATTGTATTATATTATATATAATAACATATTTTATATGACTGCCTCCGTGGTCTAAGCGTAGCTCAGGTCGAGAAAAAAGTCTTATATTTTGGAGGTTTTTTTTTGAAAATCCAAAATCTCAATACAACTCGGAGTCTGGCGAGCGGTGTGTAGTACACATCACCTGTTACTACTCCCGTGCCTCGGATGAGCACGTAAAGCCATCGGTTGAGGTTATCAATAAAAATAGTCGATAATTGTGATCAGGTCGGCAAAATGCGGCGACTGTGGGATTACCACCCATCTCGTTAACCGACAAACCGGTGAATCGTGGTGAACTGAAACTCTATAAACGTTCGGTTTACTCTGCCAACCCCGCAAAAGAACCGGTGATACTTTTTATAATTAACTAAGAAATACCATTGACGATCGATGATGACGATCGAACAGTGTTATTCTTTCACTCCGTATAAAGTTTGTGTTGCTTAAATAAACGCAATCGAAGCTAAATTCATACAAAGTAGTAATGTTGTTAAAGCATGTTTATTAATAAGGTCTGGCTAATTACGGTATGGATAGCTCAACTAAAGTTTAACTGATAGCCTAGACATTTAATATGGACAGCGCAAGCGCAGGTTACAAGCTAATAACGCTCGCATGTAAATTCCAATAATATCGAATAAAGATGAACTCGCGGCTACAACATTGAATAATTCATTCGCAAATTGTAATATTATACAAATTACATTGGTTTTGTCGCGGGGAACACTGGTTTGCGAGACTGTGGAATCGGGATTGCACATAGATTTTTAATGCAAATTTACAGTTCTCCGTTCTGTGTGAACTTTGAAAATAGCTGATTCGATATTCTGTTAATTTTTATATCTTAAGATGGCGAAGCAGGTGGTTTTTCTCGTGGAAAGAAACATTCGTCGCATATAGACACCAAATATTTTATAGTGAGTTGCTATGCGTATGGCGGGATAGTAATGTCACATGAATAAGTTTGTTGGGCTTACTCTCTAAACTGGAACACGACAGTAACAAGCATTGACGCGGCAGGAATAAGAATAGTAAACGCAGACGAGACATTGTTCGCGAACATCTTGCTGAATAGTCAAGATGGTTGCCTTTTACAAAGTGGCTAGCAGAATATCAGACTAATATTGTTCAAAGAGGATCCGGACCAAAACGTGGAAATTGGATAAAAACGTTTAATTTTTTTTTCTTATCACGTGGTGGTAGAGTTCCGCATTGTCTCGCACGGGTATTTGGTATCACTGTCTTACCCATTCTTGCCGCAATATCGTTAATGCTTGTCGTTATCGTGTTCCGCTTTGGAGGGTAAGGTAGCCGGTAAAATTATGCATATGGTATTTCCATCCCGCCACACGGATAGCAACGCAACATCCTTGGTGTCTGTAGGCGATGGTCTCTCTTTCCATCAAGAAAGCCATCTGCTTGTTATCTAAGGTCATAAAAAATACGTTTTTGAAGACATATGTTTTTGTAAAAAAAGCATGTATTTTCTTGACTTGGAATAAGAACTCGACACCTTATGCTTTGTGGAGAAACAAATTACCGGCCATACTATCGAGATATTACTGCTGCTGTTGATAAAATATGGTCACTTTAACGTCAAGATTTTTTTAAACTTAAGGGGATATGTAGTCAACTTGTTATGCTTTGTTTGAAATTCCATTTTCCAGTCTTCCTTTAAAAATCCAGCTTTCGGACCTCACAAAAATTGTATACAAACTACGTACAGTTGTTATTTAATATGCATCATTGATGTTTTTTATGACGGTTAGTGATTGCATTTGGATGTCTCTATCACGTGCCACAACGGTTTAATTTGAATGATGGCGAGTGGCGCCACTGTCGCTTGCGCATACTAATTTATTAAAAGAATAACATCTATAAGAGTTGATTGCCCTTTGACGAATTTGGAATTTATATTACCACGCCTGATGTTAATTGGTTAATAATGTAACTACTAAACAGAAGGGCTTGGACTTCGATATCTTAAACGAACAATACTTCGTGTAAAAAGTATACTGGATGACCGAGCTTTGTTTGGTATTTTCAAAGTTTTCTAAAAACGAAATTTAGCTAGATCGATTTATTTCCGCTGCAACCGTCTGTGTTCTAAATTTCATGGATATCGTTGGAGCTGTTTCCGAGATTTAGATTATATATTCAATATTCATATATATACAAGAATTGCTCGTTTAAAGGTATTAGATAGATTAAGAAAAAAATTGAGCATAATCATGAAATCAAATGGAATCCTTTGCTATGATTATTTCAAATTCTTGCGCGCAGGGAAAAAAGTTATTGGTATAAAGTATACTATCAAACCTGCTGATAATCCATGTCTTAAATTTTCCTTCATGTTGGTATGGGTTTCTTTGAAGTATAGCCTATCTACCATTCTGCCAGACTTTTCGTAAAAGACGTCTGATTGTCTGTATGTGTCACTACCATCGTGACTACTAGGTGATAGAGTTCAGCAACGTTTCGTCGGGGTATTTTATACTACCGCCTTACCTACTCCTGCCGAAATAGCGTCAATGTATTGATCCGGTTTGGGGGGTAAGACAAGCGGTAAATATATGCAAGTGGCATTAACACCTCGCCACACGGATAGTTACACACCATTAACATCTTTGATGTCTATACGCGATGGTTGTTTCTTTACATCAGGAGGGACATCCGCTAGTTTGAAATAAAAAAAAAAACCGGCCAAGTGTAAGTTGGGCTCGCACACGAATGGTTCCGTATCAACATCTATAAAAAAACTAAAAAAAACACGTTTATTGTGTAGGTAAATATTATTTTTATTTTTATTTAATTATTTATTTTTAAAGTGAATCTATATTAATATTATAAATGCGAAAGTTTAGATGAGAAAATGAGTGAAAGTGTAGATAGCCACCTTTGATTATAGACGACTCAAATATTTTGTGAATATTTCAAGCGTCTACCTTTTGTCGTTATTTAAATTGCGAAAAAAATGCAAAAAAAAATCATGTTTATTGTATGGGAGCCTCTTAAATATTTATTTTATTCTATTTTTAATATTTTTTGTTATAGCAGCACCAGAAAAGATCATGTGTAAAAATTACAATTGTCTAACTACGACTTGGTGACAGACGGGCGGATGGACAGCGGAGTCTTGATAATAGAGGGACTCTATTATCAAGACTCCGCTGTCCGTCCGTTGGTTACGGAACCCTAAAAACAATTCCGAATCAGGTTAAAAATTTACATTTCACTTCAGTCTCAGTCCCGCGTGCCCCATATTTAGGTCTATTCTATCGAACCCGCGCCGCCCTCTCAATGTTGCTATAATTAGTGAACTATTCAATTTCGTGGTGCTTTAAGTCCACCCATATTTTATTTTTGAGAGCAAAAAACTGAACATTACTAAAGTTTTTCCCAAATAAAAAATATCGATTTGTTTTCATGTTTGTTTTTTCTGATATGCGGTATTTTGTTTTCTACGCCGTTTTCTTTGCGTAACTGGCAGAGTGAACCAAACCATGTTAGTTACTTTTGATTTCCACCGATTCCTGGTTGGCAAATGTAGCGATGAATGTTACTTCGTTAAAATTGCCTGTAAAGGATAATTTGAATAAAAATGTTTTGACTTTGATATTGACTACTTACATACTCCCCATTTAACGGGATGGGTGGTAAATTCTAGCATAGATTTTGCCACTTTTAAAAACTCTTTAAAAGTAATTTGGATAGAGTTACCGCGGAGGTACTTCAAAGAGACTATAAACTTCCACAGAGATTTTTCTGAATGTCACAATCTAATAATACGTTGTTTTTGTCCACGAGTCGAACCCGGTCCCTTTTCGTTTGACTCTGAACAGTGTAAATTTGAATTGAGCAGAATTTTATTTTGAAACTCATAGATTACAAATCATGGTCGTGTATAGTTTATTTTTATATCGTAGCCAAAGAGCAGAAGGTTTTCATAATGAAAGGAGATAAACATGGCCTATAAGTACCAAAGATGTTAATGGTCCGTTGCTATACGTGTGGCGAAGTTGAATTGCCACATGCACAAATTGCCATAGAGTCTACAATATAAATTATAATATAGCCTTTAATAACACAGTTAACAGACTTTAGAACATGAATACTCCCTTCTATAAAGTAATTAAATATCTACATAATATAGGATTAAAATGTTTCTAGTAAACAGCTAAAGTTATCTTTATATTGGGTATTCGGGATATAAAATTGATCATATAGATACAAATTCATAAAATTATAGACATTCCACACATTAGACCACAAACGATGGTAATTACCGCTCGTATATGTAGATATGAGGTGGCAGCTGACGATAACTAATATTGACAGAGATACAGCTTTAGTATAGAGTCCACGTCATGATCTGAATACCGTGTCTAGTAAAGCTATGAAGGTTCATAACGCTAACAGTGACACATTCTAAAAAAAACAATCGTGAACACGGTTATATGCATCTCATGCTACAAAAATAATATTGAAAATATTTTTATTAGTTTTTTACTTTTACTATTTGCTGTATTATATCTTAAGCTATTTAAAAATATGATTATTTATTACGCTAAACTAAAATATTGCTATTTGTACTCGTATCCATATTTTAATATTGCAAGTATAAGGTTATACAAATCCAAAAAATTTAACCAATATGATGAGTTTATGTCTTAAATTAGCATGTCACGTTACTCCTGCCAGGTAGTTCATATAACGTGAAAGATTGTTTAAACGTGTCACTATCGTTGTGTCACGTGTTAGAACAACGTCTTGCCCAGGTTTGGTACCAATGTTTTACCTCTTACTCTATTCTTCCTCAATAGCTTCAGTGCGTATCACTGTTACCTATCGCTTCGGAGGTTTATGTAGCCAGTAAAATTATGCACATGCACCTATCTGCGAGCTCGCCTAGCCCTAATCTCACCTCGCTACACAAAGAGGAATGGACTATCCATATTGTTAGTATTGTAGGTGATGGTTATTTCTTACCATCAGGAGAGCCATTTTGTGTCATCATCATCATGCTTGTTTTTGATGTCCTATGATATGGAAAAAGTTAGAAAAACCTTTTTAAAGGGCACATGCCCTTATCCGCTATGATGTTTAAAATTTTATATTTTCAAAACTTGTTGAAATATGAAGAAATCTACGTCTTTTTTAAATATGTAAATCATAAGATAGCAAACAAGCACATGGCTCTCCCGATGGAAAGAGAACCCATCGCCTATAGTCACTAAAGATGTGTTGCTATCCGTGTGGCGGAATGACAATGCCACATGCATAAGTCTACAGGCTACTTTACCCTCCAACTCACAACACGACAATGGCAAGCATTGATATTGTTGCGGCACGAATATGTAAGGAGGTGGTGTCAAATACCCGGGCGAGTTACTCTACCATCGACGAGGAACTCTACCATCTACTAGTTATTAGTTATGGCAATAACGGCTGTTTTATGAGTAGTAGTCATGGTGATAGCGACACGTATAGCCAATCGATCGATTCTTACGAGCTGTCTGGCAGATCGGCAGTTGGTCTATTTTTAAAAAGAGCCCGGATCAACACGGGGAAAAACACGGTTTTAAGAATATTTTATTTGTGGCATTTTTATTGGTTAAAGTTAAAAAAGTTAAGAACATTGCAAGTATAGGTGATACCTATCTCTACCTTCATGTTTGTTAATTAAAACCTTCACAGAGGGAAGGAAGACAATCAACTTAAATTTTCAACAATTAAATATACGTTAATATGAAACTTAAATTGTCCTAACAAGTAAAAAATAAACATAATGAGATTTTAACAACAGAATGTGTTAAAACGATTAACAGAAAAACTATGTGCGCACCCTATGGTAAAATACCTTCTAATCCAATAACCTTTTTGTAGACAATATTTTATATATATGTTTTTTTGTTTTGCAGTTTTATAGTAGTCAGCAGTACAAACAAAAAAGTAGTTTAAATTTTAAAATTAAATAAAATGTAAGAAAAGGATAAAAAATAAGATATAGCTAAAAACTGACACAACCAGGAAAAAATGAAGTTTGCTTTATTGTCCGGCATGGTCTTAACTTATAAAGACCGCGTGACTTCATTCGCGTTCTATCTCAAATTATCTTTGTAATTTTTAATTACAAACGGATCCAGCAGACGTCATCCTACCCGAATATGCAGCGCCATATACGGGACCCATTTCGGAGTCTAAACCTAGATGGTTTTTAACGAATTTAAGCATAAGTACACCAAAAAAGTCGAAAAGACTGGAATTTGCTACTAATATTTAAAAACCTTTAACGCTTTTTTCACGATTCCGGAAGCTGAACGCGGTAGTTCATAGTTTAAGTCAAAAATTACTTTAAAGCTAATAAAATCCGTTCAGTATAGTCCAGCATCCCACTATAGAACGTCCTTCACCAATCTGGTTAATGTATGAAAATTTTTCAATAATCATTCGTTAAAAACCATCTAGGTTTAGACTCCAAGGAGTCTAAACCTAGATGGTTTTTAACGAATTTAAGCATAAGTACACCAAAAAAGTCGAAAAGACTGGAATTTGCTACTAATATTTAAAAACCTTTAACGCTTTTTTCCCGATTCCGGAAGCTGAACGCGGTAGTTCATAGTTTAAGTCAAAAATTACTTTAAAGCTAATAAAATCCGTTCAGTATAGTCCAGCATCCCACTATAGAACGTCCTTCACCAATCTGGTTAATGTATGAAAATTTTTCAATAATCATATTCTCAACTGAAATGTTTTAGTCAAACCATTTGCAATATATATGTTGATATATTTAGTTGGATATAAAATACTTTTCGTACATTTACCAGCTCGGTGAAGGTCGTCTTATAGTGGTAAGTTATCTATCCTATATTAGTAGTAGGTACATACCGCTCAGTAGTATTCTCGCGTACATCCACGGCCACTAACTTTGGTGTTTTTAAATGATAATAAATAAACTACACATTACGGCTCTTGGTCCTGTTGAATCATATTTATTTCTATACATTAAACTCTTTAAGTGTCGTAGTAACAATAATAAGCCACCCATGGGTGGTCCCTTTCCTTGACTTGGGGTTATATTTTACCATGACCTGATAACGACAGTTAATTGTTTGTTGGATTAGCCCCGATCGTACAAAGGTGATAACGCATTACCGTTAAGTTTCGACTTGCCACTGAATTCTGACTTTCGTCTTTCAAGAGTAGAGCATCTGCCATTCTACCAGGCAGTTCGTAAAAGGCTAAAGATTGCCATCGTGACCACTAGGTAGTAAAATTCCGCGACGTTACGTTCGTGTATTTAGTATCGCCATTATTATTCTTGCTGCTATAACGTCGGTGCTAGACATTGTCGTATTTCGGTTTGTAGAGTAAGGTAGCTGATAGACATATGCTCATGGTGTTACCGCCCTGCCACACGGATAGCAATGCACAATTAACATATTTAGTGTTTATAAGCGACGGTTTCTCAGTCCATCAGGAAAGCCATATGCATATTTACTAGCATGCTAGCTAGCATGTAACGTGCTACTTTTATACCCAAGTAAGGGACAGGAAGTTTTTGCGTCATGCGAAGAAAGTCACGATTAAGAGTTAGTGTACAATTTAAAATATCCTTCTATAAAACCTCGAAATGAACATGTTTCCTATTGTAAGATTTATGTGTTGTATAAATAAAGTAATCGTACTGATTGGGTGTGAGGGTCTTCGCCCTGGTGTCCTTTACCCGCCAAATGCTAATGAGTACTTATTTTAAACAACACTGCCGGCCGTATCTTTTTTTCTTTTTACCTTTTTATCACCTCTATCTTATTTATTCTAAGTTGTTCAATATTCATTTAAGTGGGTAGTAGACATATTATGAGCTGACATCCACACTGATATTATAAATGCGAAAGTCTTTCTGTTTGTTACACTTTCACAGCTATACCGCTGCACCGATTATATTTAAATTTATAAAGGAGATAGTTGTATACCCATGTTTTTTAAATCAACGCCAATGGGGCTGAATAAGGAATCAAAGTTTGTATGAAGTGTTTTATTGAAAAATTAAAACCTCTACTCGCGGACTCGCGGGATTCCCGGACGCGGGTCAGCTAGTTCTCTCCAAGGGCGGATCCAGCCTTCGGGTCAGGAGTGGAGGGTGGGTCACATATTTGAGGTTCAGTCAAGACAGGTTTTAATCCTTATTTGTTTGCCATCCATTCCTAGATTGTAAATCCATACCTAGACCTTTGCCTAGTGGGGGGGGGGGGAGTCATGACCCTCATGACCCTCTTGGTTCTTCCCTGTTGGTCCGGGCTCCCTTTAGAATAAACCATCTGCTGTTTTGCCAGTCAGTTCGTAAGCGTAGCGTAGGCGAACGTTTGGTTATGCGAATCAATACTATCGTGGCTACTAGGTGGTAGAATCCTGCATTTTCTCGCCCGGGTCTGGTATTACTGCCTTCCCTACTCCTACCGCAATAGCATCAGTGCTTGTTACTTTAATGTTTCGGTTTGGAAGGTAAGATAGCTAGTAAACTTATGCATGTGGCATTAAGACTCCGCCACTAGAATGGCAACGCGCCATTAAAATCTTAGGTGTCTATAGGCTATGGTTGTCTCTTTCATCGAGAAAACCATCTATCTATCTGCTTGTTTGTTATCTTATGATATACAAACAATAAAAAGTTTTTATATAATATTAAGTAGCAAGCAAAAGGTGGCTCTCCTTACATCGCCATTCACATGGCAAGGATGTACCTGCACAAGTTAAACCCATCTATTGCTGGAATCATGATAGCATTGTCAAGCCTGCTTAGAATATGCGTTCAGAAATATATTCTACACTTTGCCGAAATCCTTGAGGTCTGTTGCATGTTTATCGCGGGTTCTAGTTGTGTCAAAATATTTCTTTGTTTAAAAAGTTTTAAAGTTTTCTGTGGCGCGACGTCAGTGCTACAACACAGATACAAAATTCCGTTGACACTTCCAGTTAACTTTACTATATGCACGGATTTCAATAGTCCATATACCAGTTCGTAATAATGATTGTTGTTACTTTAAAAATATGATTTGAAACAAACAATCGTTGTAATATTATGCAAAACTTGAAACACCCTTTGAAATATTTGTTTCTAATATTGAGTGCAGTATCGTAACGCACAGTTCTTTATCTTTTACGCTGTACGTTGGCGGGGTTTCCTTCCGAAATCAAAATCTTTGAAGCAACTTGTGCATTTTTGGACTTTGTTATATAGAAAATTTTCAGTATTAGTTCAGAGTACCGGGTGCTATGTAAACATTCTGTTGTCTCTATAGAGCAATTGGTGTAGATTATTCGAGGTCAAGCGCTTTTTTTTCAGATAGCAAACAAGCAGATGGGTCTCCTGGTGGAAAGAGTCAACCATCGCCTAAAGACACCAAAGATGTTAATGGTGCGTTGCTATCTTGTGGCGAGGTCTAATGCCACATGCATAAGTTTACCGGCTACCTTACCCTCCAAACCGGAACACGACAGTGACAAGCACTGACGCTATTGCGGCAGGAATAGGTAAGGCGGTGGTACCAGAGCCGGGTGAGACAATGCAGAACTCTACCACCTAGTAGCCACGATAGTAGTGACTCGATAGCCAATCGGTCGCCTTTTGCGATCTGCCTGGCGGAACGGCAGTTGGCCTATTCTGCAAAGGAAGCCGGGACCAACACGGCTTCCCTATAGATTATAAACTTGTTATTAGGTCAGCAAAATACTTCGAGGAGAATAATTATTTCACAACTAGCTGTAGCGTGCAGCCAGCTGCATTAAAAGTTTTTGGCGAAACCCGCGGGATTGCCTAAATTTTTCGGGATAAGAAGTAGCCTATGTGCTATTCCGAGTTATCATCTACCTATGTGCCAAATTTCATTCAAATCCGTTCAGTAGTTTTTGCGTGATTGAGTAACAAACATCCATCCAAACATCCATCTAAACATCCATCCAAACATCCAAACTTTCGCATTTATAATATCAACAATATAGATATAGATAATATAGATTTGACATATCGAACAATAATTGTGGTGAACTAGAGCATCTTTTACTTTTTGTCTTAATCTGCTTACTCTGCAAGGGAACAGGTGTTATGATGTTGATACTGACAGTAAATATTTGAATTATAAACCAGCTGCATCGTGCAGCCCGCTGCATTATAAAAGTTTTTGGTGAATCCCGCGGGATCATCTAATTTTTCAGAATAAAAAGCCTATGTGATATTCCAGGTCATCATCTACGCGTGTGCCAAATTTTATTCAAATCTGTTCAGTAGATTTTGCGTGATTGAGTAACAAACATCCATCCAAACATCCAAACTTTCGCATTTATAATATTATTAATTAATTAATATTAATATGGATTATGTGACTGTCAAACGAAACGAATGTCGCGTTGGAATTCGTATCAATATTGTGAAATATATTATAGGCATCGTGTCAATTTAATCACATTATTAACATTTAAGTTATGCGTTAAACGAACGGTGTGACCTTATTGTGGTTTTTAATAATATTAAAATAATAGCAATTGTAAGGGGTTTTTATTCGCTCATTTTTTAAAACCTAGAGCAGCGTTTCCTATTTGGTGGGTCGCGACTCACTGAACGATGAAAATCCATCCATAAGTATAATATTATAAATGCAAAAGTAACTCTGTGTGTCTGTCTCTTTTCACGCCTAAGCCTAAGCCATCACCGATTTGGATGAAATTTGGTAGAAAGATAGTTTTAGACCCGAGAAAGGACAAAGGATATCCGGGGCACAGTCTTGCGGAGAAAGATAACTTTTAAAATCATAAAAAATCATCTCTCTAAAATCTTTTAGACTTAATGTCATTTTCGTTACGAACGTAGAATTTTGATGTGTGAGAAAAAAAACAATTGACAAATAATTTCCCGCCAATTGTTTTTTTATTACTAAGAATGTTGCAACGTTTTAAAAATATAACATTCGAAATTCAAATAGTTACGATTAGCTAGAAGTGCAAAACTTTTAGTGTGCCCCATGTATAGTGTAATGGAAAATGGCATCATGTGAGAATTATCACATTATTATTTAATAAAATCGTAGAAAAGTCAAAACTGTACATTGATTATTTTTTTAAAAGAATACTTGGGGGGTGATCTACAATCGATATCGAAGCCAAAAATATAGTTTTTAGAATTTTTGTCTGTTTGTCTGTATGAATGTCCGGGGTAAACTCAAAAAGTACTGCATGGATTTACTTCAAATTTTGCAAGAATATTACTAACAGGTCGGGTCAACATATAGGCTACATATTATCACGCTATCACCTACGGGGGAGGAGCAGTGCGGAGTAAACGAAGTCCGCGCGGACGAAGTCGCTGGCAACAGCTAGTTAACATTAAGTATTTAAATACACTGATCAATATCATCGTATGTTATTTTGTAGCTAGCCTTTTTAGGCGAAATCTAATTAATTAATTGTCGCCTTTATGGTCTAATAGTGGGTGTCGGTATTAACTACATGAGGTCCCGGATTCGATTACCTGGTCGGGCAAATCAAAAATGTGTATTTTCAGTTTTTTGATAAAAACAACGTTGTCCGGGATTGGATAAATGCCCGGTTGGTAATAAGGCTTGCCTCCTCTCACATTGTGGGCTAAGTATCTTCGGCTAATCGTGGGGACAATGGTTGTGCATCTGCCTACGTCTTCGGGGATACTGACGTGAAGATATTTTTTAAGATAGTTAATTGCAAGTTTCCGTGAAATCTGAATTTATACTCTACTTATTTCTATTTTTTCTAATTCTATTTTTAAACTTACCTTGTAGTAACCTATTGCACCATTAGTCTCCTTAAATTTCCAGACATTCGATAAGTTTGTTTCATTCCCTAAACTACTTTTTAGTTCAGTAGCTTTGCTGTAGTCACTTATAAGATTTCGCAAAAAGTTGCACATTAACTTACCTAATTGTGTTTTAGAATTAAGAATTTTCGCAAAGTACTAAATCGGGACTAAAAAATATTTCTAATTCACCGTTCAAATTGCAAGTGCTAATTAATTTCCTTCGATACGGGTCTGGTGTTGTCTTCGGTACCCTGGACACATTCCCGTGGCATCGTGTAATTGGAGACTCCCCGTAAAATATGGCCGAGTAACTCGATACTCGGAGTACATAAATGTCTATCGATTTTATTTCGATACAACGCTATGTAATATAAATATATCGATAATTGCTCATATATCTATATATTAACTAGCTAACCCGGCAAACATTGTTCTGCCAACTTTGTGTCTGCTTTTCCGTTTTTTTTTTTTATATTACTCAAAACTTAAGAGCGAAAAACGAGATTTTATTGTTACCAAAATATCACTCGGATGCATTTCGTAGAAGTTTCAAATATACAGCTATCCAGTGGTGACAGAACCTGCCTCCGCATCTTAGATCAGCTACTTGAGTTTATAGCTTGAAACGTAAAGACATTTTACCTTTTAAAAAAATATATTTGGCGCGAGAGGTCTGGTCGATTTGAAATCTAACTTCTATATTATGGCTTTGAGTAGGCATGGAAATTATTGTTAAATTAGGCTAACTAGTATGTTGTTAAAATTAATTAATATTTAACAGTTATTTATTTATCTTATATCAGTAGTAGCCTATATACAATAAGTATTAGAAGCAGCAAAAACGCAACGCTGTCGAGTTAGCGACCAAAAAATGGTCTTCTGGAGTAGTTTTATAACTTTTAACAGTTATTATTATCATAAATCAAGGTAGAGAGCAAAAAACAAAACGATCTCTCAAGTATTTTTGATAACATTATTTATTATCCTATATGAAGTTATTGGTAATTTTAGTGTTGCATACAATTTTAACAGTATTTGCTAATATAAATAACAGTTAATTGTTCAAAAAATTTAGTTTGAAATTTAATATGTTAACTGTTAATTGATCCATGCCTACTATTGAGTAGTAAGCAATGAATAGGTAACAAATGCTTCTTATTTATTTACTAGCTGTTGCCCGCAACTTCGTCCGCGCGGACTTCGTTTACTCCGCACAGTTTCTCCCCCGTAGGTGACAGCGTGATAATATGTAGCCTATATGTTGACCCGACCTGTTAGTAATATTCATGCAAAATTTGAAGTAAATCCATGCAGTACTTTTTAAGTTTACCCCGGATATACATACAGACAAACAGGCAAAAATTCTAAAAACTATATTTTTGGCTTCGATATCGATTGTAGATCACGCCCCAAGTATTCTTTTAAAAAATATTTAATGTACAGTTTTGACTTTCCTACGATTTTATTATATGTATAGATTATGTACTAACTGACCCGCGCGGATTAAACCGCGAGGAGATTAATATATCATCGATAGTTTCATCTCGTGTTTCAGTCCGTCAAATTTTATCAAAATCATATGTTTAGCAGTGAAAGCATAACAGGCAGACAGAACTATAGACATACAGGCAGACAGAACTATAGATAGTTTCGCGTTTTTCGCGACAGACTTACAAAACCGTACTCGTGTTAGTATAGTATGGGTTTTGTGTAATACTATGTGCTATTTACATTGTTACATTCTTTCTTATTATTTTACATTCTTACACACGATTATTATGTACAAACACACGTAGTAAACGTACTCAGCGTATTTTGCTAAGCAACCGAAGCATTCGCAGGAGAACCGGATAGCACTTTACCCAACAAAATTTGAAGCAGTAACATATCAAATTTTTAAAAAAAAGTGCTGTTCGATTTATTGGACGTACTCGTAATACGACAGTTTTGCCGCTTTTGGTCCTTCTTTGTTTTTTAAAACATAAGATATCAAACAAGCTGGCTCTCTTGATGGAAAGAAAAACCAGTGCCTAAAGATGCCAAAGATATTAATGGTGTGTTGCTATCCGTGTAGCGGGATGGTAATGCCGCATGCATAAGTTTACCGGATACCTTACCCTTTAAACCGGAACACGTCATTGACAATTATTGACGCTATTGCGACGGGAATATGTAGGCGGTGGTACCAAACACTCGGACGAGACGTTGCGGAACCTTACCACATAGTAGTCACGGTAGTGATAGATTAGGCCAATCATTCGCCTTTTACGAACTGCCTGGCAGAATCGCAGATGGTCTATTCTTCAAAACGAGCCCGAACCAACACAGGGCGTACATAGCATTCTACAGATCGATCGACGGCTTTTTCCATTTCCTACACTAAAAGCTATTGGGTTCTTAAGTACTACTACCCTACTTAAACCTACTGAGGTTTTGTATATTATACTGATAATACCATCTTTATTAATTGACAGTTTTTTTTATATCATAAGATAGCAAACAAGCCGATAGGTCCTGATGGAAAGAGTCAAACCACCGCCTATAGACAGCAAAGGTGTTAATGGTGCGTTGCTATCTTGTGGCAAGATCTTATGCCACATGAATAAGTAATCGGCTACCTTACCCTCCAAACCGAAACACGACAGTGATAAGCACTGACGCTATTGCGGCAGGAATAAGTAAGACGGTGGTACCAGACCCGGGCGCGACAATGCAAAACTCTACCACCTAGTAGCCACGATGGTAGTGACTCGCATAGCCATTCGATCACCTTTTACGACCCGCCTGGCAGAATGGCAGTTGACCTATTTCTTCAAAGGAGCCTGGGACCAATTCGGAGAAAAAGTAAAAACACTAGTAGTAGTAGGCGGATGTGTTACATTGCTTTTAGTATATGGGAACTCTAGGAAACTATTACGAATTAAATAACTTAATTTCTTTCTCAACTAGTATCGCAAAGTACAAGTAACGCCCTCTTTTATAGAGGGCCATATAAAATAGCAATAAATATTTGTCCAGTCTGAAATCGACCCAAAGTCCATTGAGCTGATCTGAAAAGACTAACTATTTGATCAGACACTAAACTAGATATTAAATGTATGCTAATGACTTAGATATACACTAAGCGTTGATAACTTAGGTAAATAATTTATGCATAAATTTAAATAAAATGTGATTTGAATATTTCGAAATTTACATATTTAATGCGTGAAAATCAATATCTGATCTGCTTCACTGTAATTTAAATCTTCTAAATAGTTTTTGTAATACTATGGGACAGCAAGCGAGCACATAGCACTCTTATTGAATATTGATAGCTATCGCCTATAGACATCAAAGATGTTAATGACACGTTACTACTTGCTATTCCTGTGGTGAAATTGTATTGTCAGGTGCATATATGTACCGGCTACATTACCTTCCAAACTGTGATACGACAGTGACAAGCACTGATGCTATTTTGCAGAAATAGGTATAGCGGTGGCAGACCCGGCCGAGACAATGCAGAACTCCACCACCTAGTAGCGCGATGGTAGTTTTCACAATCATTCGCCTTTTAAAATCTGCCTGGCAGTACGGCAGATGGATTTTACAGCGTCTCTTTCCATTAGGAAAACTATTTGTCGCATACTTATAATAAAAAAAAATTGGCTGGCAGAATGTCAGATGGCCTATTCTTCAAAGGAGTCCGGGACCAACACGGCGAATAGTGAAAACACCTAGATAGTGTGAAGTGTTACATTGCTTTTCGTATATGGGAATTCTAGGAAACTATTACAAATTAAATGGTGGAAATAAATAAATAAATAAATTTGTATTTGAATGTTTGTTCTTCCAAATAGTGGTTTTGAGTGATATTTGTAACAACATTATAGTAATTCACATCACGCGTGGGTACCTACATTACAATAATCATGGATAATTAACTTTAATTTAATGTGTTTAGATTTCATACATGTTATGGTTTATATTATAATGGTTTCTTTTTATGTAGCATGCTAATTAGGTACTTTTTATCGACTTTTCAAAAAGAGGTTCTCAATTTAACTGTATTTTTGAAGTTATACTTCTTTTCGGGTTAGGGAAAAATGATGACAGTAACCTTTTTAGGATGCGCGCACACCGTCACGAAAATCCGATAGCATGAAATTAGCTAGTCAAGATTTTAGTTTTTCAAAAAAAGTTTGTTCATTTTTTTAAATTATGTACAAATAATTCTTTTATGATATTTATTAAAATTTATTTAACTAGATAATGCGTTACAATAAAACTTTCTGTAATATATTAAATACATTTTTTCTATTCTATATATATATATATATATATATATATATATATATATATATATATATATATATATATATATATATATATATATATATATATATATATATATATATATATATATATATATATATTTGTGTCGTTTTCTCTACAAACAGGATGACGCAAAGGATTTTTAGAAGGATTTTTTTATATTGTTACGCCAAAAAAGTATAAATTCTATCGTGCATATAAGGACACTCTAACACTTTTTTGTTTATAACTTATATCATAATTATTTCGTAGAAAACAAGCTAATGGTCATCCTGATAGAGAGAGATAACCATCGCCTATAGACACCAATATTGATGGTACGTTGCTATTCGTTTGGCGAGGAAGAAATGACACATGCATAAGGTCACCGGCTTTACCCATAAAATCGGATCAGGAACAAGCACTGACGCTATTATAGCAGGAATAGATCAAGCGGTGGTACCGAACTCAGGCGAGACGTTGTAACAGTCTACAGAGTTGTTACGTTTACGGTGACATATTTGGCCAATCTTTTGTCTTTTGCCTAGCTGCCGAGCAAAAATGCGGCTGTAGAACTTTACCATCTAGTTGTCATGATAACGGTCATTTAGCTAGTGTTTCAGCCTCTTACGATTTGCCTTGTAATAAGGCTTTTGCAGAACACTATCACAATTTAGTCACGATGAGTATGACACATTAAACAAGACTTTATTTTTAAAAAATAAAAAAAGTATCTTCACGCCTATATCCCCGAAGAGGTAAGAAGAGGTACAGCCAGTGCCCCCGCGATTAGCCGAAGATACTTAGTACCATAATGTGTTAGGTGGCAAGCCTATTGCCAACCGGGTTCTTATCCAATCCCAGGCAACGTTGTTTTTATCTGAAAACTGAAAAAATACATTTTTGATTTGCCCGACACGGGAATCGAACCCGGAATCTCATGTGATCAACCCTGAAACCAGACCACTATACCACAGAGGCGCCTTTTACAAATTACCCAGCAGAAAGGCCGTTGTATAGCAGTAGCAGAAAGAGGTAGAGTCCTATTCTACCACATAATAGTTACAATTACGGTAACACATTAAGCTCGTTTTACGAACTGCCTAGCAAAACCGTTACAGTATTAGACCACGTGGTTGTCACAATAACGGTGACGAATTCTCTAATTTATTTCCGTGCGATTCTCTAGGCAATTTTTACCATACCCCCGCCGGTAATTGATTCAACAGAGGATTACTCCTCTTCCGAACGGATACGACTTAGAGACCATCAAGAAAAGAGCATACTCCTTCTTAAAAGGCTTTCAACGCAGCTGCAAGACCTTTGGTGCTGTGGTTGTCAATGGGCGGTGGTAATTACTTACTATCAGGTGAGCCTCCTGTCAAGGGCGAATTCAGCCTTCGGTTCGGGGGGTCTCACATATTTGAGGTTCAGTTAAGATAGTTTCCATACGTAGACCTCTGCCTAGGGGAGGGGGCTATGGCCCCCATGAACCCCCCTGGACTCGCCCTTGCCTCCTGTTCGTTTGCCCCTTTTTTCTATAAAAAAAAAAAAAATTAAGCTCTCTATTGACTTCTACGAATAAATAGGTACCTATATTGTCAGACGGTCTAATCTTTAATATGTGGTCCAGACCAATAATATAAATGCTCTAAATCTAAATGTTATACATGTGTGTATATTATCACGAATGTCTTGAATGTAGTGTGTGTGATGTTTGTTTTTATTAATTTAATGTATTTATAATGCATTTTATTTAAGAACTAACTGTGCCCGGGACTTCGTCTGCGTGGGATTTCCCACCCACCGGTGAAAATTTCGTCAAAATCGGTCCAGCCGTTCCAAAAATTAACCGCAACAGACAGACAGACGGACAAAAATCGTAAAAAGTGTTATTTTAGTATATGTACCGTGTATACATTCATATGCATTTAGTTAATATTATTACAAACACACTCCAATTTTATTTATTTGTATAGATATTTACTGTTTTTTCTTACGAATTACGAACTTTGTCAAAAATAATTCATACCAAATCGCATTATGTTACAACCAACATTTTGTGTGCGTTGGTCAGGCGTCTTTGCCATGGTTATCTCTAGCGGGCCTTTTTTGGTATAGGGGATTCCAAATTTAATAACGCTATGCTTTTCACATACAGTAAAATTATATACTTAGTAAATATTTAATTTAACTGATAGTAATTATGTCATTGTAACCGAGGTGTGAATGAAAAAAATAAAGTAAAAGCATGTACGAGCTTAACTAACGAGTCACTAACATCTTGGCACATATATATATATATATATATATATATATATATATATATATATATATATATATATATATATATATATATATATATATATATATGTGACTAATATGTATATTCGTGTCCAATTAGAGCTTTCTAGTAAAAAGGATCTCTGAGCTATCGTGCGGACGGATGGACATAGCGAAACTATAAGGTTTCCTAATTTCCTTCGGAACCCTAATGAGTCGGAAAACGTCGAAGACTGCGAAGTTTACAATGGTAATGAATATTTTTTTTATATATAATAAATGAATATCATCACTAAATAAACTATTTATTAATTCTATTAATGTAAGGTCGGACAAGTATACTTGATGTTTTGAAATTACTATTTTACAGTTTTCTGCTTTTTTAAGTTCCATTTGTTGCCTTTTGCTTTCTTCGGGTTCGCAACACTGGTCCAGACCAACACGCGGCAAGTCGATCAAAAACGTATAACTGAATCGATTGTGATAAGCTAGTTTCAATACAGGATCATATAGATAAAACGAACATTCAACAACTGTAATAAAATTATAAGGTACTTTAGTTCAGCCGTCTTTATGTGATTCGTTTACATCCAAACGAATATCCATGACGATGGTCCTGTTTCTATATGGGTGGGTGTAGGGTTTAGGGTTACCACTTCGTTATTTGAAATAATCCGGACATGATTTCCGTATTGAAACAAAATTATGAGAAAAGAATGAATCACATGTTGGTAGATATTTATCGTATTGTAATACATTATTTATTTATTGAGATGTAAATTGTATTACGGACATTTTTATAATGCTGAAATGCACGAAAAACCTTTAAAAATTAATATTACTTAAATTTACAATTATGTAGGTATTACACATTATTTTAAGTCATTCACATAGAAATATATCGTAAATTTAGATATAATAGGTGTTTATATCTGTTGTTATGAAGATTATTTGATTTTAATCACTTAAGAGTTGAAAGATAAACAATGTAAATTTCTTTACTATTACGAATTTTGATTCGTTGTAGTAAACAAATTTACTATAACGAATCAAACGACGACAAATGAAATCGTTATATTAATTGTCACTCGTTCACAGATTAAATAGATGACACTAGTTTTTTATCTTTAGGATGATATTAAGAATAGCTTGTTTGTACAGCCTTGTGTGTTGTAAATTACGACTATAATAATAAATACTTTCCTTTTTGTTGCATTTTATACAATAGTTTATTTAATAATTTGCGTCTTACCTATCCGGAATTTGTAACTCATTTGGTTGGCCATAAATAAAAGAAACTGTTAACTTTATGACAGAAAAGAAAAATCTTTGCTTGATTTAGAAATAAGAAAAAACGTACAACTTTGATTATTTTCATGACTTTCCAAAGAACATAAGATTATATGTATATGTACGTATACGAAAAGTACAAATTATGAGGCGGGGTAAGGCTCTGTTCTGTAACTGTAATACAAGCTCGAGCAGCAGCAGCCACAGCAGCAGACGCTGAGTGCTACTTAAATAAATTTAAATAATTCGTGTAATATGTATTAACTAAAACAGTTTTTCAGTTGTAATGCTTTTTGGAAACAAATCTAATTTTTAAATCAGAAAAAAATTTAATGACAGAATTTAGAAATATAATATTATCACATATAAACATTATCATCATTTTGATGATATATATAAATATATATCATCAAAATGATGATAATGTTTAGCTATAACACTTCCAAAACACGAGCAATATAATAATGGTATCTAACTACGAATACTTAAAGATATTTAGCGGTCGAGAAATGTTTGTTGAATGTATTGTTTGCATTTGTAAATTAGTGAATGCAATTTATGGTAACTATTTAACATTTAAATAAATTGATTTCAATTGTCAGTCTAATTTGTAATTAAGCAAAATTAGAAAAAAAAAAAGTTTTGTAAAAAATTAAAATTTCTCGAGATATTTGAAATTCAAGATACTCGAGAAATTGAGAAATTTGGTCGGGAAATCTCGTACATTGAAAAACAAAAAAAGTCGGACAACCAAAAATCCAAATTAACCCTTATCAAACATGATAAGGACCATTGCTTACATTCGTTTTAATATAATTTGGCTGTATGTCCTTCTTGTATTCACATTTCATACCACGTATATAGGCCTATTTTTAAGGGCGTAAAAGATTTGAAGCCACCCAACATTAATTATAAATTCGGGTTATGTATTTACGTTTTATCGTTCTAGTACTAATACATAAATTGTATCTTCACGCCGAATGTCTCACGGCATTGGTAGAGCGAATCGCATGTCGTGATTTCAGTACACTTTCTCGGTTTTTGCAACATTTGTAGCTTTTCCCACAAACTTGATAGTTTCAGAGACTCGACGAACCCATGATACTAATGTTTAATTACGAGGATGTACTGAGTTTGTGGAGTATTAGGTGTTATGAATTCCAATCAAGCACTATTGTAATATTCTTTATTACATCCTGAAGATGCTTAATATTGAAATGAAAGTGTAAAATCTGTAAATATTGAAAGTATAAAATCTGTAAATATTGAAAGTGTAAAATCTATAAATATTTTATTCGAATCGTGTGAAAGTAAAAATGTATGTAGTAGCTCACAATTTCAAAATATTTTATTCTAATTCCAACTCAGTATATAGAAAATGTGTGCAATGATATACTGCTTCAGAATATATAGCGGAAGGTATAAATGAATTGTTTATTCCAATTTGAATTCAATTTTTAGAACAGATATACAGTGATTCGCTATTTTAGAATAAATATTAGTTATCTGTATAAGGTAATATTATAAATGCCAAAAGTTTGTATGCATGGATGTTTGTTACTCAATTACGTAGGAACTACTGAACTGATTTGGATGGAATTTAGCACACAGGTAGATGGAAGAAAAATGGGGATTCACCAAAAATATTTATATACTACTATAATTGAAATCCATACTAATATTATAAATGCGAAAGTCTGTCTGTCTGTCTGTCTGTTACGCTTTCACGGCTAAATCGCTGGACCGATTTTCATGAAATTTGGCATGGATATAGTTGAAGATCCGGGGTCAAACATAGGCTAATTATTCTTTCAAAAATCAGTCCCTGGAGGGCTTAAATAGGGGATGAAATTTTTATTAAAAGCTATTTGGACGACTTATTAATATACTCGCGGGCGAAGCTGCGCGGGTTAGCTAGTATTTTATATAGAAGATGTCGTACACTAAAACACTATTTCAGAAATTTTTATTCCAATTACAACTCAGTTTATAGAAGACTAGCTGTTGCCCGCGACTTCGTTTGCGCGGACTTCGTTTACTCCGCACAGCTCCTCCCCCGTAGGTGATTTCGTGATAATTTGTAGCCTATATGTTGACTCGACCTGTTAGTAATATTCATGTAAAATTTCAAGTAAATCCATGCAGTACTTTTTGAGTTTACCCCGGACATACATTGACTTTTCTACGATTTTATTATATGTATAGATAAGATGTGTACAGAGGACACACTAAGACAGATAAAAGAGTATTCTCAATAAAACAAAGCAATAACCACAATTTCTATTTTATTTATTATAATATATAGTATACACCTACTCATATATTTCAGTCAAATAAATACATGTTTTTCTTTAAAATAAATATCACTAAATTGTACAACAATAACCTATTTACATTATATCACAAAGTATATTAAGGACCTATTACTAGTAGTAGTATCACGGTCTACTTACAGTCTGATCCAAATGGAATAAAAACGGCGAAACGCATTTTCACCTAACCAACGTCTGCCTACTGAGCACGGTTCTTGAAGAATCTAACGCACCTAACTGCACCTAAGCAATATGACTCGAATATTTAAACCACTATCACTCACTCACTCACAGTTTTTCAAATGCTCTGGAATTCGTCAGCATCTCCCTCGTCAACCGCCAGACTTGTTTAGCAGCGTTCTCCATAGCTGTTGGAGATTTTCCTTTGAATAAGTCTACGTGAGGGAGAAAATAATGAGGACATCTACGACATTGTAACGAAGATATCAGTTGGAGGAAAATGCCGTTAATTCTGTCTCCTATAGCGCCTTCATCCCACTCATGTTCGCGTGGATGCTTCTCACACTCATATAGAAGAAGTGTCTTCATATGATAACAAGTGACTGGGTTTCCAGGCAAATCCAAATGTCTATCGCGTATTGTTTTTAATATACTCAAACACTTTCTTCTACAACCACCTTGAAGAAGACGATTCTCTGCTTCAAAAAAACTCAAAACCCACGCATCACCTTCCATAGCAGAATTCTTTCCTTGCAATGTTAAGCATTCCTTTGAAAGCAAGTCAAATCCTTCAGTCTTAACCTCTGCAACGATGTTAGGATGAGGCCATGGTATTGTTGGTAACGGCCAATGAGCTGCCGACCTAGGCCATAGTCCAGCACATTTGAACGCCGGTGTTATTTGCACTATATACCTTTCCCTAATCCTGAGTTTCACTTCTGTAGTTTCTGCAATCATTTTGACACAATCACGGTAGGAACATTTATCGCAAGCTTGCGCAACGAGGGTCTGAAAGCGAGATCTTATCTTCCTAGCAGATAAGTATCCAGAAGCTGTAATGAATTCAACCCAGAGAGACATGGAGCGTTTCCTGCCGTCGCTGAGTTTCAAAACAGCGCATCCAGGTAAAGAACCATCATCTACAAAATTCAGGACTCCCATTTGGTTTAAATATATGATGATTTCAAATTCATGTGGAGACACAACTTCTAAACCGTCAAATCTTCCATTGTAATCCGTTAAGGAGGATATAAACCTCGGCTCCTGAAGTTCAACTTCTTTAAGGACATCTTGCACTATCCTGCAGACTTCATGGATTGTTTTCGCGATTTGCGCCTTCCGGTTGGCGACTCTTTCGTTGTAGTATTTGTTCATTTGGTAGACTAGTTTGGATTGAGCCGCCATCATTTCAGGTGGCACAAGCATCGTGGTGGAGTGCCTCACCCGGATCGCATGGCACGGTTGGCGCACGCACGCGCACGACACGCAGACGCTCTCAGACTGAGCCATGTCGGTCCATGGAGCGTTAAAAGACAGTGTACGCCCATGGGGAAAACTTCCGACGAATCAGAGAAGCGTGTTTTCTTTCACTCGCACATATTATGCTGTTCTATCGTGTGATAGAGACGGTTTTACATGTCTACCCCTGAGGTTGTCTCTGAGTATTGATCGCGATTTAAGCTCCGCCCTTTGGAGATAGGTATTCGTATTTGAGGAGGCAATAGTAATTACATGAATGCGTTGGAGTGATCCCTGTTAATTCAGTAGTTAAATAAACCCAATTCTATTAGGTGTAACGCACCCGGTGACTTTTTATTTTCTTTTTAATTATGTTGCGTGTATTTTAATAGATTAGGAAACGGAATTAGCAGATATTAATTTGTTAAGACATCCTTGTATTTTGTTTTGTAATTCAGTATTTGCTTTAAGTATTATTTTTTATAGCAACATATTTATAAGTTTCCTTAGCTTTCTTTTCAGCCAATAAAGGTTGAATAAAAAACATCAGAAGTAAACGAGAGGTAAAAGTAACAATTTTTAATTAAACCATACAATATTTAGTACCTATAATATTTTTACCATTCAATATTTTATAATACCTAATAGTTTTACTATTCAATATTTTATTCAAATAGTTTTACCATTCAATATGTACAAAGTTTACATTTTACATTTTTTCGCCGTGTTGGTCCCGGCCTCCTTTGTAGAATAGGCCAACTGCCGTTCTGCCAGGCAGGTCGTAAAAGGCGACCGATTGGCTATCGAGTCACTACCATCGTGGCTACTAGGTGGTAGAGTTCTGCATTGTCTCGCCCGGGTCTGGTACCACCGCCTTACCTATTCCTGCCGCAATAGCGTCAGTGCTTGTCGCTGTCGTGTTCCGGTTTGGAGGGTAAGGTAGCCGGTAAACTTATGCATGTGGCATTATACCTCGCCAAAAGATAGCAACGCACCATTGACATCTTTGGTGTCTATAGGCGATGGTTGACTCTTTCCATCAGGAGACCCATCTGCTTGTTTGCTATCTTATGACATAAAATAAAAAATTAAAAAAAATATTTGTACCTACATACGCCAATATTTTAACAATTTTTTTTAATTTTGTAGAAATGACTAAACGTCATAAGACTTCGACTTCGTGATGTATGGCACTCAATTCTTTCTTCCTACTCAATAAGAAATTTGGCATGAACATATGAAGGTAATATGTGTACCTTTCTATGTAATTATACCATTAGGCCCATAGCTACGAACAAACACTCAGCCAGAACACGCGCCTTGTAACCACCATGTTAGCAATGACTTCGTCCACGTGTTATCCAAAACTTATATTTTAGTTTTATCTTAAACGAGGATAAGACTTTCATCTGACATTTAATTTGAATATGCTAGCAAGCTTAGATATATTCTAGGTAGTCCAGTCTTGCAGATTTTGTAACAACAAAATATATAGATCTAAAGCCGAATGAAATCGATAGGAAGCCACGCAGAATGCTTTAACAGAACTATTATTAAAATATTTCTAACTAGCTGACCCGCGCAGCTTCGCCCGCGAGTAGGTTAACATGTCGTCAAGATAGCTTTTCCTACAAATTTCATCCAGTATTTCAACCCTTTAAGGTTTGATTTTTGAAAAAAAAATTAGCCTATGTTTGATTCCGGCTCTTCAACTACTTCCATCCCAAATTTCATGAAACTCGGTCCAGCGGTTTAGCCGTGAAAGCGTAACAGACAGACAGACAGACAGACTTTCGCATTTATAATATTAGTATTGATGTATTTTGGTTTCACCTAATATTTTAATTAGTTACAGGTTTTTAGTCAATAATTTATTGATTTTAAATTGTTGATTTATTACATAATAGAAGATACTAAACAGTAAGTGTACCTGCCTATTGCTGTAGGTAGGTACCTAATTTTGTATTTATAATAAAAAAGTTATTCTATATATTTATATGACCATACAAAGTCAAAGTCAAATTGTTTGATTCAAATTCACTCTTACAGACACCTACCTACCAATTTAAAGCTTCAAAAGGTGAAATAGTTGCAGACCATACAATGGTACATTATACTGGTAGGGTACAACACCACATTCTTGCATATAATTTATTTCGACACTTTTTCCCTCACACTGCTTCTCTGTGGAATTAATTACTGGTGGGGGTGTTTTCGAATGGATACGACTTGGGGAGCTTCAAGAAAAGAGCTTACTCATTTTTTTTTTAAGAATTTGCCAGCCTTTTGGCTGGCAACGCAACTACTATACTTCGGATGTCAATGGGTGGCGGTAATTGCTTTGATACCATGAGGTGCACTTTCTGCTCGTTTGCCCCCTATGCTATAAAAAATATTAATATTAATTCCTTCACTCATTCACCATAGTTGTCACCCTGATTTTTTTATTAGGTAGGTAGCTATTGTAGAAGTTGTGTAGATAAATTACTTCAGAGGTATACATAGAAAATATTTGTGTTATTTGTCTGTGGGAATTTTTCAAACGAAACAGCTAAAGATAATATTTTTTTCAGTTGTGGATTAGTAGTTACTTCTGTATTGCATGCAAATCGTTGCACTCAAGTCAACTGAAGGTAAAGACAAATATTTACTTATTATTCAGGAAGCGTAACATCTAGTAACATGTTAAGAATTTAATAACAGTGTAAAATACATACCTAAACCAATTCCTCATTGCCTCATTGAAATATATACAATTAAAGTATGTAGATATGTGATACAATTAAATAATTATCTCATTACAGATACTATATATTTATTTGTGCTATAAAGACAGCAGTCGTATTTTCCTGTGTTGATTCGATCCCCTTTGAAGTGATCAATCAAGATAAATTGCTATACGGCTAGGCATCTCATAAAACACGTATTAACTTGTACCTAAATAAAATCTTGTCTACTTACTAGATATCATAGTTCTGCAAAGTCTCGACCTATTCGGTGGTTCGGCACCACCGTCACCTATTCCTATCGCAATATTGTAGTAGCTTGTGGCTGTCGTGTTCCGACTAGTGTAAGGTAGCCAATAGACTTACACAGACACCATAGAGAGCAACGCATCTATGGCATTTACTTTGTTTTTTTATTTTATTTACTATCTTTGTTTATAGGCAATGGTTTCGCTTTCCATCAGAAGAGACACCTGCTTGTTTGCTATCTAATAATATATTATATGTATGCATAATAAGTACTTGTAAATATTTTTTCGTAAATAAATATATGTGTAAACATAATAAGTAGCCGTAAATATTTTTTCGTAAATAAATATATGTGTAAACATAATAAGTACTTGTAAATATTTTTTCGTAAATAAATATATGTGTAAACATAATAAGTAGTCGTAAATATTTTTTCGTAAATAAATATATGTGTAAACATAATAAGTACTTGTAAATATTTTTCGTAAATAAATATGTGTAAACATAATAAGTAGTCGTAAATATTTTTTTCGTAAATAAATATATGTGTAAACATAATAAGAGGCCGTTCATAAAATACGTCACACTAAAATCAGCTTTTTTTGGCCTCCTCCCCCCCATTGTCCCCCCCATTTTTGTAATACTGCATCAGAGTGCTAAGTGTGAGTTTTGCTTATAAAAGTTAGGTATTAAATTTGTTATTAGAAAATACCCTATAATTTGAATGAATTTTTGTTAATTAGTTAAAATATTAAACGAACAACTTATAATTATGTAATGCAAAAAATGTGTAAGTGTAAACATTTTAATTGAACAACAAATGGGATTTTCTCATCGACATAGAATGATTTTCTGAATTATAAGAAAAACATGACAAGCCCACTGAATTTCTTCCGCCGCATCTTGTCAGTGTGAGGCCGCGTTCCGATCCGGTAGTAATTCTAAAGAAAACAACTTATCAAGAATACATGGAAAAATATTTCTTGAACTGGTTAATAAAATGTGTCTTAATATTTGAATGTAAAATTTAATTAATAAAAAATTTAATAAAAATAATTTGATAAAATTTCAATAAACAACTAATGTAAATATATAGTAATCTATACATATAATAAAATCGTAGGAAAGTCAAAACTGTACATTGAATATTTTTTTAAAAGAATACTTGGGGCATTATCTACAATCGATATCGAAGCCAAAAATATAGTTTTTAGAATTATTGTCTGTTTGTTGTTTATCGGTTTGTCTGTTTGTCTGTATGTATGTCCGGGGTAAACTCAAAAAGTACTGCATGGATTTACTTCAAATTTTGCATGAATATTACTAACAGGTCGGGTCAACATATAGGCTACATATTAACACGCTATCACCTACAGGAGGGAAGCAGTGCGGAGTAAACGAAGTCCGCGCGGACGAAGTCGCAGGCAACAGCTAGTGTATGATAAGTATACATTGATATGGCATACATACCTAATAGTGTATATAGGTAACATTTTTAATTAACTAATTTTTAATGCATGTCATATTTTTATATCATAAGATAGTAAACAAACAGATTGCTCACCTGATGGAGAGACAAGCATCGCCTGTAGACACTAAATATGATAATGGAGCGTTTTTTTATATCATAAGATAGCAAACAAGCAGATAGGTCTCCTGATGGAAAGAGTCAACCATCGCCTATAGACACCAAAGATGTTAATGGTGCGTTGCTATCTTGCGGCGAGGTCTAATGCCACATGCATAAGTTTACCGGCTACCTTACTCTCCAACCCGGAACACGACAGTGACCAGCACTGACGCTATTGCGGCAGGAATATGTAAGGCGGCGGTGCCAGACCCGGTCGAGCCGATGCAGAACTAACTCTACCACCTAGTAGTCACGATGGTAGTGACGCGCATAGCCACTCAGTCGCCTTTTACGACCTGCATGGCAGAACGGCAGTTGGCCTATTATTCAAAGGAGCCCGGGACCAACACGGGGAAACACGCGTGGCTATCCTTGTGGCAGGGTCTTAATGCCACATGCAAAGTTTACTGCCTGCGTTACTCTCCAAACCGTAATACGATAGTAACAAGCGCTGACGCTATTGCGGCAGGATCATGTAAGACAATCACAAAACACATCAAAATACAAATATCTATGCTCTATAATCGAACCAGAGTCCTATTGATAGCGTAGTCATAGTCTCTAGCAACTCGACCAAAACGGAGCGGTGGCATGCATATCTAATATGGATTTAATTATTAACTGTATGGCGAATCTAGAATTATTGTTCGCAACGAATTGCTTAAAACGATAAATTGTTTCTACATTTATAATTAAATATCTATATATTATTAGACAGTTATAAAGTACTTAATTGGTTAAATTTGGTTTAATAATGAACCTGAATGGCTCAGACCATGAGATCTTCGACTCAAGTCCTAATTTAGTTAAATGTGGTGTTTGTATACTTATTAAAAAAAAACAGGAATCTGAAAAAAAGTGTTGTAACAAAGTTTGTGTTTCGAAGAGCACGTATTTTTAATCAACTTTCCAAAATGGAGGAGGTTATCAATGCGATTGTATTTTTTATATTTATTAACTCAGAACAGAATTAAGTTAATTATTATTTGCTTAATTTGGAATCAGATTAATTAGCACGATTTGTACAGGGTTGTTGAATATTATTATTGCAGTCATAATACATATCCGACAATTAGCAATGATCGCCAGTTCAACAATTCAATTAACTCTGAGACGAGTTCCAGAGGGAACGCGCCAATCCTAATAGCGGTATTAGCGCGCTCTCGTTTCTAAACAACGATCGAAAAGTTTCCACACTCCGGTATAGGAATGCCTATTTCGGTCGCCACGATTGATGGGCCGGCGCTACGTGATGGATGGACTCGCGCGGCTTGATTTACGCGAGGTGTCTGCTAGCGATTCATGATGTCCTGGTACCTGGAAGCTGGTATAAAATGCCGCCGAAATTAGACTCAATAGGTTCAATGTGTTTTTCTTTCTACGAATACTTTGAGTTGCTTTTAATGGTTCGTTTGATGAAAATATTCTTGGCTGCTGGTCGCCTAATTGAAAAGTATAAATTTTAGATTATTTTCTTATTTTTTACATGACTACACGAAACGAAATAATTTTGTTTAATGTAAAGACCAAAATATGTAAACCCTTTATTTATCTGATTAATAAATACCGACTATTATTAGTAAGTAGGTGTGTCTGTAGCTATCATGTAGGTATGCACAATATCTCTAGTCTAACTCAATATTTATTTGACACACTGTTTTTCAGTTGATGTTTTTACGCGGAGCGTTATTGCTACTTGTTAGGCAAAAATACCTTGAGAATACTTGTATTTAGAACATGCTAACTGCCGCGTGCAGCCCGCTGCATTATAAAAGTTTTTGGCGAATCCCGCGGGATCATCTCTTTTTTCCGGGATAAAAAGTAGCCTATGTACTATTGCAGGTCATCATCTATCTGTGTGCCAAATTTCATTTAAATCAGTTCAGTAGTTTTTGCGTGATTGAGTAACAAACATCCATCCATCTATTTATCCATCTATCCAAACTTTTGCATTTATAATATTAAAATAGATTAATATAGATTTAAAACATATTAAGTACCTACTGGCTAGCCCGCGCAGTTTCGTCCTCATCTAGAGTAGCAACTTATCATCAATATAAAAAAACATACAATTTTTTATCCCCTTAGGGATAGATTTTTGACCCTGGGTCTTTGACTATCTTTAATATTATTGAGGGGCTAAAAGGGATTGATTTTCAAAAAAAGAAGCCTATGTTTGACTTCGGGGCTTCAACTATGTCCTTGTCAAATTACATCAAAATTGGCTCAGCGTTTAAGCCGTCAAAGCGTAACACGGACAGACTTTCGCAGTTATAATATTAGTGTGGATATTATTTTGGATCGTGGAATTTCAATAGTTGATATGACGTCCAGTGCTGAAATTGGGCAGTTGATGTTGCTGGGCAGATCTTGACCATCACTCTCCATGGTAGATGCGAGAAGAGCCACAGAGAATCAACGTGTTTAAACTATTTGAACTATTTGACCGATTTCAAGAAATAATGTTTTTAGGCGTAGCGAACGAATTTGCGGGCTATATCTATTATATATAACTTCGATTGTTGTGTACTGTGTATGGTAATTTAAGACAATATGTACATCTATTAAAAACACGGTAAAAGTGAATCATCGGGAGGTGCCATTCAACTTTGGTGACAATTCAATGTCTAATTTATTTTGTGTTGACTATAATATTGTTTAATCGTTCCACATTAAACATTTTTTATTCTTGTGTTTTATGTAACATTATAGCCGCCACTTCCCGAGCGCATTTGTTTCGTAAAAATTTACTGTCGCATAACATTTTTACAATCTTTCAGATTTATTGCAATGACAATAATTTATTTACTTAATTCTAAATTTGAAATTTAAAAACTCCTGGCACATTCTTGTATCACAAGACCTTCCTGTCTCATTTGCATCATTAGCAGAGCAGAACACGAAAAGCACTGATGATCTTCGAATAGAAATCCTGGAGCCTCTGGTTAAAGTTGCCTTCTTTGCAATATCATTGAAGTAACGGAACACCCAAATTCGTACCGATCAGGCTTGCACCAGTTGCTTAATTTCTTTCATCAAGTAGAAAAGAGGTAATCGCCTTAAAACGGTTGACCTGATTTTAACAAAACATACCGAAGAACCACCGCCAGGAAACCAGCTTTCAAATAAAAAATCTGTAATTAGGTTGGCCCTACCGGCTATCCCTGAAACTTTCCACTAAATAATGCCGCTTTCCGCTAACAAAGGAGCAAAAACTAAGTGCTCAAAGAGTTCAAAAATCTTAAGTTTGTAAAAATGATAGTATTTTTAATTTTCACAAATATGTATATTTTCAAAAGGACGATCGATTTTAATCTTTCGAGTGGCATGCTGTGGTACTGACTATGCAATAGGGCTCGGGTTGATTCCCGGCAGAGACAAGGGTTTGTGTTATTAGCATAGATATTTGTATATCCCGATTTGATTGTCTATTAATGTATTTCAGTATTCATACATGTATTTCTATGTATTAATCATCGTTAACTAACACTCATATCATAAGCAAATAATTTACGCTGGTTGGTTGGATCAAGGTTGTGTGTAAAAAAATAGCAGATTCTGTTTCGGCTTGTCTAAATTGTAATTAAAATAATTTTATTGCCTAATTTTGTTGTGAAGCTATTTTGTAAGTTGTATATTTATAACATCCTATTTGTTCCCTGCATATTTGTATATTCCATTATAAATCATAATCAATTATTGATTATGAGAATTACAATAATTGTAATTGTCAATATTTTGTGTTGAGACAAACACTCACGGTAAGAAAGCTCCACCATATTTAACCTCAACAAAAGTTGTCGACGCGCACGCGCGACACTTTCAAAATGGCTGCTTTCGACTCCACCCACTTCCGCCGGATGTCCGCCACCTTAAAGCCTACCCTTTCGATTCGCTCGATTTTATAATAGTAACGGAACCTTTTTTAGGGATCTTTTATAAATTACTTAATCTGATTATGATCTAAAATATTATTTATCTTGTATTTTTGTCCTCACCTTACTTTTTATGTTTTTTATAGTATAGGATAGCAAGCAAGCATCAAAGATGTTAATGTTGTGTTGCTATCCGTGTGGTAAGGATGTTATAAAAGTAAAATCACTCTCCCAACGGAACAAGACAGCTACAAACCCATACGAGATGTTACAAAACTCTACCACCTAGTTAACACCTAAACCGCCATGATGGTCATTTAGGTACAATTCGCTTATCGTTTTCTCGCCTATTTCGAGATAAAGAACGCATAATACTTATTAATGCTGATGATAGGTAAACTAATGTGTAGATATATCAAAATAACTATTACCTACACTTGTTTTGTTTGTGATTAGTAGTTTTAAAACAGCAATAGGTATGTGTAAATTGCGCTCGCGTACTGCTAAGCTTGCTTTCACATCCATTTTACTCACTTTAGAATTGAATTTTGTACAGTCCGTTCTTAGCCTAATTTCTTACATTTCTTTGTCATCTGTCCAGTCGCTTGAACCTTGTATTCACAAAAAAGTTAATTTACTTTCGAATCTCCGAATAAGTAGGCAGAGGTACAACAATAAATTCACCCACCATTAGCCGAAGATACTTACTTAGTCCCACAATGAGATCGGTGGCAAGCCTATCGCCAGTCGGGCAATTTGCTAATCCCGGGCAACATTATTTTTAATCTGAAAACTGAAAAAAAACACAATTTTAATCCGACCCAGGAATCGAACCCAGGACGGGACGTTAGGTGGTGAATTCCGACACAGGACTACTAGAACATTAAACATTTATTTATTTATAAAATAAACTAATAAATATCATCACGCTGACTATGTTACAGGGTAAGCTGAGTGGATCTAAGATATTCAGGTGTATCACGATTCACTAATTCAATAGCTGGAGAAGTCTGTGGTGATCCTTATCACTTTGACCATTTACTACTTGACCAAATGTCAATCGTTATTTACAACAGCTTTTATATGCTATCGAATAAAAGGAATATTCACGTCATTTCCTATTTTGATATCCCATAACAGCCTACACTTCACAATTTACACACACATTAGCGTCGCCGCCGGTGGCGATATGGCCCACTGTTTCACCCCGCTCACCCTTAAGACCCTGGCCATGAGTTACTAACAAGTTGAAATCCTGATGCCACTTACTCTCCCACTCATCATCCAAATACTGCCCTAAGCCGAGGTTCGGTCTCACATTAGGGCTTAAATCTTAACTCTTAAATCCTACCACAAAACTTAAACTCTGTATCTATAGGCGACGGTTGACTCTTTCCGTCAGGAGACCCGTCTGCTTGTTTGCTATCTTATGATATAAAAAGAAAAAAAAACTCGGGCTGACCACTCTGCTTTTCAAAAAAGTCTGGTTTCGTAGTAATGGTCATTTGGGCTAATTCTTAAGTTCATTTTGAAAAAAAAAATCACATAGGTACAACTCCTAATATTTTTAAACCCATAACAATTACCTTACACTGGACTCAAATACGGGGCAGCCATGATTGCGCAAGCCAACATTTACATATCAGTATTCAGTAGTTGTTATACCTACAGTTAAAATCATACATGGTGGATATCACCTTAATACAATCACATACCTACGTGTAATCATTTAGTGGATATTGATAGATTTTCCTCAAACAAATCATTAACTTAAAACTAATTCTCAACCGACAAAAAAACGGAGGTTATTAGTTTGATATGTATGTACGTATGTAATTATGTTGGAATTGGATAATCTTTGCGAATGATAATCTATTTATACGTCCAAGGAGTGTACTAAATTATGGTAACTGTAGGTATATATTTGAACAAACACTATTGTCTATTCCAAAACGGCCACCAGAGGCGGCTACGACTGTGGTGTCACACCTACAAGGATTTTGGTATACCTATTGGTAAATAAAAATTAGGCTGCGATATGTAATTTTATTAGCAGGTATTAAATATTATGCGGAAGTGATCAATCTTACTAATCCACATGTCAACATCACCTGCATAATATACACCTTGCTTGTCCTGTCTCATGCCTTTTATATTGATAGCCAGATTAAAATAAGATAAGGGTTTGTCTCTGGTATTTTAAGGGTGTAATTGGAACAATTTACTAGCAGTAACTCGTTTTGGGAGAACCACGTGTCAATATAAAATTCTTTAGACTAATTAAGACAAGGTTATTTTTTATATATATCAAAGGACAACAAACAAACAGATGGCGCCTTATAGATAACCAGGGATATTAATAGTTGTCATCAGTGTGGCGTGAGTTATCCTACATGCATAAGCTTAAACACAAAAAAAATCTTTACGTGACGTAAATAAAAAATAAAACAATAATTTTAATAGCTTTAAAATCATATTCCGAAATGCCACATGCTTATAGCGTTTTTGTCAAAAATATTAAACTCTTCAATATTCATTTAATAATATATAGATTCTTGTATGTAACTTGCCTTTTGCAAAACATACCTAAGCCAAATCCCGTACGGCGGGGTTATCACGTAACTCGCAATGCAAAATTATAGTAATTGTTTAGCTATTGCAAAGCACATAACAGACTTGTATATTAGTGGGAGTCGTTGACACTTGATAAGTTTTGTTGATTTGACATTGCAAAGTACATCTAGTGACCAGCAAGCAATGGGCGCCGTTTTGATGAGTTTTTCGTTACGTTTAAAAGTCATCGCTTATTGCTGGCGGATTGCAAATGGTAGGTGATACGCCTGTGGGTAGGCTGAGCGCCGAGTGACAAACGCATGATCAAAGCAGATTTAGATACTTACTCAATTTTTATAACTCATACAAACGGGAATTTTATTTTGATAACTAGTCCTAATAAAACACAATGGATGTTAAGAAAAGAGTCATTTTTAAAAACAGAACTACGATATCTCTGGTAGGTAGTAAGTAATCACCGCGGCCTATGAATAACTGTGGGCGGCGGTGAACTTTTATCGTCTGGTAAAGCGTCTGCCCTCTTGTAGCTTCTTCTATAAAAAGAGTCCACGAGGTTGGTACTAATATCACTTGCATAAGTTTACCGGTAAACTTATTCTCGAAACGGTAACGCAATACTAACAAGCATTGACGTTATTGTGACAGGAATAAATAAGGCGGTGGTACCAACCCGGGCGAGACATTGAAAATCTCTCCCACCTAATAGGTAGCCACGGTGGTAGAGCTCGACCTGCCTAACAGATGGTCTGTTCTCCAAGGGGATACGAACCAACATGGGGTAGATCTCGCGAAAACAATTATCCCTCTCTCCCCTTTCAAACTCTACTTTTCAAAATTATTTTATTTCTAAAATACGCTTTGAGTAAAAGCATTCAAATAGTGTTCTAAAACACTATTTATATTATATACTATAAACTCAGATTAAAATAAAAATGGTATCACTCTGAATGTCTGAGAAGTAAAATTGATTTAAAATTATTAGTTAAGTATCATCCTGAGGATGCTTAAAAAGTGAAACCTGTTAAGTAATCTACCAAAAATATATACGTTGTGAAGTGAAACTATAAGTACATTGCTAATTGTGTCTAAAAGTAACGGATTTTCGCCAAGTGCCGACGATGGAAAGGATAGAATATAAAATTGACATGTTCGTAAATATATTAGGTGCAGATTTTTTTAAAGAAGCTGCTAAAATTTATATATATATATATATATATATATATATATATATATATATATATATATATATATATATATATATATATATATATATAGATAATATTAAGAATGTTTTATTACAATAACAATAACAGTAAATTATTAATGTTTAACCCTATTTTGCGAATTGACACGACTTAGGTGCATTGGGCTTTAGGGGTTAAAAAAATATTTTTCTTAATTCCAAAATACTGCAAGGCATTTGCAAAAGCTTTGATTTTGCAGATGTCCATGAATGGTGATAAAACCCGTTAAAGGAGGGCTAACCCTCTTTCGTTAAAAAAATATCTAAACCCATCTTTATCAACCACAAAATTGATAGATATCAGTACGCAAGATTCGAACCTACGTACTCTCTGAGCTTTTACATTAACCACAAAATCTAGTTTATCATATGAATTGATACACAAAATCACTATCTCACAATAACTTTCCACACGGATCTAAATACTGAACTATTAAAATCACAGCCAGAAAACATATGGGCTTCAAACTCGGAGCCTAATTTACGAGCTGGCTAATCCACAGCGCAACACTATTAATAATATATCTAAACAGTTTACAGTTATGTCACTGAACCAGAAAAAAGAGCCTATCAACAGTTTGACAGCAAAGGAACTTAGAGTATGCGCAGATATTTATGGTGTATTGAATTTGCTATCGTGTTGTATGAAAGATGGGCCCGGAGAGACATCTGTCTTCCCCCACTGCCGAGCACAGACTGACAGCAACACGCCCTCTGTATTTCAAGTGGGGATGATAGCTCCGCCCTCAGGAATACCCATCCCAGAATCCAATCTCGTAACATCCCCGCAGGGAAATTGCAATTGTATGTTCGTGTTAGAGAGTTCAAATTCGTCTGAAATCGATATCGATACATACTAATTTCGCGCGACGCGGTTTTTTGTCGATAATTATTTTCTTTGCAATACAAAGTTATTTCTGTGTGCAGTACGGTAATTGGATTCAGGCAGACTGTACCATATGCAACGACTTCCACGCATAAATACATTCACAGGATTACATATCGTATGTCAATGGAATAAATGTCAAAAAGGGATGCGAGATATTGATATTGCTGGAATATTTCACATACAAATACGCCGATTGAGTTGTCCTGTCCGTAGTAATTATTATGAAGATGGAGATAAAAGGACCATGTCTTTGTTTTGTTGAGTTTTTTGTTTGGATTGTCGGCGTGTTTTGGTCGGTTGTTTCTTAGTCGAAATTTTGGTTTAGGCGTGACTCTTGATGATCGTGTCGAGGTTATAAATGAATATTGGACTTGAAATTTATTTTTTACGTAAAAACTTGTTTTATTTTTATTCTAGCTGATACAAAAAATATCTTTCTGACATAATGTTGTTTATTCAATTCAAAAATATAAAAGGTTTTCTAACTGGGTTCTAATTCAGGTGTTGGTCTTAAGTTTGAAGGCAAGAGTCTTATGGCCAACTGCACTAACATTGTCTTAGCTTAAGAAAATCCTAAGTAAGAGACAAAAAGTGACAGCGTACCTACTGGTATGCTGTCACTTTTTGTCTCAAATGAACAAAATGTGACAGCATGTCACTAAAGACTTTCCTAAGTTAAGATAAGGTTAGTACAATTAGCCATTAATCGCAAGATTTATCATAAAGTATCTAATATTTCTAATATTTCGAATTCGATACGTAATTATATACCTATATGTTCCCTATGGATTCCAAAATGACTGGAAATGTTCAATCATTGAATTCCCATTGAGTCTGTAAAATTTGATAGGTCGATCGGTACGACAGATTTTTGATTTTTGTTAATAATAAAAACGTTATCTAAAAGCTTCAGACTTCCATCACCTAAACACCATTAACGAATAGATTATAATATCTAAAATATTTTATTCGTTTATTTAAACTGATTACTTAACGCACACACATTTAGCAAACACAATAATGTTGAATGCTGTAACACTGAAACTGTCGATAAATTGAGCACATTTTCAGTGTCAGGGCATTACATTGACACATGTTTGCCACTAGACTGTAGCATAACCTTCTCATCACTACTCCATCTAAGTTCTAATTTCGAATACAAAAAAAAGTTGAATTCCTGTTATTCAAATATTTTACTTTGAACCAGTCATCGTTAGGAGATTTTACAAACTCGCTATTTCTAGAAAAATAAGTTTAAAAGTGAACTTAACTAAAACCTAAATAATTTTTTCTTCAAAAATAGACTTGCTAAAAAAACTGGCAGTTATATGGACTGCAAATAAAAGTTACATATTAAATAACACTCTGTGCTATGCTACTTTAATCTTAACAACAAGTAAACTAATGAAATACAATACCTACACACTATACAAATTCATTCTGTCTAAGACGTTTGTGGCGCTATACGTCTTACGTTACTAACTTCAGGCGGGCTCATAAGTTTTTTCTGTACCAAAAATCATTCAACGCCGTTAATAAAATTTACTTAAAAATACATAAAATTACAAAAAAAATTGACGCAGACCATTACACATTATAGCAATGCTATTTATCAACTTACACATTGAATTCTCTTTTTTTAAACTATAAACTTACCAACCTACACTGATCGACCATCGCTTGTTTCTTGTGATAATCGAGGCCGACAGTACTACATGCTTATCCGAGGTACGAGGGTGTTAACAAACTACCATCAGATTGCTGATGATGTTTTTCTCGATTAAAAAAACCTACCTGCCGTAGAAATTATACGGGACCTCACGATTTGAGTCGATAGTCTCATCACTAGAACACCCAAGCATTAATAAATTATCCGAAATAGATAATGAAAAGACTACTTTTCTAACAACGTACTAAATGTAGTTAAATTCATTAATTCGTCAAACACACATTCAATTAACGCGAGATGTGGTTAGATTTATCGATAGTGTTATCAGGTACAACCGTTGGCGCGGCAATAGCAATAAATAAACAATTGTCAATGGATCGCTCGCAACAAGCGCTCGGAGATAACTCGGTGTGCTTGACAATAATTGAGTCTATTGAGATAAAACGCTCGTGTTGTTCGGTATACGCCTACTGAACTTCTACTGTTAGATATACATAATGAAATCTATTCATATAATAAAATCGTAGCAAAATCAATGTATGTCCGGGGTATACTCAAAAAATATTTGGGGCGTGATCTATAATCGATATCAAAGCCAAAAATATAGTTTTTGGAATTTTTGTCTGTTTGTCTGTTTGTATGTCTGTTTGTCTGTATATATGTCCGGGGTAAACTCAAAAAGTACTACTGCATGGAATTACTTCAAATTTTGCATGAATATTACTAACAGGTCGGGTCAATAATAGGCTACGTATTACCACGCTATCATGTACGGGGGAGGAACTGTGCGGAGTAAACGAGGTCCGCGCGGACGAAGTCGCGGGCAACAGCTATTTAACGCTGGGGTGTGCGCATTTAACTTTTCCCCGCGCGGTTCCAGCTCTCTTTGAAGAATAAACTATTTAACATTCTACCAGGCATTTCGTAAAAGGCGTACAATTGGCGATACGTATCTATCACTACCACCATGATAACTAGGTTGTAGAGTTCCGCCGCTCCCTGCGAAATCTTTAATAAAAACCACTAAAAGCTTCTATTTACCGATATTTTTGGACCGGCTTTAAGCCATGTCTGTTTAGTGGTTGATACTGAGAACTCCTATTACATTATTAATTGTCTCGTGATTTAAATCAGAAAAATCATGATCTAGAGTTAAACGTGCAATGTTTTGATGTATCTTCATCTGTTACGGTCTCACGCATCTTACCACAGTCCTTACTGGAGACTAAAAGTATTTAATTATTTGTATTTATTTCGTAAGGTAGGGTTCTGGTAGGGAGATATAAGTACTACGTATGCAAAAAAGTGCATACTGAAGTTATCTTTAAAATACATTTCTTGCAATTTAGTGCATTATAGACAAGGCTCTTCTATTATTGTCTGTATTTATATATTTATTCATAATAATATACTAGCTGTTGCCCTTAACTTCGTCCGCGTTTACTTTGCACAGCTCCTCCCCCGTAGGTGATAGCGTGATAATATATAGCCTATATGTTGACCCGACCTGTTAGTAATATTCACGCAAAATTTTGCAGTACTTTTTGAGTTTACCCCGAACATACATACAGATAAACAAACAAACAGACAAAAATTCTAAAAACTATATTTTTGGCTTCTATATCGATTGTAGATCACGTCCCAAGTATTCTTTTAAAAAAATATTCAATATACGGTTTTGACTTTCCTATGATTTTATTATATGTATAGATAAGCCATGTCAAAATTTTAATAAAACTTTTTTTTATACCAAGAACTAAACAAGTAATAGGAAATAAATAAGCACAAAAAGCCGGACACGGCCGCATACCCACACAATCGTCGTTCTAAACAAACACACGTGCGCCGCACGCACACGTGTGTCGAATTATCAGCAGTCAAAACTGATATTAAAATGTCGTCTTCGAAATACTGCTAATTAGGCATAAGACATGTTCGCGTTCCTGTTTCAATGTGTTATTCATTTTTTTATTTATTCCAAGGAAATTATATTATTAACTTCGCTTTGCACCTGTTATACTGTACCTAATTTTTTGCTTGATTTTGATTGCGCGTAGGCTGAAGGAAAGGAAGTTAGTAATATTTCCCTACAATTATAGCTAACACAAAAAAACCCAAAACGAGAATAATATGCTTTGTCACTACATAGTATAAAACAAAATCGCTTGCTCTGTCTGTTCCTATGTCCCTATGTATGCTTAAATCTTTAAAACTACGCAACGGTTTTTGATGCAATTTTTTTAATAGATATATTGATTCTTCAGGAAGGTTTTAGTATATAAACCTTTCCGATATCCCCACGGGAACAAAAGCTACGCGGGTGAAACCGCGGGCAGGTCGCTAGTATATTATAAGATAAGCAAACAATCAGGTGGCTCTCCTGATGGATAGTGACAACCATCGTCTATAGACACCAATGACGATGATGTGTTGCTATCCGTGTAGCGGGGTGTTAATACCACTTGCATAAGTATACCGGCAAACTTATACCGGAACACGGCAGTGACAAGCAATGACTCTATTGTGGCATGGCAGGAATAGGCAAAGCGGTGGTACCAAATACCCAAGCGAGACGTTGCACAACTCTACCACCAACTAATCAGTGAATCATATAGCCAATGGTTCGCCTTCTACGAACTGCCTGGCGGAATGATAGATGGTTTATTCTTTAAACGGAGTAGGGGACACACAAGGAGACAATTTTTGACGTGTATGTAGTACGTATATGCGTATGTCCATGTGCCTGTTGTTATGTTCCTGTGTATCTCTTATACAGATGAAACAATGTCTTAAAAAGTACAATTTATTGCTTGTAAAAATCTCTAAGTTTTAGGTTAGCGGCAAGACGTATATTTTAGTGACAAGCTCGCCTTTCGTACTTATCTCCTTTTTTATTATTTTTATGTGTGCAATATAGTGTTAAATAAATAAAATAAATAAATTAATTAATAAGTTTATCAAATTAAAGAAAATAGTAACAATATTAAAGTCAGTTTTAGTCTTGAAGATTGGTCGTAGATATTTTAGAATTTAGGTCGTGCGCTCTTAGTCCTAAATTGTTCAAGAATGCATTTTGCAAATACGTACAAAGCGTACTGTAATATGGTATACCTAAATGGTGAAAGTCTGATGTCATGTGATGTATGTATGTTATAGCTAGTCTTTAGTGGTTTTTTCTTTTTGTGTATCTACCTATGTTAAATAAAAAATTAATTTGATAAAAAATTAGAGCTACACACATACATAGAATGCTAGGAAGAACAACTAAATAAGTTTTTTGATAATATTTCGATGAATAAGTGGCATAATTCCAGCAATGAAAATTACAGATCGAACAACTACATGAAATACAGATTTTTTTTTTATTTTATAAGGTAGCAAACGAGAAGATAGGTCTCCTGAAGATAAGAGTCAACCATCGCCTATAGACACCATAAATGTTAATGGTGCGTTGCTCTCTTATGGTGAAGTTTAATGTCACATGCATAAGTTTGCCTACCTCACCCTCCAAATTGGAACATGACAAGCACTGACGCTATCGTGACAGGAATAAGGTAAGGCGCGGGGAACCAGACCCGGGCGAGATAATGCAGAACTCTACCACCTAGTAAATCGGTAGTAAATCGGATAAGGATAAGTCGATCATTACTAGGTGAGTCACTGTCAAAGTAAGGGACATGTAAATGAGAAACAGAATTGTTTGTTGTTGTTTTTTGGTAAAATATACGCATCCATATACATCCATACTTCCATAATATCCATACTATCCATACTAATATTATAAATGCGAAAGTAACTCTGTCTGTCTATCTGTCTGTCTGTATGTTACGCTTTCACGGCCAAACCACTGAACCGATTTGGATAAAATTTGGTACAAATATAGTTTGAGACCCAAGAAAGGACATAGGATAGTTCTTATCCCGGAAATGCCACGGGAACGGGAACTATGCGGGTTTTTATTTTAGAATTTTTTCCACGCGAACGAAGTCGAGGGCACAGCTAGTACTAATATAAATGCGAAAGTCTGTCTGTCAGTCTGTCTGTTACGCTTTCACGACTAAACCGCTGGACCGATTTTCATGATATTTGGCAGGGATATAGTTGAAGATCCGAGGTCAAACATAGGCTATTTTTTTTTTCATTCAAAAATCAGTCCCTGGAGGGCTGAAATAGGGGATGAAATTTTTATTAAAAGCTATCTGGATTACTTATTAATATACTCGCGGGCGAAGCTGCGCGGGTCAGCTAGTCCTAATAATAAGCAATGAACCTAAATCTTAATATGTATCTATTTATGTTTTGAGAATTTGCTTGTTTGCTACCTTATGATATAAAAATCTTTCAGAAAAATAACTGCACCCTCCCCTTTTCTCTACAATATGAATTCGGAATTAGTAGAATCCTAAAATATATTATACTGGGAATCCAAAACACCACAAACACGTAATATATATTATACTTAAGCGATTTGAAAATTGTCTGCGGATTACAAGTGGTTTATGATGTCTCCTTAATATTTATGCTACCCTAATACATTACGAATCGCTGACACCAGCTTAATCCCGTAATACCTACATGACAGCGTTCGTAACTTGATGCGCGCGCGCTGATCCTCCTACACTTTGTATGAGCGCAGGATAATAATAATTTTATCTACATCTGTGGCATGTTTAATGTGTCAGTGAAACAAAGGGCAGAAATTGAAATTCATGATATGTCATATTCGTAATAAAACATATTATAAAAATAAATTTATAGTTTTACGTAGACAATGATATTCAAATATTAAAAAAAAAGAAAGAACTTATGATGCTTTGGTTCCATGACTGAAACTTACAGATCCAAAGCTGTAGAGAATTTAATTTGCAATGAAAAATGTTGGAATAAATTTTCCGTGCAACGAATAATTTGTGGTCTCGTTGATCTAGAAATAATTTGTTTTTGTAAAAAAGAATATCACCTTATTGGTGTAATAGCAGAAGACTTTAGGTTAGACAACTCAGGACACTTGTGGCTCTTGGTTAATTAGCCAACGCTATCACGTCTCATAATGTAACTAGTTGTGAGTTCATGCATCTATTCGACAACTTCGCTTATTTCAGCAAAACTAAAAAACTTATTTAGAATGAATTGCATGGACTTGTTTCTATGCCGAAGTCGGTATCGCTATACATTTAAGGTGTCTTTTAAAAAAAAGATTTAAAAAATCAATCATTAACAAAAACAATGAGAAAGGTATGCCCCACAGGTATGCCCCGTTGGTTTGGACATATAGAAAGAAAACAAACATACAATACGAATGTGGATGGATACCGGGGAATATTAATTTTGACATATCATCGGGTACTGCCTGATGTCGAGAGTCTTCGCGATCGGCTTGTTTGTACGAAGAATGTGGTGTGGCACTCGGTTCTCTTTGCCTGCCCTGTAATCTGACGTGAAGATGAATGTATGACATAAACAAGTACCTACGTAGACAAACAAAACAGGCGTTAGGTACATTCAAGATTTACATGTGTTGGTTTGTCTCTTTTGAAATATAAAATAAAATAAGAAATATAAATAGATCAATTAATCGCCTTACTGCCAGGCGTTTTGTAAAATTTGAGAGACGGCTGAACGTCCTAACATCGTGGCTTCTAGGTGGTATTGTTCTGCAACGGCTGGCCTGGGTTTGATACGTTGGTGTTTCACCCGGTTTCCCTATTTTTTATTTACACGTCTATAAAAATAAAATATAAAAAAACCCGATTACGTCCCGATCTGGAAAAAACATAACTCTCCTATCACAGTTGGGTAATATTTAATAACCCGTCACTCTCATAATTAAAACGAATTTAATGACACCTCGTAAGCTCAAATTTCTCAGACCGTTTAAGCTACAGAGCGTGTCAAAGAATTTACCCTGTTTTGGTCCGGACCCCCGCCGTTCTGCCAGGCATTTCGTGAGAGTCGAACTATTGGCTATTCAAGTCACCACCATTGTGGCAACTAGACGGTAGAGTTCAGCATTGTCTTGCCCGAGTCTGATACTACCGCCTTACCTATTCCTGGCGCAATAGCTTCAGTGCTTGTCATGTGCTGTTTTGTAGGGTAAGGTAGCCGGTAAACTTATACACGAGGCGTTAAGGACCCCGCCAAAAGGATAGCAACTCCCAATAAATATGTTTGGTTGATTATTTCCATCAGGAGAGCCATCTGCTTATTTGCTATCTTGACATGAAAAAATATATATATAAACTTACATATTTGTGTATATGTGTACATACATACTTATACTTGAAAACCTCAGATCTCAGAGGTTATCAGGACGGTTGCCGCTGTTGATTCTGGTTTACAGAAGTTACAGTGGTAGGAACGAGAGGTGGGCCTATTGCCCTTATAAAAAAATACTCAAAAATCATAACATAACATAGCGCAATCGGGTAAAAATAACCCAACCATTACAATAAACCAAATTAAGCAACAATTATCAGCCTAAGTGCTCATAACTAATTTCATTTACGTATAAATTATCTTTTGTTTCTCCTTATCTTTATAAAAAAAAGCTTTATACTTCGAGGTAAATAAATATAGCACACTCTCATTAACGCATACAAACATAATATGCTCACACATTAACGTTTTTTAAACAAAGTAGAGCTATTTGTTAGGGTTCCGTACCTAAAAGGTAAAAGTAATAGGGTTCCATTACTAAGCCTCCGCTATCTGTCTGTGTGTCACCAGGCTGTATCTTTTAAACCGTGATAGCTAAAAAGCTGAAATTTTCGCAAATTATGTATTTTTTTGCCGCTATAACAACTAATACTAAAAATAAAAAATGAAAATAAAAGGGTCCCCATACAATAAACGTATTTTTTACGAATTGTTTGGCTCAATATTAATAATGGTAACAGGTAGACAGACGCTTAAAATTTTCACAAAATATTTAGTTGAGTATTATCTTTCAAAATAAATAGTTAAATAAAAATTAAGTAAATCTATACATATAATAAAATCGTAGGAAAGTCAAAACTGTACATTGAATATTTTTTTAAAAGAATACTTGGGGCGTGATCTACAATCGATATCGAAGCCAAAAATATAGTTTTTAGAATTTTTGTCTGTTTGTCTGTATGTATGTCCGGAGTAAACTCAAAAAGTACTGCATGGATTTACTTCAAATTTTGCATGAATATTACTAACAGGTCGGGTCAACATATAGGCTACATATTATCACGCTATCACCTATGGGGGAGGAGCAGTGCGGAGTAAACGATGTCCGAGCGGACGAAGTCGCTGGCAACAGCTAGTATTAAGTAAATACAAACGTAATTCTTAACAACAAACGTGATTTTCTTTTATAGATAATGGTACGGAACCTTTGGCCGGTTTATTGTTATTTTTCTTATTGGTAAGGCGTAAGATATCTAATGTTTGTAAAAGATTTACTAATGTTACCAAATATAGCATGCTAGCAGCTAGAGTAAGTGCTCATGATGAAAATTATACTGTGGTTTTTCACTTCATCTGTACATATAAATAAAGTTAAAGTGTCTGTTTGTGATTTCAAAATAACTAGGTTTTTTCAAGAGCAATTTATACAATTCTAGTATCTATACAATCATTTTAAATTTGTGACTGTCTGTCATTCTTTTTGTTCGGGGTAATCTCTAGAATGGCTGGACCGATTTTTGATGTAACTTTCTGTAATGTTTTTCCAATAAAAAGCACTTATCTTCAGATATGATCTTAACCACGTTGTACTTTAAAATAACTTTAGTAAGACAATTATTCAAATAAAAGCACCTTGAGGTTGTACTTTCAATTCTTTGTCCGATGTCAGCCATTTGTTAACCATGATACAATGCACCCAATGCATAATGTCTGTGTGCATTTCCGCCTACCACAGACTGCTATTAACTTCCGGTAAGCCGCAGCACAAATAATGCACAATATCAAGGAACATAGATTGACTTAACTACACTACACTTTCACCGTAAGATAGAGGAGTTTATAAAGCAGGACATAGGCTATTTTTTACCAGTGTGAGCAAAAGGAAGTAATAATTTTGGATCACGCGAACAAAGTCGCGAGTAATAACTAGTATAAAATAAAAGAAGTGTAATCATTAACATGGGCATTGCCGCGGACTTAGTAAAAATATTTTCCTAAATAGTCAACAAAATTTTACAGAACACGTAACGCATGACGCTCCTAAAAATCCCATAACTCCAGAAATAGTTCGAGCGCAGAGATGCGATGACAGCGAATTTATTAACCATTCGGGATGACAAACTGCGGGATAGGGAACCAGCGGGCCCTACCACGGGCGATACCATCTAACTATCGAGTTGTGACACTTTTTAATTGTATTTTCGAAAGATAAAACGTTGATGCTTAAGGATGATAGTTAAAATGCTTAAACTTAGCGGAGCAACTGCATTCCTAACTAAACCTTCGATGTTTAGTTTAATTAGTTAACAAGTATCATTCCGTCAGTTATTTTATTAAAAATAGGTAATTTAATTAATATAACCTACGTTTTTACCACGACTATCACATTTTCCTGAAGAAATATCTTCAGTGCTTGACATCGCCGGTTTGGAGGCTAAGTCATGTAAATACTGATATATCTATACTAGCAGTTAATCGCAACTTGGTTTGCATGACTAAAACTCATTACTTCCCTTTCCTCAATCTAGTAAAAACGTAGTCTGTTACTCCTGGACAATGTAGCTTTTTGAAGGTGAAAGAATTTTTAAAAGTCGGTCGAGTAGTTTTTGAGTTCAGTCTTAACAAATAATCAAACAATAAATTAAATATTTTTCTTTATAAGTTTAGACGAGTATTTTAGTATGTTTGCAACGAATAAACCCAAAAAATATTGGACCGATCGTAAAAATTATGTTACCAAAGCTGCACTATCCAATAATCTTTGGAACGGCTACACAGATTATCGATGGAACTTTCACTGAAATAAAGAGGAATTTATAGAGTAGGATATAGGCTATTTTTTACCCGACTAAACAAAAGTAATAAATGATTTGGTGTCACGCGAACGAAGTCGCGAGTAACAGCTACCATATAATATCTTCTATACTTTTTTCGGAATGCCTCAATTACTACTGGCATTATGGGCCGCCACAGCTTCACCGTTCGCGAGGGCGAGCAGAGTGCGCAGCCAGAATTTATAGGTGTAAGGCTGTCCGCCATCCGCCCTAAGGGTGTCTCCGGCGAGACCGAACCTCGGCTTAAAGTCGGATCGTGATTTGCGATAAGAGGGCTAGTGGCATTGTTTTGTCCGTCGGCTGATCCTTGCCCGTGAGCTCGGTTGGTCGAACGGCGAAACAGGGATCCTCGTCGCCGCCGGCGGCGACGGTGTCGCGTATGTAGGTGTGTAATGTTTTCGTGTGAACCGTTGGCCAGAGTTATCGGGTCATCGGGATCGGTGAGAACGTGGCGGGGCCTACGTAATTTGGGATCGGGATTGGGGTCTTCTACACAAAAATATAAAATTGGAGTGTCTCTTTATAATATTAAAGTAACCGCTTTTAACTAAATGCATATGAATACATATACCAAAATACGCGATACATATACCAAAATAACATTTTATTACCATTTTTGTCTGTCTGTCTATCTGTCCCGGCTAATTTCTGAACCGGCTGGAGTGAATTGGACTTGGACCTGGAATACTTTCACTGGCAGATACCTTATGTCATAAAGAGTAACTTAAGCTACTTTTATTTTAGAATTTTTCCCACGCGGACGAAGTCGCGAGCACAGATGATAGTATTTAATAAAATCCAGACTCAGAAATATAAACGTCTATGCTCATCAGTCGAACGCTTATTCCTGTCGGAAATCGATACCGAGCCCCATTGATTGCATAGTCAAAGTCGCTAACCACTAGGCCAACGGGGAAAGACCGACCAACTTGAAACAATTAGACTGTCTACAACAATCAGGAAGCTCGTACAAGGCTTACGAGTTACCTGGAGTGCGGTCTGACCTGAGGCCCGGGACTTAACGCGGTAAGAAAATATTCATATAAGAAATTAATACACCATTAGTAGCGTTATTAAAAATGGTAGCGGATTCGAATCCAGGACGACTGTAATGTATGAACATTTAATTAGGACTTCCTTTTGACGGCCACCGTTGCGTCGCGCGACCGTTTACTGGAATCAGTATAAACGGTAGTTTTGGTTTGTTTGTATGAACGACTGTTATTTATTTTGCGCGACTTATTTATGGGTAATAACGTGGAAGTGAATTTGCCTGACTGTATGAATTTTCTCTAAATTAATAAATCATCTGCAATAACACTATCTAATAATGCTTTTCAATACCAATATTAAATTTATGTGTGTATATATATGGATACACATATACATGTATATATGTATGTATATGTATACATATATTAATCTGTTGTTAAAGCAAGAACATAACCGCCAATATATTATTGTCGTGGGTAATAATGTTGGGTGTGCAATTAGTTTAATTAATTAAGTTTACCCCAAATAAAATAAAATAAAAGAGGTAAGGTTTGTTTGTTTGTGATGAATGAATTCAAAAAAATGTAATATTTTATCACTTATACACTTGTACTGTTTCACAATAAAATTTATTGTGAAACAGTACAAGTGTATAAGTGATAAAATATTACATTAAAATGGAGTTTCAACAAGTGTCGACGATTAAAAGTGTAGAATATAATTCAAAAACTACTGGACTGACTTTTAAAAAATCTTTAATATGAAGCTGCATCATTACTGAATAACATATTATAAAATAATACGTTTAAATCACTTAAAATGCTACCCTTTTTAATTAACTATTTTGGAGGTATTGCGTATTTCTAAAAAAATTAGCATTTGTTTAAAACAAATGCTGAAATGAAAGGAAAGGAGGCGTCCATAAATTGCGTGAGGTGTTTTTTTAAATTTTCTGTCCCTTTCTCCCCCCCCCCCCTGGTGAGATGTCGTGAGAAGTCATTCAACCCCCTCCGCCATGCCCCAATCTCACGTGAGATTTTTCAAAATTCAGATTAAAGTGAGTTATTTGGTATAAAACAAATATGGTGCTTTGACAGTCAGTAATAATGTATAACGTTGACGTATATAAATGAAATAATTTTCTTTCGAACGAATTAGTAAATGATCTTAATCGTATTACGATTATGCTTAAGATTAAATCTTAAGCATGTACAACCTGGATAATGGACCAAAATAGTAAATTTTTTTTGTTTTAATCAGAAAAAAAAAATTGCGTAATATTTGCCGGGACCTCCCTTTCTCCAACGTAAGATTTGATGAAATTTGACTCGACCCCCTCTCCCCCTTAAACATCTCACGTAATTTGTGGGCGGGGCGCCCACAAATTACTAGATGGGACTAGAAGCATTCTTATCCTTCCAAAAAAAAAGGCCAAATCGTTTAAGCAATGGCCGAGTTCTAGAGATAACTAACATAAAATACAACTGAGTTGAAATTCTTTTCCTTTTTAAGGAATCGGATAAACATAATTACAAATAATATGTATACTGTTCATTAGTTATTGTAAAAATGCGTTTATTTTAATAAATTGTATGTCGTGTTGTAAGTTTCGTCTTTGATGTTTTTGTTCACATCCCCGGACGCCTGTGGGAACGATTCAAATCCCTAGCCGCCGCTTGGTCGCTGTAATACATCCGTTGATGAATTCTGATTATCTATCACATAAGTTACATTGTAGTTAGATGCTGATAGCTCACAAACTGCATATCAAAACTCTACTAGCTTGAGAGGATAACAGTTATGCTTTAGTTTATATTTCGTTTGCAAAAACACGAAAAAGTTATGTCATGTCTTATAAAGTTTTTTAACAACAATTTGCTTCTAGCTACTTTTTTCGAAATGACAATGACACCGGACTAAAAAACTAATAGAAAGCTTAGCAAGAGTAGCTTAGTAAAAGCAACTTAAGTTTAAAATTGGGCAACTAACGCGTGCGCAAGGGCTGTCTCCTGTGACACCGGCTCACCACAACCTCGGCTTATTGTGGGGTTTTGACTAATTATTGATCAGGAAGTAGTGACTTCTAGCCTTCGTACTTTCATTCTTTAATAAGTTACGACGCTTACCACATGAAAGACAGTAGATATGTAAGATGGATCAGTAAATGAGATTACGGTTAAGTGTTTTAACTTTTTACGACTCGTTTATTTAAATTAATCCATAAAATTGCTATGATATAAAAGTTATTATTTTAACCGAAAAATAAGTAACTCGTCTCAAACCAAATCTAATAATATATCTTTTTAATATTATAAGATAGCAAACAAACACGTGCCTGATGCCTCTCCTGATGGAAAGAAACAACCATCGCCTATAAACACCAAAGATGATAATAGTGCGTTGCTATCCTTGTGGCTGGGCTTGGCCACATTTGCCACATCCATAGTTACACTCCAAACATGACAGTGACAATCCGTCAGTGATTTTCTATTGCGACAGAATAAGTATGGCGGTGGTACCAAACCCGAGCGAGACAATGCAAAACTCTGCCACCTAGTAGCCAAAATGGCAGTGACTTGCATAGCCAATTGTTCGCGTCTTACGATCTGCCTGGCAGAACGGCAGATATTCTATTCCTCAAAAGGAGGCCTGATCAACACCGGACAAAAAAGTTGACTTTTAAAAATAAAATAAATATCAATACGACATGGCGTGATACAATAGGCACTCCAAGTTCACCATAATTCACAGGTTTGTCGGTAGGCGAGATGGGTAGAGCAACGTTGTATTTTACCTTCCTATAACAACTATCGCATGTTTCTTGCGATAACTGCCACCGACAGCTTTGCGTGCTCATCCAGGCACTACTTACGTAAAAAGTACCAACCAATTAATAACAAAGATAACATAATTGATATACGATGTTGTTGCTATAAATATTGTACTAATTACAAACCGACCACATTCACAATAATAGCAAAAAAAGCAATAATGAAATAACTCAATGATGAAAATTAATTTTATTTGCCACTCACTTAAAATTTACAAAAATGATATAATTGAAAGGCACATCGCCATAATAAACAGCCGCAGATTAAATTATAACGACCACGATAAATTAATTATTGTAAAAACAAAAGTAATCGGACGCCTTCCCGTAGAGGAATTAAAAGGCCCGGTGCCCAATTATGGTCATCGCTGTAAACACCTTTCATCGTTTCATTATCTAAAATAGTTAATAGGACACGTCCACGTGCGCTGTCTCAAATGTAATTCGATGACAATTTTGCTTATTTACATTCTCTTTGTCTATAAAATGAGTAAGGTCAGAAAAAAAAATTAATCTTTTTTATTATATTATAGTTGTAATATATCTTATATTATTTTAAGTTCTTCTAATGAAGTTAGGTTAAATGTTGCGTTTCCAACTTTAAAAAAATGTCTGTAAATACTTGTTTTGAATAAAAATGTATTCAATTCTATTCTATAATTCTATGCGTCGACTCAATGGCCTTACCGTTTGCGGAAATAGCTTCGATGCCGCTGGCCCATTGAGTGAAGGCATAAAGCGCATATATGTGCATGGGGCCCAGATTATCCGCCCAATTTATCGATATACCAGTCCCAACGTGGGTCTTAAGGTGCGGTATTACCTCAACATTCACAAAACTGGGTTTTTTTAACGCTCAAGTACGAGGACATCCAAGGAAAATATCCCACGCAAAAAATACAGAGCGTAGAAAAAGGTTTAAATAAAAATGTTAACCGAATAGAATATTAAATATTTGTTTAATCTTTTCAATAAAAAATCGTAATTTGCTTCACAAAAATAAAGTTTGGCGTCGATATTCTTTGTATTTTCAGCGGTAACAAAAACTTTTTTAAAAGAATATAATAGAAATATGGTTTTATTAAAACTTTAACCAGATAAATATTGAATTAAATGCGTATATTCTGAGTTATCTAAGGAAATAACGCAAATTAATTGTTTATTGCAGTTTAGTTACAGCTTTAATAAAATATTTTTGTTTTCTTTGCTTTGCAATTTTCAACCTTATTCAATGTCTCGTAAATATAAAATTAAATTACGCGGTAATATGCAGTTGTGTGAGTAAACTCGACGTTTTTAAATCGTAGTCATACCGCGCCTTAATAACATTTAATCATCGTGGTTACGTTGCACCTCTGCCTGACATTTTAATTTTTGCTTATATCCTCATATAAGCGTGACGGTTTTTATTTATTTATATATATCATAACTTAATTTGACTAAAAGGTACATCTTAAAGTTAACCTCTACGAAAATTGCTACAAATCTCAGTACTGCGACTTTTTATAGTATAAGTTAGCAAACAAGCAAGGCATTCTTTAGATAGATAGGAACATCATCGGTTATAGACATCATAAAAGTTAATCACTATACGAATAACACACGAATAATCCTCGTGTTTTTAGTTGGAGATTGAAATCTCGAAGTCGCAGCTCGAAATCTAGTAGCAGTTTCTTGACATTCTCGTGAATCGGATGAATACTTGTAATTATCGGTCTCGGTTATTGGCAAAACCAAGCTATATTTCTAATAAGCTCGTTAAAATGTGGCGATAAATATCACCACCCATCTTACCAAATAGCAAACTTCTAGTTAACTTCATCCTAAATCCCTTACAGAATAGAGAGTAGGCAAAGCGAGCTAGATCATCTTTTTACATTTAATTCGCTCAGCCTAACCTGCAGGGGAACCGAGTTAAGGAGACTTTACGTCTTCAATATAAATAACTCGCCAACCAATGAAACTGTATAATTGTGGTGAACTTAAACCTTTATTGTTGTCTGGTTCACGCTCCTAACTCCGCTAAAACAATCGGGATGATAACGATTTTTAATGTTAAATATTTTATTAGGCTTATCTTTCAAAATGACAGCAGTTTGTATTATTAATGTGCAAAGTCCTAGAAACTCATTCCATAAATGATAAAATCTAAAATATCCATAATAATTCCTCCTGCTATAACAATTCTTCACTTACACTGTACCTACCTAATATCTTATTTTCTCGCCCATGTATGATAGACCATTATTCTTGTCAAGTGCATGTTTAACTTTTTTTCGCACCGTACAAAGGTCGCTAGTTTTTTCGCCGAACGCTCTTCCTTAATGGGGGCACTTGTCACTATCCTGGGCCTTATTTATGACTCACGATAACTATCGACGACCGCCAAGGCAACGATGTATGTCGGTACAATAGACCCTTATGTGTTACCATTGTAAAAACATATCAAACGATTTTAATACCTAAATTGCACTAAATAATGCATATTTAGCCTTGAACCTTTATAGCGTGCTTAAAGTACGTACTTTGTATTGTGGTTGAAAAAATACGACAACGTACTCCAATACCTAAATAGTTCAAAATAATAGCCGTTTAGATACAAATATAACGTATTTAAATTATCGTTTTTATGTTAAATTAAACCTAGTTTCCCGCTAATCAATGGCCAATCTTTGCAAGGAGACTATGTTGATGACATTTGCATGCAATGTGTATTACATTTTGCGGTAGTGATGTGCAATAACCAAAATACAAATAAGTGATAATTATAAAACAAAAAAACCCGTCTACGACGCGATTCATAAAAAAAAGTTATCCAAGAAGGGTTACGTTTTTCCGAATCCTGCGCAGTCGGGTAAAAATATATATCTTATGTTACTTTGCAATAAAGACGAATCTAATGACCACCCTAGCTGAATTGCATCAATCTGTAGCCTAAAGCTGCAGAGGTGCTTGACAGCATATTGTCTATTTTTCAAAAGAAAACTGTATTAACACATGACTATTTATAGAACTAAGGTTGAACTTAAACAAAAATAATTGTAAATGTTAGATGACAGTATGTCATATAGTGATTAAAAATTAAGATATGCTAGTATTAAAAAATCTGTAAGTACTAGGCCATCGCTGAAATTTCCCGATAAAATGAGAAATTTTAAGCTCGAAAGAGCATGAACTATATTTAAGCATAGATCTTTTAAATGGCATTCAAAATTTTTGAGCTCTAAATTCTTTTATTAGCTGCAAAACCGATATTTAAAAAATGTCGAAGGAATGGAAAACAAAACTTTTTTCAAAAAATTTGATAAATTTAATTAGATAAATTTCGTTATAGATAATCTTAAACGAATCAATCAACCTATTTAAAACCGATTTACTGTAATTGAGGAAGTTTTTTAATAAGAAGAATTTGATTCCATATTAATTTTAGAAACAGCATTTGACGTAGTTTTTTTAGTTCTACAATATCACAGAAGATCAAAAAATGATTGGTTGAAAATTTTTGAAGTAATATCGAAAAAAAACTTTTTCATTTTTTTTCTTAAACGATAACTCCCGAACGGATAAACCAATATTGATGCATTTAACGGTATTGGACGCAGTTTATCAAAGAATAGAGTTCAAAAATTATCCATTTTTAGTAATTATGTAATCAGAAAACAGGAGAATTTATGGCTAAGATTAATCGGCGAAAAAAGAAATATATAATATTGTATAATGTATATTGTGTTAAAAAACCAAACGTTCAAGCAAAAGGATTCAGAATCAGATTCGTAACTTTCGCGGAGATTTTTTCCTTTTTTTCTCAAATCATTTATATTTTAACTTTTCAAAATTCAGAAATAAATATTCACGGGGCAAATAAATATTCACGGATGGACAAATTATACTCACTGGTCTAACCCCAAAGTAAGCAAATTATTTGTTTGTGTTATGGGTGTTAAGTCAACGATACTAATACATATGTATGTATGTAAATACATATACATGGGGCACTAGCTACTTCTAGTTCTAGCTAATCGGAACTATTTGAATTTCGAATGTTATATTTTTAAAACGTTGCAACCTTCTTGGTAATAAAAAAAATTGGCGGGAAATGATTTGTCAATTGTTTTTTATCATACATCAAAGTTTTACGTACGCAACGAAAATGGAATTAAGTCAAAAAGATTTTACAGCGATGATTTTTTATGATTTTAAAAGTTCTCTTTCTCCGCAAGACTGTGCCGCTCGTCTTCAAAATGCTTTTGGGAGAAAAGCACCTTGTTTGAGCACCGTGAGGCGATGGATTGCTGAATTTGAGAGAGGTCGAGTTTCTTTATATGACGAATTTCGTGAAGGGCGGCCTTCAACTGCCGTCAACGAAAATAATGTGGCTATTGTTAAGCAGTTAATTGAAGAAAATCCTCTGGATTACCTATGAGACAATTCGAGGACTATTGGGGATTGGTATGAGCCAAATTCAGAAAATTTTACACGAAGAATTTAAAAGTTCGAAAACTTTGTTGTCGTTGGATCTCTCATGAACTGACAGCGGAGCAGAAGCGGGCTCGCGTGGAATGGTGCTCACAGATGCTACTGAAGTATGACCACGGACATTCTAATGCTATTTGTGACATTGTCACAGGAGACTAAACGTGGATTTATTGTTTTGAACCCGAAAAAAACAGCAATCTTGTGAATGGGTGTTTGAAAATAAGAACAGGCCAACAAAAGTGAGACAGGCGAGAAACGTTGGTAAAAAAATGATCGCGTTTTTTTCTCAGCTATGGGGAGTCCCATTTGTACAATTCCACTTGAAGATCAAAAAGTCATTTTTAGTTTCCGAAAAAGTACATCTCGTCACATCCTGCGCATAGCCCCGACCTAGCACCCTGTGATTTCTGTATTTTTCCCAAAATCAAAGATTTGATGAGAGGTTTTACTTTTACCAACTCCGAAAAGGCAGTGATAGCGTTCAATCAGCACGTAGAAAACATGCCTTCAGATCTGTGGTCCTCATGTTTTAAAAAATGGTTCGATCGTATGAAAAAGTGTTTAAAATGTAAAGGAGATTATTTTGAAAAGCAATAAACATAATATTTTGTTTATAACATGCTGTTTTTTTAAGTTACGCAAAACTGATAATGTGACCTACGTATAAATACTACAATATATTTAATTAGAAAGAAATATTTATTAAACGACACATTGCGTTTAAGTGATTGAGATTATTCATTGTGTGTGGTACTTAATATCACTAATTATTTTAATAGGAATTTACTTTGAATTATTTATGAATTTATTAATAATTAATATTTTCAACACGAGTTTACATCCCTAATGCATACATTCTTGTGCAAAATTATTGTCTTTGTGCACTAGAATTACATGAATGTTAAGGAGATTCCCGCGGTAATCTGCACATCTTAGCAGTAGGACGGTGACAATTTATTTGCCAACAACATGCAACTGCGCATATAAAGTGGTGTATTGCGCATAGAATTGCATCCTTATTCCGTTTTACGTGTGAACTAATCCAAACAAATTGCGTACGCTATAGAAAATATCATTTTATTTCATTATACATTGAATGCTTGTTGAGTAAATGTCAACTTGGTTTTCGAAAGTGACAATTTTCTCACAAGCAACGACATGCTTTCATAATTCCTTAATAATTCTTCTATCTTAAATTTAACTTGTAGCTTTGTATTTAGAAATATAAATAAAGGTGTTTTTCATCAGCAAAGATGAACTCATTTAACGAGTTATATGCAGTGTATGTCTAGTCTAGCGATCATTACAATCGGAGGAATCGATCACAAAGCAAACCGAGAATTTCTCCATTTTGAATCATTGACACATAGCTCAGCGGTAAGACCATTGAAAGGCGAAAATAATTAAATTTACTACAAAGATGCCGGCTTAATAAATATGATAAATGACCGTTGCCTGGCTTTAAGGCCAAACGGCCGCTGGTTCTACTTCTGTCAAATTTTTTTTTTATTTAAAAATAGGGAGGAAATTTGTCATTAGATGCTGCGTTAAAAGACAGAGTGGCATTGAATATCCAATAGGCCCTAATTCGTTAATGTTGTTGCCGGGTAACAATCGTTGTTTCTATATCTATCTTCTTTGCTGAACGTAGAAATCACGCAATAAAATTAATCGCTTTTCTGCTGGAAACAGATAATCATCGTGTATAGACGCCAAAGATGTTAATGGTACATTGCCATATAAATATGTAGCGGGGATGTAATACCACGTGCATAATTTTACTGGCTTCCTTACTTTCAAAGGAGCACGACATCGGCAAGTGTTGACCCTATTTGGGGCAATGGGCAAGGTGGAGGGAGCTAAAACGGACGTTGCAAAACTCTACCATTTAGCATATTATAACTAAATTAATATTTCGTGCACAAATTATACACGGATCTATCCAGCTCTAAAGTAATCAAATCAGGAATCGAACCCTCGCCACAGCAATTGAGTAATCAGGGTCGCTAACAAGTAACAACTCGATAAACAAGGCGGCCTTATTCGTTTTTATGTCCCCTCTATTTATTTTCCATGTATTTATTTTATTTCTTTAACTAGCTGACCCGGCAAACGTTGTTTTGCCTTACATATTAGGAATCCATAGCGGACAAACAACATGACACGTAATTTATATAAGTCTACGTCCTACGGGATTGTCCTTCCACGCAGCCAAAATGGCATTACACTTTATATGGTGGTTAAGTATTCTTAAATTTTCTAATTTTCCGCGCAATTTTTATTTATATTTTCTTTTATAAGAACCTTCTCCTTACAATTACAAACACAACAAAAAAAAAATTACCGAAATTGGTCCAACCATTCAGGCGTGATGTCGTGACCAAGGAAAATAGGGATTGATTTATATATATATATATATATATATATATATATATATATATATATATATAATAATTACCACACATTTATTTGTTAATCTTTAGCTTGTTCTTTCCATGGCCTTCTCCTCAATCCCAATCGACAGTGAACCCACCAAACTTGTAATAAATTGGAAACGCTTTAAATAGTACCCCATCAAATTTATGATGAGAAAAAAGGCTAATTCGACAACCGTGCGCTATCTCTAATGGTCCCGAATCACGCCACCGAAAGCTTCAATGAGTTTCGCAGATAGTGTGAAAACAACACGTGCGCAGACAGATTAACGCTAGTACGTTACATGATTTATGTAATAGTCTCTCTCTGCATTCTCACGATGGAAATCCCAATTCTATTAATATGGCACTACCATAATAATTTCGAATGTTTTGGTATTTGTGTATGTATTCGTGTGACGAATAGATTTAGTTTCTTTGTATATCATAAAATAGCAAACAAGCTGATGGCCTTCTCTGATTGAAAGCCACAACCATCGTCTATAGACACCAGAGTGCTAAGTGTGAGTTTTTCTTTTCGCATTCGATCGTGAGCGCGTTTCGAGTTTACTAGGAATTTGTATGTGATTTGTACAGCGCCACCTAGTGGTAAACTGGTTTCTCACGTTTACCACTAGGTGGCGCTGTACAAATCACATACAAATTCCTAGTAAATTCCAAACGCGCTCACGATCGAATGCGAAAAGAAAAACTCACACTTAGCACTCAGGATGTTAATAGTGCGTTGTTATCCGTGTGACGGGGTGTTAATGCCACGGTTACGCTGTTGCGGCAGGAATAAATATAATTGACCGTAGTCCCAGGAACAAACTTTTTTTTTGTTAATAACAAGCTGAAATTCTGTTAACAGCTTCGTTTTGACGAGATCTTTTGTATCTTCGAAAAATCTCGAATCAGGTAACTAATAAAATTGTGGGGCTTCGAAGATTTTAATTCGGTAAAGGAAAAATATTGATTAATAATAATAATTATTTTATTATTTTAATCGCTTGATATGAAAAGCATTAAAAATTTTGTCCTACACATTCGATGGTTTTTCTAACGAGTCCTCCACTCTAAAGATTCGGAATTATGAGATTTTTTAATTGATATTAATCAATTTAACAACAACCTTATTTTCTCACAACAGCTTGTTAATTATTATTATAGTTCAAGGGTTACTTTGTCCTACACGTAAAGTGGGAACTTTTCTTAGTCCGAAATTCTAAAGTTTTTTTTTTTGTCTATTTTTCTTAGTTACCTGCTTCAAGATTTTTCTAAGATAGGAAAGATGGGCGTCTCGTCGAAACGAAGCTGTTCGCAAAAATTCAGCTTGTTATTAATAAAAAAAAATTTTGTTCCTGGGACCACTGTTTATAAGGCAGAGTTACAAGATCCGGGCGAGGCGTTGCAGAACTCTACCACTTAGTAAAATAACTCTACCATCTAGTAAACATTGTACTGAAACGGACAAAATCAGGGACAGTAACTTGTATTAACTAAATATAAACAAATGTCAGATCTAGTGCTCAGATTACATGTAGGGAGAGTGCACAAAGGAGGCTTGACAAATTGCGATGCAATTGGACAGGACATGTTCGCCCTCACACCCTCAACGCCCTGGCAACCCTTGTATTATTGCAAAAATAATATAAATATTGTTTTATCCATTGTTTTATGAAAGATAAGTAAATAAATATATATGGTAAAAAGATAAGTAAATAAATATATATGGAAAGATAAGTAAATAAACATATAAATATATATGGAAAAGTAAATAAAAATATATGGTGAATATGAAAATCTTGTACTCATTTCTCCCGTGTTGGTCCGGGCTTCTTTGAAGAAAAGAACAACTACCATTCTGCCAGGCAGGTCGTAAAATACGACCGACTCGCTATTAAGTGTCACTAACATCGTGACTACTAGGAGGCAGAGTTCTGCATTGTCTCGCATGGGTCTGGTACCACCGCCTCACCTCGGAATACTTAGAGCCTAACAGCCTACATACAAGTAATATTCAAGCATAGCACACATAGACACCTCTCACGGACGTGATATCTCGGACTGGTGCGGAACAAACTGTCCCGAACCATTCCGAGATATCGCATCCGTGAGAGGTGTCGATGTGTGCGTTGCTCGAATATCACATGTATATAGATTGACTACTGTTAGTCTCCAGTATACTGTGGCCTTACATATTCCTGCCGCAATAGCGTCAGAGCTTGTCACTGTCGTGTTCCGGTTTGGAAACTAAGGCCCATGGATAACAACGCACCATTAATAGGCGATGGTTTCTCTTTTCATCAGGTGAGCCATCTACTTGTTTGCTACCTATGATATAAAAAACACCTATTTAGTTCTGGTCTTCTTCGCTTCCTACATCTATGTGACCACCATACCACACCAACGACAGTTGCTGTATTATTTAGAAGAGCCCGGACCAACACGGGTGACCATTATGTACGGAAACAAGGTATCATAAAAGTGATTGAGCGTGTTTTAAATAAGTTATTGATTCACCTCTTGCAATATCCAATCGATTTCTACATTAGCAATTATAAAGTGGCATGTCTAAAACCACTTAACAACCGTGGTAATAAATTGAATAGCTCTTATTGCTTGTTCATACTAATTTTCTCCACTTGACGATCGAACGCGTTACCCATTATGCCGGTATCAACAATACGCGTGCACTCAACGTCCCCTAATACACGCCCCTGGGGAGCTAATGACAAACAACATAAGAGCAATTCACCGACACTCCTTTGTGTTTATGCTTTCCTGGTGCTTTTTATGCTAAATACATTATAAAATTGTTTGTATTTTTATAGTACTAATTGATCGTCCTGTGGCCGAAAATCGACCATAACTCTCTCTCTTCTAAGTTTGCAGACTTGAGCCATGAACATAAGAGTATACGTCATCTGTGTCTATTAATTACAATGTATGCATTTTATAATGCATTTATTAAAAAAATATTAGGTTTTCGTATTCCTCCACAAACTATGCCAAACATACTTCTCTGTTCGCGTAGATGTCGAACAAGTGGGTATGAAGTTTTTGCTTCACATATGAATATATGTGCACAATATGTTAGCTTTCTGCATTTCTTTGCCATGTATCTCTAACTGTGTCAAATTTCTTACACCTCCGTTGTTGTCCAATAGTTTTAAAAAAGGGATACAAAGTTTTTGCTGTACGTTAAGGAGTTAAGGGATTAGCCAGTTTTTTCAGATTATGAAACTCATGATTCATGCGTTCTAAATTTCGTTGTCCAGGTCGTCGGGCAGATTTAATGATTTTTTTCTATTTGAAAGACAGCTAATAAACAAACGATAATCATCAACGTGGCAAATGCGAGCCAAGTGTGAGTTAGAATCGCATACGTAGGGATCCGTACCACAAAAAGGCATTAAACTAAGGTCACATTGAATGGAGATGTACTTTGAAACCGATTTTTTGATAGCAGCCACAGTAATGGTGCAGCTACACATGTCGGGCTACGGCGAAAGTCCGCGCTAGCCCGAACTACATCGCGACACCTGCTTACGTCATAATGACGTCGTATTATCACTGGTCATCAAACCGCAGCCCGCAGGTTATATTTGTGCGCCCCGCGACAAAGCAAACAAATTACAAGAGGCCGTTCATTAAACTCTTTAATTTTATGTAACTATTAGCTGACCCGCGCAGCTTCGCCCGCGAGTAGATAAATATGTCGTCGAAATAGCTTTTAATACAAATTTCATCCCCTATTTCAGCCCTTTAGGGGTTGATTTTTGAAATAAAATTAGCCTATTTTGACCCCGGATCTTCAACTATTTCCATACCAAATTGCATGAATGACTGGACCGATTTTGACGGGACTATCACTGGCAGATAGCTGATGTGATAGGGAGAACTTAAGCTACTTTTTTTAGAATTTTTTCCACGCGAACGAAGTCGCGGGCTCAGCTAGTATATTATAAATACCTGGCAGAACGATAGGGGCGGATTGGTCATCATAATCGTAATGCAAGCAAACGGGTTACCCGAGGAAATTTATATAGGTATATCTAAGTATTTATTTTTAGTTAACTTCATGTGCAAATTACAGTTTGCTATTATTATTATTGTTTATGATAATTATATTATCTATTGTGTTGGCCGCGCTAAATATATTACCCGCGGACCGCAGTTTGACGCCCACTGCAGTGACGCGTCAAGGCCCTTCGCGAAGCAGTTTGGAATATCGCGATAGCACGAACCTTCGCCGTAGCCCGATATATATAGCTGCACCCTAACACGTATATTGCTCCATACAAATTTGGCCTCAAACGCAACACATGATGATAGCTGCTTAGCGTATTGTAATACATTATCAATTTCTTCTACAATGTTAATTGTATCACTGACATTTTTTATAATAAGTACTAAAATTGACAAAACTCCTTCAAAGATTAATTACTTGATTGAAAAACAGTAACAAATATTTTCATTTTTGTTGCATTTTATACAATAATTTGTTTAAAATTTTGCGTCTTACCTATCTAACATTTTTATAATTTGTTTGTTGGTCAGAAATAAAACAAAGTGTTAACTATATGGCAGTAAAGAAAAATCAAGCAATGATTTTGAAATAAGAAAAAGCGTACAAGTTTGATTAGTTTCATGACTTTCCAAAAAAATCCTTTTAAAATTAATTTGCTTTTAAAAAGAGTCCGTTGAATTTTAGTGTTGACTTATTGTAAATTAAATTAATTTAATAATTTTGGCTGACGCTATATTCTTGTAGTCCTTTTAGACCGATCTCACGTTTCAGATATCTATCTATTTCCGTTCAAGAGATAGAGTCCTGTGACAAACAGGCAATCAACAGAGGCCATAGGAGATCTGTAGCAGAAACATATTAATAAGATTCCGTTGGTTACCGTTAGGGCATGGAACCCTGAAACCGGACTATAATACATATGTGAAGAATGTCAATGCCTCACATTAATATGGGTAGTTCAGGGATTTAATATAGCGCTGGTGCTCGATACAGTCTTATCAGTTAAACATATGCACAATCTCTCGAGGTTTAAGATGTAACTTTAACCGCCCCGACATCTTTAATGGGTGGAGATTTAAAACTGTGTAGGAGTGATGTTTATCGGGTTTTCGTCGCTTTTTATAAACAACAATGTCATCTGGACGTTGGAAGGCTTGATACTTGTAATAACGTATAATTTTTATTAATTCTGATACTGGGAACTATTTTTGGTGGCTTAAACTTATTTGTTGAGTTTAAGTAATTGCCTTATTTATTTTGTTTTATTACTTGTAATGTTAATATGTCAAAGTTAAGCTAACTAATGCGATCTTTAAATTCTTCAAATCTTTTTTTTATGTCATAAGGTAGTAAACAAGCAGATGGGTATCCCGATGGTAAGAGTCTAACGATCGACGCAATCGACGTAATCGATCACATAGCAAAGAATTTCGCCACTTCGAACCTGTCGACACTAGTTCAGTTGGCAGAGCGTCCCGGCTTGAGGGAACGTCTTAGTCGAAAATTTTCTTTGTTGCTTTTAAAGTTTTTCAAGTGTCAATCATCGCCTATAGACAACTAAGATGTTAATAATACGTTGCTATCTTGTGGCAAGGTCTAATGCCACATGCATAAATTTACCGGCAACCTTACCCTCCAAACCGAAGCACTGATGCTATTGCGGCAAGAATAGGTAAGGTACCACCGTACGAAACCCGTGCGAGATGGTACAAACCAGTTTTTATCGCGTGGTAATGACTTGATTTTTTAAATCATTCAAAAACAAATGAGCAGGTGGCTGTCCTGATGGAAAGAGAAACCTTTGTCTATAGACACCAAAGATGTTAATGGTATGTTGCTATCCGTGTGGCGGGATGGTAATACAACGTGCTTAAGTTTCCCGGCTACCATACCCTCCAAACCATAACACGACAGTCACAATATTGTTGCGGCAGGAATAAATAAGGCGATGGTACCAGACCCGGACGATATATTTCAGATCTCCACCACCTAGCATCCTTTGTTCACCTTTTACGAATTGCCTAACAAAAAGACAGTTGGTGTTTTCTTCAAAAGAAGCTCAGATCAATATGGTGATAAGCTTTTGAACATTATTATAAAAGCTAATATTATGTTGTACCGTTAGACAATTTCTAATGTTCTCGGTAAATGTTCAGATTGAATCCAAGACCCTTCGTCAGCTCTAATGGTGGTTAAAATGTTTAATGAATTGTTTCCAGGTGCTGAAATACTGCGAGCATCTTCACGGAAAATGGTATTTCAGCGAGGTGCGCGCCGTGTTCACCCGTCGGTATCTCCTGCAGAACACTGCCATAGAGATATTCATGGCCAGCAGAAGTAAGTGGATTTTAGATGACTAATAAATTATTAACGTTGGTATATTATGTCTCATGTACTAGGTTTGAATCCCGTGCTAGATAAAATATTACTAGTAAGCTAATTATTTGCTTGCGGGCTGCCATCCGTAGGAAATTTTTTGCCTTAGTTTAGAAAGCATGCGGGAGCCGTCCGGAAGGGGTTTTTAAAAAGTATCCGTGTGAAATCCGGTAAGTAGATGGCTGATCTGATGAGGAACCATCGTCTATAGACACGAAAGATGTTAATGGTGCATTGCTAACCTTGTCGCGGGGTCTTATGCCACATGCATAAATGTAACGGTATCTTACCCTCTAAACCGGAACACGACAGTGATTGTGGTAGGGATAGGTAAGGCGATTGTATAAAAACGACGAGATTTGCCGAACTCTACCACCTAGAAGGTACCTACAAAAAAATCGGTAGTAACGTGTTTGGCTTATCGTTCATCTATTACAAATTGCCTGGTAAGAAGGTAGATGGTCTATTTTTAAAAGGGCCCCAGGATTACAAGAATGCATAGAAAAAATTCATATTATCCATCTGTCAGTCTGCCTAGACACAGGTTTGCGCACATTTCTGAGGATAATTAACGGATTATAATGCGGACTTCGTAAGTAAAGCTTAACTTCCCCCTAAAAGGACTTCCCCCGCGCTGGCTCTGGCCTCCTTTAAAGAACAGAGTAACTACTGCCCTGCCAGGCAGGCCGTAAAAGGCGACTAATTGGCTATATGTGTCACTACCACCGTAACTTCTAGGTGGTAGAGTTCCGCAACTTTTTTTACCAATTTCAATTTTTTGTACCAATTCTTTTAAATAAATTTGAAAATATTTTTGTTTTAATTTTGGTTAAAATACAACATGTAATAAAATAAATTAAAAAGAAACAATAAATACTTAAAATATTAATCACACAAATAATTGTCCCCATTAGGATTCGAACCCTTGATTTCATTGATTTCGTAGTTAACATGTTTCTTGTTCGCTCGTCCAAGAATAGGATGTTGCTGACGCGAATCCATCAGATTTTCCCCAGCCAGAGATCGCCTAACGCAGCTAAAGAAGTGTTCACTTCAATAATATATATATATATATATATATATATATATATATATATATATATATATATATATATATATATATATATAGCGCGTATAATAATTTTATGGCACCTGTTGAAAAGCTGTAAGCTTTTTGACGGGCAGGCGCTGCGCGCCACGGCACGGGCAGCAACAAGCGTGTTTGTAAATGGCGAAAGCATCGACCAAAGGAATCTGGACGACAGGATTTCCCTATGGTTTGGGCTCCATTTGAAAGATAGACCATCTGCTATACTGACAGGCATGTCGTAATTACCGAACGATTGGCTTTATACTACCACCTGCTGCTAAGTGCTAAGTGGAAGAGCTCCACGATGTCTCGCCCAGGTTTGGTACCACCGCTTTGCTTATTCCTGCCGCTAAAACGTCAATGCTTTTCACCATTGTATATCGATTTGGGGCATTTAGAAGCTGGTTATTTTATGCACATGTTATATCAACCTTTGGTTTATAAACAATGGTTGTTTCTTTTTATTAGGAAAGATATCTGCTTGTTTTTTATCCTAAGATGTAAAACAACCAAACCTTGAACTAGTACCTAAACATTTGTTGACAAAAACACCTATTTGTTTTGTAATTAGAACCCGGGACTTTTAAGATGAATGGCTTAATAAAGTAACCTATGAAGAAGTCATCTTTCGATAAAAGTGTTACAATTATATATTTTTCAGTAGATATTGATCTTATAAAAACATAACTAAATTTCAGCATCCGTGTTCCTGGCTTTGCCGGACCAGGCGACCGTCAAGAAGGTGATCAAGGCGCTGCCGAGGGTCGGAGTCGGCGTCAAGTATGGCCTGCCGCAGACCAGGTAAGGCTTTTGTAATTTACAACTAATATACAGATAATCTTTCGAAACACGTAAGACAACGCATCATGAAGCTCAACAAAAGAGATTTGAGAAAAATAGTAGGGGTCATAACAGAGCATTGCCACCTAAACTGACGTGTATTTAACATAGGTGTACCTGCCCTAGGAACAGGAAACCACCGCTTAAATTCTCCCTGGGTGCCGGAAGCTTGTGAAAACATTAGCCGCCTTATAAGCTTCTGGAATTTGTCAGCTACGTACAAAGGCACAAGCGACTTGGTGTAAAAATATAACGATTAAAAACAATCATAGTAACGTAAAATGTTTGTAGGTCTTTGCGTAAAAGTTGCGCGTTTTACAAATGTTATTGATATTTCTCAACAAATAATGTTTTTATCCTTTGATCTTTGATTTTAGCTCAGTCAAAATTCGACTTTAGGTTAAACGATAGAATTTCTTCTGACCACAGATTTAAGCTGAAAAATGTATACATATGAGAATATTTTCATGTATGTCACATGAATGTATGGTATGTAATGTTTATTTTATTAATTTAATGAATTTCTAATGAATTTTCTTGAAAATATTAAATTTCTACAGTCCTCCGCAGTGTCAACTTTAACTATGTCAAATTTTATATTACATCGTTCGTGTAGTCGAAAGAACATCACAAGCAAAAAGCCCCGTGTTGGTCCCGGGCTCCTATGAATAATAGACCAATTACGGTTCTGCCAGGCAGGTCGTAAAAAGCAACCGATTGGCTATGCGAGTCACTAACATCATAGCTACTAGGTGGTAGAGTTCTGCATTTGCTCGCCCGGATCTGGTACCACCGCCTTACCTATTCATGCCGCAATAGCGTAGTGGCTTGTCACTGTCGTGTTTCGCTTTGGAGACCCATTTGCTTGTTTGCTACCTCATGTTATGAAAAAAAACCATAACTTTTAACTGCACTTATTTTTCTAACTCCTATTTTACAATAGGCTTGCAACAACTGAACAAAAAAGTTACTAACCTTACATTTTCAGGAAAATACTTAGTAAACCTACTCAAAAATTACTCAAAACAACGTAACCTGCCGTTTACACCCGTAGTTTGGTTTCACTTGAATGAATCAAGTGTATACACGCGTATAACCTAAAATGTGTTTTCATAGGGTCTTATGTTTTTAATCTGTCTATATTAATTTAATATTATAAATGCTAAAAGTTTGGATGTTTGGATGCGTGTTTGTTACTCAATCACGCAAAAAGTACTGAACGAATTTAAATGAAATTTGGGACACAAGTACATAATGACCTGGAATAGCACATAGGCTAACTTTTTTCCCGGAAAAATTAGGGGATCCCGCGGGATTCGCCAAAAACCCTTATAATGCAGCGGGCTGCACGCTGCAGCTAGTATTTTTTTTATTTCATAAGACAGCAAACAAGCAGATGGGTCTCCTGATGGAAAGAGTCAACCATCGCCTATAGACACCAAAGGTGTTAATGGTGCGTTGCTATCTTGTGGCGAGGTCTAATGCCACTTGCATAAGTTTACCGGCTACCTTACCCTCCAAACCGGAATACAACGGTGACAAACACTGACGCTATTACGGCAGGAATAGGTAAGGAGGTGGTACCAGACCTGGGCGAGACAATGCAGAATTCTACCACCTAGTAGACACGATGTTAGTGACTCGCATAGCCAATCGGTCGCCTTTTACGACATGTTTGGCAGAACGGCAATTGGTTCTTCAAAGGAGCCCGGGACCCAACACGGGGAATAAATTATATTTTAACAATTGTAATGTATTATGAAAATGCGATGGTATGTCTCATTAATGAATAAATAAATTTTTATACATTGCGGGTGACACGGTAGCCGCGTCATCAACTTATATGGCGTTTGACACGGCAGTCGTGTCACGGAATATTTGTACGCCGCCAGTACTAAAACTTTTGAAAAATATGCGCCCGAACAAATCGGTTAAGGTTTTTTCGAGGTTTTTCTCGAAAATCCCTACCTACACCGCAATTGGGCGTGTTGATACATTTAATAAATGTAGCTATTATTTTCATATCTAAAAGCAACATTTAAATCATCACTGTTGGTTAAGGTGCTGACATCTCTTAGAAATACGTTTAACTAAAAGGCTTTTAAGGTCACACAGCTCAAATGAATCGACCCGTATCATTGTAGTTTCAATGTGTTTTAATAGATGGCGTTACGAGTGTAAAGTTTATATCTAAAAATTCGCGATCTGTGCTACTTTTTTTAACTGATACTTCTCTGTGAAATTTATATTTATTAGAAGTCTCGATTTTACCGCGTTTTGGTCTGGGTCCCCTTTAAAAAATAAACCAATTGCCGTTCTGCGAAGCAGGTCGTAAGAGGCAACCAATAGGCTGTGCGTGACACTGCCATCATGACTACTAGGTGGTAGAGTTCCGAAATGTTTCGCACAGAAATATACCGCCTTCAATTTCCTGCCGCAATAGCGTCAGTGTTTGTCATTCTATTATTCCGTAAGGTAGACGATAGACTCATGCATGTGGTATTGTCATTCCGCCACGTGGATAGCAAACCATCATTAACATCTTTGGTGTGTGTAGGCGATGGTTGTCTTTTCCATCAGGAGAGCCATCTGCTTGTTTGTTATCATTTGATTAAAAAAATCAATATAAATTTAATAACAACATTTCATCACGCTAAATCAAGACGAGATGATGCAGGACTACCGCCTATTTAATAGTCGCGATTATAGTATGGTTAGCGTCTCTTAAAGACCAATAAGAATCTTAATATATTCTTCAAGGTGTCCGGACTTTCGGACGGCGACTCTTTTTACGCATTCTTAGACATGTTTATCAGCAAGATCTATGTCTACAAAAGTAGTCCAGACGGACACGGGAGAACTCAGTTATATGGCAAATTTGCTACGTTTAAATTCGCTATTCTTACACAATATTACTGACAAATAGCAAAAATTAGTTGCTGTAACTTTTAAGATTATTAAAAGAACATTAGGTGTCATTTAAGTCTTCCATAGTCCACTTAATATTAACGACTTCGCAGTCACTCTGTCAGCGGAAATCCTAATCACCTCGTAGCGCTACTGATTGTTGCATCATGATATCCGCATAATGCATGGGCTTTGTAGGTCTTCGTGTGTAAATGTCGAACCGCATTCGCAATACTTAAGTGAGATCGGTAGTATTGTAATGCCCCGTTTCTATATCGGTAAAATAACTCGTTATAGCTACGTACGCTAACATTTCCTACGAGGGTAAGCTAAATGTCAAATTACCAAAATATGGTCATATAACTTGTGGAACGCCTTATTAAATTGGGTGCAAATGGTTATTGCTACGAATGACGGATCGTTGATTATAGGAACTCGGCGTAAGACAATCTATATTTCTATATTATCTATATTAATATTATAAATGCGAAAGTTTCGATGGATGTTTGTTATTAATTACGCTGAAACTACTAAACGGATTTGAATGAAATTTGCCACACAGTTACAATACAATTTAATACGCAGTTTTTTTTTATATCATAAGATAGCAAACAAGCAGATGGGTCTCCTGATGAAAAGAGTCAACCATCGCCTATAGACACCAAAGATGTTAATGGTGCGTTGCTATCTTGTGGTGAGGTCTAATGCCACATGCCTGCATAAGTTTACCGTAGCCGGTAAACCCGGCCGGTTTACCTTACCCGTCAAACCGGAACACGACAGCGACAAGCACTGACGCTATTGCGGCAGGAATATGTAAGGCGGTGGTACCAGACCCGGGCGAGACATTGCAGAACTCTACCACCTAGTAGACATGATAGTAGTGACTAGATAGCCAATCTGTCGCCGTTTACTACCAGCCTGGCAGAATGGCAGTTAGCCTATTCTTCAAAGGAGGCCGGGACCAACACGGCGTGGTACAATAAATTTGCCGTACAGGTACAGTACAATTATAGGCAAATGTAAAACGACACACTGCTTACAGAGTTTATTCACAAGACTCGGTGCATGCAATTCATGAATTCAATGAGATATTTTTAAACGAATATTTTTATTATTATTTTGTAATAATTTTACAATAACAATTAAAATTTTCAATTCAATATTTAGTTTCTAATTTTAAAATTTGTCTGCACCTTTAAAAGGAACCCTCTATAAGCCAGTTGCCAAATGGATATGGGATGGGAAAATAGGGACTGCAACGCGCCATTAAGAGGCAGTTCACACTTTAGACCAACTTTGACGAGAAATCAAAATTTTCCAACTCCTAATTTTTCATATTATAAGGTACTTTTATTTATTTAAATTGTACCATTAGATAGTTTAATCTTTTAAATATTGCCTCGATGTAACAGATTTTTTAATCGTCAATTGTATTTTTTATAATAATTGTTCTCCGAAATCAATATTCGACGATTACGCAAGGAAGCTATTTTTCCAAAAGGTATTGCTACTGCTAGAATCAACAAACTTAATTAGAAAAAATACTAAATTACCAGAACAATCATCCAACAATTGTGCCTGAATGGATTACTTTTTTCCTAAAAATCTATATATAATTAAGAAAATATACCCATTTCAACGAAAATCAACGAAACATTAACTGGGTTTTTTGTTATCAAACAATGAGATTTTCCTATAGAAATTGGCATAGAATAAAACTATATTCTATTCTTAGGCAAAAATAAGTCACTTAAATAATATTCATTAATTTTTTATTTTAAAAATAAATAAAAGAGAATACTATTAAAATAGTATAAAATCCGCTACGTCCGTGTACCAAGATTAATACCGCGTAGTAATAATTAAAATATTAAAAGTATCTATACTATTTTCATTTTACCAGTACTAGGTGCAATATCTAAATTTCAGTTGGGCAATTTTGTGAAATGGCTCTTAATATTTTTTGCTTTCTATAGGCGATGCATATATATCTTTCTGTCAGGAGAAAAAGCTGCTTGTTATCTATGAAATAATAAGAGTTTAATGTACTACGCACTAGAGAATCTAATGTGCTAAGCAGAAGTTGTTCTGTTTCATAAACACTCGCTGCAGCGCTGAAATTATAATAAATCGTCCAGCCAAAGTTAAAATTAGGCAGCGCTGCAGCGCATAATAGAGTATAATATATATCTGCGACCAAAATGTGTTAAAGGCGCAAATTCCATGGTTCTTACACGTTTCATTCAATGAGCTCATATAGTTGCAGTCCATGGACTGCACTTAAGTGTCACCTTGGCTAGTGCGTTAGTACATAGAAGTTTTTGGAACTAAAATAAAAAATAAAAATTATAATACTCTTTGACCGGTTAAATTTCAGTAAGACAGGACTACTACTGAAAATAATTAAGAAGTGAACCCGCTTGTATAATGTGCTAAAAATCACTTAAGTAAAATAAAAGTAAAAGTGTATTTTTACCTATTTGGCCATTGATATAAAAAACCCAAGATACATAATCAGTGTCTCAAAAACGTCCTCTAAAAATGAGCGCAAAATTTCAAATTATGCGCTCATTTCAGACAGAATCGCGTCGGTCGCGTCACTGTCAATTTAATTACTTTTTGTACATTGCTTTGTAAAAACAACTATAAATCTTGCGCTTAAGGTTGGATATGAAAAAACGTATATTTTTGCCATATCTATAACTATTGACAGTTTTGAGTGTCAGTTTTGTTCGGGACTGTGCATCTTGGGTTTTATATCAATGTGTTTGGCTATTAGTCGTTAAAAAAACAAGTATTAAAAACGACACAACGTTTATTTATAAAACACTCGTAGCTACTGTATCACAAAATATCGTTTCCTTGATGCGCAAATATATAAACATATATAAATATTATAAAAACTCTCACATACCCTGTATTAGGTAACTTTGATAATAAAAATATTATTGCAACTTATAACCAGTTAAAATTAAACATAATCTAACATTATTCTCCTCTCATCTTATCAGTTATCACAATGGAATGCATTTTCACTTAAATCATATAAAATACCCATAATACTGATTTGTGACACATAAAATTCACTCTTAAATTGCTATTTAACATAAATATTAATTTATTAATATAAAAAAATAAAATAACAACAACAAATGGCGACCATGAGGAGAAAGGGGAATAACACATATTGATGTATTTTTAATATTAGATATCGACACTAAAATAAATTTTCGTCAACTCAAAAAAAATCCTGACTATGTCTATATATAAATGACGTCTACACTTGGGATGAAAGTTGGACGATGGATGCTTGTAAAATCACTAAGAATCAACATTTTCTTTGTTCAAATATTTCCTTGCATAGAAAGTGTTTTAAGATATACATACATCTAAAATCAATATTTCATACATTACTCAAAAACACATCTGTTATTTAATTTTTAGGTATGTAACGTTTCTATGTTTCATTTTAAAAAAAAATTATATGCTACAAAATACATAATAGGAGGTTTTGTTTTCCTTCCTTATATAATAATATTATTTTCGAGTTTACTTATCTTGCTTCCTCTTGTTGGTAAAGTAGTGCTAATTTATACAAATTGACCCCCCATTCAATTTTATCCCCATGGTCTTCCAAGACATTCTTATAACTAAATCCGCACTGGATCTTATCCAATCCAAGCAAAATGCAATCAGACAAATCACAAATTCGCCAAACGAAACTCTAGGAACATATCCTAAACAGTAATCTTTAATGTTCAGATTCCATTCATCTCATTCAAAACAAACATTTAAACCCAATATTAAAGTACCAAATCATTCCTTAGTCTTTTCGTAATTGCTGTACATCCACAGCTGCATGAAATCTTTATTTTTCTCCAACGATACTGCAGCATCCGCACTGTGTCGCCTTTGTACTGGCTTCCCTTCTATACTATCTCTTTTAACATAACCTACTTCAGGATCGGTCTCTTTTTTCTCTTCATCAAACTGTCTCATTATTTCTGTCAACGTTTTGCCTTTAGTTTCTGGTAAAAACAGTAGACAATATGCAGCTCCCAAGAGCGCGAAAATTCCAAATATGTACAAAGTACCATTACTTGTTATAAGGTTTTGTAACTGAGGATATGTTTTAATATTGAAGAAGATAAGAACATAAGCACAACAAGATGTGGCTCCAGACATAACCCCTCTTATATCCTGAGGGTATAATTCGCCAGACATAATCCAAGGCAACTGCAAGAACCCAACCATACTAAAAGACACATGTAGTAAGACACATGCAAGTTTAATAAGCGGTGGACCGTTCAAACTGTCACATATTGCTGCTCCCAGCATTGTTAAGCCAAGTAAAAGACCAGATACAGCAGCTAAAGTTTTCCTTCTAAAGCTATTGATAAGACAGGCACCAACAGCTCCCATGAAGACTCTAACACCTCCAACAATGATGGATGCAGTGAATTCGTTGACACTTGTACCAACAGACTTAAAGAAATCTACAGCGTAGTACAAGATGACGTATATTCCAGACATTTCTTGGAAAATGAAAAAAAATATAAGTATCGTGAAAGGCTTCAAGACACTCCGACGTTTGAACAAATTAAGTTTCTGTTTGAAGGACATAGTCTGGTCTATTTTACGGTCTTTGGTGAATTCCATTAACTCTTGTTGAGCGGTCGTGTTATTCTGACGTAGCCAGAACATAGCATTGTAAGCTTCTTTCATTTGCCCTTTCGAAGCCAACCAAAGCGGTGATTCAGGTACGAAATACATCAAAAATGGTGTTAATAATGATACTCCTGCACAAATAGCTGCTACTTTTCTCCAATGGATGAATGCACCCAATGAGTATACCACAAATATTCCTGTAGATACCAGTCCTGGTCCAAGAGCGCTTAGAACACCTCGTTTTTCTGGCGTGGTTATTTCAGCTACGTAGATGTAAGATACCGTCGACATACCTGTAAGAATACAACGAAAACCCATAAATTGACGCAATATAGTATTTTGTAAATGATAAATTCTCGAATTTAATTCTCGAGACGGGCTCAAAACCTTTTTTTTCTAGAAAACTGAACTATCGTGATTGTAAAATTGAAACAAGTAATGAGTTACTGACACAAGTCATAACCATTCGGATACTAGTATAGTGAGTAGTCGAGACATTAGAGAAATCTATCGCCTAGTAGTCACAGTGGTAGTGACATGTTTAGTCAATTGTTCGCTCTTTACAAACTGCCTGACAGAACTCTAAATGGATTGTCCGAGCTGTCGCGTGTAAAGTTAAAAAAATATACTTTGTCACTGTCACTGAGTGAAAGTGTATTAATTATTAAGTTACATTTGTGATTTGTTAAAAAAACCAGTCATGCCGATATCGCCGAGTAAGGCTGAGGTACAATGCACCTACAATTCGACGTGATTTGAAAATGGCCAATTTATAAACAAAACGGACATAATATACCAAGGTAGTTTCGGGCAAGCTACAGAAAACCAGATAAAAAATTAACGATTTGTATAACCCTGAATTTGAACTTAACACCACATAAGCGGCTTTTGATAGACCACAGAGGTGACATTATATTTTCTATACTTTCTTTCATCAAGTTAAAAGACCTGATGATCTTGAAACGACTGAACCGATTTTGATAAAATAGGTCGCCTGCGTCGCCTAAAAACCAGCTTCCATACAAAAAAACAAATCCAAAAGGCATCCGTTTAGGAGCTACAGTGCCAAAGACACACTCGTAGTGGTCATACTAATAATATTCCTTTTTGCGTAGGAGCCCAAGAACAGTATAAATATTACAATACAGATACGCGCACTCTACCCACCCATACCACCGACCACACAGCCCATAGGCGGCTAATGTTTAATTTTTCCATATTGAATGCATTCTGGCAACTAGCTGAGGTAAGACGAAACGGGGTTGCAACGCTGTGATTGGCTTACTCAAGGCCACAGTGAAAGATAGTGATGTACATACCAAGGCACTTATATACGATAACTGGAATTATTACGAAGCAATATTTGAAATATAAAAATGTATTTTATTTCGTTACTGATAAAGTTGACATTTGTTTCTTACTTAACAGAGGGGAAAAACGTTCTGGGCAAGACAACAACAAGAGTGAATGTTGTCACTTTCTTGCAATTGCCAGTGTAAATAAAACTATCTGATGGTATATTTTTATATATTCGGTAATCGTTAAATCCCTTTTATTCATACACGTCTATAAATACATTAGCATAAAATGTATTGTAATTAACACAGTGAGTTCTAAAATGTGCTTATTTTAATTATTACGTAATTACTTATGCAATGCAAAAACTGTTTCTCAAATTAGTAGAATTACTTAGTAGTAATTTGCAAACTACGCATGGTCGCACTTATATATGGCGATTGGCGCTTTATTTAATAGAAAGAGACACACTCCACCCATGTCGTGGTACTCTTCGGAACGATTTTGAAGCGCATGTGAACATTCCGGATAGAATGTAAATTCCTTGGTACATACATAGCATCTGATTGGTCGACACTGATTACTCAATCAATACTCATTGGCGCTTGAACATTTACGTCGGAACTATAAGCCAGATGTGTTGTCAGAAGTCATTTGCATGTTATTAGGTGTCTATAGGCTGTGTGGTCGGTGACCCATACATATTGTAGATTTTCCTAAAAGAATCTCACCTATAGTAAACCCGGTGATGAACCTTCCCACGCACAGGAACACATAAGACTCCGAGAAGGCGATGACCAGCCACCCGATGAGGTTTGGCAACAGGATGGACTGCAGTAGCAGCCGCCTGCCCACCGCGTCCACCATCATCCCGCCCAGTAGAGCCCCAACTGGGTTTGAGATTACTCCTAAGCTTGCTGTTGATAGACAGAAAATAACTATGTTAGAAAAGTGCCAAATTAATCACTTTCTGTTGGCAAGAATATGGCTATTCAAGATCTAAAAATAAATAAAATAATACACGCTGTTTTTAGTTGAATCTAGTTTATCACTCACTTGTACTTTTATTTCACTATTATTATACACTAAATTATTCAATTTTATCGACCGGTTTCGCTTTTTAAAGCATCTTCAGGACGTAATATTCTTTACTGACAGTTTAGTTTTAGATACAACATAAACAAAATATTTTTTAAAAGATGATAGTGGGTAAACTTAAAAATAAACACAATTTCTGTATTGCCAGCTAACACGGTTCTCCCTAAACATTTAGGTGTTTCCTAGTATATAATTTTATCCCCCATTAAATTAACTGTAATTATGTACTTACAAAATAATATCAGAATTATAAATGTCAAATAAAGTCAACTAACAAATAAATTATTTTACGATGTCAACATTATATTTGTGTGGTCATTGCTAATTAAATTTTAATAAATTTAATAATTAATTAATAATACAATTGCCTTTATATTATTATTGATAATATAATGATCATTGTATTCAATTATCAAATTTAAAATATAAAAATGTCAAAATTAATATACAATTACGGTTAATTAGATGTCAATAAATGATTATAATAATAACATGATTATTCAGATATTTAAAATAATAATTATAATATAGTAAATTGGAAGAATAAATCTTCACTACATATGTATATGCGCACGTATACATATATATATATATATATATATATATATATATATATATATATATATATATATATATATATATACATATTGTCCTTACTCATTCAAATTTACATTAAAAATATTTAACAGGGGGGAGTTATTAAGTTCGGTTTGGTCATTTAAAAGACTAGTTTAAAGAGTTCAATGTTACAGATGAAATTTACATTCATAATATTGATCATTACTTTCATGTTCTTCTCGATATAAGTGTTTTAGCACTGAGCCTGTGTTAGACAAAATTAAAACAAAGAAAAATCGACGGGTTCTACATAAGTTGGCGTAACTTAAAAAATGCGACTTTTGTTTCATTTATGACAACGACTCCACTTCTGTAGGTCTTTTAATAACATGAAAAATAAAAATGAAATTTCTATTAGAAAAATCCAACTTCTAATAGAAATTTCATTTATTTCTTCGTGTTATTAAAATTTCATAAATAAAACGAAAATCACATTTTTTCAGTTACGACTATTTACGTAGGACCCGTCGAAATGTTGACACGACTAATTTTGAGCCGGCGATCGTTTTGCCTTAAAGCCAGGAATGCTATTCCAACGATAGTCCTTTTACCCCCTAAACAAACAAGGTGTTAACAAAACGTGCTTACAAATAATGGTATAATTCACCACACGCCCCGACCCTCCCTGCGAATTTATATCAATATGTTTAATCGCTACCTAAATACTATTATCAGGTCTGCGCACTCTCGACATTCAATGTTTACATTTTCTTCGTATTACAAAGAGATGAATAATTTCAAAGTTTTAACTTGAGCACCATATGATTCTTTGCCCGTGTTGGTACGGGCTTCTTTGAAAAATAGACCAACTGTCGTTCTGCCAGTCAGGTCGTAACTCGTAAGAGGGGACCGATTGGCTCTGTAAGTCACTACCATCGTGGCTACTAAGTGGTAGAGTTCTGCATTGTCTCGCCCGGGTCTGGTATCACCGCCTTACATATTTCTGCCGCAATAGCGTCAGTGCTTGTCACTGTCGTGTTCCGGTTTGGAAGGTAAGGTAGCCGGTAAACTTATGCATGTGGCATTAGACCTCGCAACAAGATAGCACCGTCGCCTACCATCGCCTATATATACTAAAGATATTAATGGTACGTCCATTAACACCTTTGGCGGAGGTTGACTCTTTCCATCTGCTTGTTTGTTATCTATACATATAATAAAATCGTAGGAAAGTCAAAACTGTACATTGAATATTTTTTTAAAAGAATACTTGGGGCGTGATCTACAATCGATATCGAAGACAAAAATATAGTTTTTAGAATTTTTGTCTGTTTGTCTGTTTATCTGTTTGTCTGTTTGTCTGTATGTATGTCCGGGGTAAACTCAAAAAGTACTGCATGGATTTACTTCAAATTTTGCATGAATATTACTTACAGGTCGGGTCAACATTTAGGCTACATATTATCGCGCTATCACCTACGAGAGAGGTGCTGTGCGGAGTAAACAAAGTCCGCGCGGCCATAGTCGCTGGCAACAGCTAGTCTTATGATATAAAAAGAATTATATTCTTTAACTAATTTAAATTTTCGATTATGCATATATTAATATTATAATTCATGCGAAAGTCTGTATTTCTGTCTGTCTAGAGCACCGTGAAATGTTTTGTAGATCTTTTTAAGCATACAATTTCGTACTACAGTATTTTAACCTATCTCGTGAATTGTAGTCAACGTTTGAAAAATCACGAATATGTTTGTTACGATATGCATATCTATGAAATTTTCGGCTTTCTCTTTTATAATACGCATGTATTATACATATAAACCTTTCTCTTAAATCACTCTGTCTAATGATGAAAACCGCATTAAAATCTGTTGCTTAATTTAAAAGATCTAAGTGAACATACAGCAAGACGACTTTGTATAATACTATGTAAAGCAAAAAAAAGATAGAGATAGATAGGTCCGCTGGCACCAATTTTTTTAACTAATTTTTAATGCTTTTTCTATGAAGTTGGTCTAGCCGGACAACATGAGATCCCGGGTTCGATTGCAACAGTGCACTCTGGTTGCACATCTGCCTACCACTTCGGGGATTCGGACGTGAAGATTTTTTTTACTATCGCTATATTCACTTACATAGCTTTTAAATAGATTGGTGCAATAATTTTATTTTTTATATAATTAATTATTATGAGACAACAAACAAGCAGATGACTCTCCTGAAGATAAGAGAAATTATAGACATATATGTATGTATACGGATTATATATAATATCTGGTTGACCGAGCTTTGCTCGGTTTTTCACATACCCATATCTTGGGAACCGAGCTTTTCTTGGACCTGGAACTTTGATAAATCGATTCCTTGACCCGAAAAACCCCTAATTTGTGACTTTCATGAAAATCGTTGAAGCCGTTGCTCGTTTAAAGGTATTAGAGATATTATATATATATATATATATATATATATATATATATATATATATATATATATATATGAAAAACAGAAGCATGACTTTAAAGCATTGCTTTGTTTGTTGAAGTTATGGCATGTATAATGCTTTATAGTCATGCTTCTGTTTTTTATATTTGATTTATCTTTGCACAGTAAGTATAATTTTTTTCATATCATAAGATAGCAAACAAGCAGATGGGTCTCCTGATGGAAAGAGTCAACCATCGCCTATAGACACCAAAGATGTTAATTGTGCGTTGCTATCTTGTGGCGAGGTCTAATGCCACATGCATAAGTTTACCGGCTACCTTACCCTTCAAACCGGAACACGACAGTAAGTAGCACTGACGCTATTGCGGCAGGAATAGGTAAGGCGGGGGTACTAGACCCGGTCGAGCCGATGCAGAACTTTACCGCCTAGTGAAAAAAATACTCTGGGTGCATCACCCCCTTTATTCTCACTCTGTATGACATAAGGTTGGCCAGGAGAAAATGCCCGTAGGCGTTAAGTTTAACCTTTGTACATTTTTAGTGTATAAATATAAATAAATTAAATTAAATAAAAAGAGACATGGATCGCCTATATACAATGTTAATTTGTGCATTAAGTCATGCAATGAATGACTAATGAATGACTATGATACTGTAATTGTGCATAAATTTAAATAAATAAATAAATAATAAATAAATGTTAATGATGCGATGCTATCTTTATAGCGGAGTCTTACACCACATGCCTAAGTTTACAGATTATCTTAACCTCCAAACCGTAACACGATAGTTTTTTTTATATCATAAGATAGCAAACAAGCAGATGGGTCTCCTGATGGGAAGAGTCAACCATCGCCTATAGACACCAAAGATGTTAATGGTGCGTTGCTATATTGCAGCGAGATCTAATGCCACATGCATAAGTTTACCGGCTACATTACCCTCCAAACTGGAACACGATAGTAATAAGAACTGACGCTATTGCGGCAGAATAAGCAAGGCGGTGGTACCAGACACGGGCGAGACAATGCAGAACTCTACCACCAAGTAGCTACGATGTTAGTGATTCGCATTGTCAAATGGTCGCCTTTAAAGACCTGCCTGGCAGAACATCAGTTGGCCTATTCTTCAAAGTAGCTCGGGATTAACACGAGAAAATCAGTACGATAGTGACAAGCACTGACGTTATTGCGGCTAAACCCCGAGCGAGATGTTGCAGAACTCTACCAACTAGTAGTTACTGTGTTAATGTTACATATTTACGATTTGCCTGTATGAAACGTACGAGCTTTTACGAATGTGTACTTTGATATTTAACAAAAAAATTGCTTACCGATCCATGAACTCTGCTCGTAAGATATAGCGGGATATTCCTGCGTGTACTGGGGAAGCAGGACTGCGGAAAAGCCTTGACAGAAGCCTACGGATATGTTGATTGATTGCGCAGCGAGAGCGGCCAGGACCTGAAATTTATAGGTTTCTAGTCAATTTTAAAAAAAATACACGAATTAATCCAAATCCTGTGTTGGTCCGAGCTCTTTTGAAGAGTAGACCAACTGCCGTTCTGCTAGGCAGGTCGTAAAAGTCAGCGAATTGGCTATACGTGTCACTACCATTGGGATTACTTGGTGGTAGAATTCCGCAGCGTCTCGCCCAGGTTTGGTACCACACCGCCTTACCTATGCAATCAAGCGTCAATGCATGTCATTGTCGTGTTCTAGTTAGCCGGTAAGGTAGCTGGTAGACTAATGCATGTGACATTATCATCCCGCCGTACGGATAGCAACGCTCCATTAAAATCTTTGGTGTCTTTAGGCGATGAACCGATTTTCACGGGACTTTCACTCGCAGATAATTGTTGTAATAAGGAGTAACTTAGGCTACATTTAGCTTCTTAGTCCGCTATATTGTGATGGGCAACTACGGAACCCTACATTGCGCACCAATTAATATGGATAATGCACCCATTGCAGTGCGGAGGTTAGGTATATTAAATATATTAGTTTTCTATAGTATAGTAGAAAATTTTTCACGCGGATGTCGGCGGCACAGCTAGTTCATTTATATAAAATACCGGATAGAGTTATTAATTTGTATACCTGTACACATCGACATAGAATACCTCCTGTACACGATAAAATTAGTTGAAGGAACTTATGAATATTACATTTACATTATACGTTACCAACATTTGAAAAACGCGCAAAACATAAAAAACATTGTTTTTAATGCTTGAAATATAATCTAAATTCGTATTAATATAAAATAACTTACGTTTTGATATACATATGTATATAATGAAAACGTAAATTATTCTATATTATCTGCGCAATTCTCATCCATTTTACTGATTTTATTTTGATCACATGCGTAAATATTGCAATATTTTAGAGAGATTTACAAGATATTCGAGCTAACGCATGTAATGAAACCGATTTCCAGTTTACAAAAGAAAGGCGATATTTTTCTATGAAAGTTTTAGGAGATTATGTTTTAATCATGAAAATAATTATATTAAAAATTCTACGTATTCGCAAAAAATCATCTGTAACACTTGGCCCAAGGAAGTGAGCCTTATGGTATAAACTATAAACCGAATAGAGGAACTACAAGACCAAGAGGAAGAAATAAAATAATGTGGTCGGGACTCTCGTACGTGGTACCTGACACTTGGTGTTTGAAGTGTAAGGAGGAATTTGTTTATCTTCACGTCCGAAATGCTAACCTCGCCTGCTTTCAATTCAACTGAAGAGACCTTAATATCTTCTTTGACTGTAACATATCATCACAGCTGTAAAATTTTATACAACGTAATAGTATTAAAATCTGTATATTTATTTAAAATTTGTCTCCCATATTCTCAGGAAATGACTCCACTATTAAATTGGCAACATTGGCTAATCAGACAGAATAATCATTTTTCTTTCCTGTATAGTAATTCCGATAATAACAAAATTACAGATCAAACGTGATCTTAGTATTATTATAAGGATTTTCAACATATTTTTATCTAAAGATAGCACACACACATTTAATTATTTTTTTCAACTCTTTCCATTCTGATAATTTAAAGGACACTTAGGCCACCTTTACATTTTGATTAGTGCGAGTGAGGGTGTTTAATGCAGGTGCTTAGTATTAACCAAATTTGTATGGGATCAAACGTAAAAATTAATCTTAATGTAAATATATAAATTACGCGTCACGTTGCTTGTCCACGATGGACTCTGAAACTACTGAACCAATTTATGAATTTTGTAGATGTCTACATTTTGGTCAAACTTAAAAGATAAGATAGTTTTTATCTCAATTTAACCCCCCAATCCCCCAACCCCTCTCCCTTTCCTCCGCTCCTCAAGTACCCCAACAAAATATTCAATACTATTTGGATGACAAAACAAAATTATTTTTTGCCGGGACTTTTAGAATGGAAGATGAAGCTATGATAAAACATCATTCATAAAACATCGCTCATGACAAACGATGTATCGTCGATGTTTGAAATTGCAATATCGATGATAAAATATTGATGTATATGAACGATATATCGATGTTTGAAAAATCGATATATCATTTGCATTCCTAGTAGTACAAGGAAAATGGCGGCCAAGACTAAAAATGCGCCACATCTTGAAAATTGAATAGCAGTATTTTAATATAAAGCAAATATTACGTAATTATGAATATTCGTAGTAGAATGATAATAATTAATGTATGAGATAATTGTTTTTAAAATAAAAGAACAAAGTACTTTGGGAAATATCTAAAAATAGAAGTAATAATTCATACACGTTTATGGAGTTAGATTAATTAAGATAAACATGAAAACTGTTAAATTCTCAAAACAATTTTTTAAGGTTGTATCCGCGGTATAATTCCAAAATCGCTCATTTGCTACAAGGTCGACATATCTCTAAATTGACGGTTTTGGTGTTAATGATACAGTCGTGTAGAAAAAATATAGCTTCAATTGCTGTAAATTCGACATTTCTTTAGGCTCCATATTGGAGTTAATGATACAGTCATGTAGAAAAAATATGGCTTCAATTGCTGTAAAATCCTCATTTCTTTAGGCTCCATATTGAGCAAGAAAGAAAATAATTTCAGTTATACGATTATAGTATTGTATCTTTTATTTTCGACAGTAACGGCTTGCCCGTAAAATGATGTTTTTAAAAAACGACGGTGTTGTCGCAAATGAGCGACATCTACAACAATAAGGGCGGCTTGCACCAAAATGCTTAAATCATATTAAGTCACTAAATACCTTTAAAGTGACAGCTTTTAAGGCGTTTTGACATTTGCTAAACATGTTTAAAGGACTAAATGCATTTAAGCATTTTGATGCAAGCCGCCCTAAGAGTATTATGTAATTGTTTAAGATTCCAAATAAAGTCGACTTTCACCCATTTTTAATTGGTAAATAGTTTTTTTTTCTAAAATTTGGCATGTCAAAAAGTATATCGCGAGTGCGTTCGCAAAAAAATTCCTGGCAAGGCAGTGATAAATATAGGATTTAAAATTGACTTTTTGTTAAACATGACACTTATGAGTTTCATGAATAAATTTAATAACAACTAAAACCCTAAGCTCTACAGAAAATGCGAACATAAGGTTATTTTAACCGGCGAAAAAACGGAGGCGTTTCTCAATTCGAGGCATATATATTTTTTCTATTAGACCATACATAACTTTTTACAGAAAAGTCCGAATTTGATCATTCTTTTTTTTTATTGGATGAGGTAGGAATTGGTGGTTGACAAGATTTTTTTAAAGATTCCTACCATAAGTGTATGTAAACAGAGAATGATTAGTTGTTCACTCACATTATTTAGATTTTAATATATCGACCGTGCCGTTGGTCCAGTGGTTAGCGATCTAACTCGAATCGATGAGGCTCGGGTTTGATTCCCGGTATTCGGGACGAACATTTGTGTGATAAGCATAGATGTTTCTATTTCTGGGCTTGGGTGTTTATTATATATGTAAAAGTACTTATATATGTATTTCTATGTATTAGTATCGTTGACTAACAGCAACTTTGGGGCTGGATCAATTTGTGTAATATGTTCAGCAATATTATAAAAAAATATATGACCATACATAACTATTCGTCGGTTTAATTTTTTGTTAAAAATATTTTTCCCATCATAACTACTGAGTCGGCAGGTATGAACAGGTACAGATATTTCATAGCCATACGGTTATCATTTGAATTAGTATTTCATATCTGTATGATTTACAAGATCAATAAAATATCCTGACGACTGATATCAAATGTCTATAATTAACAGATTTATTACTAGGATAAGACCTCGAACGACAAGCATGTAGTAAATAACAAAGAAATGTATCGGAAGCGTGGCTTGCGGAAATATCTTAGATCGTGTAGCGAACAGTTGTCATTCCGTCAGTCTGTACTTGAGTACTTTCATTTGCTGGATATCTAGTTCCGGGTAATATATTGTAAACAATCTATAAAGTTGTATCTTTTTCTGCTTATGGCCTTCATCGGTATTATGTTAAATCGGACCCCTTTTAATTAATATATCGATGATTTTCGTACTGCCAAGCATCTTGCAAATGGCGAAATACGGTTGGACCTAGCACTACCAACTTGGTGGTTGACAACATCTTCGCTTGACCTTTTTTTTGCCGCGATAGCCTGTATCTATCAGTTGTTTTTATATAATCAGATAGCAAACAAGCAGATGGCACTCCTGGTGGAGAGAGAGAACATCGCCCATACACATTAGGGATTTTATGGTGGGTTGCCATCCGTGTGGCGGAATGACAATCCCACATGCATAAGTATACCGGTTCCTTACCCTCCAAACCGGAACACGATGATTTTTTTATCTACATACATAGCGGGATGTTAAAAATACGACGCGTATATCGTCGAATTCAGAACCTCCACTGTTCTTTCGTTGGTTGAAAATAGTGAAACCAAGCGGGACAAGTGTGTTTTTAATAATTATAATTATTATGCGTGTGCCAAACGAACAATAACGAAGCATTACGTCATATATGTTTACTATCCTATGGAAAAAAACTTATATAACCTTCTGTCTTGTGCTATAAGATTTAAATATATTATAATTTTTAAATTTTAGGATAATAAAACGATATTAAACAGAAATCCGTGCTAGTCCGTGCCTCCTTTAAACAATAACCCATTTGCCAGGCAGTCAACATGTCACTGCCATCGTTACTGATAGGTGGTAGAGTTCTGCAACATCCCGACCGGTTTTAATAAAAAAAATAAAAACCATAGACATCAAAGATATTAATGGTGAGTTGCTATCGGTGTGACGGGATGGCAATGCCACATGCAAAAGTCTACCGGCAACTGGAACACGAGAATTATAAGTAAATCTCCTTCCTACATACCCGTGCGAGACGTTATGAAACTCTACCTAAGTGGTAGTCACGATGGTAATGAAAAAAAAAATTAAAAAAAAAATATATATATATATATATATATATATATATATATATATATATATATATATATATATAAATATATATATATATATATATATATATATATATATATATGTGTGTGTGTGTGTGTGTATATATATTCACGGGACAAATTACACTTACTGATCTAACTCCAAAGTAAGCAAATTATTTGCTTGTATTATGGGTGTTAGCCAACGATACTAATACATAGAAATACATATATAAATACAAGAATATATTTAATAAACACCCAAACCCGGAAATACCAACTTGGTGGTTGGTTATGCTCGTCACACAAATGCTTGTCCTCGTCGAGGATCGAACCCGAGCCCCGTCGATCGCGTAGATCGCGATCGCGATCAGAGTCGCTAACCACTCGACTAACGGGGCGGGCGGTATGCCTTTTACGGCCTGCCTGGGAGGACGGCAGATGGTATGGATGGTAATCTTTGAAGGGGGCTCAGACCAACACGAAGGGGTATTTTCGATTTTGTTTAATACGTATTAAGGACAAAATACTTTTTATTTTAATCTACGTTTAAATAACAACACCATATAAGGATAAAATACTGTACTTGTTTCATGTTGACATGTTTAATCTGTTGTTACGAGTAATTCTCATAATTGCAATCATATATTTTCTTTAAATATATATTTTTTTCAATAAAAACTTTATCCACTAACACATTATTACAGTTTAATATTTTTTACTAGCTACTGCCTACTAAATATCTCATGGATGTGAAGGGCGGCACATCACAAGATTTTCTTATTTGTATTTTTGATATCTGTTATCCGACGCGATGTAACGATAACATTATCCATTTTCCATTAATCCTTACTTCATTCTGTCTGATAGATATTCACGTTCGAACCTATGTAAAATTTAGTATTAGAATGCGAACTAGTTGGGATTCAAAATGTAAGGGCCACGCTGGGTCGTCCACCGTCGTCTTACCCTTTCCCATCTTAATAGAATCAGTGCTTGTACATTGTTCCTCAGTTTGGAGGATAAGATAACCAATAAACTTTTTAACTGGCACAGGCATCTTTTGCCTGAAAGGAGGTTTTACGAATTATTGTAAAAATACATCTTGATTGAGTTAACGAAAATAAAAATAACATAATTTTAATTTTTTTAATTTTTTATGCGTCTGGGATTTCAGCCCTAATACTGTTAGATAACCACGCATACATGTTTGGTGTCCCATGCAAAAAATCAAACGATATAATCGCCTCTGTGGTCTGGTGTAGGTGATGACCACATGAGGTCCTAGTTTCGATTCGTGAGTTGGGCAATTCGAAAAGTATGTTTTTTCAGTTTTCTGATAAAAATAGCGTTAGCCGTGATTAGATAAGTGCCTGGTTGGCGATAGACTTGCCACCTATCGCATTGTGGGATTAAGTATCTTCGGCTAATCATGGGTGCACTGGTTGTACCTCCTCCTACCTCTTCGGGAATACGGGCATGAAGATACTGAAGTAAGTCATAAAACAAATATTACTCACGTATAATGTTTCCGTAATTTAATTGTATTGACAGCCACTACAGATTTATTCATATAGATTTAAAAATGTTAGAAGACACGATAAGAGAAATGTGTTAAAACACAAAACAAACATTTAAATTTTTTGGGTATGTACTTATTTTTGTTAGTCTTATTGTTTGTAGGCTTCTTATTTAAATTGAATATTAGGAAGAAGTCCCTCAAAAACGCAAGTAGAAATAAAATCCATACTCTAATTGATAATGCGAAGTCTGTCTGTGCTATAATCACTACATAGTATAAAACAAAGTCGCTTTCTCTGTCTGTCCTTATATCCTTATGTCCCTATGCCCCTATGTCCCTATGTATGCTTAAATCTTTAAAAGTACGCAACAGATTTTGATGCGGGTTTTTTATATACATAGATTGATTCTTGAAGATTTTTGTATATAAACGTTTCCGATATTCCCACGGGAACAAAAGCTACGCGGGTGAAACCGCGGGCAGGTCGCTAGTAAGTCTTATATAAGTCCGGCTATTTGGCGATGTTTGTTTCTTTACATCAGGAAAGTCATTTGCTTGTTTGCTATCTTCATTACATAGTATAAAAGAAAGTCGCTTTCTCTGTCTGTCCCTATGTATGCTTAAATCTTTAAAACTATGCAACGGATTTTGATGCAGTTTTTTTTTAATAAATAGATTGATTCTTGAGGAAGGTTTTAGTGTATAAACCTTTCCGATATTCCCACGAAAACAAAAGCTGCGCGGGTGAAACCGCGGGCAGGTCGCTAGTATCATATAAAATATGTTTTTTTTTTGTATTTTTGTACCGAATGAATCCAATAACTACCTGGACTGGACCGATCTTACAATTTATTTTACCATTAGGAAGCTACACTATCCAGGAATAATATAGGCTTCTTATTTACCCGACTGAGCATAAGGAAGTCATGATTTTGGGTCACGCCAACGAAGTCGCGAATAACAGTTAAGTATAAAGGCGAATAAGAAGACTATGTCAACATACAGATTGTTTGTGTTGTAAAACAATTAGTCGAACTCGCGAATCATGAAATTACATGCCCTAGAGGTGTATGACGCACGAAAACTAACTACAGAAGCCGAGTTATCTATAGACTTATTTAAATAAGATAATATCATTCGCCACAGACAACATGGAAACTAGAATAAATCATGGTATTTTTTAATATTATAGGATAACAATCAAGCTTATGGTTCTCCTGATGGAAAGAGAAACCATTGCCTATAGACACCAAAGATGTTAATATTGCATTGCTGTCCGGATGGCGGGAGTAATGCCACATGTATCAGTTTACCGACTACTTTACCCTCCAATCGAGAAGACGACAATCACAAGTATTGAGGTTATTGCAGCAGGAATAGGTAAGGCGGTGGCACTAGACCCGAATGAGTCGTTGCTTCCTAAATCTGTGTTCCCCGACGAGTACAACCTGGGGATCTACAAGAGTTAACTGGTACCTTCTGGGGAAGCGCGTTCCATCTTAGGCCGCATCTTAGTTTCAGGCGAGGTCGTTGTTAAGCGCTTTCCTATCGATACTAAAGAAAAGAACTCTACGCCTATTCTTCAAAGGGTACCCAGACCAACACGGTATTTTATACAAAATGAATAACATCGCGAGTGTTCCCTTATAATAAATAAATAATAAATATCACTGGACAAATGACACGAATTGATCTGACCCCAAAGTAAGCAATTTATATGCTTGTAGTATGGGTGTAGTTGATCTGCAATAACCACGACCAACATAAATTCTGAAGAACAAAATACTTAGTAACTAATTTGAACTTTGGAAAAAAAAATCCATTTCGGTAAAAAAAGATTTCGATGAATTAGTAACGTTCTGCTATTTGGGAAGTCGGTAGAGTAAAAGACGGATAATCGGATTTGTTCGGCGGAAATAAGTTTTACTTAACTAAGTTATACAGAATTGTGAGCTAAGATTTCTAGTATCTACTAGATACTTTCTACTACTAGATATTTAAAAGCTTTATTAGGCCGCCATTTTACTTACTATGTCTAATGTCACGGCCTCTATAGTTATTTACCATAGACCACACGAATACTAATAGACACGCGACTGGGAAGGAAACGTGTCGCAGCGCATACGGGCAAGCGCTCCTATCCCTGTCAAAAATGTCATACATTTGTAGAAGATATATTATGTCGGGAAAAAATAAAAATTAGCCATGTTGTACTGTTTTATCGTATCGAATGTGATGACAAGCTTTAAAAATTACCCTTGGAGTGAATTTATTTCATCGGTAAGTACTCGTAGTCTGTATTTCTACACGTAATTGCAAGCTACACTGACAAACCAAGAAATTGTCTTAAAAGGCGTATCTTCATTTAATCCGTGTTATTTTCCGTAATATTCCTTTTTTATATTATGAAAATATATTTTTTTAAATCACAAAATTAAGAACATGTGTTTTGTTAATATAGTAATCATAAGAAATAGGTTATGAATTTTGATAAATGTTATAGAGGTTATGATTAAAGATAGCAGGCGTATCAAGGCCTTGATATACATATGGCTGAATTCTGCTGTAGATTTTATTGTTGAATCTATGGTAGATCTCTAGTTATTATTAACATCTGTCCGTCTATTAACCTGTACTATGTTATATAATGTAGGTATGTATTTTAATTATTAAATAGTTAAATCGATCGACAAACCGTAACTCGACGTAATTACGAGCGACAATAATTATTTTGCATCGGTCTACCTGTTCCATACTGTTAATATCCTATTATATAATAACAAGCCATGAATAACAACATATCTTGACGCCGAATTCCTTACGGGGTAGGCGAAGGGGATTGAGTGCCATGCATCACGATCCATACAGACTTGCCTTATTTCCTGCACATTCATAACTTTCTTCATTCATTCATTCATTCGTGCATACACGCTGATTTTGAAGAGCCTTGACATAAACTTCAGACAGCACTCGACCAATATGATTATGGTACGTCAGTCTTGGTCTCCCCCGCTACCTAATTCCATCCACATCCGCATTGTATATCTATTTTGTTAATCGTTCATCTGCCATTCTTTTAACATGTCCGAACCAACGGAGCTTGCCCTTTACTATTTTTACATCAATACTGTCTTTCAATCCAATTCTCTATCTCACTTCTGTATTACGGACGGGATCCACGAGTATTTCATCACAGATTTTTCGTAGAGTTCTCATTTCTACATGAAAATAAAAAAAATTAAACAAATTTATTATTTCATTTACTTTCGAATGATAATGATTGAGACTTTGACAGTTATTTAAAGACAACAACGCGAGCGAAGCCGCTGGTAAAAGCTAGTATATTATATTGCACTGTTAACTAAACTGTCGTCCCCGGGTATTCCCCCATAATGGCCCCTTTTTTAAAAATAGTTCAACTTTACCTACAGCAACCTTAGCTAGTCATTTCGTAAAAGGCGAGAGAAGGCCTACCTACATATCATTGTGGCTACTGACTAGGTGCTAGAGTTCTGCAACGTCTGGCCTGGGTTGTTATGATCGCCTTGCATATTTCTGGCACAATAGCGTAAGTGCTTCTTGTCGTCGTATTCCTGTTTGGATGGTAAGGTTTTCGGTAAATATTTACCGAAATTTTACCGTTATATATATGCATTTCAACGGATAACAATGCACCATTAACATATATTTGGTGTCTATTGGCGATGCTTATCTTTTTCTATCAGAAGGGGCATCATCTTTGGTGTCTATAGTAGATGGTTAACTTTTTCATCTGTAGGACCATCTACTTGTTTTCAACGAGGTTTTTAATTCATGTATTGTATAACTAGCTGTTATCTGCGACTTCGCTCGCGCATATTTACTTTAGAACTTATTTACCCTTTCTTCATAACCTCCTTTCTTTACCCTCTTAAGATCGAATTTTGAAAAACGCTCAAACAGGTAATTCATTATTTTTTTTGTACTTAATTCATACGAAATTTCATGCTAATATGTCCAGGGAATAAAAAGTATCATACAATATTTTATCCCCTATTTCACTCCTTCGGGGTTGAATTTTGAAAAATCCTTCCTTAATGGATGCCTACACCATAAAACAAATACGTGTGCGAAATTTCAAGTATCTAGCCCTAAGGGTTTGGCCTGTACATTCATACATCAGTCAGTCACTTTTGCCTCTTATACATAGGCGTACCGAGTGAGGCAGGGAGGGGTGGCACCACCCAACCCTAGAATTCGTTTACCTCTGTACTATGTACTGCTGTAGATAAAAATATAGTCTTAAAATGTTACGGTTGCCCTCTCCCTAGCCCAGAACCTGAGTACGCCCATGTGTATACATAAGCGAAAAATTCCCACATGTCTCAACACGTGGCCCATCTGAGTAAAAGAGGTATGAGACGTAAAAAGATAAATTATAGTGTTAGACTATTCGTTATAGCAATCGTTTACATGCAATGATCGCATGTAACCACCGGAACGGGTCGAGCATCAGCTGGCCGCGTGATTATCAGATGGCGGAGATAAACAGTGATTATGTACGATGATAGGTGGAAGCTGGCGTGTCGCAACATTACAAGAAAGCGATACTCATTCGGTCTAATGACAATTATTTATATAATAGTAATAATAAATAATAAGAATAAATAAGAATAGTTGCTTTTGTGGTCCAATGGTCCAGGGTCGGTGTCGACCACATGAGGCTCCGGGTTCGATTCCCCGGTCGGGCAAATTAAAAATGTGTTTTTTCAGTTTCTGATAAAAACAACGTTGCCCGGGATCGGATAAGTGTCTGGCTGGCGATAAGCTTGCCACCTGTCATATCGTGGGACTAAGTATTTTCGACTAACCGTGGTTGCTCTGGTTGTACCTCTGTCTACCTCTTTGGGGATACGGACGTGAAGATAATTTATTTATACTACCAAGTGTCAGACAAATTTTTTGCTGAGTATAATTAAGTATTCTTATCATTAGCATAGCAAACAATTTTTTTTAAATTTTTTTTTACTGTCGATAGGGAAGCGCTTGACCACGATCTCGCCTGATGGTAAGCTAAGATGCGGCCTAAGATGGAACGCGCTTCCCTAGTAGGTACTTGTTCACTCTTCTCTTAAAGATAGCTCTCCTGAAAGAGACATTCGTCACCTATAAAGAAAGGGACATTCTTCACCAAAGTTGTTAAAGCCGCCGTGTTGGTCCCGGCCTCCTTTGCAGAATAGACTAACTGCCGTTCCGCCAGGCAGGTCGTAAAAGGCGACCGCTTGGCTATAGAGTCACTACCATCGTGGCTACTAGGTGGTAGAGTTCTGCATTGTCTCGCCCGGGTATGGTACCACCGCCTTACCTATTCCTGCCGCAATAGCGTCAGTGCTTGTCGCTGTCGTGTTCCGGTTTGGAGGGTAAGGTAGCCGGTAAACTTATGCATGTGGCATTAGACCTCGCCACAAGATAGCAACGCACCATTAACATCTTTGGTGTCTATAGGCGATGGTTGACTCTTTCCACCAGGAGACCCATCTGCCTGTTTGCTATCTTATGATATAAAAAAAGCCACCTTGCCATGCGTGTGACTGGTTAAACTGCCTTATCTCTTTTTGTTTTTAGTACTTCGTACATTCTACGCGACTTCGAATGCGATCCATGAGTGTTACTCCATAAATTCTGATTAAAATTTTAATTAATAAAGTTGTAATACATATAATTAATTTATACGTGGATATAAATTAATTATATTACAACTGTATTAATTATAATTTATTCTGTAGATAATAATTGAAAAAAATATCTCAAAAACTATTAAACTGATTTTTATTAAACTTAGTTGTAACATAAGTTGGGATATACCTGATTTAATACAAAAAGAATGATTTCGATATAGCTTTTAGTTCCCTAGAAATTCATGGACTCAATTCATGAAAATTCATAGACAATGGACACATGGTTACAAGCAAATACACTTAGGCCGTTAAGAAATTCATCGTAGAAATCTATGGACAAACATACAAACAGTCAAATACACTTACGCGGTTAATGTAACAGAACGGAACTAAATCATAATACATATTATAGTCTTAAATATTATCCAATTCCAACAACATTACATAGTAATACATATATTATATACGGATAGCCTCCTTTTTTCATCGGTTGAAATTATTATTTAATTCTAATAATTGTAGAAGTCCAGAGAAGGTTTAAAAGGTGAGAAAATATAGAAAAAAATAAGAGTAGTTAAAGAGGCAGAACAACGTTTGCCGGGTCAGCTAGTCTTACATATAAAAATCAATTGCTGCTCGTTAGTCTCGCTAAAACTCGAGAACAGCTGAACCGATTTGGCTTATTTTGGTTTTGAATTAATTGTTGAAGTCTAGGGAAGGTTTAAAAAGTGAGAAAATACAGAAAAAAATAAGAGTAGTTAAAAAGGCAGAACAACGTTTGCCGGATCAGCTAGTATAATCATAAATCTAATTCGAGATAAAAATGTGAACAATGGTTTGTTCACATTCTGGCGTTCTGCCGGGCAGTTTGTTAGATGCGAACTACTAGGACTTCTGCATTATCTCGCCCGGGTCTAGTACCACTTGTCACTCAATCACATATTCCTGCCGCTATAGCGTCAGTACGTGTCATTGTAGTGTTCCGGTTTTTTTGTATGTTTGCTATTTTCAGTGTTCCGGTTTGGAGGGTAAAGTAGGCGGTAAACTTATACATGTGGCAATAAGATCCCGTCACAAGGATAGCGTCGCATCATTAACATCTTTGGTTTCTGTTGAATCTGAAAATATGAATGGCGATATTGTCAGTACTTTTATATATATCATGAGATAGCTAACAAGCATATGGCTCTTCTGATGGCAAGAGAAACCATTGTCAATTGACACTGAAGATTTTATAGTGCTGTCCGTGTGTCGGGATGACAATGCCACATGCATGAGTCTACCGACTGCCTTACCCTTTAAACCGGAACACGACTATGACAAGCATTGACGCTGTTGCAGCACGTATAGGTAAGACAGTGGTACCAAACCCGGGCTAAACAATGCAGAACTCTACAACCTAGTAGCCGAGATGATAGTGATTCGTTCTAACTAAATGTTCGCCTTTTACAAACTGCCTGGCAGAACGACAGTTGGTCTATTCTTCAAAGAGGGCCCGAAACAAACCTTTTTCACATGACCATCGGTGTTTCTGAGACACACAACAATAACTTATTAAGTAAGGCAACAATATATAGATCGTTATGTCGACATTCTGTTCTCTACCTACCTTACAAGACATGTGTCGTGGAGATATATTGTAAACTAACTGTTTCCCGCCACTTCGTTCATCTGACTCAAAATATTACATATAGCTCAGTCTTTTTTTTATATATAGTCGTGTAAAAAGCTAGCCTTTCTCATGAATATGGCTATCATACGGAAAAATGTTTTTTATCTTATTACATACATGATAAGCACGTCCAACCAAACAAAAAAAATCTTTAGCTTTATAATATTACTAACTGCAGTTTGTAACCCGCTGCATTATAATTTTTTTTGAGAATTCCGCGGGATTCCCTAATTTTTCCGGGATAAAAAGTAGCCTATGTGCTATTCCAGGTCATTCCATATTATCTACCTGTGTGCCGAATTTAATTCAAATTCGTTCAATAATTTTTGCGTGATTGAGTAACAACCATCCATCCATCCATTTCGCATTTTTTTTCTTTTCATGGCATGGGCGTTAACAAAACTTTCGCATGTATAATATTAATATAGAATATAGTACCTGCAAAAGCTATTATAATCAGTTAAATATATTCAGTTTAAACACGCTATAAATCATTATCTTAATTAATTATCAATTAGTATGCTTTACAATAATAATGTGAATATGAATAAAATAAACGGCATTGACTCATTTGGCGGTCATTTTAACCGTAGTTCAAGTTCAATAACGCGTTCGCGTTCCAGTGCACACGAAAAATATACATATAATTATGTTGTCGGGGATTAGACTGGGAGATGATGACACAAAATATTAGATGATTTGTACCAGTATGGCGGTTCTTCAGGGGTCTAATTACGTAATGACACGAAGGAAAATAATGGTCATAGCGTTTGTACCGGCGGCCCAACCGCGTGGCCGTTAAGAGGCATTTCAAAGTAACGCCTAACTGAAATTTAGATATTTTTTAATCGATGCGAGAGCTGGACGTCGTCGTCCATATAGTGCACCTAGTGCTGGTAAAATGAAAACAGTATTGATAAAATAAATAAATAATATTCACGGGACTAATTACACTTACTGATCTAACCCCAAAGTAAGCAAATTATTAGCATGTGTTATGGGTGTTAGTCAACGATACTAATACATAGGAATACATATATAAATACTGGAATAGATTTCATAAACACCCAAACCCGGAAATACAAACATTTATGCTCATCGCACAAATGCTTGTCCACGTCAGGGATCGAACCCGAGCCTCGTCGATTGCGTAGTCAGGGTCGCTAACCATTTTTTTTGTTCAAAAATACTGCTAATTGCTGATTTGACGGTTTACGTCGCGTCGGTACAAATTAAGCTCGTGTTTCCAGTCCGAAACAAACTTTTCTCGGGATATCTTGTTATTTACGTTAAGTTTATTTACTGAAGCTGTAGTTTTGATTAATTTTGCCTGAAAATAATGGATACTACTGAAGCGGAGGCAGCGCAAGTTGTGGCTCTACTGCAACAGGGCTTAAGTCAACGTGTCGTGGCTAGAAGATTGAATCTCAGCCGTTCTGCAGTTCGACGAGTTTACCAAAGGTTTCTAGAGACTGGGCAGTATCGAAGAAGATCTGGATCTGGCAGACACAGGGTGACAACTCAAAGGGACGATCGCTTTTTAGTGGTATCGGCTTTAAGAAATCGACACCTTTCTGGCGTCGATCTCCAACAACGCTTACGTGAAGATCGGGGTGTGGCTATAAGTGACAGTACTGTTAGAAGGAGACTTCGAGAGCAGAATTTAAGACCACATAAACCAGCAACGGGACCACTTTTGACCACAGCTCATCGTCAAGCAAGACTTCAATTTGCGCAAAATCACATTAACTGGACTATAGGTCAATGGGAGTCAGTTCTTTTTAGTGATGAGAGTCGAATGACTTTATACGGTTCTGACGGACGTCGTAATGTAATGCGACGACCGGGTGAACGTTATGCCCAGTGTTGCATAAGAGAAACAGTCAGTTACGGTGGGGGCTCTGTAATGTTTTGGGGCGGGATATCTTTAACTGGACGAACGGAGCTGGTTTTCATAAGTAGAGGTGCTTTAACTGCTGCACGATACATTACGGAGGTTTTAGAAGACCATGTGGTGCCTTATGCTGGCTACATCGGGGAAAACTTTCAACTTATGCATGATAATGCACGGCCACACATAGCGCGCAATGTCACCCAGTATTTAGAAGAGGTCGGCATTCGTGCTATGCAGTGGCCCGCCCGAAGCCCTGATCTAAACCCGATAGAGCACATGTGGGACACCTTAAAACAAAAGGTAAGAGCACGGAATCCAGCCCCTACCACATTGGGAGACCTGGAAACCGCCATCAAGGAAGAATGGGAACGAATTCCTCAAGAGACCATTAAAACCTTGATTAAATCTTTAAAACGGCGAATGCAAGCCGTTATTCGAGCAAGAGGAGGAAATACCCAATATTAAGATGAAAAAATGGTGACGATAACTTTAATGATTAAAAAAATAAGTGAGTTTGAAATTTTAACTAAAAAAATGTGAAATTAATGATTTTGACTTCAAATCCTAATTAAATTGATTTTTTTTATAATTTGAAGGTTTAAAGTACTTAAATTAGTGTAAATAAACATGATTAGTAAATCATTTTAGTTATTAAACAATATGTTTTCTTTTGCCAATGAAAACGCATAATTTGCGGTGAAAATGCAGGTGGGCCGATTTTTTTGATGACCAGATTAGTTATAGATATTTTAGGAAAAAAGTAATTCATTTAGGCACAATTGTTGGATGTTTCTGGTAATTAAGTATTTTTTTTAAATATGTTTGTTGATTCTAGCAGTAGCAATGCCTTTTGGAAAAATAGCTTCCTTGCGTAATTGTCGAAACTTGATTTCGGAGAACATTTATTATAAGAAATACAATTGATATTAAAAAATCTGTTTCATTAAGGCAATTTAAAAAAGATAAAACTATGGAATGGTACCATTTAATTAAATAAAAGTATCTTATAATATGAAAAATTAGGAGTTGGAAAATTTGGATTTTCGTCAAAAGTTGGTCTAAAGTGTGAACTGCCTCTTAATCGAACGTGTCGGATAAATTACGAGTGTAGAACGATTTGTTCCACAACATTTCTTGTATTTTCCGATAGTTGATAAAAAAGAAGTAGGCAGTAAGCGTAATGCCATACTTCTCCGGTGTGAATTTCGGCTCATCCACAATTAACATATTATACCGCCTCGTTGGTCGAGTGGTTAGCGACCCTGACTACGCGATGAACGGGGGGTTCGATCCCCGACGGGGAAAACATTTGTGTGATGAACATAAATGTTTGTATTTCCGGGTTTGGGTGTTTATTAAATAAGAATAATAAACACCCAAACCCGGAATAAGAATGAGAATGTAAATATATTCTAGTATTTATATATGTATTTCTATGTATTAGTATCGTTGACTAACACCCATAACACAAGCAAACAATTTGCTTACTTTGGGGTTAGATCAGTAAGTGTAATTTGTCCCGTGAATATTTATTTATTTATTGCTTTTTGTGTCGATTTTATATGGATGTGTTCTCTCACTGTTCTCCTTTTATACTTCACTGTTATCGTAACTATTTTAAAAAGGGGTACAAACTTTTCGCTTCACGTATTAATATTTAGATGGAAGAACTCTTTTTCTAAGACGCATATGTCAATTTTCATTTGTTTAAAATTAATTTAGAATACACTAGTCCCGAGAATAAATTTGCACCAAGCTATTTAAGTACTTTTAATATAGAAATTTAAATTTAATTATAGAAAAGGTAATTTAAAAGATGTTTGAATAGTTATTTTCAAGCCGACCTTCAACTTACAATAGTTTTTTCCTTGAGATTTTCAGGCGAGGCGGTCTTATAAAAATTGGAAAAAATTGCTCGCCTCTGACATTTAACTAATTTATTTATTCGAATTGACTCCCTCGTGGTCTAGGGTATAGCCTATCCGGCTCAAATAATAAGGTCCCTGGCTCTATATCCGTTATTGAAGTTTTTCGTGGTTTTTCCCTAAAAAACCAAAAACAGCTCCGAGTCTTACGGGGTGGTATGTTACCACTCCCGTGGCTCGGATGAGCTCGTAAAGCACTTGCTCCCGGCTATCGGTAGAAGTAGTTGATAATCGGTATAAAGTCGATAAAATGCGGCCATGAATATCACCGCTCATCTCGCCAACCGACAAACCGGTAAATCCTGGTGAACCGGAAAATCCTTAAACGTTCGGTTTACTCTACCTTCCCCGCAAGAGAACCGGACATGATGATACTTTTTATTTATTGGTACACTGCTTGGAACAATATGATGATACTTTTATTTATTGTTACCTACACTGCTTGGAACTATATGTTATAAGATGTTAATATTTGAAAATAAGTATAACGTTCCACCATTCTATAATAGCATGTAAGACAGTTTTAAGTTATATGTAAAATTTATATCACTATAACAATATATATTTTATAATACAACTAGCGGCCCGCCCCGGCTTCGCACGGGTATAAAATATTTATAATAATATTTATAAATAATTATTATATAGCCTACGTGACTCAGTGAAAAAATGATTAAAATCGATCCAGTAGTTTTGATTTATTCATTACTGCCCGTGACCCACACGCGTTAAATTTGGAGTAAAACAATTCCCCTTTCCCTATACCATGAAGATTTCCTTCTATCTTTGGAATATCTGAATTACCTTTTTACTTATTTACTTTTTACATTTTTACCTATTTCTTTTATTTTTACAATTAATATATTACAGAATGTCCTTATATAAATGTGCTTATCCCAACGCTATTGTATGGAAGTGAGAGTTGGGTATGTCAGAAAGGGCATGAAAGTAAAATCAACGCGGTCGAGATGAGGTCGGTAAGAAAAATATGTGGTGTGACACTCGCGGACTGGGTTCGTAATGTCGAAGTGAGAGAGAGGTTAGGTTTGAAAGAAAGTGTCAGTGTAAAGATGAGAAAGGGCATGCTCAGTTGGTTCGGACATGTAGAAAGAATGGTAGATGAAAGGTTAACAAAACAGATATACAATGCGAATGTGGAAGGACGTAGGTACCGGGGAAGACCAAGACTGACATACCACGATCAGATTGATCGAGTACTGTCCGAAGATGGTATCAAGAGTCTTCGCAACCGGCGTGTGTGTATGAAGAGAGTGATGAATGTGGAGGAAGCGAGACAAGCCTGCAAGGATCGTGATGTATGGCACTCGGTTCTCGCTGCCTACCCCGTAAGGGATCTGGCGTGAAGATATGTTCACAGCTTTCTTGTCATTAGACAATACAAACATGTTTTCTTTAGAAGTTACTCTTGAAAGAGCGACATATAGTTGGCCATATTGTGAAAAACAGTCAACGCTCAAATTTAAGCCTGTAACGTTGAAGGTTTGACCATGCGATTTATTAATGGTCATTGCAAAATATGTCTTTACCGGAAACGGTGCGCCGCTGACCGGCCGGTAACCCCGCAACCGCTATGCCCCTCCATTTTAAATCTGTAATATCTTCGAAAATATTCATTTAAATTACATGCTGTAAACGGCCATATTGATCTATATTAAATCAACAATGTATTTAAGGCACTTAATTCGATAAGGATTAATGCTGTATTGCTTAAAATTGCTTCGAAAATAAGCCATTATTTCTCGTAAAAAGTAAATGACAAAAAAATGCTGTTATGGGTTGTCCATAAGAGATAGACATATACCATCGCGGAGTTTTCTGTAGACCTTTTCAAGATGTACAAATACTTCGTACATTATTTTGATAAATCTCGTAGGGTTCTGCCTGCGTTTGCAATGTAAGCGGAAAAAAATGTAATTATTTACGACATCACATTAGAAACCTCAAAAATTACAGTATTTCTCTACTATATATTGAATGTTATTATACATATAAACCTTCCTCTTCAATCACTCTATCTATTAATAAAAACTGCATCATAATCCGTTGCGTAGTTTTAAAGATTTAAGCATACATAGGGACATAGGGACAGTCAAAGAAAGCGACTTTATTTTATACTAGCGACCTGTCTGCGGTTTCACCCGCGTATCTTTTGTTCCTGTGAGAATATCGGAAAGGTTTATATATTAAAACCTTCCTCAAGAATCAATCTATCTAGTAAAAAAAACCGCATCAAAATCCGTTGCGTAGTTTTAAAGATTTAAGCATAGGGACATAGGGACAGTCAAAGAAAGCGACTTTATTTTATACTAGCGACCTGCCTGCGGTTTCACCCGCGTATCTTTTGTTCCTGTCAGAATATCGGAAAGGTTTATATATTAAAACCTTCCTCAAGAATCAATCTATCTAGTAAAAAAAACCGCATCAAAATCCGTTGCGTAGTTTTAAAGATTTAAGCATACATAGGGACATAAGGACATAGGGACAGACACAGGAAGCGACTTCGTTTTATACTATGTAATGACTACATATATAGTGATTGAATAAGTTCAATTGAAACTAGGTACTTACATCACAAAATTAAGTGTTATTATTATGCTATAAGATTTTATATATATTCCATAGTTATTCATATTTACCAGTAAATGTTTGTACAAAGTTATATGAGTTATTCAATTACATATAAGAAACATTATATTATATATTATATAACTAACAAGAACTATCTCGCTATATTTTGAAGCAAGGAATTTATTTATTACTAGCCAGCGACTTCGTCCGCGCCGACTCGTTTGCTCCGCACAGCTCCTCCCCCGTAGGTGATAGCGTGATAATATGTAGCATACATGTTGACCCTACCTGTTAATAATATTCATGCAAAATTTGAAGTAAATCCATGCAGTACTTTTTGAGTTTACCCCGGACATACATACAGACAAACAGACAAAAATTCTAAAAACCATATTTTTGGCTTCGATATCGATTATAGATCACGCCCCAAGTATTCTTTTAAAAAAATATTCAATGTACAGTTTTGACTTTCCTACGATTTTATTATATGTATATAGATGACGTTTATAAGTGAAATAGTCTTCCACCGTAAAGATACAATTTTCAACCAGCCCATTACGTAATCTCTTTTTAAATAATTCTTTTTAAAAATAATAGTTTTTGTCTTGAATTTAAATATATAATAATAAATATTCACGGGACAAATTACACTTACTGATCTATCTCCAAAGTAATCAAATTATTTGCTTGTGTTATGGGTATTAGTCAACGATACTAATACATAGAAATCTATACATATAATAAAATCGTAGGAAAGTCAAAACTGTACATTGAATATTTTTTTTAAAGAATACTTGGGGCCGTGATCTACAATCGATATCGAAGACAAAAATATAGTTTTTAGAATTTTTGTCTGTTTGTTTGTTTATCTGTTTGTCTGTTTGTCTGTATGTATGTCCGGGGTAAACTCAAAAAGTACTGCATGGATTTACTTCAAATTTTGCATGAATATTACTAACAGGTCGGGTCAACATATAGGCTACATATTATCACGCTACCACCTACGCGGGAGGTGCTGTGCGGAGTAAACGAAGTCCGCGCGGACGAAGTCGCTGGCAACAGCTAGTACATACATAAATACTTCAATATATTAAACATCCAAACCTGGAAATACAAACATTTATGCTAATTACACAAATGCTTGTCCCCGTCGGGGATCGAACCCGAGCCCGTCGATTGCGTAGTCAGGGTCGCTAACCACTCGACCAACGGGGCGGTCGTTATGTTTAGATATTATATTAAATAGCGTTAGCGCTTGTCTCTGTCGTGTTACAGTTAAGTTAACCGGTAAACTTATGCATGTAGTATTATGATCCCGCCTCACGGATAGCAACGCACCATAAACATATTTTATGTCTATAGTCGATTGTTTCTCTTTCCATCAGAAGAGCCATCTGCTTGTATACATAAAAACAGCGCGTTTATATTGAATAAGTCGGCCCCGCACGTGGGTCACGAAATGATCTAGATAGATCATAATATAGATAGAAAAAGTATCTTCACGCCCGTATCACCGAAGAGGTAGGCAAAGGTACACAACTAGTGCCACGTTCTGCCAAAGATACTTAGTTCCGCAATGTCTCATGTAGTCAACACCGAGACCGGAATTTTGTTTTTCTCTCGCCCTCTCGTAATTATCAAACACTCGTAAAGAATTCGCAATTAATTACGGAGATAACAAAACAATGCCCCGTAAACGTACAAAAAAATCAGCAATTAAAAGCTTATTAAATATTAATTTCGTTTCTAGACTTTTCTCAATGATTGTTTTCGAGGTAACGGTGTTTCCTGTTAGGTATATATAAAATTAAGTATACCATAATACTTAATTTTATTCAATTACTAGCTGTTGCCAGCGACTTCGTCCGCGCGGACTTCGTTTACTCCGCACTGCTCCTCCCCCGTAGGTGATAGCGTGATAATATGTAGTCTATATGTTGACCCGACCTGTTAGTAATATTCATGCAAAATTTGAAGTAAATCCATGCAGTACTTTTTGAGTTTACCCCGGACATTCATACAGACAAACAGATAAACAGGCTTCGGTATCGATTGTAGATCACACCCCAAGTATTCTTTTAAAAAAATATTCAATGTAAATTTAAAAAAATATTCAATGTACAGTTTTGACTTTCCTACGATTTCATTATATGTATAGATGTGTACCAACTGTTATAATACTAGAATATTGTTATGAATAGAAAGTAGAATCATCACGGTCGGCTATCTTGCGGGGTAGACAGAGTAAATAGAACGTCTACAGACTTCCCAATTTACCAAGATTGACCGGTTTTTCGGATGGAGGAATGAGTTAGTGATCTCCATCGCCACATTTTATCGATCTGTTAACGATTATCGATAATTTCTGGCGATAACTGGGACCGACGGTTTTACGTGCTCATCCGAGGCACGGGAGTAACACACCACCCTGTCAGACTTCGTGCCGCTACTACCATCGTGGCTACTAAGTGGTAGAGTTCTGCATTGTCTCGCCCGAGTTTGGTACCACCGCCTTACCTATTCCTGCCGTAATAGCGTCAGTGCTTGTCGCTGTCGTGTTCCGTTTTGGAGGGTAAGGTAGCCGGTAAATTTATGCATGTGGCATTTGACCTCGCCACAAGATAGCAACGCACCATTAACATCTTTGATGTCTATAGGCGATAGTTGACTCATTCCATCAGAAGACCCATCTGCTTGTTTGCTATCTTATGATATAAAAAAAATACCATATTAACATTTTAAATGCGAAGGTAACTCTGTCTGTCTCTTCTTCACGTCTAAACCGCTGAACTGATTTGGATGAAATTTGGTACAAAGATAGTTTGAGACCCGAGAAAGGACAAATGACAGTTTATATCCCGGAAATCCCACGAGAACCGGAACTATGCGGGTAAAACCGGGACTGTCTATCTTTTAAACCGCAGTAATAAGGAGTAACTTAGGCTCGCGGGCACAGCTAGTAAAAATATAAAACAGAATTGAGAATCTCCTCCTTTTTGGGAAGTCAGTTGAAAAGTTTTTAAGTCGAATTTTATTTTATTTCATTGAATGCATTTTCAAGCAGACAAAACCTTGGGCTTCAGCTAGTTTGTTATATTGCCCCCTTTACTCATTCTTTCTGTGTTTGTTTGTGTTGTGTCATTAGTATTTCAATTTTCAATGTCACCTCCATAATCATATTAAATATATATTTTTTTGTACGGACGGAACTATTTTGTACGGAAGTAAACTTTATATAGTTTAACGGAATTATCATAAACTGTCGCGCCATTTCCGGCACCAGTGATTGGAACCTACTAAATTTAAAAGTGTATTTGTTCAAAATAAATAATAATGACTCAATTTGATTTTTGATGAATACGATTCAGCTAACAATGTAAGCGTATAAATTCATGTGGTTTACATACCACCTAGCAGTTGCTAACTTATGCTATTGCAAAATATAGCGATTTCCAACCATAATATCTTTTAAATAATGTATTTTTTAATTGTCCTCACTTTACACATATATATAAATTACGTGTCATGTTGTTTGTCTACGATGGACACTGAAACTACTGAACCCACATACAAGATATTATTAAACTCAATGAAACCACTCCCCCCCCTCGCCCTTTCCGCTTAAGCACCCCACCAAAATATTCAAGACAAGTAATTTAAATAGTAAAACAACGTTTGCCGGGTCAGCTAGTATTATAAACATATTTGAATCTCGGAAACCGTCCCGACGATTTTTCATGAAATTTAGTCTGCATGGGGTTTCGGAGGCGAAAAAATCGATCCAGCTAGGTTTTAATTTTAGAAAAGGCCTTTTTTACCAAAAAATTACCGGTGATAAGGTACTATGATTTAACTGACAAATACAATGTCAAGTTTATTAGGTGGTAGAGTTCTGCACTGTCTTGCTCGGGTCTGTTGCCACCGCCTTCCTTATTCCTGCCTCAAATGCATAAGGTAGCCGGTAAACTTGTGCATGTGCAAGTTGCTATCTTATAAAAGCGTGGTTTTTATGCTGCCTAGCTAAATCGCTAACATATCAAAGGTACAGGAATATAAAGGCTCATCCACAATTTCACACTTTTAAAACCAATTATGCCATTCACTACATTGTTATATAGCCAATCCAATAGTGTTTATCGAAACAAGATATATCATAGAAAAGCTGATTTCACGTAAAGTAACTTTTAAATACATTAACAGCGTCCGGAATAAAAGAGGCTTATAACATTCCGAATTAGTTTAAAATGTGTCATCTGCCTGACTAAGGCCAAACGGGTAGATTGCTATATTTGTATCAATGAACATATCCATAGCCTGCTATTTTGAATTTACTGTTAATTTATTATAAATTTACGTAAAGTTTAATTTATTGATTACTTTTTATTACAAAACAATCAAAATGTCAATCAGCTCCTTTTACTCTTATCCTTATATTATAATCACTTAACACATTTTTGATGAATATGATTCAACTAACAGTTTAAGTCTACAAATTCACCTGGTTTTCATGCCACCTTAGTCGCTATCCTATGCCATTGCTATTTAATCACTTTAAAGGTTTGTGATGATTATGATTTAACTAGCAATATAAATGTATAAATTCACGTGGTTTTTATACTACATAGATAAGTCACTATCCTATGTCATTACTATTAAACTATGTTATATATTTTTGATGAATATGATTCATCTAACAATGCAAGTGTACAAATTCAAGTCGTTAATGTTCCACCTAGCTTAATCGCTATCCTACGCCATTGCTATTAAGACACGTTTTATTTATATCATAAGATAGCAAACAAGCAGACGGATCTCCCGATGGAAAAAGTCAACCATCGCATATAGATTATAGACATCAAAGACGTTAATAGTCCGTTCTATCTTGCGGCGAGGTCTTATGCCGCGTGCTAAGTTTACCGACTACTTTACCCTCCAAACCGGAACACGACAATGGCAAGCACTGACGCTATTGCGGCAGGAATAGGTAAGGCGGTGGTACCAGACCCGGGCGAAACAGTGTAGAACTCTACCGCCTAGTAGCCACGATGCTAGGGCTCGCATAGCCAATCTGTCGACTTTACGACCTACCTGGCAGAACAGCACTTGGCCTATTCTTCAAAGTAGGCCGGAACCAACACGGGGAAAACAGCGTTAATTATTTGTAATAAATATGATTAAATTCGCAATATAAGTGTACAAATGTACGTGGTTTGTGTATACCATCTAGATAAGTCGCATCCTATGCTATTGCTATTAAATCATGTCATACATTTTTGATGAATATGATTCATCTAACAATGTAAGTGTACAAGAATGTTTAGCAGTAAACACTGCTATTATTGATAATTGATGGCAATTGCACTGATGCAATATGATGAAGGGCAACGTCATCATGTCCTAATGCATAAGGAAATTGGTGGTAAACCAAGAGGGGGAAACTATCAGAATCAAGGCCTAAAGAATCACCCGCAAATTTTTAAATTTAAGGCTTTACAAAAACGTCACACTAGTGCCCTTACTGGGTAGGCAGAGTAAACCTTACCCCTAAAATAACATACTAGGACTAACAACTTGTCTATATTCGTATAAGGTAAATGATTGGTCCAATATATTATTTTTATCTTAACTAGTAGATTAAAGAGTTCTGCAACGATTCGCCTGAATATGGTACCGCCACCTTATCTATTCTCATCGCAATATTTTCAGTGCTTGTTACTGTCGCATTCCAATTTTCAAGATCAGGGACAGACAGCGGAGGCAGACTAATATTATTCCCTTTGTCACCCTTTAGGGCGAATCCCTAAAGAAATATCTGAAATAGAACGTTTTTCATAATATTTTGTATATAATTACTGGAACATTCAAAACGCGCAATGAATTTTATATAACTCTATATTACAAAGGAGATATGAATAAAAACAGAAAAGGGCACTGAGTTTTTTCACTTCCACAATATGTGGCCGCGTTTCTAAACTGCTAATGCCAGCGAAAAAAGATATATATTATCATATTACATCCGTGCTATACCGCCAGTTTATCGTTTCTTTTCATCAAGAGATGCATCTGCTTGAAAAAGACTGTTCTCTGATGGTAACCAAATACACGAAAGATGTTATTTTTGTGTTTTAAGAGATATAAAGACACTAGCTGAACCGCGTCGCTTTTTATCCGTTAAGAGCAACATCATACAAACTTGCAACCCTTATTTCAGCCACTTTGGGTTTGTGCATTTTTCTTATTGCCGAATTTCATTAAAATCGGTTCAGTGGTTTAGTCAGGAAACCGTCAAAAACAGACAGTCGTTTGTAATATTAGTATATGCACTAGTTTATAACGTAACGTAAGGTAACGTTCGCGTAATATACGTTATGCTCTAAGCGGAAGCACGCTAGAAACAGGCAGTAACGCCATTGCGACAGAAAAGGTATGAAAGTAGAATAGAATCCAAACAAAACTTTATTGAACACTCCGACCTAGTAATCATAATAGAATATACACGGCCTTTCACAGACTGCCTATGGTCAAGCATAGGGTTCGTCCTTAACGAAATGCCTAACAGAAAGTCTGATAGTGTTTTATCAAAAAGCCCGCACAAAAAAATATATTTTTCTATAATTCAAAGAATAGATTCGTCCCAATTTCTCAATAAACACAATTAAAATTATAGAATTATTTTTTTAACACGTAGCGTCAATGATTAGAGCCGGCAAAAGAACTAGAAAAATATAATCTCTTTTGCTTTGTAATATTGGAATTATAATTTCATTTAAATTATGGTAATTTACACGTCTCTATCAATGAGGAAACTGTATTACATAACCCTTGTAATGGTAGCATCTATTACTGATAATCCACTTATTGTGTAGGTTTAACGAGTACATTCATAGATATAAATTTACAAATAGATTATGTGTATACTACAATATTAAAATGAGTACGAGACCATTACAATACGTATTTTTGGAATATAAACATTATAATTGCAATTATTTACTTTTGCCTAATATTCTAGTCTGTTTATTTAAATCCAAGCATCTAGTTATAAGGATATCTTGTTACTATCAAAACTACAAAATTTTATTAAGTGTGACCTAATTAAAATTTAGTAAAATATGAATAATAAGAACATTAACTTCATATTGTGTTATTTGATCATTTAATTTCACATTTCACATTTGTTTATTTAGTGTCATTATACATATTTAAAAAACTTAAAATATATTAAGAGTCAGATTTAAAATTTAAGTCATGATTACATAAAAAAATTGAATATAAATGTGTGTCAGATTATATTACATTATTAAATTTAATTATGTATATGAATAACAGCTAATCATTCTAGTTAAAATCCACTTCCATTTTTTAGCACTTTCAGACCATGAAACTGGCCAAACCATCAAATTTGAAATTAAGAAAAAACATAACAATACAGAGCATTTCTTAGAATATAAATGAGACTACAGCAATGTAAACATGAAAAAGATTTGTAACTGCATATAGGCACTTAGTTTTACTGGTATTTATTTTAAAAATAATTTGGAAGAATCATTTAATGAGTTTTATGAATTAATTTTGTTATTTTATAATCTATGTTTCACACTATTAAAAGTTAAAACCTCACTTATTAAAAATCGCTCTAAATGGCTGACAAAGGGAATTATGTTATCCAGTGTAAATAAAAGGCGACCTTATTTAATAAAAACACAATAAATTTAAATATAAAACGTATAACAAAATATTATAGTTAAAAATAAGGTTAAGGCTTCGCGAGAAATAATAAAAAGTTAACAAGATCTAGTATCTACTAATAGGGAATATATCGAAAGAATCAAATATAATAATAAAGAATATATAGAACCACAACAAATAGCCAGCGGCGTGCACAGGATTATACAGGGTATGCGGCGGAGTACTCGGTCACAAAATTTGTTATAGATTTTTAGCATAGCCACAGCCACACGACGGATCTCTAAGTCGGAAACCATGCCAACAGAACAAGTCTTAGATGTACTACTATTCATGTACATCTTCTACAGCCACGCAGACAAAACAGCGATCGATCGTCGCGGCGGAAGAAATTCTTATAAAATAGGTAAAGTAATAAGCCAAAATATTACAACTGCTCACCTAGTCAGTTAATAAACTCATTTTCAACTCAAACTTTACAATCAAATAAGATTTTAACAAAAACAACAAATGCACTAGTAATAACAAATCACTACAATTATTATAGAAACATAGTAATAAATTGTTAAATGTTGACACTTTGAAATATTAAAATGAAAAATCTTCAAAGAAAACTTTATATAATATACTGGCGCAAACAAAATAATTAATAATGCTTATTACACGAAAATATCAAATGGCCCCCGCGAAACACACAAACATTGCTGCTATTTAAACAAATAAAACCATACTAAACAAAAACGCATAATTGTGCATACGTGACTTATTAGATTTCTGTCTATTATTTTTACTGGGATTATGGCCTGCCTCTGGAATCGCGCCTTCGATATTCATGTGTGTGTGCGTTTGCAAACTGTCCACGGATACGAAAATTACTACACACATGCGAACAAATGCACTGCGAACCTCGACCGCATGACTTGGTTGGAGTCGCCAAACGCCTGGCAAACATAATGTTTGTGTGCTTGCAAATAGGAGCTATTTATAAAATATGAGGCGTTTTTAGGTTATTAAGTATATTTTGTTTATTCATTTGTTTACTATTAGTTAGTCGTCTAAAACGTACGAACGTTTTATTAAAATATCTGTGAATAGCAAGTAAAGCGCTGCATTTCTTCTTATAAGGAGTGCACGCCCCTGCTGAAATAGCTGAGTTATTTAATACATATTATACTGAGCTAACAAATAAATCTAGATAAAATGATACCTAACAATAATAACGATATAAAGATAGACAAAAACCCTAACACAATATTTCTTACCCCCACAGACCCATTAGAAGTATTTAAAATTATTATGTCCCTAAATAATACTAAAGCTGTCAGATACGATGGTATTAGCACGCATGTTTTAAAGTTCTAACCGATAAATTATTTGGACCATTTAGTCATATTATAAATTTATCGTTTGAGCAGAGTGTTTCCCAGAAAAGTAAAAAAATCAGTAGCTAAGCCATTACTTAAGAAAGGAGATCGGATAGATATAAATAATTATAGACCGGTAACAATTATACCTATAATAGCAAAAATATTTGAGAAATCCATGTAAGTCAGTTTGGTTTTAGGAAGAAATGTTCGACTACTTTAGCACGTTTTAATTTAGTTAAAGATATTACAGAAAACCTAGATAAAAGCCTTAATACATTTGCCATCTTTCTAGACAAGAGTAAAGCATTAGGTTATGTAAATCTTGATCAGCTTTTGTTTAAACTAAAAAAATATGGAGTAAGAGGATTGGCTAATTCATGTACTAAAAGCTTAACTAACAAACAAACATTTGATTTTATTTGGAACTAAATCTGACATTCACCTCAAGTAATGACTATAAAAATACACAATATCTGTTTTTAAAACCAATGACGCTTAATCTACTAAATTGTATTTGATCAATAGAAAATAACATTTGCAACAACATACTTGTTGTAAGGAAGATCTCCTCTACCGTTTTTTTTGTTTTCCTTGACGCATGTTAAATTGTAACTGTGCGTCATCTTGTTGCATAATACTACCAAATTTGCGGATCTAGCTTAATTAATAATTTACGTTTGTTTTGTTACCATATTATTTTCGTCCATGAAATTCCAATTAACACATAATTATGTTTTTACATTTAAAACACTCTTTGAAGAATAAACAATCTGTTGTTCTGTCAAGAAGTTCGTAAGAAGCCAATAATTGGCTATGCGAGTCATTACCATCGTAGCTAGGTGGTAGAGCTCCGCATTGTCTAGGCTGGTACCCTTGTGTTTTTCGCTATCGTATTCCGGTTTGGAGGGTACGGTAGCCGGTAAACTTATGTATGTGGCATTAGACCTCACCACATGATAGTAACGCACCATTAACATCATCGGTATCTGTAGGCGATGGTTAACTCTTTCGATCAGGAGACCCATCTGCTTGTTTGCTATCTTATGATATATAAAAAAATGTGTTCGAGAGTTATCGTTGACGAAAAATTTTGAAAATATAGTTATTTCGACATAAATTCGTGATCTGTTAACGAATCATTTTTCGACCTCCTACAATATTGTAGTGGTAAAAAAAACTACGTCAATGCGTTAAAAATCAAAAGTAACAGCTTTTTAAATATTAATATTTTGTTGTTTTTAGCAAATTTACCTAATATTTTTAAAATAACTTTTAGGCTAATATACCGATTGACTTAAAAATCATATCAGCTTTTCGCCTTGATAATCGCGTCAAATACTGTTAATTGGATCAAAATTTTTTTGGGATTTATCAATGACAAAAGTTTTTGAAAAAAACGTTTTATAAGATTGCTTCGAAATTTTTCAACCTATCAATGATATAGCTCAAACAATACTTTAGATCACAAAAATTTAGTTGAATGCCATTCGAAAGACCAAAATTGATCATTGTTTCCAAAATATGCAGGTTTTCAAAAATCAATATGACATTTTTAACTTTTGAACTGAAAAAATCTATTCTATAGTTTTTACTCCTTTGAGCTTAAAATACCGCAATTTAGCGGGAAGTGTTAGGGATGGGCTGCAGGGTCAACCGATTATAGATTTTTTAAATTATAACTACCGGATCACCGGTACCGGATGCTACAACTGTATTTATTTTTTCTTTTTTTATTGTCTAGCACTAAATCGGTCATCCGTAACCTTTGTCGATGTTGAGAGACCACCGACGCCAACAATAAACGTGCTCTTTTCATGAGTTACGCACGTTGTTGTGATAACAGCCGGGGTTTTTCCTTTATTACATAAATCTACCTATGATTTGTGTACGTCAACATTCTAGCGTTTGTTTATAGAGGTTTTAATTTCCATGTTGTTTCCGCGGAACACATGCGCTAAATTACACACTATGTGTTACCCGCGATTTCGTTCGCGTGACCCAAAAATATTACTTCCTTTCGTTAAGACTGGTAAAAAGCAAGCTATAATCTTCTTCATGAATGTGGATATTTATATTTCAAAAAATTTTTCAAATCCGACTGGTTCGTCCAGGGAAACGAGAAGAGAGAAACAAACAAACAATTTCGCTTTATGTAGTTTGTCGGATGGTAAGACAGGTTATCTCCCATCACAGGATGACGGCAACCGTGATGACTACCATTTATTTCTTACGACAAAAGGGACCGAAAACTTACATATGCTTATCCGAGTCTCAAGCAGAGAGTTAACTGTAATACGCACTAGAGAAACTAAGTAGAAGTCGTGTTCCATTTCGTTAACACTCGCTGCAGCGCTGAAATAAAAGTAAATCGTCCAGCCAAAGTCAAAATTAAGCAGAGCTGCAGCGTACAATAGAATCTATGTTTGCTACCAAAGAGTAGTTCCCGCCATGAATTTTCATTCAACGAGTTCTGATGTGGATGCAGTCCATGGACTGCATTTTATTGGAACACAAGTGGCGTGGCACTTGCCTTGTCTAGAATGTACTAGTACATAGAAAAACTTTGGACATGAATGTGTTAACACCAGCAAACAAAATCTTGTATTTAATATATTTATTTTGTTTCAGGTAATAAAATTTAAATGGCGTGTCATTATGCGTTACGTTGGTAAGTTATAGATTTAAGAAATAAACGCGCAGCAGCACTATCATTTTATTCACAAGAAATCAGTTGATTTACTAACCTTAAAACACGAATAATAGCTATAAGAACGAACGAAAAAATAAAAGAAAATAGAAATCGCGTATTCAAGACATTTTTTCCGTGTTGTTCTAAAGAAAAGATCAACTGCCGCTCTGCCAGTCAGTTCCTACAAGGCGAAAGATTACCCCCATTAGCTCAGATTAGCCAATACAATGCTTGTCCCCGTCGGGAATGGAACCCGAGCACCGTCGATTGAGTTAGGGTCGCTAACCACTCGACCAACGGGGAGGTCAATATATAGTGATGTAGCATTGATATAATTTGAAACGCGTGCTTAGTTTAGATAATTGCGTTTTTAAATAGATTTTTAAAGGTTATTATCTTCAAAATACCTTCAAAAATCTATTTTAAAGCGCATTAATATTGTTGTTGGTTTTGAAGTTAATAAAACCATTTGCAGTTTAAAATAATTTAAATGCGAAAAAACTACAACATTCAATTTTACCGCAATAAGTAGTTGCCAAGCCAGGATGATGTGAAGCTTTTTTAAATCGGTCAATAATAAATTAAACTATAGTTTGCCTTATTCCGTTCCCATGTAGGAAAACGGAACACTTATATTTCGGGTTTCTGTTTGTCTGTCTGTCTTTCTGCACAGCGTATTTATTTTAAAACTACTAGACTGATTGCGTTAAAATTTGGAGCACGCATGTGAGTCAGTGACCCAGACAGAGACATGTAACATTAATAAATGCCTTACCCTCCAAACTGGAACACGACAGTGACAAGCATTGACGCTATTGCGGCAGGAATGAGTAAGGCGGTGGTACCAAATACCCGGGCAAGACGTTGCGGATTTCTACCACCTAATAGTCACAATGAAAGTGACGCGCATAACCAAGCGGTCGCCTTTTACGACCTGCCTAACAGAACGCCATTTGGTATGTTCTTCAAAGGAGGCCCGGACCATCGTTATGTTACAATAAAATTCGCATCAGCTTCAAATATACTCGACCGTTTTAAGTCTAAATTTAGTATACATACGTATTTATGTGACCTTAACACGAATATGTATATGTCACATAAATGTTTTAACTATATATGTGTTTTAGCACTAATCCCATGCTCGAGAAAACTTTAAAAGCTTAACAAAGAAAAATTTCGACACGACAGGATTTGAACCTGCGACTTCCCCAAGCCGGTACGGCGCGGGGCGGAATCGATCACAAAGCAAAGAAGAGTTTTGCCACGTTGAACCAGTTGCTTAGTTAGTGACGGTGTGCTGGCCGCAAGCGAGGTCGCAAGTTCAAATCCTGTCGTGTCGAAATTTTTCTTTGTTAAGTTTTTAAAGTTTTCCTAAACACGGGATAATATAATTAGAAATACGAAATTATTGTTCAATCTTATAAATGTGAATTACATCTGTAACGATGAACTATTTAACTAGCATATACGTATGTATATCGAGCGATCAGTACAATCGACGGGATCGATCGGAAGGCAAAGAAAAATTTTGCCGCCTTGAACCAGTTCTACACTAGAGTCTCTAATGTAGAACTGGTTCTAAACACTAACTCAGTTGGTAACGGCATCCCGGCCAGAGGCAAGATTACAGGTGTAGATCTTTTCGTTATCTTTTTTGTTATCTTTTCGTTCGTTCTAAATTAGTAAAGAAAAATGTCTTGTCGAAATTTTTCTTTACTAATTTTGTAAATATTTTAATTAAGTAGCACAAACAATTTTGGATCAAGCTAAAAGAAAAAAATCTATGGAACCACCTTCACGTTAGTTTGATTCGATATTTTTTAATGATTTTGTCGTCGCTTTGACCCAGTTATTTCAAGTTGACCTACTCACCATGTAGAGGTCGCCATATCGGCACACTTTCCAAAAGCCCTTGATGCTCGCGAGCATGTTGCGCGTGCGCCGCTCGCCGAACCGCGCCGCTGCTACACGCCTGAAACAAACACGATTACATTCATCTTTTTGTACTTTCAACCGAATTCCCAAAAGGAAGAGGCTTACATTTCGTCATAATTAGGTTTGCGTACCCAAAAGGGTAAAACGGGACCCTATTATTAAGTCTCCGTTGTCCGTCCGTTTGTCTGTCAGTCCGTGTGTCACCAGACTGTATCTCATGAACCGTGATAGACAGTAATTTTTGAACAATGGATGTAATTTTCTTTTGAGTAAATTTGAAGAAACCATCTGCCATTCTGTCAGGCAGCTTGTAAAATACCAAAGATTACCTATACGTGTCACTACCACCGTGACTACTAGAAGTAGAGTTCTGCAACGACTTGCCCGGGTATATGTTACCACCGCCTTACTTGTTCCTGTCGCGATAACGTCAACGCTTGTCCAATTCGTGTGTCGTGCCACATGAAACAGTGTCTATAAGGTGATGTTTGTCTCTTTACATCAGGAGAACCATCTGCTTGTTTGCGATCTTATGAAATACCAAAAAATAATTTTTCAAAATTACTCAGGTGTTACTTAACATATACCAACAACATTCACATTTAGTTTGTCTTTTGATGTTTAGTCTTCCAATGACAAATGTACTAGAAAATGTAGTGCTCATAACAATATGTCACTTATCTTGAACGAGAGATATAATCGTCAATACAAAACGTCACAATCTTCATGTGGTTTCTTCAATCATGATATGATAAGAATTAACCGATAACAGCATATGATTTAAGAGAAAAGCAAAATAAAATGGTACACTTTGAAAACTGGTTATTATGTTAGTTATGATGTTAGTATTGTCATAGTCTTGAGCTTCACCCACTTGCTATATATTTTTATATGCGAGAATCATAAATTAGCTCGCAAGTAGATGGATTGTATGAAGGAAAGAAATAATGATTGCCCATGAACACTAAATGAAATGATTTTACACTTTCAATCGTCGGCACTTGGTGAAATTCCATCATTTTTAGTTGAAACTAGTTTATCACCCACTTGTACTTTTATTTCACTATTATTATATACTAAAATATACAAATTTATCGACCGGTTTCGCTTTTTAAAGCATCTTCAGGACGTAACTTACGTCCTGAAGATGCTTTAAAAAGCGAAACCGGTCGATAGAATTATATAATTTAGTGTATAATAATAGTGAAATAAAAGTACAAGTGAGTGATAAACTAGTTTCAACTATAAATGAAATGAATTATTGCAGATAAGTTAAAATGTTAATCCCTTATTATGTTATTAAAAAAATGTAAATGTTAACTTTTTGATTGAATACCAAATAGATTTTTTTGATAAAAATAAGAAAACCCCGCTTACCCAAGTAGCACGTTAAGCTGTATATAGGCTGCATTTAGGTTCATTTTTAAACTTAAAGCTGTATACGAAGCCGTACAAAGGCTGTAGAAGCGCTTCTACAGCCGATATAACACCAAAAAGGGCCCCAAGTTATACAGCTTATTGCGTTATATAGGCTGCACAATAGCTATACAAGCTGTTATAAACTGTACAATGGCTGTTATTTGGTGTATAAAGAAACTATAACACTAAAGATACTCTCTTGTAACTGTCTTGTACAGCTAAGAGTTAAATAGGCTGCACAATAGCTGTACAAGCTGGTATAGGCTGTACAAAGGCTGTTATTCGGTGTATAAAGAAACTATAATACTTAAGATACTCTCTTGTGCAGCTAAATGTTCTTAATAGGTGTTTGAAAATGATAAAAAGTAACTAATCTGTTTTTGATATTGTATAACATTATATCTGCAGACGCCATAATTAAAAATATATTAATAAACGATAAATTCTTGGACTTGGAGCAGTATTCAAGTGTGTATTCAAAGTGCAAACTCAAATTTACTGTCAAATGTAATATGTTTTCCCTCAAAATATTCACGCGCCAACGAAATAATCAAGATAACACAACTAAAACAAAAACAAAATACGGTAAGTGTTTGTGTTTAAGGTATACAAGTATTTATGGTACAATATTGTATATAAAGGCATAATGATCATAATATAAGTTGCTTGTCAAGATATAGCTTTAGCTATTGCTAAATATATCTTTTATTTAACAATATATTTCTTTAATGTTGTTTTTAATACACAATAATGGCGGCGTTTTGTTATACAGCCTAAAGTGTATTTGGAGGGTGATATACTGCAAATAGCTGTACTGAATCTCTTTTTTGTTCTATTATACGGCTATTGGCTTTTAATTACCGTCCAAATACACTTTAGGCTGTACTAAGTCCCTATATAAATCTATTGTACAGTAATTGGCTTTTAATCACTTAACTTATGTTTAGAGATGCGTACATAAATTGAAGAACCCTAAATACAAAACATATGTTTGTCACTTGATTTCGCTATTGTGTTGTATTGACGTCGGTCGTTTGACTTTACAACTAAACCAACTTATTGTTAACTATAACTTATGAGACATGTATTTCAATCATGTTTTACTTTATTTTTCAGGGAAATATGCCTTATAAAATAATAAAAACAATTGAGAGAAGCCAAAACCGTATTTGTATCGTACCCAGTTTGTGGGAGGATAAAGGTGAATTATAATGACCAAGAAAACAACTTGATATAACTAAGTTGATCAAGAACGAAAAATCAAGCCCTTTAAATATTGGTCTATCACAAAAATATTTTTAAGAAGAATACGTTATTTCGTGCTTGTGATTTAATATTATTAGTTCTTCAAAGAGAAACACATACTCTTTTGCCTGTAATTGTATCTAAGTATATAATATTTTTAAAACGATTGTAAGTATACATATATACAGGGTGTTGCAAAAGTGGTACAGTAAGCCGCAAGGGGGTGGCTCAGGGGGTCATTCTTAACAACTTTTGTTTAACGACTTTTGGAAATTCGCGAAAAAAATATTGATTCTCCATAGAAACTTTGTTGGTCACGTGACTTTTCACAATGGAAAAACAAAATTGTTTTTCGGGAATTTTCACAAATCGTTGAACAAAAGTTGTTCAAAATGACCCACTGAGTCACCCCCTTTCGACTTACTATACCGCTTTTGTAAAACTCCGTATAGTAGCAAGTTAAAAATAAAAAAATACATATTTTCTCAGTGTAATGATTTTTATTTCTCTTTTTAACTCTTTTTTATATATTCTTTGAAGAATAGACCAATTGTCTTTCTGCCAGGCAGGTCGTAAAAGACAACCGATGGGCTATGCGAGTCACTTCCATCGTGGTTACTAGGTGATAGAGCTCTGCATTGGCTCGACCGGGTCTGGTACCACCGCCTTATCTATTCCTGCTGCAAAGCGTCAGTGCTAATCACTGTCATGTTCCGGTTTGGAGGGTAAGGTGGCCGGTAAACTTATGCATTGGGCATTAGACCTTGCCACAAGAGAGCAACGCACCATTAACATTTTTGCTGTCTGTAGGAGACCGATCTGCTTGTTTGCTATCTTATGACATTAAAAAAAATCAATTATTGTAAATTACCAACCAAGTAACCTTAATGAAGAAGATAAGCCTAAAAAATAATAAATCAGATAACCTACAATCACTTTTTAATGTTTTTGTTACGGAACCCTTTTCCTTGAACATTAATAAAAATGACGATTGTAGGTTTACCTGAATTAGTAATTTTTCAGCTTTATCGTCATCACGATTACTTGGTTGGTAATTTATAATATTTAAATATTCCTTTTCAATATTCCTTTTGATTTTTCCACATGATATCAACTATGTAGATATAAAAACAGCAAACAACAATTTTCTCAGTAATACAGCCTTGAGCTGTACTATAGCTGTATATGCAGATTTTTTAACACCATTGGCTGCATAACAGTCTACAATTACGCCATAAATATTAGCTGTAGAACGGTGATTGCATATCCCATTTTACAGAAACAAGCGTTGAGTGATACTATAATAACACTTAAAGCTGTAATAAATTCCCGTGCTAAACAAAATACAGCTAATGTACAGCTTTAAGGATTAAAATCAGCCTAATGAGTTACAAATTGCTTAAAGCTGTACAGTAGTGTATTAATATTCAGATATAACGCCTAAAGCTTACGCGGAACTCTAAGAAAGGCCTTGTACAGCATTAGGCTGTATATAAACTCACAAAGGTCTCTTATACCGATAAAAGCATCTTTTTACACCATTGTACGGCTGCAATAGAACTTTAAGTTCTATATGAGCTGCTTTATGGGTATTAAACATGCTTGATTGCTGCTTGGGTAGTTTCTTCCGCTTGATATTCTCTGTATGCGACGCGACGGTGTTCCACTCCGGTAGTAATTCTAAAAAATGTACTTATCAAAAGTGCATGGAAAGAATAAAATATTTTTTTTTATATATCATAAGATAGCAAACAGGCAGATGGGTCTCCTGATGGAAAGAGTCAACCATCGCCTAGAGACATCAAAGATGTTAATGGTGCGTTGCTATCTTGTGGCGAGGTCTAATGCCACATGCATAAGTTAACCGGCTACCTTACCCTCCAAACCGGAACACGACAGCGACAACCACTGACGCTATTGCGGCAGGATAGGTAAGGCGGTGGTACCAGACCCGGGCGAGACAATGCAGAACTCTACCACCTAGTAGTCACGATGGCAGTGACTATATACAAGATAGCAACGCACTATTAACTTTGGTTCTATAGGCGATGATTGACTCTTTCCATCAGGATACACATCTGCTTGTTTGCTATCTTATGATATACATAAAAAAAAACTTGCGATAGTACTAAATCTGGGTAAGCCGTTTCGGAACTCTACTGCCTAGTAGTCACGATAGTACTACTGACTAGGTTTACTAATATTTTGTATAAATTGACCTGAGTTCCTGGTTGACTTCCTGATTAGCCTAGAAGTAGCGTAAGCATTTTCGTTTCCTATCATGATTTCCCGATGTCGATTCCTGGTTTTTTCTAGCTAAAAGAAATCTCAAAGTATGTGGTGGTGCGTTAGCACCCTCGGAAACAAACAGAAAGATATTGGCGCCAGTCCAGGCGATGAAGGTCAATAAGCTGGTGAAACAGGATAAACCTGAACCGCATGCGGTTGTCTTACTTATCTCTCAAGGGAGTCAGCGTCACTTACGACAGCGACGAAGACTTCTATTTCGCTCATCAGCGAACCTAGGCCAGACCCGAGTTCTAGGACCAGCTGAAGGACAAACCAATTAATTGTATATAATAACCCTTCAATCGTAAATCACGACCCCAGCCTTAGCCGAGTTTCGGTCTTTCAGGAGACACAGAAACGCGAAAGGCCTACAGCCCGACCAAGATACGCCTTTTAAGAAAATTTCTTAGTTTGTCAGTGTAGCTTGCATTTACACACAGAAATACAGAGTTATACTACTTACCAATGAAATAAAATCACTTAAAGGGTAATTTTTAAACCTTGTCATCTCATTCGGTACGACAAAACAATACAACATAGTTTATTTCTATTATTTCAAGTTATAATATAACCACAAATTTATGGCATTTTTGACAGTGATAGAAGACTTTGATCATATCCGCGGCGACACATTTCCTTCCCAATGGCGGGAATCCCTTCAAAATACACCCAACCAATTTTGCTGATTACAGCATCATATTTTTGTGTTATAACTGCAAAACATTCCTGATAATGGTGTAATTAGCGAAACTGCTTGGATTATAAAATAATGTAATAAATAAGTGAACTAGAAGTACAAGTGAGTTTTTTTGTAATATTTATTTTAAAATGCAATCTCACCAAGTGCCGATGATAGAAAGTATTTAAATCAAAATGTAGCTAGCTTAGCTCTCTAGATTAGTTAGCACTCTGCTCACTCCACACGCCCGGTGAAGCTCTGAATTCGACTTTATGATATTTTTCTAACCGAGCATCGTTAATTAATCTTGACACAAATAAGGTTTTGGGATTAAATTTCCGCTTAAACTGGTTTTGAAACGAGTAACATAATTAGATTTTTTACAAAAAGGCCAAGGACTGCTACCTGTATGACCTGTCACCCTCCTAATAAAAATCAAATGCAACAAAACTGCAACATCTGACTTCCAAATTATATATATTCTCTGGAACCCTGCATCAGATATTCAAAATTATATGGGACCAAATGATAAGTATAGTATACTCTTACAAACAGAAACAAAAATTTCCCAATCGATTAACAAATGACCGAGATTTTCCTGTCGAAATAACGTCAATGCTTTTCACTATCGTGCACCGGTTTGGTGGGTAAGGTAACCGATAGAATATAGTCTGTGGCATTAAAACCCCGCCACACGAATAACAACGCATAATTAACATCTTTAGTTATTTTTGTGTTATAGCACTAACCCCGTCCTTGGGAAAACTGGAAACGCTTTTAAAAACAACAAAGAAAAATATCGACACGCAGGGATTGAACCTGCGACCATCTCCCTAAAGTCGGGACGCTCTTCCACTGAGCTAGTGTTGACAGGCTCGACGTGGCGAAATTCTTCTTTGCTATATGATCGATTCAAGTGTAGCGTAAGGGAGGGTCACAAAGTTGCAAAGAATATGTTGTCTTGACATTCTCGAGCGTGTCTGAATTTGCTTTTATTATGGAGGAAATGATGTCAGAATTACGAAAAAAGTATAATCTGACAATTTCCACAAGCCGAAGTTATCTTAATTTTGTTTTTTTTTCTGCTATACTTAAGGGCTTATATTTGGTGTAGACCCTTAATAAGTACGCGAGGTACCCCCTCCTATGTTAATCTGACTCGATTAAGTACCAAAATCCCCTCTTGGGCTCCCTTACTATCTGCAACGTCTTGACTGGATTTTGGTTCCTCCAACATTCTTGCTGCTATAGTGTCGATGCTTCCTCCGTCGTGTTCCAGTTTCTAGCTATTGAAAAACCTTAAAAACAACAAAGAAAAATATCGACACGCGGGATTTGAACCTGCGACTGTCTCCCTAAAGCCGGGACGCTCTTCCGCTGAGCTAGTGTCGACAGGCTCGAGGCGGCGAAATTCTTCTTTGTTATGTGATCGATTACGTCGATTACATAACATTCTAGCTATTGTTAGGTAGCCGGTAAGCTTATGCATGTGGCATTCCTAAACCTTCTCCTTTATTGATATCATAGGATAGCAAACAAGCAGATGGGTCTCCTGATGGAAAGAGTCAATTATCGCCTATAGACACCAAAGATGTTAATAGTGCGTTGCTATCTTGTGGCGAGGTGTAATGCCACATGCATAAGTTTACTGGCTCCCAACCGGACTACTACTCTCCAACTACTCTCCAAACCGGACCACGATAGTGATAAGCACGGACGATATTGCGGCAGGAATAGGTAAGCCGGAAGTACCAGTCCCGGGCGAGACAATGCAGAACTCTATCATCTAATAGTCACGATGGTAGTGACTCGCATAGCCAATCGGTCGCATTTTACGAGCTACCAGAAAGAACGGCAGTTGGCGTATTCTTCAAAGGAGCCTGGAACCAATACGGGGAAAACCTGTTGTGTTTATGTTGAAGATAGGTACACTAGTGACTAGGGTAATTAATACATATAATGGCGTATATATATTAATTAATATTACATTTTAAGATTTCATAATATTGCATCACCGATTGCACAATTTTAAATTAACGGTAGGTATGCTTGATGAGAATTTTTGTTTTGAATTGCTATATAAATGCTGTTTTGTATTTTATTGCTAACGTACGAGTAATTACTTAAATGAAACAGGTTTGGATTTTGGTTCACTTCTTACGCCGCATTATACAATAAATGAACAAAAGTTTTTTTTATATAAAATAGATACCAAGCAAATGGTTCTCCTATTGAAATAGAAGTCATGGCCTCTAGACACCAATGATGTTAATAGTGCGCTAATATTCATATGGCGGGACTGTAATGCTACTTGCAGAAGTTTACCAGCAACCTTTACCCTCCAAACCGGAAAATAATTGATAAACATTGACGCTATTGCGACAGGAATAAGTCTGGCCCGGGTAACAATAGCACAGAATACTGGAGATTAACAGAACTCAATTAACATACAAGTAATATTCGGGCAACGCACACACAGACACCTCTCACGGACGCGATATCTCGGACTGGTGCGGAACAAACTGTCCCGAACCAGTCCGAGATATCGCGTCAGTGAGAGGTGTCTATGTGTGCGTTGCTCGAATATTACTTGTATGTAGATTGACCTCTGTAATTAGTCTCCATTATTCTGTTACAATAAGAATAAGAATAAAAGAATAAGAATTAAATTAAATTGTGACAGTTCTTTTTTTGTAACATAAGAAAGCAAACAAGTACGTGACTCTCCTGATGGAAAGAGACAACCATAGCCAATAGACAACAATGATGATGCGTTGCTATTTTTGTGGCGGGACCTTAATGCCATAAGCATAAGTTTACCGGCTATTTTACGACAGTGACAAGCAGTTACGCTTTTGAGACAGGAATAGGTAAGACGGTGGTACCAAACCCGGATGAGATAATACAGGACTCTACCACGTAGTAGTCCCGATGGTAGTGACTCGCATAGCCTGCCAGAAATGAGCCAATCATTCGCTTTTCACGAACTGTACGCTGGTTGGCAGACAGTTTCCGACGGCAGATAGACGGCTCCTCAAAGCAGTTTGGATAAAAATAGGATTTGCAAAATTTGAAGTAAAGCCATGCAGTACTTTTTGAGTTTACCCCGCATATACATACAGACAAACAGACGAAAATTCTAAAAACTATATTTTTGGCTTTGATATCGATTGTAAATCACGTCCCAAGTATTCTTTTAAAAAATATTCAATGTACAGTTTTCACTTTCCTACGATATTATTATATGTATGTTATTATATCTTTTTAGAGAAAATCTCAAAATTACTCCAAATAAATTTTATATTATTTAATAGATAACTGTTTGCTCTACCGGCAACGACAACTAAAAAAGTTATTACTGCTTTTGTTTTTATAAATTATTAAAATTAAATACATATATTAAGACAATACAGCAATGCTGCCATCTGACAGCTTTAATTTTGAAACAACGTCAACATGATCGACGATCGGTAATTTTTTTGTTCAATTTCAAATCAACTTAAGAAGTATTTAATAAAATTACTTACAGCGAATTATTCGCACGGGTATTGCTAGTATTGAAATAGAAATATGTCAAATTGTGCTATTTTGTCGTGTCGAATGAAAATCTAAGGCTTAAGAAATATCTCTGGAGTGATTTTATTTCATGGTTAAGTATTATAACTCTATATTTCTTTGTGTTAATGCAAGCGACACTGACTCCCTAAGAAATTGCCTTGAAAGGCGTATCCAGTTTAATCCGTAGAAAATACTGTCAAATAAGAATAGTTTCTATTCTTTGTCCTTAGCGTAGTTTGAAACATAAAAGCATGAAGCTTGTTATCGATAAACGGTTGTATTTATAAGGTTTATTATAATTATTAATTGTCATGGCTGACATTTACGAGGACAATAACAGGGAGACTAATGACATTTAATTGTATTTTATCTTATACTTTTTCTCCTGATGCAAATAGTGCGTTGTTATCTGGGTGGCGGGATGCTTATGCCACATGCGTAAGTTTACCGGCTCTCTTACCTACTTTCTAAAACGGAGTAAAACAGCTTCAAAAACTCTACACTCTACACTCACTCATATTTGCATGTACGTAAATCTCTTTTGCCAGCCTCTGCCAGCCATTATTTGTTTGTAATAATGCATTGCCAATCTAACACGTTCTCTATAATGTATGAATGTGAATGTATCAGTAGTTTTCACGTCATTGCGCGGTATAACATAAATTAAATTGCACTAACAAGGTGTGAAGCATGCGTGATGAAGTATATCGATTCCAATCAATGGGAACACGCATAAAGACCCACATACACACAGCGACATCTGAGGTTATACCAGAGAGTAGGAGACAAGATACTGTCAAAACGATTAGGCCCGGTGAACTTGTAAAGGCCTATGCCGTATGGGTCTAAAACAATGACGAAAATACTATCAATACGGACCAAGACATAACAATACTTTTACTGAACAAACCGCGGCTAATGATATTATTTTATTCCTACCCAAATAAATTAACTGTATATAAATGATTGTCAAGTTATTATGTATTGATAAAAGATCTATTTGTAAGTTGTAATATCATTAATCTATATCTATATTTAATAAGAGATAAGATTGACTTATTCCTCAATAAGAATCTCAGACCAAAAAATATAAAGACAGAGCGCCAAGTACATTTTATTGAAGTCTCAAAACCAAGCTGAGCCATGTACATAAATAAAACCCTCACGCACAACGCTCTCCAAACCAAGCTGATACCTGTAAATGTATATCGAGGCGTCATACAGTTAACTCGGACACGTACAAAACAGGGGCGTCACGGGTCACTATGACATGTGACAGTGCTCCATCTTTATTTTCTTTCGTCTATGATGAGAATAAAATGTCTTAAATTTCAACTATCGAAAATTCGGAGCCCTTAAATCTTTAGATTTTCTGAAGTCTACAGTTTTATAAGTTGGCAGAGAACTTGCAAGAACTCTTTTGATAAAAAAAGTAGAAAAAGACAAGTGGCTACCAAAAAACCGTTAATTTTGGATTGCCGCCTGTATGGCAAGGTCTAATCACTAATGTCACATGCATAAGTCCACCGACTGTCTTAAATTATCTGCCTTACTGCTTTGCATTTTGAATGAATGAATGAATGAATTTTTTATTTCAGGTTCCAAGTCCCATAGATTACAGAATAATATGTCAAACAATATTTTTTTGGATTAAAATTAAATGAAGTTAAATTACAATGTCAAAACAATAAAAATAAATAAATAAATAATAATTTACATTATTAATATTACCTACATTAAATTGAAATTTATATTATTTAAATTACATAAATTGAATTAAATTATATTATTATTATTATTCGTGGCGCATCCGCTTTATCTTTTTCCTCTTCACAATACATACAAATATTTTTAAATTAAAACTAAAAAACAAGTTTATAATTACATACAGAGCAAGAATGTAATAATATTTTTTAAATTAAGCTATATACATATTTGTTTCTATTTATATATTGTCCGTGGTCCATCCCTCACCACTCCTCCGGAAACGGCACAACAATGTGAAACGTATAAGCAGTCAAGTCTGCTCGCAATCATGTTCAAGATGCTGTTAGTGTTACCCCTCACTCGGCGCACCAGGGATGCGCATTTTTTGCGCATTGTTGCATAAAAACAATTTACCCGAGCCGCCGCAAACATCCCTGAAGCACTACAATATCGATTCAACCCTAACAGAATCCTGAATGCATTATTATATTGCACTCGAAGAGCGTTATAAGCTTTTGCGAGTAAGTAGCCCACAGACCGCACGCGTAGAAAGTTGTACAAAAAGCTCGAAATAGTGTAATTTTTACTGCTTGCGAGCAACGCGCAAATCTGCGAGCCAGCATGTTCGCTCTAACCGACAACGCCCTTCGCTCTCTTTCTATATCTTCATCGTCTTTGAGGTCGGGAGTTAACACATGTCCAAGATATTTAAACTTAAACGTTCGTTGTATTGTAGAGTTTTTTGCGCTGTCGTATTCTGGTGTGGAGGGTAAGTTGGCGGGTAAATTTTTGCATATGGCATTCCAACCCTGCCACACGGATAACAACGCGCCATTAACATCTTAGTATAAACTAACTGTGCCCGCGACTTCCTATGTCCGCGTGGAAAAAAATTAAAAAAAAATTAGCCTAAGCTACGCCTCATTGCGTCAGATATCTGCCAGTGAAAGTTCTATCAAAATCGATCGAGCCGTTAAGAGATTAGCCGGAACAAACTGACAGACAATCAGACTGACGAAAATTGTAAAAAATGTTACTTTGGTATATGTACCGTGTCTACATCCATATTATGCATCTAGTAAAAAGCGGTTATTTTATTATTACAGACACTTCTTTTTTATTTGTGTAGATTGTTTCTTTCCATATGGAGAAACAATACCAAGAGAAATAATAATGTTTGCTATCCTGTCATATATAACAAAAATTTTCTTTCCTTCCTCAAAGAACACGGGCCGTTTTAGTTTTGAACATCCCTTGTGTGTCTATTGGAGTGGCAAATACTGAATTAAGTGGAATAATTTTATACGTTTTTTAAATCAATAAAACAAAATATATATCTAGGAATAGTTATATAAAAAAATATGAAGACTTTGATTGACTTCTGCTATCTTAAATGTTACCATTGTACAAATACAAAATATTTTATTTGATGTATTTTAAATATAAATAAGTTAATATACAATCACCTTAATTACATATAATAACCAAATTAAAATGCTCACTGTTTTATACAAAGGAATAGTTTAAAGCAAATAGCTTTCTTTATTATTTTACAGCAATTACTATCGACGTTCGAGTTTGAGAGTTCCTCTGACAACAGTATGTGTAATCTATGGTAAATTGTTATTGGGTATGTCAAGTGTCTATACGTCTTGTCGTCACTCGTCGCTTATTTTGCATCGGACAAGTGACAACTTATCATTTGTCAATAAGAATCGTAACCACAGAGTATTAAGGAGAGAACTAAATGTTTACATTAATCTAACCTAAATTCCAACTTTATCTTTATCTAACTATTATTCCCCAAGCTTAAAAAATATATAATAAATGTGGATAAGTTGAGGAGTTAATAACAAATCTTACGAAATATATGAAACTTTGAGATGATTAGTAAAATAATAAATAGTAGTCTTGCCCGTGTTCTTTTCTATATAAAATTACTGAGTAAAGGCTAAGGAAATTATTGTACATAGTTCTTTACAAAACAATGTACAGTTGATAGCATTCTGATGTTTGCGACAGGCGAAGGTCGCCCGTCGATTTTTTATTAATAAATCCACCGTATGACTCATATGAACGATAATGCAATATTAGAAAAAAAATCATCTACATACTGTTTATTTATAATCTTCTTATAAAAACCGGTGTTTGTATATAGTGTGTAAGAAGGTAGGTCAATGGCATTATCAAAAAAATCTTTTTATTAAAATAAAATAAATACCTATCGTATTTCAAAATGCCTCAAATTTGAGGAACTTAAAAAAATATTTGTTAATATCCATAAAATAACAACACACACACACACACACACATATATATATATATATATATATATATATATATATATATATATATATATATATATATATATATAAAATTGTACAAACCGAAAAACGGAACCAAACTTTTCCCCTTGTTGGTCCCGGGCTCCTTTAAAGAATAGGCCAACTGCCGTTCTGCCAGGCAGGTCGTAAAAGGCGACCGATTGGCTGTACCAGTCACTACCATCGTGGCTACTAGGTGGTAGAGTTCTGCATTGTCTCGCCAGGGTCTGGTACCACCGCCTTACCTATTCCTGCCGCAATAGCGACAGTGCTTGTCGCTGTCGTGTTCCGGTTTGGAGGGTAAGGTAGTCGGTAAACTTATGCGCACATGCATTAGACTCGCCACAAGATAGCAACGCACCATTAACACCTTTGGTGTCTATAGGAGAAGGTTGACTCTTTCCATCAGGAGACCCATCTGCTTGTTTGCTATCTTATGATATAAAAAAACAAACATTCACACCACGATTCTGAGATGAAAACCATAGGAAATTTGTATTGGATTCTCTTTTTTTTTTCTTTTTGAGGAACTTTTTTACCTTAACTTTGTATAATTTGATTTATTCTAATATTCTAATCGCCTCCTTGGTCTAGGTTCCGGTGTCGGAGTTGACCACATGAGATCCCAGGGTTCGATGCCTGGGTCGGGCAATCGAAAAAAGAGTTTATTCAATTTTATGATAAAACAACTTTGTCCGGGATTGGAAAGTACCCGGTAGACGATAGGCTGGCCACCTATCACATGTGTGACAGTGTGACCCACGTATCTTCGGCTAATCGTGGGTGTACTTGTTATATCACTGCGGCGATATGGCCGTGAAGATACTTTTCTAACACTCTACAGTGTCTTTTCCAAAAAAAAAAAAAAATTAGGAAATTAATAACCGCGCATAATAAACGGCTGATTCGAGAGTTTATGGGCGCTCAAGTCGGAAAATGAAAGTACGCTTTGCATTGCGGAGCGTGAAAATCAGAAAAAATTATAAAACACAAATATTGCATGACTAAAACGTAACAATGATTTGTTTTTCAATTTTTCGGTACATCGTCCTTTACACGCTGAATAGTTAGTCCATACTAATATAATAAATCTGAAGAGGTTTCGTTTGAACGTGTTAATTAATAGTCCATACTAACATAATAAATCTGAAGAGGTTTCGTTTGAACTTGCTAATTAATAGTCCATACTAATATAATAAATCTGAAGAGTTTTCGTTTGAACGTGCTAATTAATAGTCCATACTAATGTAATAAATCTGAAGAGGTTTCGTTTGAACGTGCTAATTAATAGTCCATACTAATATAATAAATCTGAAGAGGTTTCGTTTGAACGTGCTAATAATAGTCGAAACTAATATAATAAATCTAAAGAGGTTTCGTTTGAACGTGCTAATTAATAGTCCATACTAATATAATAAATCTAAAGAGTTTCTGTTTGAACTTGCTAATTAATAGTCCATATTAATATCATAAACCTGAAGAGGTTTTGTTTGAACGTGCTAATTAATCTCTAGATGAACTAGTCGGATTCGAAAGATTGTTTTTGTGTACGTAGTCGTTATTTATGTGGAAGGCTATAAACTTCTTTTTACCCGCCTGAGCAAATTAATATTATTGGGCCACGTAAACTTAGTCGCGGATAACAGCTAACAGCGGCAATAGAGCTCTCTGACAAGTCACCTTATAAGGGTAAGATCGTACCTATTCTAGCATTGCTATGTGACAGGGATTAAAAAATAAAAATGAGAATCGTCTTGTTTACCACAAAATAATATATAAATAAGACAAAAAAAAACAAATAAAAAAAACATATAACACATTTAAACGACATTAATAATTGCAATTGATACGCCATATTTACATGCATCAAAATAACATAAAATTTAATCATGTTTATAGCAAACACATAGGGTGACACTGTCATTTGTAACGGTTATGCAAAAAGCGAATAATGATAAAAATTAAACTACAATCAATAAAATGATACATGTGGAAAATAACTGGATTAATATAATATAAATAACAAAATAGTAAAAGAAATATATATGTCGCCGAGCAATTGTCAATACCGTTAGATTATAATCCACCTAATTTGGTTAGGTTACGTTAGCTGTTAAATTATCACTTAGCTAGACTATAATGTAACGGAATTGCTCCTTAGGTAAGAGTAGATTATAATCTAACGGTATTGAAACAGAAAGAGCGTAAACTGTGATACACGACATTTAGTATTTTTTAAATAAAACCATAAATTCAGCACTTTGATTACATATTTATAAATTTAAAGATTTTAATAATTTAGGCAAGCCTCCGAGTTGAGGTTGCAAAGCAGTGGGGACCGCCCTGCGTTTAGCGTACACGCGCACCTATTTGTATGATGAAGGTCTGTCGATCGGTCGATAAATAATAATAATAATAAATAACTTTATTCCAGACAGTGTGTCTGTAGAAAATTATGTTAGTAACATTTGTTTTCTTCATAACTATGTTAGTACTGTTTCATATTAAACTAGCTGACCCGCGCAGCTTCGCCCGCGAGTAGATTAGCATGTCGTCAAGATAGCTTTTCATACAAATTTCATTCCTTATTTCAACCCTTTAAGGGTTGATTTTTGAAAAAAAATAGCCTATGTTTGACCCCGACTCTTCAACTACTTCCATGCCAAATTTCAGGAAAATCGGTCCAGCGGTTTAGCCGTGAAAGCGTAACAAACAAACGGACAGACAGACTTTCGCATTTATAATATTAATATGGATGATAGTATGGATTGGTATGGATGATGTAATGTATTATATTCTAAATTATTTTATCTTATCCGTGATGACCCGTATCCAATGCTTTTGCATAGAAAAATCATAAGGTGAGGCAATCATATTTAGAATACTGTTGCTACTATATCGTAATCGGTTAAATATTGACGCTACTTTTTTCCGCATAAGAGCATGAAAACTGTCGACTCTAGCATTCGCAAACATTGCGGCTGCGCTACAATATCATGACAATCTCAACAGTATTCCAAAAGCATTATTATATTCCGCCCGTAGTATGTTATATACCCTTTGAGTATATGTAACTTACAAACCACTCGAGTAAAAAGATTGACAAAAGGATTTAAATAGAAATACCTTAATAAAGCTTTCTTTTTTACTTTATCGAAAGATTCTGAAAGTTAAGAAACATTTCTTTTTTTGATTTTACTCGTAACTTTTATGAATAATTAGATATGAAAATATTACAGAAACACCTACTTATATTAGAATTAAAGGAATTTCGGCCTGTTTCTTTTTTAATACCTACCTACCCATAGATTTTTTTGTTCGCTAGAATAATACCAATAATTGTTAAAGAAATAAGTATGTACTTAGTAGGTATAGTTAGGTAGTTATACATACATAGGTATTCATCAAAGTAGCCCGGTACCAACACAGGAGAACTTTTATTTTTTTTAAAACTTCATTCATTTTCAATAATTCATTCAGTAAAAATAAATTGTTATTGTTTTGTTACTTTTTTTTAATTTTAAATATAAATAAATAAATATAAATATTCGCGGGACAAGTTACACTCACTGATCTAACCTCAAAGTAAGCAACTCATTTGCTTGTTTTATGGATGTTAGTCGACGATACTAATACATAGAAATACATACCTATATAAATATTAGAATATATTTAATAAACACTCAAACCCAGAAATACAAACATTTATGCTCATCACAAAAATGCTTGTCCCCGTCTGGAATCGAACCCGAGCCCCGTCGATTGCGTAGTCAGGGTCGCTAACCACTCGACCAACGAGGCAGTCTATCCGTCAGTAAAACGATGTCATGATAAAAAAATAGCGAAGCTCGAGCTCCCAGGTTATTAAACAATAAAATGTTAATAGGCGAATATTTATCTCCCAAAAACTCTATGAGGTATGTTAATCACGTATTTAATATTATGTAATTTTATGTAATATACAAAAGGATGGAACGTACTAGAAGGTTCATTTTTAATTTGGTCGGCCAAATACCTTTATGACTTGAAATATAAATGTTAAGATCAAGACATAATATACATACATTCGTTTAATGACTCACCATTTAGAAATAATTACATCGACCCTCCGCATAAATGCTTCGTGTTAGTCCGGATATTTTTTATAAGTTTTTTTTTTATATAATAAGATAGCAAACAAGCAGCCCCTCCAATTCACCCAATAAAATGTCAATCGACTTTTACACACATAAACACGATACAACGTTTTTTTTATATTGTAAGATAGCAAACAAGCCGATAGGTCTCCTGATTGAAAGAGTCAACCATCGCGTATACGCACAAAAGGTGTTAATGGTGCGTTGCTATCTTGTGGTGAGGTCTATGTGACATTAGTGCATGCATAAGTCTACCGACCTTATGGTCCTGATCGACGAGCGACCCTATACTGCGGTCTTATGGCTCGTCGGTAAAGCTCGCCCGTGTATAGGGTATACCGCGGTATAGGGTCGCTCGTCGATCAGGACCTTAAAGGTCCTGATCTATCGGCTATAAGTTTGGTGTCGAGAGCTCTTATACCATAAAGGCCGCGGTATAAGCTCGCCCGTCGATCAGCGCGACTTAACATTATGTCTACTAACTAGTTGTCAGAGTTCTGCAAATTAATCGGGTTTTCGTACCACCACCTACCGCAAAACCGTCAGTGTAATTCGCTATCATGTTCCGGTTTAAAAAGTAAAAAGGTTCCAAAGTATTCCTTTCACGTAATCATTTATATGTATTTCTATATACATAAGTATCGTTGAGTAACACCCATATCACAATTAATTACGTCGTTGATCGTGTTGATCTCTCATGTGTGTCCGGGCTCCTTTGAATAATAGACCAATTGCCGTTCTGCCAGGCAGGTCGTGAAAGGCGACTGATTAAATATACGTGTCACTACCATCGTGACTACTAGGTGGTAGAGTTCCGCAACGTTTCGCCAGGGTATTTGATACCACCGCCTTACCTATTCCTGCCGCAACAACGTCAATGCTTGTCATTGTCGTGTTCCGGTTTGGAGGATAAGGTAGCCGGTAGACTTATACATGTGGCATTTCCATCCGTCATATTTGGTTTCTATAGGCGATGGTTTCTCTTTTCATCAGGCTAGCCATCTACTTGTTTGTTATCTTAAGTTAAAAAAAAACTTACGTATAATTTGTTCAAAAGGGAATATGTATATGTATTCTGTCCCTGAACACCAACGGGTTGCCCTTTAAGCCCTCATCAATGCGTTTTTAAATATAATGAAGTGAAAATTTAAAAAAATTCAATATTGCTATAATAAATACGAAGGTCTGTCTGGCTTACGCTTTCACGGCTACACCACTGAACTGATTTAGATAAAAAAAATCATGGATATAGTTAAAGATCCGGGGTCAAAAATAGTAAGTAAAAAAAATATCTCCACGCCCGTATCCCCGAAGAGTTGGCAGATGTACAACATGTGCACCCACGATTAGCCGAAGATACTTAGTCCCATAATGTGATAGATGGCAAGCCTAACGCCAACCGAGCATTTATCCAATCCCCGGCAACGCTGTTTTTATTTGAATTGCCTGACCCGGGAATCGAACCCGGCACCTCATGTAGTCAACACCGACAACGGCCAATTAGACTACAGAGATGCTATGTTATATATATATATATATATATATATATATATATATATGTGTGTGTGTGTATATATATATAAATCAATTGCTGTTCGTTATTCTCGCTAAAACTCGAGAACGGCTGAACCGATTTGGTTAATTTTGGTTTTGCATTAATTGTTGAAGTCCAGGGAAGGTTTAAAAGGTGAGAAAACATAGAAAAAAAATAAGAGTAGTTAAAAAGGCAGAACAACGTTTGCCGAGTCAGCTAGTAAATAAAAAAAAATATCGCTGGACGAATTGTACAAATGTATCTTACCAAAATTTAAGCAAATTTACTTCTTGTGATAATGGCGCTAGTCAATACCGCGGTTTTATATAGTGCAATTGGCCATAAGTTTTGGGTCGAGGGCTCTTAGACCATTCAGACCGCGGTATAGACTCGCCCATCGATCAGCACCTTTACTGATATGTCTTTGGCCTTTTATTGCCATTTACGAGATGCCTAGCTGTAAGGCAATTGATCTATGTTCTAAAAAGAGGCACTAATATGCAAGTTGATCAGCCTTAGACTGAACACAATATTATTAAAAAAAAGTTTTTTCAAGCAAGTACCCCGAAGTAGTAGGCAGAAGTACAATCAGTGCACCCACGATTAGCTGAAGATACTCGTACTTAGGCAAGACATAGTTGTGTTGGTGTTGTTCACAACACCAACACCGAACCACTAGAAAGTCGACACAACATCCTTAACATAAGTAACCAACATTATTCGCCACCACAGACCACATGAGTACTAATAGACACGCTGATGTGAAGGAAACCTGTTGCCGCGCATATAAGCAAACGCTCCTATCACTGTCTAAAATGACATATATTTGTAGATATATCGTAAAAAAAATAGAAATAAATCATGTTGTACGGTTTTATCGTATCGAATGAGATGACGAGGTTTAAAAATTATCCTTGAAGTGATTTTATTTCATCGGTAAGTAGTATAACTCAGTATTTCTATGTGTAAATGCAAGCTACACTGACAAACTAAGAAGTTGTCTCGAAAAGCGTATCAATTTAATCCGTGGTCGCCACCTTGAGGCGCATGTGTATTATTAACATCAATTGTTTACAGATCTCTATCTCGCTATTGTTATAACAATGTATGAATGTGGGATTGTTGTATTTAAGTATTACGATATGTAGAGATTTAAAAACCAAACATCGCATACATTTACAAACATCGGTGCCCAACTATCTGCCGGTCTGCCAGGCAGGTTGTTAAAGGCAGATCGTGGCTACCAGGTTCTAGAGTTCTGCACTGTCTCGCCCGGATTTGGTACCACCGCCTCACCTATTCCTGCCGCAATAGCGTCAATACTTGTAACTGTCGTGTTCCGGTTTGGAGGGTAAGGTAGCCGGTAAACTTATGCATGTGGCATTAGACCTCGCCACAAGATAGCAACGCACCATTAACTCCTTTGGTGTCTATAGGCGATGGTTGACTCTTTCCATCACAAGACTCATGTGCTTGTTTGCTATCTTATGATAAAAAAAACCTATTCGGGGATACGGGCTTGAAGAAACTACTTATTCATATTTCACTACTTACAACTATGCATTTATGATTGATGTTGGTCTAGCCTGCTTTTGAATGCTAGCCTTCATGTTAGGCGGGTCGTAAAAGGCGAATGAAGGCCAAATATGTCACGACTACCATCATGGCTATTCAGTAATTCTTTCCCGTTTGATCTCGAACTTTGTATCACCACTTTACCTTTACCTGGCTCAATAGCGCCAGTGGTTCTCACGTTGAAGTTAGTTGCAATTGAATGCCACTGACTATGCAATCGATTGGGCTCGGGTTCGATTCCCAACACATTTGTATGAAGACCATAAATGTTTGTGTTTTTGGATTTTTTTATGTTTATTAATTATATTTCAGTATTTATTGGTAGAAATTTTGTTACTTAGCGCCATTATCACAAGAAGTGTAAACAATTTGCTTAATTTTGGGTAAGATACATTTGTATAATTCGTCCAGCGATATTTTATTTATTTACTAGCTGACCCGCCAAACGTTGTTCTGCCTTTTTAACTACTCTTATTTTATTTCTATATTTTCTCACATTTTAAACCTTCCCTGGACTTCAACAATTAATTCAAAACCAAAATTAATCAAATCGGTTCAGCCGTTCTCGAGTTTTAGCGAGAATAACGAACAGCAATTGATAAATAACAAATTAATCAAGGTGTGATTAGTACACACTTAAAAAATGAGAAGTTTCCTTGTGAGCGTCTAGAGTCTGAACTAGGTCGGGACCTACAGAGCTCCAGGCACTCTCTTGGACCTAATACGACTACATGAGGTGCCAGGTTCGATTCCCGAGTCGGGCAATTCCAATAAAAACAGCGTTGCCGGGGATTGGATAAATGCTCGGTTGGCGATAGGCTTGCCATCTATCACATTATGGGACTAAGTATCTTCGGCTAATCGTGGGTGCACATGTTGTACATCTGCCAACTCTTCGGGGATACGGGCGGAGATATTTTTTTTACTTACTATTTTTGACCCCGGATCTTTAACTATATCCATGATTTTTTTTAATCTAAATCAGTTCAGTGCTGTAGCCGTGAAAGCGTAAGCCAGACAGACCTTCGTATTTATTATAGCAATATTAATTTTTTTTTTAATTTTCACTTCATTATATTTAAAAACGCAAAAATAGAACGCATTGATGAGGGCTTAAAGGGCAACCCGCTGGTCTTCAGAGACAAAATACATATACATATTCCCTTTTGAACAAATTATACGTACGTTTTTTTTAACTTAAGATAACAAACAAGTAGATGGCTAGCCTGATGAAAAGAGAAACCATCGCCTATAGAAACCAAATATGATAATGGTGCGTTGCTATCCGTGTGACGGATGGAAATGCCACATGTATAAGTCTACCGGCTACCTTATCCTCCAAACCGGAACACGACAATGACAAGCATTGACGTTGTTGCGGCAAGATTTGGTAAGGCGGTGGTATCAAATACCCTGGCGAGACGTTGCGGAACTCTACCACCTAGTAGTCACGATGGTAGTGACACGTATATTTAATCAGTCGCCTTTCACGACCTGCCTGGCAGAACGGCAATTGGTCTATTATTCAAAGGAGCCCGGACACACACACGATCAACGACGTAATTAATTGTGATATGGGTGTAACTCAACGATACTTATGTATATAGAAATACATATAAATGATTACGTGAAGGGAATACTTTGGAACTGTTTTAAGACAATTCCGCGAACGGTGGAATATGAAAGGCACAGTTAGTGTATATTGTGGGGAACTCAATGACGAGTATAATATTTATACACGTCATTCGGGGGACTGCAGAAACTTAATATGTTTAAACTTTTTTTTATATCATAAGATAGCAAACAAGCAGATGGTTCTCCTGATGGTAAGAGTCAACCATTGCCTATAGACACTAAAGATGTTAATGGTGCGTTGCTATCTTGTGGCGAGGTCTAATGCCACATGCATAAGTTTACCGGCTACCTTACCCTCCAAACCGGAACACGACAGCGACAAGTACTGACGCTATTGCGGCAGGAATAGGTACCAGACCCGGGCGAGACAATGCAGAACTCTACCACCTAGTAGCCACGATAGTAGTGACTAGCAGAGCCAATCGGTCGCCTTTTACGACCTGCCTGGCAGAACGGCAGTTGGTCTATTCTTCAAAGGAGCCCGGGACCAACACATTGGAAATACATAAAAATAATAAAACTAAACATTACACAAATTACATTCATGTGATATACATGATATAATACACACATGCATGGATACTATTTTCTGTAAAGCTGTCGGTTATCAAACTTAAAAGAGATTTTATTGTATAGCCTACTAGCTGCAGCGTGCAGTCCGCTGCATTATAAAAGTTTTTAGTGAATCCCGCGGGATCATCTTATTTTTCCGGGATAATAGCCTATGTGTTATTCTGGGTCTTCAGCTATCTACATACCAAATTTCATCGTAATCGGTTCAGTAGTATTTGCGTGAAAGAGTAACAAACATCCATATATACATACTCACAAACTTTCGCATTTATAATATTAGTAGGATGGTCAAATTCGGCTATAGGCGATGCATTAACATATAAATATGTAACAAAATATAATACCCAACCCCAAAAATACAAATTTTTATGCTCATCGGTCATCACACATATATATGTAATCTTTACCTATCTACAACTTTTATATACATAAAACTTCGTTCGTTCGTCATTAAATTGCTTCTTCATTGGCTCCTTCCCAAAATCATTGTGCAACATTTCAACTTATTAGGTTCCAGCGCTTAGGCTTGACTTTTGTTTTTATACTTTAGTGTGTTTAAAGATAATATCGTTCAATTGTCGAAATATGTAATTTAAGATTGAAAATAACATTCTTTTTTTTACCACAATACTATACATAATGTATTGTTATTACTACAATTGTTACATTTAAAACTCTGTTCCTAGCTATATAAGGATCTTATTATACATATACAATAAACTGGGCCGGTCTTAGCCATCCAGGCACCCTGTGCGAGTTAATCTTTAGGCGCCCTTTATTATATTGATAATACGTACTCTAAAATATTTAGCGTTCCCGTGATCGGGCGTCCTAGGCGATTGCCCATGTCGACTCCCTAAAGCCGGCACTGATAGTAAACAAAAACAAAACAAACAAACAAATAAGAAAAAAAAAACAAAAAGCAGATAAAAGAAAATACTATAAAATCTAATAATGTTTATGTATAGCAGTGTGGTAGTAAATGGTAAATCGCTCAAAAAACACATGATAATAAGTAACATCAACCCTACGGGCCATAGTCGCTTGACTGACACTTGAAACGGTAACGATAATTTACATTTTATTACGACCAATTTTATTCAAATACAGAAATATTTATTTAAACTCTTAAAAAACAATTAAACACTATGTGATTATGAAAAGGCTTAAAGAAGAAATTAAGCGTAATCAGTAAGCAGAATAGAAGACTTTTTAAATTATTTTGAGTTTTTATAGTGCACCAAAAATTCCAATACAATACTACAGGGATGCACCAATTTTGAAAAATTAATTAAAAGTAATAGGAACGAGAAAATCATAAAGGAATTAAAAAAATCAGTCAAGTACCAATGAAATCTCTCCGTGTTGGTCCCGGACTCCTGTGAACAATAGGCCAACTGCCTTTCTGCCAGGCAAGTCGTAAAAGGCGATCGATTGGCTATGCGAGTCACTACCATCGTGGCTATTACGTGGTAGAGTTCTGCATTGTCTCGCCCGGGTACCACCAACGCCTTACCTGTTCCTGTAGCAATAACGTCAGTGCCTGTCACTGCCGTGTTCCAGTTTAGAGGGTCAGGTGGCCGGTAAATGTATGCGTATGGCATTAGGCCACACAAACTAGGCCACAAGATAGCAACGCGCCATTAACATCTTTGGTGTCTATAGGCGATGATCTGACTCTTTCCATCAAGCCACCCATCTGCTTCTTTGCTATCTTATAAAAAAATGTTTTATCATGAAAACACGATATTTGGAGAAAAAGCTATCGGATTTCCTATTTTAAATGGTTGTCATACGGCCGGTTTCCAAAACGCAAATTAATTTTAACAAGCAATTAATCTTGCTTGTGAAAATTATGTCAGACACAGATCAATTGCTTGTTAAAATTAATTTCCGTTTCGGCAACCAGTCGTAAAACTGTGTGGTTTAATTATAAGTAATTAAAACATAAACTGTTATTTTATCTAATTTGTCATTAAAAATAACACATTTTTTTTAACACAGTAAGGCTGCAGCAACAAACTTCCCATTTCCCGTATCTCCGAAAGTCTACATCCGTTCTTCACCAAATTAAAATGGAACCAAACGGGAAGTATGCCCTCTCAAACAAATAAAGAATTTTCAAAATCGCTTCACAAATGATCGAGTTCTAAGGTAACAAACATAAAAAAACATACAGCCAATCGATAATCTACTCCTAATCGGAAGTTGATTGAAAATAAACATTTGTCCAACCAAAAGCATGTGCAGTTTGTTTATATCTTCATCTCTTTCTAGCCCATTGTATTTATTATTTATTTCATCAAAATAACATCGCAAATTTTAAAATTATGCAACATCGTTTAGAAGAAAAGAACCTACCGTTGTAGGTTTGTGCGAATATACATATAAAATTATTATGTAATATTATGGTAAAGAATTTTAGTGGGGGTTTTAGTGTAATATAAACACTTTAAGTAACTAATCATATAAAACACCTCTATTCCACTGACACACACACAGAAAAACGCAAATGCGAAAAAAAATAAAAATGTAGCGATAAAATGTAGCGATTGTCACTCAGGAAAAATGTACAATTTTAGTGAAAGAATTTTCAAAAGTTCAGTAATTCCAGAAATTATAGTTCCTACAAACAACACAAATTTACAACCTTTATTTATTAATTTATTTATTTATTTTAACTTAATGCCTGTTGGCATTATCCACCAGTCAACCTTTATCTCTTTATAATATTAAAAGACAAAAAATATTTTTTTATAGAACACATAATATCTGTACAATCGAAATACACATTGCTGAAATAAAATTTAATTGTTATTTAGATGAATATTTTTCTTAATGTTATAAATATACGTGTATATAATGTATATTATTTACTTACTCTGTACTATCGTCGTGGGAACCCAATTTGATGTTTTTAAAATCCTTTTCTCGAAAATTATCTAAACAACATTAATTTTTCACTTAACATGTATTTTAGACACAATGCTTACGCGGGAAAATTCGCAACACGCGGTTCAGGTATTCGGTTTAAATTTGGAACAGCACGGTGATTGAACGCGTTTGTTTTTAAATAAAGAACGTGTTTGCTTCTCTTGTTTTTTGTTTCTTTGCTATGGCTTATGCGACTGTCACATCACAGATAAAGTCTAGTAGTGGACCGTTTTCGAAAGAGTTTGTATGCTCTTGACCTTGCGCGATTCTCAAGCGCACTGAAGCTGCTTTTCGTTCACACTGTTGGTTTTATAACGCATTATTGTTGTCATAACTTTTACTGTGTTCGCGCCACTGATAATGGCTGTTTGCTGGGACATCTATATCCGAACGCGTGTGTAACAAGGTTACGGCTGCTCTAATTGACTTACAGACATTTAATAGACTTTAGAATTTAGATACCGATTGACTAAAGGCATAAAACATATTTGTGTTAAACACTTAAAGTTTAATCGCTGTCATTAAATAATCAACTTTAATTAAAGCCAAATCTGTAGACTTTGCTTTGACATAAGTCAGTAGCACTAGGTATCTACTTACGAAAATTTTCATACAGAAAAACAGAACACTCTGCTGTGTAAATAATGTACGCATTAATTTTCGCATTATATTTCAGTTTAATTACTTAAACCCCAAATAAGTATTGTTATTAAAGCATAAGTACATGTTTTTACATATTTTGGAATGTTGCAAGACGATTTTTTTGAAGATCTTCTTTAAGTTAATATTCCTCACGAAGTACTAAACTTCTCGCAAAGTTTTCTAGAACGTAAACGTACGTAAATCTTTTGCATTTTCGTTACACGGTGGAAATGTTAGTTTCGAAATGAAATGAAATGAAAATATTTATTTGCAAGAATATGGGTGTTACAAATTATTAAAAATTAATTAAAAGTTACCAACATATTATTCTATCATGATGTGCAAATATTTTAAATCTTTGACCAAATTAATATTCCAAAATCATTAAAATTACTAACATTTGATTTTATCTTTTTTTTTTATAGAAAAGAGGGCAACGGTAATCGATTACCACCGCCCATGGACAACCATATTATCAGAAGATTTGCAGTTGCGTTGCCGGCCTTTTAAGAAAGAGTAGGCTCTTTTCTTGAAGGTCCCTAAGTCGTATCCGCTCGGAAAAACTCCGAGAGAATTATCTCTACAGAGAATTCATTTAAATTGTTGTATGTTTTACTTAGCAGAAATTTAAACATCATATTTCGAAACGTGTTTAATGGTGGTGTTTTTAGATTATCATGAATATGGATATATATTTGAATCAGGTTTGAATTGACGTGCAGTAGACGTTTTTTGTGTAAATGATTCTTTGATTAGGCCACGGATTAAATGGATACGCCTTTCAAAACAATTTCTTACTTTATCAGCGTAGCTTGAAATTACATACGGAAATACAGAGTTATTTTATTTTTCTACTTACCAATGAAATGAAATCATTTCAAGGGTAATCCTTGCCATCTCATTCGGTACGGTAAAACAGTACATGGTTTATTTTTTTTTTCTCACAATACAACATAACCTACAAATGTATGGAATTTCGACAATAATAGGGGCGTTTGCTCATATGCGTAGCGATACTTTTCCTTTTCAATGACGTGTCTGTTAGTATTCATATGGTCTGTGGGTTAGGCACATGCAACTTATTACTATTTCTAAAACATGTAGTTCATCATTTGTCAAACATCGAGAAGTACTACCACTAGACCACAGAGGATAAATAATAATATATATTTAATCTATACATATAATAAAATCGTAGGAAAGTCAAAACTGTACATTGAATATTTTTTTAAAAGAATACTTGGGGCGTGATCTACAATCGATATCGAAGCCAAAAATATAGTTTTTAGATTTTTTGCTGTTTGTCTGTTTGCCTGTATGTATGTCCGGGGTAAACTCAAAAAGTACTGCATGGATTCACTTCAAATTTTGTATGAATATTACTAATGGGTCGGGTCAACATATAGGCTACATATTATCACGCTATCACCTACGGGGGAGGGGCAGTGCGGAGTAAACGAACTCCGCACGGACGAAGTCGCTGGCAACAGCTAGTGCAAAATAAAGTTACATACATAAGTATACGCATAATATATACATAATATATAATGGATCCATGGGACTGACAGGTAAGCGTGTTCTGCTAAAGTATAGGTGTGTGACATACCACCACCACTAAACTTCGAGCTGTTACTGTTTTTTTTCAAATTTCGAGGAAAACTTAAAAAAAACCTTAATAACAGTTTTCTCTCGTGTTGATCTGGGCTCTCTTTCAAGAATAGACCATCTGTCTTTTTGCCAGACAGTTCGTAAGAGGCAAACGATTGCTATGTATGTCACTACCATCGTGGCTACTAGGTGATAGAGTTCTGCATTGTCTTGCCAGGGTACCACCGCTTTACCTCTGTAATGTCAATATTTAATACTGTACTGGTCCGATTTGGGGGGTAAGGTAGCCGGTAAACCTATGCATGTGGCATTAGACCTCGCCACAAGATAGCAACGCACCATTAACACCTTTGGTATCTATATGTATAACTTGCTTACTTTGGGGTTAGATCAGTAAGTGTAATTTGTCCCTTGAATATTTATTTATAAAACTGTTCCAATAAATGTCAAATTACCAAATGTCCAAACAACTTGTGGTACCAGTTTCATTAATCTATACATATAATAAAATCGTAGGAAAGTCAAAACTGTACATTGAATATTTTTTAAAAGAATACTTGGGGCGTGATCTACAATCGATATCGAAGCCAAAAATATAGTTTTTAGAATTTTTGTCTCTTTGTATGTATGTCCGGGGTAAACTCAAAAAGTACTGCATGGATTTACTTCAAATTTTGCATGAATATTACTAATAGGTCGGTCAAAATATAGGCTACATATTATCACGCTATCACCTACGGGGGAGGAGCTGTGCGGAGTAAACGAAGTCCGCGCAGACGAAGCCGTGGGCAACAGCTAGTTTATACATAAGATTATTTTAGTTACCTAAGTTTTACAAGCTTTATTAATTTTAATTTAATTAATGTTAACTAAGTGGGTTTAATGTCTACAATTACGATAAGTATAGTTAATTACACTTAATTTATTTTAATTAAATAGTTTCTTTGTAGTAACTGATAAGTTTTATCTAATTAAACTCTAATCATGTTCTCTTGTTACAAAACACGTACTATTACATGTGCAAATGACGTTATATTTAAATACTCACAAATACTTGTCTATATTTGATTATTAATAAAAGAGATTGTTAATATCTTAACGCTAAATCCCTTGTGGTATGCACAAAAGAAATCAAATATTGAAATCCACAGTTCATATATCGTCTAATCGCATTTAATGGAAATACACCATGAGGCATTAGATGCAGAATGTAAATTATATTTTATAGAGGGAAATCAAATAATGCACAAAGAAAAATATGGCAAGGAAATATAAAGGAAGAAAAAAATATGGCAAGAGTCAAAACATTAAAATTATTTTTTTTATAATAAGATAGCAAACAAGCATATGGCACTCTTGATAAAGAGGGACAACCATCGCTCATAGACGCCAAAGATGTGAATGGTGCGCTGCTATCCTTGTGGCTATGATATTGCCTGTTTCGTAAGTTTATCCTCCGAATACGACGGTGATCCATAATCTATAATAATATATCCGATAGGTATATACTGCAAAAGTAAAATAGGTATATACTGCAAAAGTAAAAGCATTGATTTCCTTGAATTTCTGTGAGAGAGAAACTTTGGCTAAGATTACACAATATTCCCAATACTAGCTGCACCGTGCAGCCTGCTTACATTATAAAAGTTTTTGGTGAATCCCGCGGGAACAACTCATTTTTACGGGATAAAAATAGTCTACATGTTTTTTATTATTATTTTTATTATCTACATGTGTGCCAAATTTCATTCAAAATCGTACTGAGTAGTTTTTGCGTGATTGAATAACAAACATCCAACGATCCAAACATCCAAACTTCGCATACTAGCTGTGTCGTGCAGCCCGCTGCATTACAAAAGTTTTTGGTGAATCCCGCGGGAACAACTCATTTTTCCGGGATAAAAAGTTGTCTTTGTGCTATTCCCGGTCATCATCTACATGTGTGCCAAATTTCAAATAAATCGATTTAGCCATTTTTGCGTGATTAACAAACATCTGTACATTCACTCATACATCCAAACATCCAAATTTTCGCATTTATATTACCGAATATTAATAAGTGTGGTCCTCATTGTATTTTTTATCAAGTGTTATTCTGAAAACACTATGTGGTCAGGTCCCAGTCTAATGTGTTCTCATTGAGTTGTATATTGGTATCTAAACGATTTATATAAGACGATTTATATAAGAAATTTTAATGCATTTAATTTTGCCTTCATTTTGTTAAAGTTTGTTTGTATTGAACACAAAATTTTGAGTAATAATACGCCTCCATTGCGGTACCATTGAGTAAACCGTACTTTCGACTTTTTTTTTATATCATAAGTTAGCAAACAAGCAAATGGGTCTCCTGATGGAAAGAGTCAACCATCGCCTATAGACACCAAAGATGTTAATGGTGCGTTGCTATCTTGTGGCGAGGTCTTATGCCACATGCATAAGTTTACCGGCTACCTTACTCTCCAAAACGGAACACAGCAGCGACAAGCACTGACGCTATTGCGGCAGGAATAGGTTAGGCGGTGGTACCAGACCCAGGCGAGACATTGCAGAACTATACCACCTAGTAGCCACGATGTCAGTGACTCGTGTAGCCAATCGGTCGCCGTTTACGACCTGCCTGGCAGAACGGCAGTTGGTCTATTCTTCAAAGGAGCTGGTCCAACACGGGGACAGTTCACGATGATTTACTCGTTTGTCGGTTGGCGAGATGAGTGGTGATCCCCATCGCTGCATTTTACCGACCTGATAACGATTATCGACTACTTCTAATAACTGAAACATGGCTTTGCGTGCTCATCCGAGGCAGGGGCGTAATAACACACCCGTCAAACTCTGAGCTGCTACTGATATTTTGATTTTTCGAGAAAAATCTCAAAAAAACCTCAATAACACTTTTGCCCGACCCGGAGATCGAACTCGGGACCAGATGATCAGAGCCGAATAGGCTCTCTCGAGGCAGTCGTCACATTTTGAAATTGCGTTTATTTACTTCTTCATATTAAACATCTTGTTTCTTTTTACATTAAATTACAGTGTTAAAAAAATCGCAAACAGTACGATTCTATGCATATCCCCGATAAATGAATAATAATAATAAATAATAAATATTCACGGGACAAATTACACTTACTGATCTAACCCCAATGTAAGCAAATTATTTGCTTTTGTTATGAGTGTCAGTCAACGATACTAATACATAGAAGTACATATATTAGTTATTATTAGATATATATAATTAGAATATTATATATTATATATATATATAATTAGAATATTAGAATATATTTAATAAACACCCAAACCCGGAAATACAAACATTTATGCTCTTTACACAAATGCTTGTCCCGGTCGGGAATCTAATCCGAGCCCCGTCGATTGCGTAATTAGGGTCGATAACCACTCGACCAACGGGGCGGTCGTCCCCGATGTATTAAAATAGTATGTATATTAGAAACAAAAACGGGCCGAGAATAGAGCCCTATGGGATGACTGAAATTTGGTAACTTTCCATTAATATCAACCTTATAAATTTTCGTTCGATCCCCGTGTCGGGAAAAAGCGTTACTGAGGTTTTTCAGGGTTTTTCTCGTAAATCAGCAACAAGCAACCTCAGCAACCTCAGCAGCATCTTGGAGTCTGATGGTTTTGTGTTAACAACCCCGGGTCTCGGATGAGCACGTAAAGCTGTCGGTCCCGGTTATCGCTATAAATAAGTGGTAATCGTTGTAAGATCGGTAAAATGCGGCAATGACCTAATTCGTAACTGACGAACCGGTGATTTGAGGTAAACCGGAAAGTCTATAGACGTTCAGTTCACTCTATCCTACGAAAGTACCGGCACAGAATACTGGAGACTAACAGAAGTCAATGTTCCATACAAGAAATATTCGAGCATAGCACCCATAGACACCTCTCACGGACGCGATATCTCGGACTGGTGCGGAACAAACTGTCCCAAGACACTCCGAAATATCGCGTCCGTGAGAGGTGTCTATGTGTGCGTTGCTCAAATATTACATGTAGATTAACTTCTGTTAGTCTTCAGTATTCTGTGCTACCGGTGTAATAATACTTTCCTTAGAAAATGTATTTATCACCTTAACATGCAATTTATACCACATAAGATTATGACTAAACTGACTCTTTTCGCCGTGTTGGTCCCGGCCTCCTTTGTAGAATAGGCCAACTGTCCTGCCAGGCAGGTCGTAAAAGTCTTTTTTGTGGGTAGGTGTTAGAAACGGTAAAAGCTTCTCCTTTAATTTAACTTCATTAATAATTATAAATCGTTGTATTTCAAGTGAAAAAGTATTTTTTTTAATAGTTAATTAAGTGTACTTACATATACAATATAAATTTTAGTACTTAATGCAGTGACAATTTGTGTGGAGTAATCTGCCAGTAATCAAACTTCTCATTTGTTAATTTTCACTTCACAATGGCCACTGTTGGAGATGTTAGTGACACACAGAACTCTTTTGAGGCTAAGCTGATGCAGAAGATGATCGACATTGACACCAAACTAAACAGGGCTAGCATGCAAGCTAGTGACTTACAAAGCCTTGCTACGGATTTTTCCGAATTTCGTATATATGTGCAAGATGTTTTTCAGCTTTTAAAGCAAAAAATCTCTTCCCTGAGTGTCCAGGTCGAAAATATGGAGATGCGTCACCGTAATAAATATTTAATTTTAAATGGAGTGATTGAAACTCCCAACGAGAACATTCCTGTGCTGGTGTCGGATATCTTAGGTAAAAACCTGCATTTGGATTCAATAACACCATCATCTTTTGGTCGTATTCATCGATTAGGCAAAAGTTCTACTGATAAACCCAGGCCTATTTTAATCCGTTTCTTGGCTCAAACCCAGCGGGCAGAAGTTTGGAAAAGGAAAACACAACTTAAGGGTACTCAGTATGTGCTTGCGGAATTTTTAAGCAAAGATCGTAAGGCTCTCTTTTTGGAGGCACGCAAGCATTTTAAAATGAGGAACGTCTGGACATTAAACGGTGTTGTTGTCGTTAAGTTGCCTAATGGAAACCGTCAAAAGATACTGCATAAAGAAGATCTACTCAAACTTGTGTCTACATTTTCTTCGAGTGGAGCAGTAGAAAATGTTGCATCTGTTAATACCGCTGAGATTGCTGTTGATCTTCATTCTACAATTCCCAATGTGCAAACAAGGTCCAAGCGAACGAATAGGAAGTAGTTGTATGTGTATATAGTTATTAAGTGATTCACTGCAGTCGCCACATTCGTGATCAATGTACAATGACTTGTCATTTTTTTTGTTACCCTCTTACTCCAGGTACCTACTCACTAATATAACAATATAAAATATAAATTTATTCCAAAGGATATACAATACTTGATACTCAACACTGACAAATGACAAGTAACAATTATTGATATGTCAACTGACAGTTGTCAAGAAAGTGTTTTTTTTTTTTAATTAGCACGTAGTAAAACGGCAATGTCGTAAGTTGATTCGACATAACTTCACGGATGTGTTGGCTTAATTTTTGCGTACAAGTACACAACGTCCAAGTTGTGTACTTGTACCCAATTTTTATCTGTTGATCTATGTAATTTGCAGCAGATATCATTGCTTTGGTTACCTACGTAATTGTCTAATATAATGTTTTTCTTTAACTCCTCAGAGACTGGCAAACACCAATGGCCATGCGGCCTTATCAGATATCGATGTTTTATTAACTGTATGTTTTTAGCCAGTAAAAATTTCAATTTTACCCGTTTACAATGTAATCTTAATTATTTTCTTTTATTACTTTTTATGTTTCTAGATATTATATATTATAATATACATACATTTCCTTTGTAGTTAAGAAAATGTGGTTGTTGTTTTGTGGTTGATTTAATTTAATTTAATTCACATGATATTTGTCTATAATATGATTAATTTCATACTTGGCAGATCTCCAGTTTTAGGAAAGTGTATTGTGACTGTTAATTATTCTTATGCTTATTAATTTAGTTATACTTATTTGTTTGTTAACTATTTTTGTTATATACTTATTTGATTTTTTTTTATATATATTTTTATATTTTTTTATATATACTATACTTTTTTTTTGCTATGAGTTCAAACGAGGAATCATTTTACTCAGCGGTTGACACGGACGATTCTTCATTTTCTGATTGTCATTCTAATTCTGAACCCACCTTACAAGAATATATTTATAATATTTCGCAGCAGTACAAAAAGTGTTTAAACGTATGCCATATTAATGCTCAAAGTATTCCAAGTCATTTTTTTGAAATTCATGACACATTTGCTTCGTCTGGTATACATGCTATTTTAGTATCTGAAAGCTGGCTCAAACCGTCATATTCTTCCTTTCTTTGTAGCTTGCCTGGATTTATTCTCATAAGAAATGATCGGGTGGGTAAGGGTGGGGGAGGTGTAGCTATTTACCTTCGTAGTGATATTAGATACAAAGTTGTAGCACAATCCCCCTCCCAATATTCTGAATCCATGGAGTATTTGTTACTGGAAATATGTGTTGGTGGAGCTAAAGCACTCTTAGGAACTGTATACAGTCCTCCAAATATTTCGTATATAAGTGAACTTGAGTCCCTTCTCTTTGCTTATAGTCTGGAGTACACTCATCAAATAATCATGGGGGATTTTAACACTGACTTACTTAAAAACTCGCAGAAATCTCAATCTTTTAAAACTGTTATGGATTCAGCAAATTTTTCTGTTTTGCCACTAAGTCCCACACACCATAATATAACATCATCTGATTCATGGATTGATCTTATTCTAGTATCCTCCCCGGAATACGTGGCTTGTCATGGTCAGATATCTGCTCCTAGGTTTTCTCGTCACGATTTGATCCATGTTTCGTATAAATTAAAGCCACCAAAATCACCGTCACAATTGTTAAAAATTCGGAATTTTGCAAGAATTGACCATAATAAATTGCAACTCGATGCTTCTGTAATTGATTGGAGTGATCTTTATCAATGTACTGATATTAATAACATGGTGGATATTTTCAACAATCACATTCACCAACTATACGAAAAGCATGCTCCACTACATACAGTTAGAATTAAGCGACCTCCTGCGCCCTGGATAACATCTGAGGTGCGCCAAGCTATGAACCGAAGGGATCGTGCTTTTCGTAAATTTAAAAAACGTAGATGTGAAGAGAACTGGCTTTATTATAAGAACGTTAGAAACCGCTGCAACCAGTTGGTAAGGGCTGCAAAACGCCATTATTTCCATAGCAATCTGATAAATACGTCACCGGCTAATGTTTGGAAATTTCTTAACTCTCAAAAAATTTGTTGTACTGGACCCGTTGAACTTCCCTCTCACATCTCCCTTGACGATCTTAATACACATTTTGCGACGACAATTACAGTCAGTCAGTCCCTTAAATCCGAGACGATCTCCTATCTTAATTCCAAACACAGCACTTCTTCCGAACAATTTAGTTTTTCTCCTGTTACATGTGAAGATACCAGCAAGATTATTATGTCGATCAGGTCTAAAGCCGTTGGTTTCGATGGAGTAGGAAGGGAGATGATATTTCCGATTATAAAGTGCATTTTACCTGCTTTGACTCACTTAATGAATTTTTCTTTATCATCTGGCGTCTTTCCCTCTGCCTGGCGTAAAGCCTATGTCCTTCCGCTTGCCAAAGTGTCTAGCCCTAATTCTCCCAATCAATTCCGGCCAATCTCTATCCTACCATTCCTATCAAAAATTCTTGAAGCGGCAGTTCATAAGCAAATGTCAAATTTTGTGTTAGACCATAATTTATTGAGTGATTATCAGTCTGGTTTTAGACCTGGTCATAGTACCACTACGGCTCTACTAAAGATCATCAATGACTGCAGAGTGGCAATGGATGAGTCTCAGGTTACGGTGTTAGTCTTAATAGATTTTTCCAATGCTTTTAACGCTGTTGACCATGAGATTCTACTTGCGCTACTGAAGCTTGCTGGTTTTTCTTCAAATGTGAGGGATTGGTTTTCTTCTTATCTTCGGGGTCGTCAGCAGGCAGTACGTACTGGTAACATTTCTGACTGGTGTGATCTGTTTGCTGGTGTACCTCAAGGCGGTATACTTTCTCCTTTATTATTTTCACTGTTTATTAATGCTGTCACTATTTCTTTAAAATGCCCTTACCACCTGTATGCAGATGACTTGCAACTTTATACTACCGCCAAAGTAACAGATCTAAATTTTGCTATAGATAGAATAAATGAGGATTTACTACATATTTTGAACTGGTCTCGCAATTTTGGGATTACTGTCAATACGACTAAGTGTCAGGCTATTTTAATAGGCAGCACTCGGCGGGTTGCACAAGTGGATCTCAATCTTTTACCTCCTATCATGTTTAATAACACATCTATACCTCTCAGCCCACATGTCAAAGACCTGGGATTAACTATAGATAGCGCATTGACCTGGGTTCCACACATTACAGGAGTCTGTCAGAAGGTTAACCACACACTGAGAACCTTGTATAGGCACAAAAACTTTTTGCCTATTTCTACAAAAATTGCATTGGTTCAGACATTGGTACTGCCAATCATTGATTATGCCGATGTGTGTTACTCTGATCTCAGCCAAATTCTTCTTGACAAATTGGATCGACTTCTGAATAACTGTATTAGATTTATCTATGGCCTGCGCAAGTTCGATCATGTCTCACAGTATCGTGCTACTCTTAAGTGGTTACCTATACGTCAACGCAGAGATTTTAGAATGTTATGTACATTATTTTCTATATTACACGATCCGTCTGTTCCTGCGTACCTCAAGTCTCTTTTTGCTTGGCAGAGTGATACACATAGTCGGAACCTGCGGTCTCAAGAAAATTTGTCCTTGTATGTTCCGTTTTGCCGAACAGATTTTCTTTTACAATCTTTTTCCCATCGAGCTGTTCGTTTATGGAATGCACTTCCTGAGGATATTAGGAAAGTTACATCAAAATTAGCATTTAAGAGACATTTAAAATTATATTTCGATCTTTCAAGTTAATATGAATATAATGAGTGATAACTTGTTTTTTGCTCATAGTTGTATGATGATTTTAATCATTTGTATTTATAAGTATATGTATGAACATAATGTATGTATGTATGTATTTATGTATATGTATTTAGTATATAGATATGTATATGTAAGTGTTATTTATCTATATTTTATATATATTATGTATGTATGTATTATGTATATATGTGTTGTATGTGTAATTCTTAAAATTTTTAAGTTAGTTTGTTATTTTGATCTCCTCTGATTTGTTTATACAAGTTAAGATTACTTTGTCTTTAAGTAAATTTAGATGCACCCCCTCCATAAGTCATGTTTCTGTTTTGAACGAGGTTGGCTAGGATAGAATGCCCTTAGGCGTTAAGTTTAACCTATGTACGTTTTTTGTTGTGCATGAATATAAATAAATAAATAAATAAATAAAAGGCGACCGATTGGCTATCGAGTCACTACCATCGTGGCTACTAGGTGGTAGTTCTGCATTGTCTCGCCCAGGTCTGGTACCACCGCCTTACCTATTCCTGCCGCAATAGCGTCAGCGCTTGTCGCTGTCGTGTTCCGGTTTGGAGGGTAAGGTAGCCGGTAAACTTATGCAAGTGGCATTAGACCTTGCTACAAGATAGCAACGCACCATTAACACCTTTGGTGTCTATAGGCGATGGTTGACTCTTTCCATCAGAAGACCCATCTGCTTGTTTGCTATCTTATGATATAAAAAAAGACTAATAGAACTTTTAACTTTCTATTGCCGCTACATTATTTTAGTACCTACGCCTTAATTTTTTAGGTGAAGGAAACGCTATCTGACGTGTAATTCTCTATTTTTAGCGCTATCGCTTTTTGGCAACCGCTATGTTTACGCAACGATACAATTCAGTTTTTCGCTTTCGAGATTATTTATAAAAATCACTATACATGTCAGAGATATATATACAAGGTATTAAAAGCAAAAATTATATTTAAGAAACGACGCAATAGTTTAATTTTGTAACGGTATTTGCGGCGTTGACAACCATAATGTTACAAATTACGTTAGTACATAAAAGTCGTTGGTTACAAATCCAGATTACGGCAAAGGTTTTCTTTTAATAATATTGACCGCCTAATAGTTCTTTGGACGCTAAAATTTAGAGTGTATGGTATACCTCTCTACACCGTAATCACTCTGATTAGCGAATGCCCCTAATAACTGCGATCGAGCCTTAGGGCGGCTTGCACGAAAATGCTTAAATGCATGTAGTCCCTTAAACATGTTTAACAAATGTCAAAACGCCTTAAATGCTGTCACTTTAAACCGCCCTAATTAGTTATTTTGCTCTTTGACACGATAACATAATATCAGAAATCAAAAATACTTTATTCTTAACTTAACACAGTACTTAACTACAGAAAACTTTTTACAAGTTATTTTGACGCGTCAACATTTTTTTTAAACTACTACCGGATCGGAAACGCGGCCACACACTGAGAAGATCCGGCGGAAGAAACTCAGCGGGCTTGTCTTTTGTTCATAACATTTTTAAATAAGACTAGCTGTTGCCCGCGACTTCGTCCGTGTGGTTTTCCTTTACTCCGCACTTCCTCTCCCCCGTAGGTGATAGCGTGATAATGTGTAGCCTATATGTTAACCCGACCTGTTAGTAATATTCATGCAAAATTTGAAGTAAATCCATACCGTACTTTTTGAGTTTACCCCGGACATACATACAACAAACAGACAAACAGACAAACAGACAAACAGACAAACAGACAAACAGACAAACAGACAAACAGACAAACAGACAAACAGACAAACAGACAAACAGACAAACAGACAAACAGACAAACAGACAAACAGACAAACAGACAAACAGACAAACAGACAAACAGACAAACAGACAAACAGACAAACAGACAAACAGACAAACAGACAAACAGACAAACAGACAAACAGACAAACAGACAAACAGACAAACAGACAAACAGACAAACAGACAAACAGACACACAGACAAACAGACAAACAGACAAACAGACAAACAGACAAACAGACAAACAGACAAACAGACACACAGACAAACAGACAAAAATTCTAAAAACTATATTTTTGGCTTCGATAGCGATTGTAGATCACGCCCCAAGTATTCTTTTAAAAAAATATTCAGTGTACAGTTTTGACTTTCCTACGATTTTATTATATGTATAGATATTACATAATGTTTGATTAGTAAGTATCTAAATGTTACATTAATAATAAGGATTGTCGATATGAGGAGCAGTTAATCCCATGCTTTCCCGTCATATAGGTATTCAGATATTTTATAGTAAACTTTTTTACACAATTTTGTTTTAATACATTTTTGAAATTGGTAACTGGTAGATCTCTAATAGCATTAGGCGGCTTATTGTAGAAGCGTATACTTTGCCCCATAAAAGAGTTGCTTATTCTGTGGAGACGAGACACATGCACAGCAAGATTGTTTTTGTTCCTTGTATTTAGGGAGTGAATATCACTATTCTTTTTAAATAAGCAAATATTTTTACGAACGACGAGGTTTCAAATATATACTGAGAAATTACAGTTAAAATATTGATTTCTTTCAATTTTTCTCTCAAGGACTTGGTCCAAATACTGCGAATACTGCGAAACCGGACGTTTTAGCCAGAGCGCTCAGGCGGAGTTTAAGTGGACTAAAAGCTCGCCTTAAGGGTGTCTCGTGTGACACCGAACCTTGGCTTAGGATAGTATTTTGATGATGGTTATCTACTTGTTTATTATCGTGTGTTATAAGACATATTTCAATTGGAGTATCGAGTTGAGTTCTGGAGGCACAGAAGAAAGTCACGTCTAGTTATTGCTCTAGATTACGAATGGATTCTCTTCGTCCTTAGTCGTTTACTCTTAATAGAGTTGTCGTGGTTAATGGCGATACGTTTACGCTAGATACAGCAGCCCTTGCGTTACGCCTCCATTTTTTGCGGTCTTCAGCGTGTGTTTTGGATTATGTAAGTTTGTGTTGCAGCTTTTATAAGGTCCGTCCAACGCGTAGGGGATCATCCGCGTGCACTTATAACTTGTCCCTGAACAACGAGACGCTCCTTGGAGTATAGATTTCGGACAATACGTCCGAAATGTATACTAGCTCGCTCTAAAAAACTACTGACAATTATTAAATAAGTTTTTGCGACATTTTTTGCTTTTCTTTGACATATTGTATTGTTATATCAACACGTTTTATGCAAGTGCGACTTATCTGTAACTGGTTTTCACTTGAAAAAAACTTCACAGCAGTCTCGTACCTACAAGTTTATAGAGTATCAATGGCATCAATTAAATGCCGTGATCAACGGGCGAATAAAACCGCAGTTTTATGGCTTGTCGATAAAACTCGCCGGTGTATTATTTCAATATCGTGGCTCGTCATGTATTTTATATTATTTCCATGATTCTTCAGACACGACAGTTTTACTCGCTAGTCGAGAAGTTTTCATGAGCCGCGAGCAAAACCGTCGTTCTATAAAACCACGGTATAGGTTTTACATTGATAAGGGTCTTTAGGCTTGCTAGCTACACTGACACCCAAACCGGAACACGTAATGACAAGCACTCATATGATGGCTATAATTATTTTTACAATTTTGGAGAATAGACAATCTGTCTTTCTGCCAAGCAGTTTGTAAAAAGCGAGCAACTGACTAAACGTGTCACTACTAACTCCACCAATGTGACTATTCAATAATAGAGTTCTCTAACATCTTGCTTGGATTCAGTACTATGGTCTTACTGTTTCCTGTTACTACAGCTTCAGTGCCTGAGATTTGGTGTTCTAGTTTGAAATATTATCACTCAAATCCAATAATCGGGTTGCTCTAGGTTCCCTTCGAAGAATAGATCATCAGCATTCTGCCAAACAAGAGTAAACGCTTGGCTATACGAGTCTACAATCGTAGATACTAGTTGGTGGAGTTCACCATTGTCTCGCCCGAGTCTGGTACCTACCTATTCCTGCCGTATAAGCTGGTCAGTGCTGGTCATTGTCAATGTTGTGTTCTGGTTTGGAGAGTAATGTAGACGATAAACTTATGCATGTGGCATTAGGATCCCGCTGCAAAGATAGCAATGCACCATTAACATCTATGGTGTCTATAGTCGACGGCGCCTTTTTGCATCAGGAGAGCCATCTGCTTGTCTGCATCTTGACCATGATCGCCCCGTTGGTCGAGTGGTTAGCGACCTTGACTAAGCAATCGACGGGGCTCGGGGTCGATCCCCGACGGGTACAAGCATTTGTGTGATGAGCATAAATGTTTGTATTTCCGGGTTTGGGTGTTTATTAAATATACTCCAGTATTTATATATGTATTTCTATGTATTAGTATCGTTGACTAACACCCATAACACAAGCAAACAATTTGCTTTGGGGTTAGATCAGTCAGTGTGATTTGTCCCGTGAATATTTATATTATATTATTTATTTATCTTACGATAGAAATAAAGTCTTTCCGGCAGACCAAGATTAACCAATCTGTCAGTTTTCAAAATGATTGGTAATGTCGTCGATACGTTTTGCCAAATCGATAAAGATTATCGCTTATTTCTATTGATGACCAGGAGCGATAGCTATACGTGCTCATCATAGACCTCGTTAATTACAATAAAATGTTAACTAGTAATTAGTACACAATACTTGTCTAGTATAAAATTGGCATTATCAATGTGTGTGTAAAGTGATAAAACACTCAGCGCTATCTCCATCATGCGGCCATTGTTCTGTCTACGTTATTTAAATAGAATCATTGTCGTTTAGTTTATATGTCACGCTTACTTTCTCTGAAATATATTTTAAAACATTTGATCAATAAATGTCAACCTTAAATTTTTCTGCTGTAATATCATCAAACTTTTTTAACCGCGCGTAGAACTTAAGGGTCATAGATTTTCAAAGTAAGGTCGCATTGCCGTTGATTGGCGTGACATGTACAGTTAATTTTTTTATATCATAAGATAGCAAACAAGCAGATGGGTCTCACGATGGAAAAAGTCAACTCTCGCCTATAGACACCAAAGATGTTAATGGTACGTTGCTATCTTGTAGCGAGGTCTAATGCCACGTGCATAAGTTTACCGGCTACCTTACACTCTAAACCACAAAACGTGAGGATCAAAAAGGACTGATTTCCAAATCGACACATCATAGTCAAATAAATTAAACAGTTACACTTAATGAAGAAGAAACATTTAATGAGAAAAGAAATTTATTTTCTCACTCCTCCTTTATGTGGTCGTAATAGTCGACTGATTGGCTGTATGTGTCTCTACAATCGTGCCTACTAGGTGGTAGAGTAGGTGCCTACTAAGTGCCGCAACATCTCAACATGCCCGGGTATTTGATACCACTGCGTTACTTATTCCTGCTACAATATCGTCAATGCTTGTAATTATCGTGTTCCGGTTTGGAGTGTAAAATAGCCGTTAGACTAATGCATGTGGCACTGCACTCCCGCAACATGCATAGCAACGCACTATTAACATCTTTGGTGTCTAAAGCTGATGGTTTCTCATTCCATTAGGAGAGCCATCTGCTTGTTATGATATAAAATATCTATCTTATGATATAAGATAAGGAATATCCGGAATCACTTAACTTATTTTGAAATCATTTCACCAGTAGATTATTTCTCAGTGCCAGGATAAATTTTATCCCATGTTCTTATAATATGTCTAGTGGACTTCAAGTGAAACGCGTCAATCAAAATACCTAGTTCTATCCTTACTAATTACTTTTAGGTATTCAGTTATTTTACCCTATTTTTTATATATATAATAACAATTTCTTTATTTTCATAAAATAAGGTACATAATAGGGTATATACATTACGTACTGTCACGAGCTTCGTGTTCGTATTGTACAATAAAATTTATCAAAAGCGTGTATTTGCAACACAAAGGTACAACACACCACTATGTGACACGTAAATATACTAACGAACACTAATAACAATCATTATACTAACACTAGAATTAACCAACTACACTGAACAACTAAACTAACACACTTCCCGTATTCACTGTACTATATCGCTTTACACTGGTCGTCCCAAGTATCGCTTCTGATCGCTTTACAAAAACCACTCTATTCGCCAACACATGCCTTGCCAACACATGAATACCAAGTATCACTAGTAATTATAAATTTAAAAAATCTTAATTTTGAGAGATACATTTTATTATTTATAATAAAAAAAACTCATGTCAATGTCACTATCTAAATCAAACTAAAATTAATTTATTATAGATGTCTAATGTACTCGTATTAAATCGATGCGAAACTAATTAATACATTTGATTCTGTTTCTTCCCAATTCTTATTCTCTTCATAAATTCTTTTTAATCATTAGATTGTAAACAAGAAAATGACATTCCTAATCGAAAGAGAAATCATCGCTTATTGACACCGAAGATGTTACGGGTACTTTGCTATCCATATGGATGGCAATGCTACATGCTTTAAGTTTACCAGCCATCTTTACTCTCCGAACTTAAACACGACAGCGACAAGCATTGACTCTATTGAGACAGGAATTAAAAAGGCGTTGACACCTTACACTCGAGTGAAACTTTGTGGAATTCAACCACCTAATAAACACTATGGTAGTGTCATGTGTAGCTTCCTTCACCTTTTCGGGACAGCTAGGCAGAATGGCAGTTGGCCTATTCTTAGAAGGGGATTCTTAGAACACTCCACAACAATAAATCATTTAAGTATTGATTTTATTATTCGTGATTCTTATTTTTTCACTTGCTATCACCACTTACTCCGGCGGGGAGCGACCGCGTCAGCACTATTATTTTTAAGCATGAGGAGGCGTAACAGGAACAACATTGAGAACCTCTGCTCTAAGTAGTATAGATTGACTTTAATACTGACATTTGATATGCTTAATCATTGAAACGCAGCGATGCAAAGGCACCATGGTGTTTATTACCCGCTATTTATAAACGATAAGATTTTATTACGAATATCTATAGACACATGTTCATAGTAGGTACAACACAAGGTTAAATCTATTATAACTATAATTAAATGAACATAACAAAGTATTAGAGATTGCAGTAAGAAAAGGTCATATTAACTTGATAAGAATCTTGTCGTCTTATATGAGCTGCAAGATAAGTAACTTGCTGTTATATTTCTATATGCTGCTTTGTTCTGCCAGGCTGTTCGTAAGTGACAAATGATAGGCTATATGCGACTTACTACCATCGTGGCTATCAGATAGTAGAGCCCTCTATTGTCTTGCCCGTGTCTGTTACCTTTACTTTTCCTGCCGCAATAACGTCAGTGCTTGTCACTATCGTGTTCTGGTTTGGTGGATAAGTTAGCCGATAAGTTTGTGCATTAAGACCAAGCCATTCAGATAGCAACGCACCATTAACATCTTTGTTGTCTATAGACGATTGGTGTCTCGTTCCATCAAGAAAGCAATCTGCTTGTGTGCTATCTTGTGATATAAAATTTTTATAGGCTATCTTATTGATCTAGCTTAGCTTAATTGGCTTAGATTATAATTTTTCGGATTCGGATTTGTTCTGGTTCAAGCAAAATGTTATAAAGGTTCCACACCATAAGGGTGACGACAATGTAACTCTTTTTTTGATCATAAGATAGCAATTTAGCAGGTGTCAGCAGTTAGCAACGTGATGGAAAAATATAACCACCGATTATGGACCTGAAAGGTAGTTATATAAAGGTGGTGGCTAAATAAGTTTAAGGTTTACCTTACCCTTCAAACCGAAACGCGAGAGCGACAAACACCGCCGCTATTACGGCAGGAATAGGTAAGGCGGTGGTATATTTTACGCACACATAATAAAGAAGGTTATAATATGTTACTATTCGGCTGGCGGGGTTATAACACCACATGCATAAGTTTACCCGATACCTTACCCTCCAAACTTCCATCCATCTCCAGTTCCATCTTAGGCCCCATCTTAGTTTATCATCACGTGAGATCGAGGTCAAGCGCTTTCCTATCGACACTAAAAAAAGCGAAAACTAAAAACTTATTGCCATGAGACTGATTTTGAGTGAGTCCTTTACGATGCACCCACGAATGGATATCTTTTGCCAGTCGAACCGTATAAGATGAAATGCAGTAGGTATTTTATATTTTTATGTCCGGATCATGTTGATGGCACTCGATTTTTCTGTCCATCCCACAAGGGGGCGTCCACGTAGTAATCTCACGTAGAGGAAAGGAGGGGTGACTCGACAATAGGCATGGATCGTTTAACAATTAACATGTTAAATTTCGTGCTAAATTCTTATTAACCATTAACAATCGCTATTTATATTTTCGCTGTGTTGGTCCCGGCCTCCTTTGAAGAATACGCCAACTGCCGTTCTACCAGGCAGGTCGTAAAAGGCTAATTGGCTATCGAGTCACTACCATCGTGGCTACTAGATGGTAGAGTTCTGCATTGTCTCGCCCGGGTCTTGTACCACCGCCTTACCTATTTCTGCCGCAATAGCGTTAGTGCTTGTCACTGCCGTGTTCCGGTTTGGAGGGTAAGGTACCCGGTAAACTTATGCATGTAGCATTAGACCTCTCCACAAGATAGTAACGCACCATTAACATCTTTGGTGTCTATAGGCGATGGTTGACTCTTTTTATCAAGAGACCCATCTGCTTGTTTACTATCTTATGATATAAAAAAAATATGAACAAATACTGTTAAAAGTTATTTTTATCACCACTAAAAAGTATTATTTAAAGTAGTGAATAATAACGTTCTGAACAATATTGTTAATGAAAAATATAGTATACTGCTAATACTGCGAGCTAAATAATAGTGTTGTTATTGAATAGCGTTTTGTAAATTTTATAGTTTGACTGTTGATGTGTTGGGGACATTGAAAAATCGGTTATAATATATTGAAATTAGCGTATAAAAATAACTGTTAAGGCAAAGCTGCGTTTATCAATCACAGTGTTAATCTAATTTAACAATAATTTCCATGTCTACTCGGCAAATATTACGTTTTTTTATTCACGCAAAAAGCTGTTTATAAAATTGAAGGAAAGCTTGATAAAACAAGTAAAACATGTGTGTCCACTAAAATATACTGAAATCGTATTTTACTAAGAATTTCAATCGTTCCTCTTGACGTAAAGTGTCCAATTCTTTTACTATAATTTAACGAACATCATTTCTAATTGAAGATTTAAATACTAGTCTCAATTGATTTTTAGGACGTAAAATTAACCAATAATTTCTTTTTCAAATTAATGTATAAAAACTAAAAATACGCATTTTGTAAAATCTCATGTGAGATCAGAGGGGAAATTTAAAAAAAATAAAAATCATTGAAAATTTCACGATATCTCACCAGGGGGGTGGGGGTCAAGGCGTAAATTATAGAAGGCCCCCTAAAGTCTTTGTGGCAACAAAGACTCGTATATCGTTACATTATAGATATTAACGGAAGTCGTGCATATCGCCATTTTTCATAAACGAGTAATAACTGTTATTATTTACGATTTCTAACGTCACGATCAGGAAGCCAGCATTTCGTGCGACATTAAACCTTTGTGTCACTCGAAAAGATAAGGAAAACCATTGGGGCACAATTCTTTTTTTTATATCATAAGATAGCAAACAAGCAGATGGGTCTCCTGATGGAAATTGTCAACCATCGCCTATAATTCCTCTGGTGTCTAGCAATACACGGAAATCGAAAATTGTCTCCATGCTTATTAATCGTTTTGCGAATTCATAGTCCAACTTATAGCATCTGTTTTGGTAAACGATCAAGTATATTCACACCCGTATCCCCAAAGAGGTAGTCAAAGGTACAACCAATGCTAGCCGAAGATTCTTCCCACAGTGTGATAGGTGGCAAGCCTGGCGCCAATCGGGCACTTATCTAGTCCCGAGCAACGTTGATTTTATCAGAAAACTGAAAAAAAAACACATTTAAATTACCCGACCCGGGAACCGAACCCGGGACCTCATGTGGTCAACACCGATACCGGAGCACTTGACCAGAGAGGCGACTGAGCCGTGCACTTTCGGATTTTCTAAACTATTAAAGTTTAAAAACTCAGGGCTTCAAATATAATCCAAAGAAAGGTATGGTAATGGTTTTCAAAAGCAATAATAAAAATATACTCAAATATGCCTAGTTTATATTTTTGCGGTAAATCTTTAGATAGAGTAGTAAAATTTAAATATCTGGGGCACTGAGTTTCAGAGGACTTAAAGGACGATTTAGATATTGAGCGCGAGCGTAGGGCATTTACCGTGCGCTGCAACATGCTGGCCCGCAGGTTTACTCGCTGCACTAAACAGATTAAAGTGACCCTTTTTAAAGCTTACTGCCAAACATTTTGCACATGTAGCCTGTGGGGAAGGTCGATGCCGAAGGCGAGGCGGGCGTTTGATGCCGTACGAGTGCAATATAATAAAGTATTTAGGATACTGATCGGTCTGCCACGCCATTGTAGTGCTTCGGACATGTTTGCGGAGAATCGTGTTGATGGCTTTCATGCGATTATCAGAAAGCGATGTGCCTCTTTACTCGGAAGACTGCGAACCAGCCCGAGCAGTATTCTAAACGTATTGGTGTATCGTTTGTCATTGGTGTGCATTGGTTATACCTGTTTATATCTCTGGTGACACCAGGACGATTTATATAGTACTAGCTGTGCCCGCGACTTCGTTTGCGTGGAAAAAAATCTAAAATAAAAACCCACATAGTTTCCGTTCCCGTGGGATTTCCGGGATAAGAACTATCCTATGTCCTTTCTTGGGTCTCAAACTATATTTGTACCAAATTTTATCCAAATCGGTTCAGTTATTTGGCCGTGAAAGCGTAACAGACAGACAGACAGACGGAGTTACTTTCGCATTTATAATATTAGTATGGATAGTATGGATAGTATGGATACTTGGGATCTTAAGATCTGAAACTGTACTAAGTTAATTTTACCTGTCAATCAAACAACATTCGCTAATTTTAGTTTTTAAAAATGTATTTTCTAACATAAATATGGACATGTTTCTGAATAAAATGTTATTATTATTATTATTAAATGCAGCCAATTGTTTATTTATCAGACCAGGCGAGTTGATTAGTCATTCCAAATCTTATCATTCAAAGAATGTTCGAACAGAATCGCTTCATCGATCGGTTGTTGATGATAATACTATTTGTTGTGTGTATATATACATACACGTAGATTGTAGGTGTTACGTCCCATCATGCTAAATTTGTCTCAAATGTTTGGCTGCATTTGGCGTGCAACATGTTTGAACTTATAATGAAATTAAAATGGGTCAATAATAAAATGTTAAATTCGAAGTAATATAAGTAATCTACATACATTCTGGCTAGGTGCGAGGTTAACCACGATTTGAATGTTATTATCCTTCATAAATTCCGCCTAAAATGAAGTGCTCTAATATTATTTTACTAGTTTTATTTTTACTGTATATTTAAAAAGTTCTCCCCGTGTTGGTCCCGGGCTCCTTTGAAGAATTAGCCAACTGCCGTTCTGCCATGCAGGTCGTAAAAGGCGACCGATTGGCTATGCAAGTACCATCGTGGCTACTTGGTGGTAGAGTTCTGCATTGTCTCACCCGGATCTGGTACCACCGCCTTACCTATTCCTGCCGCAATAGCGTCAGTGCTTATAACTGTCGTGTTTCGGTTTGAAGGGTAAGGGAGCCAGTAAACTTATGCATGTGGCATAAGACCTCGCCACAAGATAGCAACGCACCATTAACATCTTTGGTGTATATAGACGATGGTTGACTCTTTCCATCAGGAGACCCAAATCTGCTTGTTTGCTATCTTATGATATATAAAAAGGAAGAAATGCTTCACTATGTATGTATGTCCGGACCATAGACATAGCAGATGACGTCAATATATGCACTTCGCGTTTCTGAAAGACATGAAAAGGACTTCCTTGACATTGTCGTACAATTTTCAAGAAATTTGAAAACTGGTTTCTTATTGTAATTTAAAATTTAGAGTGAAACGCAGTTACGTTTTAAGCTGTCACGACAGAATATATTTTCAAATTTTTGCCATTGACAGAAGATTCATTTCGATAGCAAATACCTATGATCCGTAGTTAAAGTGACCTGCGCCTTCTAGTTTTTCAATTGGTAAACCAGATCCACTTGGTTTTATGATTTCGTTATCTCCAGACATTTCATTTAAAAACTTATCTTACAAGTACGTGTAGCACTTAAGGAAAAACTGTTTAAATAAATGCCTATTTACGCGTAAATATAGCCCATAACTGTTTATTAGTATTTACTAGTTTAGAGTGAAACGCAGTTTATTTTTCAAGCTGTCACGAGAATATATTTTCAAACTTTTGCCATTGACAGTAAGTAAATATCTATAATATTTACTCAATGGCAAAAGTTAAAGTAAGCCATTTACAAATGACCAGGGTTTTCATTGTATAAAACCAATAATTTCGCACTTACAAATAAATGATACAGACTTCCTCTAACTGGTTATTTGCTCTGTGGTTCGACTTCTTTTGAAGAATAGATTACTCACCGTTGTGCCAGGTATTGTAAAAGGCCAATGATTAGATCACTAAACGTATCACTACCATTGTAGCATGCAGCAAAACGCCGCTGTCAAGATGACATTTTGACAGTTGTCACCCTACTGTGTAATTTAAGGAACGTCTCCTTGAGATCGAGCTTTTAAAATTGTAACACGACGTGACGAAAATAAAACAATATTATATACATTTATAAGGAACAAAGTATTTTATTATAAAAAGACGAGAACACTACAACTGAAATACGAGAACATGATTACTAAGTGATAAATTTCCATTTTCCGCAGCGTCTCGCCTGGGTTTCGTACTATGGCTTTACCCATTATTGCCTGTCATGTTCCGGTTGGGAGGATAATGTCACAAGCAATCTACGCATGTGCGATTCCTTCTATCCATAAGTAAACTAGTATCGATCTTCAAAAAAATAACGTATTTATTACAACCAGATAGGTCATTACGTGACCCCAAAATCTCGATTTTCAAACTGCCTTAACGTCTCATGTGCTAGCTTTTTTGGTGCTATTTCTGGTGCAATTGCATCACGAACATAGAAGTAATGTGATGCCCTAAGCAATTTCTTAATTTGCTTGCAGGCAAATTCAGTGTTGGATAAGGTAGCCCGTAAACTATGACTGGCGACAACACCATGAACATCTTGGTGTCTATAGGTGATGTAGATATGCTTATTTCAATTAGAAGATACGTCTTTTTGTTTTTTTACACTAATACAAAACGAAAACGATGTTTACTGACAACCCAATAACATGTTTGGTGTCTATAGGCGATATTTACTTATTTTAATTAGAAGAGCCGTTTTTTTTGTTTTCTACACTACTGTATACGTATTTTTATAGTAGGTGTAAAAATATCCTCAGCTCCATCAACTTCGTCACCTAAATTATAGTGAGTCAATCTCACACTCAGGCATGATATAAACAATGTTTACCGTTGTAATTTTTATACAAATAAATACCTATCATAAGCCGTTTAACTGGTAACACTAATTCTGTACTTGTTGTTATATTTTTTGTACGTGTTGTACGTGTTATATTTGTCATTGTCATTAGCTACTCGTGATTTACTCGTAATTGTTATTTAACTTTTCATAAAATACCGCATCGCTTTACTCAGTATTTTGTAATATGTTTCTCAAATATATGCAATTTTAGGGAAATTCCGGATTGAAAATTTTAATGATGAATGACAGATATCCCCATATAGCTTTCTAGCTGCGCAGTTTCGCTTGCGAGTAAATTAACATATTGTCGATATAGTTTTCCATACAAACTTTCATCCACTTATGGGTTGATAGTTGAATATTAAGTTACCTGGGTATAAGCTGGGTAGCCTGAAAGAAATCTTTATTAGCTTAGAGATAAGTCTACCTTTTGTACGTTTTTAGTAATATTTTTTTCTCTGTAAAATCTTATAAGTTGTGTACAATAAAATATTAAATAAATAAATACCTTACGGTTTACCTCGAATTTTCTTCTTCAATTTCATCAAAATTGAAAAAGCGATGTTGTCAAACAAACAAACTCACTTTTGCATTAAAAATATTACTAGCTATGCCCGTAACTTCGTCGGCGTAAGAAAAATTCTAAAAACAGTCCCGTGGTTTTATCCGTATACCTATAGTTCCCGTTCCCGTGGGAGTCCCGGTATAAAAACTATCCTATGTCCTTGCTTGGGTCTCAAACTGTAAACCAACTTTCATTCAAATTGATTCAGTGGTCTAGGCGTGAAGAAGAGACAGACAGACATACAGACAGACAGAGACAGAGTTACTTTCGCATTTATAATATTAGTGTGGAGTATCTGGCCCGCTCAGATTAACATGTCGTCGATACAGTTTTACATAAAAACTTTCATCCTCTGAGGGGTTGATTTTTGAATAATAAGTTTGCTTACGTTTTGCCCCAGATCTTCAACAATCTCTATGCCAAATTTCGTCAAAATTGTCGAGCTGTTGAGCCGTGAAAGCGTAGCACTTATGCAAACTCAATTTCGCGTTTATAATATTACTATCTGACCCTCGCAGATTAATATGTCGTCAATATATCTATTTTAAAATCTCATAACTCCGACATCTTTAAAGTGGAGGACTCCGCAAAATATCAATCGAATTTGTAGGACAATTTTTTTCGTATTTTTCATAAAATAATCAAGCGATTAAACTACAAAACTACTTGTTATTTATCAATATTTTTCATTTACCAAATTGACATGTTTAAAGCCTCTTCTTTTCTAGTCTTTATTAGTTACCCGATTCGAGATTTTTTGAACAGATACTTCCATCTTTTCTTTTTTCGGAAAAATCTTTGAAAAAAATCGATTCGAGATTTTTCCGATAAAAGAAAAGATGGAAGTCTCTGGTCGAAAAATCTCGAATCAAGTAACTAGGTTTCGTCGTTTAATTGGTTTCTAGTTTATACAATGTGGCAATAAAACCTCGCCACGAGGAGAGCAACGCACCATGGGTGAATAGACGATGGTTGATTCTCTTTCAATCAGAAGAGCCATCGGCTTGGTCGCTATCTTAAGGCACTTTCGCATTTATAATATTAGATATGGATATAGATTTTCCCCCCGTGTTGGTCTGGGCTCCTTCGAAGAATAGACCAACTACCGTTCTGACTTCTGCCAGGCAGGTCGTAAAAGACGACCGACTGGCTGTACGTATCACTAAAATCGTGTCTACTAGGCGGTAGAGTTCCGCAACGTCTCGCTCGGGTATTTGGTACCACCGACTTCTCTAGTCCTGCCGCCATAGCGTCAATGCTTGTCATCATTGTTGTTGTCACCGGATTGGAGGGTAAGATAGCCGATAGACTTATGCATGTGGCACTGTTATCGCGTCACTTGGATAGCAACGCACCAATAACGCTTCGGTGTCTATTGGAGATGGTTTATCTTTCTATCAGGAGAGCCATCTGGGGCCTAATTCAAGTAATCAAGCGGCAAGCGAGTCGAAGCATTTAAGACAGTTACACATTTTCTTACATCTATGCCGCGTCGTAGCACGGCTCAACGTCCTTTCGTGTTTATGTGTGTAAGAGTCTTAAGCGCTTTGACTCAATTACGTGAATTGGGGGGCTGTTTTTTTTAACTGTCGATGGGGAAGCGCTTGACCACGATCTCGCCTGATGCTAAGCTAAGGTGCGGCCTGATATGGAACGCGTTTTCCTAAAAAATACCTGTTTACTCTTCTCTTGAAGATCAGCAGGTTGTACCCATTGGGGAACACAGACTCAGGTAGCATATACCAGTCCCTTGCGGTTCGGGTCAAGAATGTCGAATCGAACCGCTTTGTTCGGGTACGTGCAACGTCCACCATATGGCGATGCCTAATATCTTTGCGCCTCGACGATCGATAGAAAAACAAGGATGGCGGAATAAAGTCGTGCAATTCCGCAGCGCACTCTCCAAAATGTATTCGATAAAAGACCGATAAACTAGCCACTCTGCGACGATGAACGAGGCGCTGGAGTTCTTTGCCTACCAGATCATCGTCGTTTATGAGCCTCTTGGCATGCCTCTCTATCGCCTCAAGCGTCTCCAGCTGGTATTTGGGGACCATCCCAGAGGTGAGAGTAATATTCTATGCCCGAACGGACTTGTGCTTGATAAAGATTGAGCAACTGTCCCGGACTGAAATACTGTCGCATCTTGGCCAGAATACCAAGCTTTTTTGAGGCAACTTGGGCTTTCGATTCGATGTACGAACCAAATTTAAGAGTAGGCGTTAAAGTGATATCAAGGAGCTCGAGGTGTTCAGTTATCGGCACGGACACACTCTGAACAGACGGAGATAGGTGAAATAGACTCCGTTTAGCGGAGAATAGACACGCCTGGGTCTTAGTTGCATCAAACTTGACCAGATTGGCATCACCCCAATCGGAGACTGCCTGTAAGGACAGGTTAATACGATCGACCATCGCCTCTCTGAGAGACCGGATCTGTGCCGTACTGGCTCGCGCGCTGGATTCGTAACTCTCCACAAAAGTGCTATCGTCTGCGTACCTATAGATACCGGGCTTCAGCAGACCGTTGATATGTAACAAGGGTCAAGGGAGACAGCTAACGCTTCACCATGATTCTCGATGGCTGCGCTCAAGACGTAGGTGGCATACGTTAGAAGATCCCCAGTGAACCGATTTCGGCGAAACCCGTATCGGCGGTCACTGAGTAAATCGTTCGTTTCTAGATGTGCCATTAGCCTCCTGTTCAGTACACGTTCCATAGTCTTGCAGAGTATGGACGTGACTGAAAGTTAGTAGGTTCGGCACGACTGCCTTTTTTAGGCACAGGCTGCACGTTAGCAAACTTCCGTGATTTAGGTATTTTTCCGGTCGTCATCGAAAGGCGAAAGAGACGTGTCAAGACAGGAGCGAGTTCAGGCGCACAGGTTTTAAGTACTATTGCTGGGATCCCATCAGGGCCATTGGCTTTGTTCACATCCAGATTCCGCAGCGCTTTAAGAACCTCAGTCTGACGGATGCGAATTTCCGGCACTTTCACCTCGCATCCAGGTAGACTGGGAGGTTTCGCGTTGGCAGAATCAAGACGTGAGTTTTTCGCGGATAGAGTAGCGAATAGGTTCGCTTTCTCTACAGCGGTGTGAGCCAGAGTCCCATCCGGTTTCAGCAGTGGAGGAAGTGAGGTGCGGCAGAAATTCGATTTAACTGACTTTGCCAGGGACCAAAACGCTTTACTACCTGAGGGTTACGAAGCCAGTTTGTTTCCAATACGGCTGACATGGTCAAATCGAGCTTTCATTGTTTGATATCTTATGATATAAAAATAAAGACTTGCATTTGTAATATTAGGTATGGATATAAATGGATTTTCCGCCGAATAAAATTACTCACTACAATTTTTTTCCGTAGGTATAATATGTACAAATTAATTATAAGGCTTCATGAATAAACATATTAAATAACGTTCTACTGCTTAAATCTTGTTTACAGACGAACTATTATTTTAGATTAAGTAATAAGATAATTACGTGAATTATTAATCTCAGTAAGTGACTTGTTTAAAAATAAGTTGAATTTGATAAATAATTTATTTACGAAATATAATTTTCATTGTTGTAATTTTAAAAGTGTAGGTAATTTTTAAAAATAGGGGATTTGTATTTATTACTCACCTTCCTTCGCACGGGTGTGGTACCTAATAAAAAACATATAAACCGTTTGGCCCTCCCCGAAACGTCCCGCTAAATTGATGTATTTTTAAACTCAACAAAGCTAAAACGATACCCTAGCGTGAAGTTAGGAGTTCAAAAATCTGAAGTTTGTAAAAGTATTAATATTTTAATGTTAAAAAAGATGTTTATTTTAAAAATGTTGATCGGTTTTGGTCTTTGGAATTGCATTCAAAGCAATTTTTGATTTGATAATGATAGGTTAAAAAATGTCAAAAAATTTTTTTATACCAATTCTCGCACTTGATAAATCCTAAAGTAAAAGGTTTTAATTCGATTTACGCTATTTGATGCATGATTTTTAATTAGAAGAACTGATCAGTTTTTTAAAGAAATCGGTACTTACTATCTACCTGAAAGTTTTTTTTAAAAATACGAAGTAAGTTTGCTGTGAACAGCATAATTTTAATATATGAAAAGCTGTAACATTTGAAAATTTGAATCGATTTTGCAAATGCAATCGACGTAGTTTTTTAAGTACTAAAATTATTAAGCTTTGAAGTGCTAATTTTGGTTACAGTAAAGTGTAATCGTTGTACGAGTAGCAATAGAGTAATGAATGTCGACGACGCAAATCAGATCTGTAGGGCTACTCTTGAAAACCGATTTCAATTTTAAATGAATATTTAGTGAATTTTGAAGTATTTCGTACTCTAGACAACTCTATTCAATTATTGGATTCACGACAGCGCCACACGGATTTCGTAATTTTTTTGGAACTACTCATTGTTGCTTTTATTCGTTAATTTGTTTAAAACGGTACTTAAAATTCCCACTTGTAATACTAGATTAACGTGTAACGATGACATCTGTTTCCAATAATTAGGTCGTTACTATACTGAATCAATGTGGGCAATATTGGTTTCAAGAGTACAGTTTTTTGACGATATTCGAAACTTAGTTTTTATCAGTATTGGTTTAAGATTTAAATATTTTTTTTCAAGAGTATGCTTGCTGCAAGGATCGTGACATATGGCACTCGGTTCTTTCTGCCTATTCTGTAAGGGTTCTGGTGTAAAAATTTATATGTGTATAATATTTCTAAGGCTAGCAGTTTGTATATGCTTCATAAGAACGCTATTCACTTGCTTGAAGCGTCAGTTGCATAATTAGGGACAGCGGTAAACGACCAAACTGCCAACTTTCTGGCTTTTTATATTGACATGTATAAATTTTATTAAACTAGCTGTTTACCGTGATATCATTCGTGTAACCCCTCATAAATTACTACATTAGGTACTACTTAGTAAACCATCGGACAATAAAATCTTTCAATAAACTACTGCGATAATGTAGCTTTATATTTTTGAAACGATTTTTAAAATCGGTCCAGTCTTTATTGAATTTATCCACTAATAAGTTTTTACGCATTAAAATTGCAGAAACCGACATAAAACTTGTTGTATCTCCGGAACCTTACATCAGATCTTAGTATATTTAACGAAATACTTGTGATCAAATCTTCACCAAATTATAATGGGACCACACGGGATGTACATATAACCTCAAAAACAAAAAATAATTTTCAAAATAATTTCACAAATGACTGAGGTCTGATGTGACAAACATAAAAAAATAAAAAAAACATGCAGCCGAATTGAAAGCCGAATTGAAAGAACTGGTCATTTCTTAACTGATAGTTAACAACTACGTAAGCGGCACGCAAAGTAAATTCAAAAAAATTTTTTTTCATGAATTTTCATTAAATTTAATATGCAAGGGGTTTGGGAGACAATAAATGAATCTAATTAGGTTTCATTTTTAGAAAACGTCGTTATTATCAAGAAAAAAAAAATAACAGTCATCCAAGTCTTTTTTGTAATATAAAATGATTCTTGTAATTTCGTAACACATTAATTATAAAAAATAGACGTTAAAAGAATAGGGTTCCGATCCGAAACTTCAAAAGCGCCTGTAAAGGTTTTTAGAATAAACTTTTTTTAAATTTTGATATCTAATCTAACATTATAAAAGGTAAGACTTGTTTGTCTTCTATTAACTTCCCAAAAGGAGGAGATTATTAATTCGGCTGCATGTTTTTTTTATTTTTTTATGTTTGTCACATCAGATCTCAGTCATTTGTGAAATTATTTTGAAAATTATTTTTTGTTTTTGAGGTTATATGTACATCCCGTGTGGTCCCATTATAATTTGGTGAAGATTTGATCACAAGTATTTCGTTAAATATACTAAGATCTGATGTAAGGTTCCGGAGATACAACAAGTTTTATGTCGGTTTCTGCAATTTTAATGCGTAAAAACTTATTAGTGAATAAATTCAATAAAGACTGGACCGATTTTAAAAATCGTTTCAAAAATATAAAGCTACATTATCGCAGTAGTTTATTGAAAGATTTTATTGTCCGATGGTTTACTAAGTAGTACCTAATGTAGTAATTTATGAGGGGTTACACGAATGATATCACGGTAAACAGCTAGTTTAATAAAATTTATACATGTCAATATAAAAAGCCAGAAAGTTGGCAGTTTGGTCGTTTACCGCTGTCCCTAATTATGCAACTGACGCTTCAAGCAAGTGAATAGCGTTCTTATGAAGCATATACAAACTGCTAGCCTTAGAAATATTATACACATATAAATTTTTACACCAGAACCCTTACATATTTTATCTGCCCATTAATCACGTAATGTTCAAAAGGGGGTGGAAAATTATTATAAAACATCACAAGGCGAGGGACATTACATGTTGTGAGATATCACTTGTGTTTATTTTTACGTTAGATACGCGATTCCAGTCGAAAAACGCTGCGTCACTGACTCGCTATCAACGATTTCCCGACCAGCCGCTATAAGCAAAAAAAATATTTTTCCAGAATTAAACTTGGTTATACCATAGTATACTGGAGACTAACAGTAGTCAATATAGATACATGTGATATTCGAGCAACGCACACATAGATACCACTCACGGACGCGATATCTCGGAATGGTTCGGGACAGTTTGTTCCGCACCAGTCCGAGATATCACGTCCGTGAGAGGTATCTATGGGTGCTGTGCTCGAATATTACTTGTATGTAACATTGACTTTTGTTAGTCTTTAAGTATTCTGTGGTTATACTAACCGTAATTTAAAGTTTAGTATTGTAATAAAATTAAAATAGTCTGTAGAAAAAGATACACCTGATCTGATAGATAGACGTCCATTAATCACGTAATGTTTTTAGTCACTTATTAACTTTTTTTAGAGAGATTTTAGACGACTCCTTTGTATAGATAGTGAGCTTAATAACTAGCTGGGCCAACGTGCTTCGCTCGGGTGATATTTTTTCATATGAAAACGGTTTTTCACAAAGATGGCCATTACGTAGATCAATTGTAATAGTAAAAATATATCTAAATTTAAAAAAAAGTCACAATAGGTACAGCCATTTTGGAGAAACTTAATACATAAAAATATACAAGAATTGATCGTTCAAAGTGTTGTAAAGTATAGGAATAAACTAAAAACAACATGCCTGTACTAAAACCGCAATAATCCATTAGAGTCAAAGCATTTCCGATCCACAATTCCACTTACAGATTATATCATAGAGGTCAGTGCGGTTGACGTCTGAGAAAACTCAAATGTTAATACTTGCAGACCCTGACACGTTGGGAAAGTTCCAGCAAAACAAAGCACTTGATACAGTCCTTATTCACTATAAGCTTTAATAGTGCTATTAATAAATCAATTTGAACATGCGTGTAGAGTAGCCTTCATTTTATCGTGTCAACTGCGACGTATTAATACGTGATAATGAATGGTACAGAATGAGCGCTGACTTGCGGACATCGTCAAACCTGTTTAGGATTTATTAATAAGATCGTAAGTCTTTATAAGCCGAAAAATCTGTAAGACGGTTGACTTCGCAGACTATTCCTGAAACTTCCCGCTCAATTGAGATATTTAAGTTTATAGTGGCAAAAACTATACCTAAGCGTATTTTTTTAAATTCGAAGAGTTCAAAAATGTAAAGTTTGTAAAAATTATAATCTATACATATAATAAAATCGTAGGAAAGTCAAAACTGTACATTGAATATTTTTTTAAAAGAATACCTGGGGCGTGATCTACAATCGATATCGAAGCCAAAAATATAGTTTTTAGAATTTTTGTCTGTGTATGTCCGGGGTAAACTCAAAAAGTACTGCATGGATTTACTTCAAATTTTGCATAAATATTACTAACAGGTTGGGTCGGTAATATTATCACGCTATCACATACGGGGGAGGAGCTGTGCGGAGTAAACGAACGCCGCGGGACGAAGTCGCGGGCAACAGCTAGTAATTTGATATTTGAAAAGATGTATATATTTTTTTCAAAATGATCCATTTTGATCTTTCTAATGACATTCGACAAAACTTTTGGGCCCTAAATTATTTTATTAGCTAAAAAATCGAACACAACTTTTGGGCTCTAAATTATTTTATTAGCTAAAAAATCGATATGTAAAAGAATGTAGAAGAAATGTAAACAATATATTATGTTTTCAAAAAATGTTGTCATTGATAAATCCCGAATGAATCAACCGATTTCAGTCCGATTTACGGTATTTGACATAGTTTTTAAATTAGAAGGGCTGACTGGATATTTAATTACATCGGTAGATTAGCCTTAAAGTTATTTTTAAAATATGAAGTAAGTTTGCTGTAAACAACGTAACTCTAATATTCGAAAAGCTGTAACATTTGGAAATTTGATTCGATTTAATTTTTGGAACTGCATACGACGTAGTTTTTTTAGCACTATAATATCACAAAGATCAAAAAATGATTGGTTGAAAAATTTCGAAGTTATGTCGAAACATCTTTTTCAAAATTTTTCGTCCACGATAACTCCCGAACCCGAACCGATTTTGATGCAATTTATGCACTGGATGCAGTTTTTAAGGAAACAAGCTGATTAGATTTTATACTCAATCGGTACATTAATCTGGAAGTTATGTTAAAAAAAATACTGTTTTGCCAACATGTTTTTGAGGATTTTTCAAAATTTCTTCAAATCTCTTACCGAATTGGTTCATATTTTCAGGAAGTCTTAAATGAGCGGAATCCACTCAAATGCCTTCAACCACGTTTCGATCGGTCAAGCTGTTCAAAAGTTATGAGATGTTTACATACACACATACAACCCAACACATAATACCCACAACATACATACATATATACATACATAAATACATACATACATAAATACATACATACAGACATACTGAAGTCATCGTGAAAATAGCCGGAAAAGGTTCCTAGGACCTCAAAACATGGAGATCTGCTGAAAACTCGATTTTTGAAACGCGGGGCAACATCATTAATTTCCTTGTCTACGTAGGTAGCGGGAACTTAAATAAGTTTGTATTTTCAACCGAAGAAAAAACGGAGGATAACAGTTGACATGTATGTATATAATATTGTTGGAATTGGATAATATTTATGTGCGATGATCTGTTTACGCGTCCAAGCACCTGTACTAAATTTCGTTTGTGTGTTTGTATTATATTATTGAGAGAAAATATTTGTGTGTTTGGAAAGGATAAACTCAAAAATTACTTGATCGATCTCAAAAAAATTTAGTTCATGAAGTTTTACAACGTGTCACTAGTGTAGTACTACTACTACTCCTGACACTACATTTACTGACATATTAACGTCAGTACTTGGTCAATCTCGTGTATCTGTTTGTAGTGTAAGGTAGACGGTAAACTTATTCATGTGCATTGTGCAGCATGCTGTATTGCGATACTGCTACGCGGATAGCAAACCACTAATACCACCTTTGGTCATATACTTAGATCTTATCTCAGCCATATGCTTGGTTGCTGTTACGTAGAAAAATGTCAATATTATTTTTACGCAATATTTAACAATTCTAAGGAGGAAAATGTTAATCCTAAAGGTAATTTAGAAGCAGACCTCGTATCGAGTTTGTAAATAAAAAAAATTACTTCCAAGAATACAACAAAAATACTATTTACAACGATCCTTCTACGTTAACAATGGCAACATTGAGTTCAAAGCTTGCATATTAAATGTATAAAGTACTGTTTGAACATACAAATTAAATACAATGTATGCGGAACCATCTTATGTTTCCCGGCAGTATATGATGCACATCGGATCGACTGATAAGTAAAATAAAATAGTCAGTTATGAGCATGAAGCCTTATTATATCTGGAGGCAACACTTGTAATACCTACTTTAATCACAACTTTAAATACTCATCTTCTGAGGTCTCACCCTTATTTTCCAACACAGCTGTATAAAAAGAGATGGCGAGACCTCATAGAATGACATATACGTAGGTTTGTTTTAAGTGATTTATACGAGAGCTAGCTCCAACTATACCTAATACTTCATGGTTATAAGGACTATCGACAGAAGAGACCTCTTATACTTACAGGTAGTAAGAGACGGTCTATCGACAATCGAAACTTCTAGCTTTGGACTACGATTTTGAGATGAAAACCGTTGAGTGTAGGATATTTTTGATTTTTGTACGATTTTTTCACCTTAATTCTGTGTAATTTGATTTGTTGTAATATTGTACAGTGTTTTTTCTAAAAGAATATTAAAACAACAACCACATCATATCTTCTCGCCAGATCCCTTACGTGGTAGGCAGAGAGAATTGAGTGCCATATGTCACGGTCCGGACAGTGTTGCTTCCTGCACGTTTATAAATCTCTTCATACAAACACGCCGGTTTTGAAGACTTGACACCACCTTCGGTCAGCACCCGACCGATCTGATCATGGTACGTCAGTCTTGGTCTCCCCCGGTACCTACATCCATCCACATTCGCATTGTATATCTGAATAGTAAAGTGAAATGTAAGAATAGTAAAAAAAATAAGAAAATACGCAAAATAAGGCAGGTAGTTTTGACGAGTCAACATTTTTATAATTTATACTCTCCATCGTCGGCACTTGGTGGAACTCTATCGTAATGATTTTTTTAAATTTAACACTTGTACTGTTTCACAATTCGCTATCTATATAATTGTTTTTAACTAAATAGCCAACCGATTTCACATTTTACTAAATCATTAGGGATTTAAGTTTTAAGCCCTGATGATTCAGTAAAATGTGAAACCGGATTGCTATTAAATTAAATGCAAATATACCTACAACGTGTAACAGAAAGAGCGCACACTATGAAACACGTCAATTAATATTTTTAAATAAAACCTTTAATTCGGCACTAAAAACATTTTTTTATGATTTTAAATATTGTTTTTTTATGTTTTCATGTATCCTTAGTGTTGTCGAAGGTATGTTTTTCTTCGATATATTTTTGATTAAATATTTGTAAATTTAAAGACTTAAATATTTCAGGCCCTATTTCCTTGATTTAAGTTTATTTTTTTATTTATGTCAACTCTTTATGAAAGATGTCTATTGTTTTTCTTTTTATTTATTGATTTATAAAAAAATATAACATATGTTAAAAATGGTAGCAATGGATTCAGTAGCTGTTTCTTAACCAACTACTTTTCGCCTTTACATATAATTTTGTGACAGGTTGTATTGTTTGCAAATTCTGAAACAGTATAGGTACTTACGTCTTAAATTTAAAATAATCAACATTTTTAGAATTATTCTCGGATCGGAACATCACTAATGCAGAGTAATGTGATTAAGCAAAAGTCAATCGGAAACTTTTTCCCGTGTTTCACCCACCCGTGTTTTCCCCGTGTTGGCCCGGGCTCCTTTGAAGAATAGGCCGACTGCCGTTCATCCAGGCAGGTCGGAAAAGGCGACCGATTGGCTATGCGAGTCACTACCATCATGACTACTAAGTGGTAGAGTTCTGCATTGTCTCGCTCGGGTCTGGTTACTGGTACCACCGCCCTACCTATTCCCGCCGCAATAGCGTCAGTGCTTGTCGCCGTCGTGTTCCGGCTTGGAGGGTAAGACAGCCGGTAAACTTATGCATGTGGCAATAGATCTCGCCACAAGATAGCAACGCACCTTTAACATCTTTGGTGTCTATAGGCAATGGTTGACTCTTTCCAGCAGGAGACCTATCTGCTTGTTTGCTATCTTATGATAAAAAATACCTGCCAAACCCGCGATAAGTAATTTCACGTCAAAAATATTCACCAGCGTAATAATTTGAAATACAAAAATATGTGCTGGACGCGGTAATACAAAATAATAATGACCTCTCATGAACTTTCAAGAGAATAATAATCCATTTAATTCATTCTTATCTTTATATAACTTCACCGGTTTCCAAGGTTTACTTTAAATACACTGATTTCCTTATTTCCGTCTCTCCCAACTGGATACTGGATCATCATTATTGATTAGCGCCCGGGTCCTATCTGTAAAACGCATTTACCGACATGTTAACGATTATCGACTATTTCTATCGATAACCAGGACCGACAGTTTAACGTGCTCATCCGAGGCACGGTAGTGGTAATACACCACTCCACCAGACTCCGAGCTGCTACTGAGGATTAGATTTTCAAGAAAACCTCGAAAAAACCTCACTAACACTGCCTGACCCGAGGATCGAACTCGGGACCTCGTGGTCTGTGCCGAATGAAAGGCTACGCCTAGACCATGAGGCAGTCAAACTATCTATAATAAATATTATAAATGCGAGTCTGTCTGTTTCCTGGCTAAACTACTGAACCATGAAGATATTTGAAGATCGGGGGTCAAAAATAAACTCTTTTTAAAAATCAACCTTTAAAAAGTTGAAATAGGGGATGAAAATTAGTAGGGGACGTCATGTTAATTTAGCATGTCGTTCATATATAGCCTGGCGGGCGTTCTCGCGGGCGAAGCTTTTTTCTGTACTGGCTATTACAGTTGACCTTATGGGTCTTTACTGCGTAGCGCTCGGAACTGGCGGTCGGCTTAGAAGCGAAGTTCGGGTTAGCTAGTAATATTATAAATGTGAAAATATTTTTGTCTGTCACGCTCTTAAAGCTGGACCGATTTTGATAAAATTTCGCATGGAGATAGTTCAAGATCGTGGTCAAAAATAGGCTATGTTTCTTTCAAAAAATCAGCTCCTTACTGGAATACGTCATGAAATTTTTTGTTTATTTATTTAACTTTTCATGTACAAAAGATATATCTATACCCAAATATTACATAAATTAAACTATGTACATAGGTGCGCTTATCTCTTTGAGAGATCTATTATGAAACACTATATCGAAGATATGTTAATCGGCGCACAGGCGAAGCTAATTTGGCATGTGTTATTAATTATTCATGAGATATTACCTAATTGATAAAATTTGAAATATTTGCGTAATTTAAAGAAAAATTAATTAATTTTGGTACTGAAATTAAACATTTTATAAACAGAATATTACTATATTATAATACGATAATATTTTTATTAAAAAATATAATTTTTTTTTATGTTGCGGCTGACTCGACGTAGATAGTTAAATTTTTCCCGATCAATAATGAGGGTCCGAAAATGGCGGCCAAAAAATACAACTCCGATTACCGACATCGAAGAAACCGCGGGCGTTGACAACGTGGTGTGTTCCAGTTTAAAATATACGCTAAATTTTATGGAAATTAAATGGTAAATACCAACATATTGATATACCGTAGTATATTTATTTTTATAAATAGAACCCTTTTTTGATAAAGTCGTTGACCTACCAATATGCCTTATTTTGGGGTTGGACAAAGTTTTGATCAGTCACCGTATAGACATTTAACGTATATTATCTATACATGTAATAAAATCGTAAGAAAGTCAATGTATGTCCGGGGTAAACTCAAAAAGTACTGCATGGATTTACTTCAAATTTTGCATGAATATTACTAACAGGTCGGGTCAACATATAGGCTACATATTATCACGCTATCACCTACAGGGGAGGAGCTGTGCGGAGTAAACGAAGTCCGCGCGAACGAAGTCGCGGACAACAGCTAGTTGTTACTATTTCTAGTTTAAATATTTCTGTGGTTTGGTTTTTATAAGATTAAATAGCTATCACGCAAATTCTAAACAATAAATAAAAAAAACTCAAAAGGTTACCGCTCTCTTAGACATAAAAATGTCGTCACTCTGTCCTCTAAACGGAAATCACAATACGAAGATCAACACGAGATGTAATGCAAAAAATGACAATGATTCCACTTTTTTTCTATTTTCCCTAATAGTATTGAAGCATATAACGCTGTTTACAATTTAAGATATTAAGAGACTAGCTGACCCGCGCAGCTTCGCCCGCGAGTAGATTAATATGTCATCTAGATAGCTTTCCATACAAATTTCATCCCCTATTTCAACCCTTTAATAATTGAATTTTGAAAAAAAAATTAGCCTATGTTTGACCTCGGCTCTTCAGTTACTTCCGTGCCAAATTTCATGAAAATCGGTCCAGCGGTTTAGCCGTGAAAGCGTAACAGACAGACAGCCAGACTTTCGCATTTATAATATTAGTATGGATAAAACCTTGAATAAATACACAAATGTGTATAAATAAATTAGCACAACCGTTTATATTATTGAAGTATAGACCATCAGCCGTTCTGCTAGGCAGCGTTCAGCCTCGATTACACTTTGATTAGTGCGAGTGTTTAATGCACGTGCTTAGTATTAAGCAAAAAATACGTGAAGACAGCCGTAGGTTAGTGCGAGTGATTAGTAATCAGCGTAGTAAAAGTAAAGCCCCGTTTTCACTTTGATTAGTAGTGGATCAGTGCGAGTGATTTGTAACCAGCATAGTAAAAGTGAATAGATGCTGATTACTTATCACTCGCACTAATCAACGTCTGTCTTCACGTATTTTTATCTTAATACTAAGCACCTGCATTAAACACTCACACTCGTACTAATCAAAGTGAAAACGGGGCTTCAATAGACACTGATTACTAATCACTCGCACTCGCACTAATCCAAGTGTAATCGGGGCTTAAGAGGCGAACAATTGGCTGTACGAGTCACTCCCATCGTGGCTACTAGTTGGTAGAGTTCTGCATTATCTCGCACGGGTCTTTTATCACATTTTTAGCTATTTTTGCCATAATATCGTCAATGCTTGTCACAGTCGGGTTTTGGTTTAGACTGTTTAGAGGGTAAGGTAGCCGGTAAACTTATGCATATGGCATTAGACCTCGCCACAAGATAGCAACACAATTTGCTGTTTGATGTACACTTTTATCAACAGAGGTGGTCCTGCTTATCTATATGCCATGTAGATAAGGAGGAGTATCTATACGCCATGTGTAAAACAAGAACATTCAACATGGACGAATTGTTTTTTTTTTATTGTAAGTAGGTATATCGAAACTACTCACTGTGGAGATTTACAAAAAAATGAATTACAAATTTTTAATACATCTTACGAGAATCTCAATACAGCAAGTTTATATTAAAAAATACCTATTGTTAAGATATTCCTATTACGATCTCCGACAAAACAAAGTCCATTGTGGCCAGCCTCCTTTTTATAAATGACGTTTTAATTATTTAGTTCAAGTTCCTACACAAATCTTTAGATCTATACAAATAAATAAATTTGGAGTGTCTGTTTGTAATATTATAATAACCTCTTTCCACTAAATACATGTGGACGTACAGGCACATATACCAAAATAACATTTACAATTTTTATCTGTCTATCTGTTTCGGCTAATGTCCGAAAGGACTAGGATGATTATGACGGTTTTTCACTATCAGATAGCTTTATTATATTATAAGATAGCAAACAATCAGATGGGTCTCCTGATGGAAAGAGTTACCATCGCCTGTAGACACCAAAGATGTTAATGTTGCGTTGCTTTCTGGTGACGAGGTCTAATACTACATACATGAGTTTACCGCATACCTGACACTCCAAACCAGAACACGACAGTGACAAGCACTGGCGCTATTACGGCAGTAATAGGTAAGGCGGTGCACCAGACCTGGGCGAAACAATGCAGAACTCTACCACCTAGTAGCCACTGACTCCCATAGCCAATCGATTACTCGATCACCTTTTACGACCTGCCTGGCAGAATAGCAGTTGGCCTATTCTTCAAAGGAGCCCGAACCAACACACACATAGCTGATGTAATTTGGAGTAACTTTTATTTAAGAAAATTTTCTACGCGGACGAAGTGTAGGCAACTGTGCCTATAATATTCACTAGCTGTTGCCTGCGACTTCGTCCGCGCGGACTTCGTTTACTCCGCACAGCTCCTCCCCCGTAAGTGATAGCGTGATAATATGTAGCCTATATATTGACCCGACCTGTTAGTAATATTCATGCAAAATTTGAAGTAAAACCAAGCAGTACTTTTTGAGTTTACCCCGGACATACATACAGACAAACAGACAAAAATTCTAATAACTATATTTTTGACTTCGATATCGATTGTAGATTACGCCCCAAGTATTCATTTAAAAAATATTCAATGTACAGTTTTGAGTTTCCTACGATTTTATTATATGTACTTATAGATTAGGGTAGAAAGGGGTAATGGGGATCACTTAAGCAGTAATTGAAATAAATAAATAAAATTAAACTAAATCTCTATTACAACTGCCTCATAATAAAATATACTTAATTGACTATCATTTGGAATCAGTAATGATCACTTTAATAATCATCTTCAGGAAATATAAAAGTAAAAAAAAATATCTATTTTGACTCCCATTGCACTGAGGTGAGGGTAATTGTGGTCACCTTGTGGGCAATGAGGATCAAAAATCTAACACAAATCGCAAATATAACCCTTGGGCGACTCCCACCTCTACAATCTGCGTGAGCTCATAAACCACATGAAGTACACCTGTACCAAACCTCATTATTTCGGCCGAATTCGTTACAGATTTAGCACGTATTCCCTGCATCGTCAGCATCATCTAGCTCATCGTCTTGACATAAACCATCAGTAGCCACGTCTGAAACAGAAGTATAATTTGATTCCTGGAGAACCTTCCTCTTTACTCTTTCGGTTTCCTTCTTCGACACTTTAGTCTTCTTTCCTTAACCCTTTCCCTGAGTTATATTTTGTCCCTTACTTTTATCCTTGGCTTGGCAGAAGGCTTTACTTTTCTTATTTTCTTTTTCTAACAAGTTTTCTTTTGTTGACGTGGATGTTAAAATTTTGGCATGCTGCTTCTGGCGACTTTGTTTAGCATTGTGGGTATTAGTTTTCTCTGGCAAGTTAATTAATTTCGACACAATATCAAGACTAGAGGCTGCTGGAGCAACTTGCATTGATGTGCCAGATACTGACAAGCTTTCTTGGTCTGACGCTGGGCTATTAATTTCAATCTGATCTGAGCAATTCGGCTGGTAGAAAATCTTCATCACAAAATACGTCTAAATCTAAAATAAGAATACTAAAATTATATCGTGATCACTAGCGGGAAATGGGGGTCACCCGATCCTCATTACCCACAAGCATTTTATGAAGAAAAAAAAAGAAACAAAAAATATATTTAAGCAATATATGGGATTTGAGTATAAAATCGTTATACTGAATATACGAGTAATGGCGTAAAAAAGACACATACTAGTAGATCAATAATTAGAAAATCTACAGCTTATTTTGCGTCCTTAAAAATTTACATCGGCGAGCCGCAAAAACAAAATACACTTGTCATTCCCGAGACCGCCACAATACTAGCGCGACGCTCTTGCACCGCTAGCGGGGGGACAAAGCGGGGCGGGGACGGCAGTAAACGTATTTCTAGCAGTTGTAGTTTTGGAGATATGTTGGTGACTACCATTGCCCGTTGATTCCCATTACCTGGTCTTCCCCTATATTTATTAAAACATGGATGAGATTCGAGATATATTTAGTTATTAAACCTATAATCTGACATTGATTGAATCTATATATATATATATATATATATATATATATATATATATATATATATATATATATATATATATATATATATATATATATATATATATATATATAAAATAAAATTGTAGGAAAGTCAAATTTGTACATTGAATATTTTTTTAAAAGAATACTTGGGGCGTGATCTATAATCGATATCGAAGCCAAAAATATAGTTTTTGAATTTTTGTCTGTTTGTCTGTTTATCTGTTTGTCTGTATGTATGTCCGGGGTAAACTCAACAAGTACTGCATGAATTTACTTCAAATTTTACATGAATATTACTCACAGGTCGGATCAACATATAGGCTACATATTATCACGCTATCACCTACGGGGTAGGAGCTGAGCGGAGTAAACGAAGTCCGCGCGAACGAAGTCGCGAACAACAGCTAGTATGCAATAAAATAAAACATTACTACTAAAAATAAAAGAAAATAATTTGGGACATAATAAAAAGCCCGAACACACCCGCTAGCCGCAGGCATAATGTATTAAAATTTAGTTAATCTGTTCCGTACCTTATGCCTGATTTCCGGTTGATTGACAGCGATATAGAATGTAGGAAATAAAATACTTCCGCAACTTGCTTGTAGTGTTTACCTAAAATAAATGTCATTAAACACAATAAAAGTAGGGTAACTCTACACGGTCCTCGACTTTATCCGCGTCATAAGTGGTAATTCTCATAATTAGGTCGTTTTCGTACTTTTTAACTCGGATAATATCTATCCGTCTAATCTTAAAAGTCTTATCTTAAAAGATTAGCTCAGTGGAGAAATCGAACTTTCTTTGCCCGTGTTGGTCCGAGCTTCTTTGAAGAATAGACCAACTGCCGTTCTGCCAGGCACGTCCTAAAAGGCGACCGATTGGCTTACGTGTCACTACTGTCGTGACTACTAGGTGGTAGAGTTCCGCAACGTCTCGCCCGGGTTTTTGGTACCACCGCTTTACCTATTTCTGCCACAACAGAGTCAATGCATGTCATTGTCGTGTTCCGGTTTGAAGGGTAAGGCAGCCGGTAAATTTATATACGTTGTTTTACCATCCACTCGGATAGAAACACACGATTCTCTTTCCATCAGGATAACCATCTGGAGCCCGATTCACGTTTCAAAACTTTTTCGAAAATCGAAGCGTTTAGAGCCCTTGTACATTTTTTTACACATTATGCCGAGTCGTAACACGACTCGATGTTGTATCGTGTTTATGTGTGTATGAGTCCTTAGCGCTTCGACTAGGTAGGCGTTTAGTAACTTGCATTCGGGGTAGAACGTCATACATCTATATCTATGTTAAAACTGGAACTTTGCTACTTTTCCAGGTGTTAAACCGGGCCACCTTTTATAGAATAGATCAACTGCCCTACTGCTCTCGTAAAAGGCAAAAAAGGCTGATGGATGTCACTGACATCGTGACACCTGACTATTTTTTGTACAGAAGAAGGGCCAAACGAGCAGGCGGTGCACCTGATGATAAGTGATCATCACCGCTCATGGATATCCGCAATACCAGAGGCCTTGCAGTTGCGTTGCCGGCACGTTTTTTTGAAGGCACCCAAGTCATATCCGTTTAGAAACACCCCTCCCGGTGTTTCCAAACGTATACGATAAGAGCGAGGCAAAAAGTGCCGAGAGAAACGCACAGTTGTGGATTTCCAGACATTGCCTCCAACGCCTCGTCCGGGCTTATTTTTTTTTTATTAAAATACTTATACCCCTATCATGGACAAGGCCTATAATTTTACAAGTTACTAGTTCTTACATGTTTACTTATTTTACTTACTACACTTTTAAACCCTTTTTTGGGTTCATGTCTTCGTATACATATGTATACGTCTATCTTTTTTATAATCATATATACACATTTATTTATTATTAAAAATTAAGAATACATTTGTACCCTTATTGGGTACTGTCTATCATATAAATTGCAGATCATATATGAGTCACATATACATTACATAACTTTAATAAATGCTACTGACAATTTTCTTAAAGTTTACTGAAAAGAGCTTATACTTTAGGTATTACATTTAGTATCTGTTTTATACAAGTTTCTTTTTGCGATCATACTTATAGCGATCATACTTTTTTCGTCCGGGCTTATTACCACCGCCTTAATTATTCTTGTTGCAACAGCGTCAGTACAGTGGTCACTGTCGTGTATCGGTTTGTAGGGTAAGGTAGCCGGTAAACTTATATATATGGCATTCCAACCTCGCCATATACATAGCAGCGCACTATTTATACATCTTTGGTGTCTATAGGCGATGGTTATCTCTTTTCATCAGGACAACGATTTGCTTACTTACATGTATTTACTTTTATGTGGCTGTGTTTCCGATCCGATTGTAACTTAAAAAATGTTGACTAGTCAAAAGTGCCTGTTATTCTGTGAATTAAATAAAAACATTTAGATGTTTCCAGTTCACCGCGATTCACCGGTTTGTCGGTCGGCGAGATAAGCGGTGATCCTCATCGCCTTATTTACCGACATGGTAACGATTATCGACTATTTCTAGTTGGGAGTGGTAATACACCACTCCGTCAGAATCCAAGCCGCTACTGAGGATTATATTTTCGAGAAAATCTCGAAAAACCCCCAATAACACTTTTGCCCGACCCAGGGATTAAACCTGTGATCTCATGGTCTAGGTTCTAGGTCATGGTCTAGCCGAATAGGCTACCCCTAGACCATGAGGCATGAGGCATGAGGAGTCATTTTTTTTAACGTAATGTATACACGACTAGCTGCGCTCTGCAGCCCGCTGCATTATTTTTTTTAATTTTTTTTTTCTGTTATTAGATAGCAAACAAGCAGATGGATCTCCTGATGGAAAGAGTCAACCATCGCCTATAGACAGCAAAGGTGTTAATGGTGCTATGCTATCTTGTGGCGAGGCCTAATGCCACATGCATAAGTTAACCGGCTACCTTACCCTCCAAACCGAAACACGACAGCGACAAGCACTGACGCTATTGCGGCAGGAAATCTACCACCTAATAGCCACGATGGTAGTGACTCGCATAGCCAATTGGTCGCCTTTTACGACCTGCCTGGCAGAACGACAGTTGGTCTATTCTTCAAAGGAGCTCGGAACCAACACGGGGATTACCAATTATAATAGGTTAAGGTGAATCCCACGGGAACAACTTATTATTCCGGGATAAAAGTACCCTATGTGCTATTCCAGATCATCATCTATATGTGTGCCAAATTTCATCGGTTTGGCAGTTTTTGCGTGAAAGAGCAACAAATATCCATCCATCCATCCACATTTACTTACTTCACTACATAGTATAAAACAAAGTCGCTTTCCCTGTCACTATGTATGCTTAGATCTTTGAAATGCGCAATGGATTTTGATGCCGGTTTTTTTAATAGATAGATTGATTCAAGAGGAAGGTTTATATGTATGATAACATCCATTATGTAGTAGAGAGATAGTGTTATAAATATATTTAGCAAAACGACGTTTGCCGGGTCAGCTAGTACTAAATAAAAGCTGCAACGTGCAGCACGCTGTATTATAAAAGCTTTTGACGAATCCCGCGGGATCACCTGACTTTTGATCGGCTTTATATATAGGCCATAGGGATAAAAAGTAGCTTATGTGCTATTCCAGGTTTTCATCTACCTGTGTGCCAAATTCGATTCAAATCCGTTCAGTAGTTTTTGCGTGATTGAGTAACAAACATCCATCCAAACATCCAAACTTTCATTTTACATGAAATAGAAAAAAACAAGCCCGCTGAGTTTCTTCCGCCCAATCTTCTCAGTGTGTGGCCGCGTTCCTATCCGGTAGTAATTATTAGGACATCGACCGAAATTCAAATGTTTGCACACCATATTATGGTAGAATATGATGGTAATTTAATTTATTGTTAATAACTTGTGACACCCATATTCTTGAAAATAAATATTTTTCATTTTCATTTTCGCATTTATAATATTACTATCTGACCCGGCAAACGTTGTTCTGCATTTTTAACTACTTTTATTTTTTTTCTATATTTTCTCACCTTTTAAACCTTCCCTGGACTTCAACAACTAATTCAAAACCAAAATTAGCCAAACCGGTTCAGCCGTTCTCGAGTTTTAGCGAGACTAACGAACAGCAATTGATTTTTATATATATAGATTAATTAATTATTATAGATATTAGTAGAAAGTAGATTAGGATACCGACGATGTGCAGTCTTCGCTTTGTGATACAAATTAAAATCGATTGGAAGAATGAAGATGAAAAAAAAAATTGTCGGCAATTACAAATCGAGCCGCGAGCGAATGTTAGTCACAAAATAATAAACACTATTATATTAATCGCGTGAAAATAATAATTATTAGGAGACAATAATTGCATTCAGTTAGATATTTGTTTTTGTACGCTTATTGATTTGCTCGCAGTTGGATCATGAAAATAATGAGCTGTTAAGATCTTTACCCGTTTTAATAACGTTTTAATTGTGTTTGCATGATAAGACAGTCTTGACCAAACGTTTCCTTATTTATTTTATCAATTACTAGCTTTTGCCGGCGACTTCGCCCGCGTGGGAATTGCGGGGTTGGAAAGACAACAAGTAGTCTATGTCACTCTCCACCCCTTTTACTATCTCCACTTAATAAATCGCAACAATTCGTCGCTCTGTTCTGCCGTGAAAGATGAACAAACAAACACACACACGCACATTCCCATTTATAATATTACTATGGACTAGCTTTTACTCGCGACTTCATTCGCGTGATCCAAAACCATTACTTCCTTTTGCACAGTCGGGTTATAAAGTATCATATGTCCTGCCCTATAAACTCCTTTATCTTTCAGTGAAAGTTCCATCAAAATCGGTCCAGCCGTTCCAAAGATTACCCCGTACATACGGAATGACAGACAGACATAAATTTTAAAAATGGTTATTTATTTGGGGAAAAATAACACACTGCACTGGAAAAACCCTAGTTATTTTGAAATCACAGACACTTCAATTTTACTTATATAATAATATGTACTTATATAAAAAAATATCTTGTATTTAAGAAAATAGATTTTTACATCATCATTTAGCGACCTGCCCGCAGTTTCACCCGCGTAGCTTTTATTCCCGTGGGAATATCGGAAAGGTGTATATACTAAAACCTTTCTTAAGAATCAATCTATCTATTAAAAAAGACAGCATCAAAATCCGTTGCGTAGTTTTAAAGATTTAAGCATACATAGGGACATAGGGACATGGGAAAGACAGAGAAAGCGACTTGGTTTTATACTATGTAGTGAAGACATCAAACAAGCTGGTAGCTCTGATGATGGAAAGAGAAACCATTGCGTATAGACGCCAAAGATATTAATGGCGTGTTGCTATCCCTGTGGCTGGATGGCAATGCCACATGCATAAGTCTACCGGCTACTATACCCTTAAAACCACAACACGAGAATGACAAGCATTGACACTATATCGGCAGGAATACGTAAGGCGGTGGTACCAATACCCGGGCGAACGTTGCAGAATTCTACCACCTAGTAGTCACAATGGAAGTGACATGTATCGCCAATCGGTCGCCTTTTACAACCTTCCTGGCAGAACGGCAGTTGGTATATTCTTCAAAGGAGCCCTACCCAACAAGAGGAAAAGATCTTGAGAAATTAACTGTTATATGATGGTACTATGATATCGTGGAACATGAATAAAACATCGGATTTAAAAAAAATGATTTAGAGATAATCATTTTTTTTATATCATAAGATAGCAAACAAGCAGACGGGTCTCCTGATGGAAAAAGTCAAACGTCGCCTATAGACACCAAAGGTGTTAATGGTGCGTAGCTATCTTGTGGCGAGGTCTAATGCCACATGCATAAGGACAAAAAATAATAATTTATTAACTTATGATATAAAAAATTGTAATACTAATTATAATAATTGTAATAATTTGCGTACTCCCTATACAGATGACATTTGGCAACGCATTATTCACATCTTTGGTGGCCAATGAACTTCTATGTTTATTGTTCTTCTAAAGGTCATCATTTATGTCTATAGGCAATAGTTATCTCTTTCCATCAGAACAGCCATTTGGTTCCTTGCGACCTATAACGTATATAAAACAAGTTTTAATTAACTTCCTTCTCCAATGGTCGTATAATTAATGACATAATATTGTTAATAAAGTAAAAATACGACTAAACAATGCGTCCGGAAGCTGGGACCTTGATTTTTCTTTTTGGGTAACTCAGACTATGAATTATTCAAGAGACCCCGTAATTGGATCTGATTGATAAAACGTTATAATGGTTTTGTATTTTACTGTTTATGAATAAGTTTTACTCTTCCGTATGTTTTCTGTGAACTTCCGTACTAGTTTAGTCATAGATAGATCTTAATAGATGAGGCATACAAGGATATATTTTTTATATATTACATAGAACTGTAATATATAAAAAAATATCCTACCTAATATATATACCGGCGTGTGTGTATGAAGAGTGATGAATATGGAGGAAACGAGACAAGCCTGCAACGATCGTGATATATGGCACTCGGTTCTCACTGTCTACCCCGTAAGGGATCTGGCGTGAAGATATGCTGTTGTATATATTACATAACAAACGAAAAGGTGGTTCTCCTGATGAAAAGAAAAGCCAAATATGTTAATGGTACTGTAACGGCGCCCGACGACTATTCAGCCGGACGTGTTACTTAGGGGACGATATCCCTTTTTTATTCAGGGAATCTTTCTTTACACTCGCTTGGCAGCTTGAGGTACTGATGAGAAGCAGGATTTTCCAGGATTCTCTAATAAATAGACTTTCGTAATGTATCTTCTTTTATTTTCGTGGGACGCCTGTCCCTTGTCACATTACAAACTAGACTTACATTCTATTGTATAACTTTTTCTAAACAATTCCATTCTACTTTCGAAAACAGACAAAGCTGCCAGTTCTTACGTAACACCATAAAGGTGTTACATCAGCTACCCCCCAAGGTGGGAGCAGCTGAAACTGGTGGGGCATTTGTCTCCCTTCATATGGCCTACCTATCCCTAACCTGATTGCCCTACCTACGAGGGGAAGGTACATTTTGGTGGGACTGTCTTTTTCTAAAAGATAGTTTGCCCCATGTGTGGTTCTGTTCATCATCACCACACCATGGCACAAACTTTGGTCTCCCAAAACCCCTGTAAAAGACAGACCACAGTCCCCTCACCTAACCTATCCTATCGCAAACATTTTTTATTTTATTACATTTTAGCCTGAAGGGCTCTAGCTGTATAAGAGATAATAAGAGATGGAAAGGCATAACAATTCAAACTTCTTTTCTTTGGTGGACCAAAAGAAAAAAGATTGAAGTATTACTTCCTCTCAACATCGAGCTCGCCCCAATATATACATACCACGATCATAAATATTCCTTACTATGAATCATATTAATACCATCATTATAATATCTCCCATAACTATCCGAGTTCATGTATATCCTATACAGATATCCTTTGTGTCGACTATGTCGTACTACAAAGTTGAACTCTCCTTCAAAAGACTTTCAACCCTTAACCTATATTGACTCTTACGACTTCATACTAAGGCGGCTCAGTCCCTAATATACATTATACCCCATAAGACTTTATTATTGAACGGAAGAACTTGAGAGGAATACATTGCTATTGGAAATAGGACATTTCTTCATTTAATATTCTTTTGGTCATCTTTTTTCTTTTTGGCTTCGGTCCATCATCACAGCATTGGTTGAGCCCCATCATATTACATGAAACAAATACAAGTATTAGTATTCTCATATATAAGCCCAAACAAAAGTAATGGTCTAACATGTAACAATTATTTATTACAATGAATGACTATAAGTACACTATATATTTTTTTTTTTACATACGTACATGAAATGCTTTCAACCTATTTATATGTACAATATCTCTATATCTCCTATTGCTTAACTTCGTAATTACATAATTTACATTAGATATTCTTTCCACTATTCTGAACGGCCCTTTATATAACCTACATAATTTCAAACTCCTATTGTCCACCCGTCTTGGTGTATAAACTAATACTAATTGTCCCGGTGAAAAGTCCTTTACTTTAGCCCTTTTGTCAAAATATCTCTTTTGCCTAGCCTGTGCCCTTCTAATATTTTGTATTGCCTTCCGGACTAACGTACTTTGTAAATTATGTCTCTCGGCAAAATTTACTTCTCGGTTTTGACTATCCCTATTTACCCCCATGTCGCTTTGGAATATCGGTTCCCTAGCGTACATCATCATATATGGTGAAACTTTAGTGGTTGACTGTTTGCTAGTGTTATATGAATGACAAACTAATGGCACAAATCTACACCCTTCATCACATTTTACAACAACATTTTCACTCTTTCGCGTGTCCGCGCACCCCTTTTTCATATCATTTTTACCTCTATATAATTCGTATGAATTATTGCGATCACTCTTATTTTCTCTGAAATTAAACATATTAGTCTTTATATTTTCCTTCGTATTCATTTTTGACGTCGCAGTCAATGAATACGAAGACTTTATGTCAGCTCGTTTTATAATATTACATATATCGCGCATGTTGTTATGGCAACTATCTCTATTATTTGCAAACTGTCTAAAGCTATTTAAATTAAAATTTACAAAAAACTTTTTATCTATACACAAATAACCCTTTTTACAGTAAATAACTACATCATATCTATTAAGGAAATCCTGCCCCAGGATCATTTCGTACCCAATATTATTTACAATCACCATGTCGTTGGGGAAGACCCTTGCATTAATGAGGAGATTTACTCTCGCCTCACCAACGACTTTTAGTGTAGACCCTGTAACAGATTGAATTTTATCTCTGCTATATGGAACACTGGCTCCATACGGCAGATTTAATTTTTTCGCTAAACTCGCGGACATACATGAGATATTTGCCCCCGTGTCTATTAAAGCGAGACATTCCTGTCCCCTAACACATAAACGAATACATGGATTTTTTACACCTGATATTTTATCCTCTTGTTTGGCTTGAAGTGGTGCGGGCGTAACTGCTTCGCACATATTGACGCGATGGCCCACGCCATCCGTGTGTTGTCGTGATTTCGGACCGCTTCTGAAAGAACTTTGTGTACATAAGGCTGTCTTTTTATATTGAGGTGTACGAAAAACTTCCGTCGGTTTTTGGTGATCTTGTTGTGAACACACGGGCGCACCAGGAAGGACGTTTGTTTCCTTCCCATACAAATATTTCTGTGGCAACCCAACTGGTGGCTGCAATGGAAGGTCAACCGTGGAATGCGGTTTTCCTCCCAATAACTCGTTATACTGCCTTATCGTGTCACGTAGCTCCTCTCGTGACTTATATAATTGCAATCCCAACTTTTCCTTGAACGATGGCAATATCGTTTTAAGGAATTGTTTTATGAAAATTACTTCTGAAATTTCAGCTTTGGTTGCGGTGTCGCTGAGCCTGTAAAAATAGGTTAATAGTTCCTCATCACGGCCTTGCTTAGATACATAAAATTGTTCCACATAATTTATTGAAACGGGGAATTCGTTCTCAATTTTTCTACATAATTCATCGAAATTGGCCGTGTCGGTATATATCATTTTATAAAATGCTAATGCCGGACCGTCGAGATATAGTCCCAGCAGTAACGGTAGGCTCTCCATATCCCATTTGTTTATCGCCGCGACCGTTCTGAAATCTTTAATAAACTCAGCGAACGCCAAGTTTTGCGTTCCGTTGAAGCGCTTGATGGCCTCCATCGCAACTCTTACCCTCTGACACCAATACTTATCCCTCCTGGTTTTTCTAGCGTGGTGATTGCGCGTAGCGCCTGAACGTGGGGACTTCCGTAGCCACTTCACACAGCGACTTCCCGCAGCGACTTCCCGCAGCGACTTCACACAGCAACTGCACACCGCGACTGCACGGCGCCTCCGCCAACTTGTAACGGCGCCCGACGACTATTCAGCCGGACGTGTTACTTAGGGGACGATATCCCTTTTTTATTCAGGGAATCTTTCTTTACACTCGCTTGGCAGCTTGAGGTACTGATGAGAAGCAGGATTTTCCAGGATTCTCTAATAAATAGACTTTCGTAATGTATCTTCTTTTATTTTCGTGGGACGCCTGTCCCTTGTCACATTACAAACTAGACTTACATTCTATTGTATAACTTTTTCTAAACAATTCCATTCTACTTTCGAAAACAGACAAAGCTGCCAGTTCTTACGTAACACCATAAAGGTGTTACAGTACGTTGTTGTCCGTGTGGCGATATGGCAGTGCCATATGCATAAGTCTACCTGCCTTACCCTACAAACCGAAACAGGACCCTGACAAACATTAACATTATGACGGCAGAAATAAGTAAGACAGTGGTACCATATACCCGGGGAGAAACGTTGCGTAACTCTACCACCTCGTAATCACGATGGTAGTGACACGTCAAGCCAATCGGTCGCCTTTAATCTGCCTGGTAGAACGGCATATGTTCTATTTTTCAAAAGAAGTCTCGGACGAACACGGGTAATACGACCCTTATATAAATTTTATTTTTTTTTGTTTATGAAACATTCGATTGAACGTCACTATAGGTGTTACGACACATGACTCCGCAAATTTGTTTTTCGTTTGATTATTGACAATAAAATGTGGCAGCATTTTCTACACATTAGCCGATAATGTATGTAATGTAAAAACTTCATAAATATTTTAAGATACTATCATAATTTAATCTGATTAGGAATATACTTATAGAAAAAACGAAACTACAATAATGTACACATTATTGTAGTTTCGTTTTTTCTACAAGTATACTAGCTGACTCGGGGAACTTTATTTTGCCATACAAATTACTTGAATGGAATATTTAAGTGGGGAACTTGAAAGGGAAGGGGGGGATGATTAAGATAAAAGCTATCATATCTTTTAAGTTGGAACAAACAATAGACATCTCCAAATTTGATTGAAATCGTTTCATTATTTTCGGAGTCCGTGGTGGACAAACAACGTGACACGCAATCTTTATATGTTAAGATTTATTCTTAAAGAAAAAATAAAATAATTTATCCATACTTAATATGTAATGGGTAAGTGTGTTTGTTTGTCCGTCTTTCAACAAAACGGAGCGACGAATTGACGTGATTTTTTAAGTGGAGATAGTTGAAGGGGAGTGACATAGGCTACTTTTTGTCTTTTTCTAATCCCCCACTTCCCTTAAATGAATGTAATGCGAGCGAAGCCGCGGGCAAAAGCTAGTTTTGTAATGAGGTTATTTAATTTTTATTTATTCCTACTTGTATGTAGTTACATTCTGTGGACCTACATGGTAAATTATATAGATAAAACCCTAATGATCTTCATACAAGACAACAGAAGTGTGACACATATTTTTTATTTTTTTTAAACCTTTGTGAAAAACTGACTTTAGCCAAATTTAGTATGTTTTTATGAACATATTTAACCTAGCAACTATCATATCATGGAATTTAATACCTATTATCATGGTACGCAATTTTTTTATAAAATAGTAAACAAGCAGTTGTCTCACCACCAAAGATGATTATCTCACCGAAGATGTCAATGGTGCATTGCTATCCGTGTGCCGGGGTGTAATTTCCACATGCATAATATAAGTTTGCCAGCGACCATAACCTTCCGAGCCGAAAAACTGTGGTACCAGATAACCAGACCCAGATGAGAGGATGCAGAACTCTACCACCTATATTTACGATGATAGGGTATAGGTAACCGTTCACCTTTTACAAACTTCTTTATAAAATAGCAGACGGTCTTCTCTTCAAAGAGGGCGTGGACACCGACACCTGCAGCTCCTTGATATAATACCACAAAGTGTTTCCATGTAGACATATTTCCGTTAACACTTGACACTCTTTTCTAAATAATAATATTCATATATTACATAATTATGCATATCTTTACGTCAGATCCCTATGGGTTGAGCACAGAGAACCAAGTGCCATATGTTATCGAGTCACTAACATCGTGGCTACTAGGTGGTAGAGTTCTGCGTTGTCTCGCCCGGGTCTGGTACCACCGCCTTACCTATTCATGCCGCAATAACGTCAGTGCTTGTCGCTGTCGTGTTCCGGTTTGGAGGTTAAGGTAGCCGGTAAACTTAATGCATGTGGCATTAGACCTCGCCACAAGATAGCAACGCACCATTAACATCTTTGGTGTCTATAGACGATGGTTGACTCTTTCCATCAGGAGACCCATCTGCTTGTTTGCTATCTTATGATATAAAAAAACCACATTCATTATTCCCTTCATTCAAAATATCATACGGTATCTATAATGATTATATGTGTATGACACCGAATCATAATAGTATTTTAATTCTAATTATGTTTATAACGCAATTACGTTGTTTGTTTAGTGTTTTTATTTAAACTAGCGGTCGTCTTGGCCGAAATTCGATCATAGAATAAACAATAAAATCTATTTCAAGTTTGACAATTGGCTTTAGCTGTAAAGAATGATAATATACATTACATCGTAATATACGTTTGACAATAGAAAGATAAGGACTTGGCATTAATTTCCATAAACAATCAAAATTATAAAATTGCATGCATACAAACGCTGAACAAATAAAATGGCTTTATATCTGTCTAACAAGTTAGAATTTTCATAATAGACAAAGCTACAAAAATTTTGACAGTGTTCTAATTTCAAATCATTTAAGGAAATTAACGTCACCTTAAACAGCTTGCGGCCAAAACGCCATTACTAAAATACGCTGTCAATGTAGGTAAGTTAAAATTTAATGTCAAATAGCCCTTTGCTTACAAAATATTAAATCGATTTTAGCGTTTACGAGTATTTGTATTTTTCTATAGTTTTTGTGTGTACCTTAAATCTAAAATAAAAACTAATTGTTAAAATAACATGCTCAATTGGAATATAATTTATCGATTGTTAGTAGACAGTAAACAGCTGTTCTTAAGTCCGCCATTGTTAGGGACGAAATGACACGGTTTCCCTTGGTTATTTCATATCTAGTAGTAGTTTCCTTCATCTAAGTAATATACACACATGTATGTGTATATTATGATGTAAGTATAATAATATGATGTATATTATCATGAACCAGCTGTTGCCCACGACTTCGGCCGCTCGGACTTCGTTTACTCCGCACCGCTCCTCCCCCGTAGGTGATAGCGTGATAATATGTAGCCCATATGTTGACCTGACCTATTAGTAATATTCATGAAAAATTTGAAAAATCCATGCAGTACCTTTTAAGTTTACCCCGGACATACATACAAACAGACAACAATTCTAATAACTATATTTTTGGCTTCGATATCGATTGTAGATCACGCCCCAAGTATTCTTTTAAAAAATATTCAATGTACAGTTTTGACTTTCCTACGAATTTATCATATGTATACATGTAGTGTAGTAACTACCTACGTGGAAAATATTTTTATTTATTTGTTTATCATCGCCTCAGTGGTCTAATAGTCCGTTGTCGGTGCTGGCCACATGAGGTCCCGGGTTCGATTCCTGGGTCGGGCAATCTAAAATGCGTTTTTTTTTTCAGTTTTCTGTTAAAAACAACGCTACCCGCGATTAGAAAAAGTGCCCGGCTGGCGATAGGCTTACCACCTAGCACTGTTGTTGTTGAACGCAAGAGTTGTGACGGGAAGGTATCTTAGGTTCTAAAGCAAAACTATAGGGTGACCAAAAGTAATGTCCATTGAACCTTTCATTGGTCCGTGTGAACGATGTGTTACGTCACAGAGCATGGTAACGGCCGGCGGCGAGAGACCGCGCGGCGGGTCGACGACCCCCGACCTTAACCCACAGACACGCCGGTTTGCGGAAATGGCGCGACCTTCGCCATATTTTTGCATTCATTTCCATGATAAAAGTCGCTATTTTGTTTTTATTGGATTACTGTAGATATAAAAAAGTATATTCACGTCCATATCCTCAAAGAAGTAGACAGAGGTGCAAGAAATGCACCCACGATTAGCTAAAAATGCTTAATCCCACGAATGTGATAGGTGGCAAGCCCATCCCGAGCAACTTCGTTTTTATCAGAATATATATATACTGTAGATAGACTTCTTCGGTCTAATGCTTAGGCTATTCGGATGATGAGGTGTCGGTTTTTTTTTATATCGTTAGATAGCAAACAAGCTGATGGCTCTCCTGATAAAAGAGAAATCATCGTATATAGACACTAAATATGTTAATGGAATGTTGCTATCCGTGTGACAGGATGGCAATGCCACATGCATAAGTCTACCGGCTACTTTACCCTCCAAATCGGAACTCGACAATGACAAGCATTGAAGCTATTACGCCAGGAATAGGTAAGGCGGTGGTACCTATTACCCGGGCAAGACGTTGCGGATCTCTACCACCCAGTAGTCATAATGGTAGTAACACGTATAGCTAATACGTAGGTCATACTATAAGTTTTGCGTAACTTAAAAAAAAAAACATGTTATAACCAAAATATTATGTTATTGCTTTTCAAAATAATCTCCTTTACATTTTAAACATTTTTTCATGCGATCGAACCATTTTTTAAAACAGGAGGAGCACAGATCTGAAGGCATGTTTTCTACGTGCTGATTGAACGCTATCACTGCCTCTTCGGAGTTGGTAAAAGTAAAACCTCTCATCAAATCTTTGATTTTGGGGAAAATACAGAAATCACAGGGTACTAGGTCGGGGCTATGCGCAGGATGAGTGACGAAATGAACTTTTTCGGAAGCTAAAAATGACTTTGTTTTGTTGGCCGTGTGTGAAAATGCGTTATCATGGTGTAGGAAAATGCGGCTTTTGGGTCGTCTTTCGCGAACTTTTTCCAACACCCTGGGTAAACAAATGATAGAATACCACTCGGCATTAACACTCTTTTGATCTTCAAGTGGAATTGTATAGATGGGACCCGTAGCTGAGAAAAAAAACACGATCATATTTTTACCAACGTTTCTCGCCTGTCTCACTTTTGTTGGCCTGTTTATATTTTCAAACACCCATTCACAAGATTGCTGTTTTTTTCGGGTTCAAAACAATGAATCCACGTTTCGTCTCCTGTAACAATGTCATAAACAGCATTAGAATGTCCGTGGTCGTACTTCAGTAGCATCTGTGAGCACCATTCCACGCAAGCCCGCTTCTGCTCCGCTGTCAGTTCACGAGGGATCCAACGACAACAAAGTATCCGAACTTTCAATTCTTCGTGTAAAATTTTCTGAATTTGGCTCATACCAATCCCCAATAGTCCTCGAATTGTCTCATAGGTAATCCGGGGATTTTCTTCAATTAACCGCTTAACAGTAGCCACATTATTTTCGTTGACGGCAGTTGAAGGCCGCCCTTCACTAAATTCGCCATGTAAAGAAACTCGACCTCTCTTAAATTCAGCAAATCATCGCCTCACGGTGCTCAAACAAGGTGCTTCTCTCCCAAAAGCATTTTGAAGACGAGCGGCACAGTCTTGCGGAGAAAGAGAACATTTAAAATCATAAAAAGTCATCGCTCTAAAATCTTTTCGACTTAATTCCATTTTCGTTGCGTACGTAGAACTTTGATGTGTGATAAAAAACAATTGACAAATCATTTCTCGCCAATTGTTTTTTTTTTATTACTAAGAAGGTTGCAACGTTTTAAAAATATAACATACGAAATTCAAATAATGCCGATTAGCTAGAAGTGCAAAACTTTTAGTGTGCCCCATGTATAAAAGCCAAAAAGGCGACAGGCCTTTTACGGCCTGCTGGCAGAACGGTACTTGCTCTATTTTTCAAAGGAAGGCCGGATTAAATTCTTATGCCGGGAAGACTTCTGTTCGGAGTCTGGTAGTGGTTTAAAATACCCTGTGTCTCGGAAAAAAATGGAAATCCTAATTAACATTATATATGCGAAAGATTCTTTAAATGGATGGTCGGATGTTTGTTATTTTTTCACACAAAAACGGCCAAACTGATTTGGATGAAATTTGGTACACATATAGATGATGATTTGAATAACACATAGAAAATTTTTATTCCGGAAAAATGAGTTGTTCCCGTGGGATTAATCAGAACCTTTAATGATATGATTTTCCGGGATAAATGTACCCTATGTACTATTCCAGGTTATCATATAGAATCTAGAATATCATTTAAATATAATTTAAATGCATATCTTTGGGTACTTTTGAGGAGTCCAGATATCTCCAGTTATAAGCAAACAAATCTTGAGCTGCATAGGTATTTTGACTAAAATGTAGAGTGTTTTACTAAATGGTAGAGTTCTGCATCGACTCGACCGGGTCTGGTACCACAGCCTTACCTATTCCTACCGCAATAGTGTCAGTGCTTGTCACTTTCATGTTTCGGTTTGGAGGGTAAGGTAGCCGGTAAACTTATGCATGTGGTATTAGACCTCGCCACAAGATAGCAACGCACTATTAATACCTTTGGCGTCTATAGGCGATGGTTGATTCTTTCCAACAGGAGACGATGGGTCTCCTGTTATCTTGGTGGTGGTCTGCTTGTTTGCTATCTTATGATATAAAAAAAGTAATCCTCGCTTTATAATTATGTCTTGCATTATCGAATACAGGTGTCACTGTACAGAAAGACCTTGGTCAGATATATTGCAAAAATGATAAAGCCCAGACCCTTGACACCGTCCGCTCTTGACTTACATTTTACAAACCTCATTAAGGAAAACGAAATCAACGAAAACTTTAACTCTTTGGCAATATTGATCGTTTGTAATCTGTGCCTATACCGTGACCAAGGAACTTATATAATTGGAATTACTACGAAGCAATATTTGAAAAATAAAAATATACTTTATTTCTTTACAAATAAAGTTGACATTTGTTTCTTACTTAACAGAGGGGAAACACGTTATGAGCAACACAACGACAAGAGTGGATGTTGTCCCTTTCTTGCAATTGCCAGTGTAAATAAAACTATCTGATGGTAGATTTTTATATCTAGTCGGTAATCGTTAAATCCCTTTTATTCATACACGTCGAAAAATACATTAGCATAAAATGTATTGTAATTAACACAGTGAGTTCTAAAATGTGCTTAATTATTACGTAATTACTTATGCAATGCAAAAACTGTTTCTCAAATTAGTAGAATTACTTAGTAGTAATTTGCAAACTACGCATGGCCGCACTTGTATATGGCGATTGGCACCTTATTTAGTAGAAAGAGACACGCTCCACCCATGTCGTGGTACTCTTCGGAACGATTTTGAAGCGCGTGTGGACATTCCGGGTAGAATGTAACTTCCTTGACCGTGACAGCTTAATGCAGTTTTTTTTTGTATTACGCTTTAATGACATATTAAAGGCAATTTAGCATATGCATGCAAGGCAATATATACTATATGCATATCAATATCATATTATATTATATGGTATCCCGGTCTAATATAGCATATATTAGACCGGGATCCCAGAAACAAACTTTTTTTGATTACTAACAAGCTGAATTTTTGTAAACAGCTTCGTTTTGACGAGACAACCATCTTTTCTATTTTCGAAAAATCTCAAATTGGATAGATAATAAAGCAAAATGGGTGAAGGAAAAGTATTTATTAATAACAATCATTATTTTTTCACTTTAGTCGCTTAATTATATTATGAAAAACACGATGAAACCTTTGTCCTACATATTCGATTGTTTTTCTGGTCCTACACACTAAAGTTTCGGAATTATGAGATGTTTAAATTGATATTAATCAATTTAATAACAACCTAATTTTCTCACAATTATTGTTATTCAAGGGTAACATTGTCCTACACGTAAAGTAGAAACTTTTCTTAGTCCAACACTCTAAAGTTTTCTTTTTTATCTATCTTTATTAGTTACCCGATTCGAGATTTTTCGAAGATAGAAAAGATGGTTGTCTCGTCAAAACGAAGCTGTTCAAAAAAAATCAGCTTGTTAGTTATCAAAAAAAGTTTGTTCCTGGTATCCCGGTCTAATATATGCTATATTAGACCGGGATACCATATAATATAATATGATATGGATATGCATATAGCATATATTGCCTTGCATACATAAAGTGTTGGTACCATGTTTAAAAATATGCTGTGTAAAATATATATATCCCAAATAAAGGACTTTTTGTCCTTATTTATTAACTTCAGCTACTAAAAACTTGTAGCTAATTTTTGACCACAGGCCTTTGCTAAATTTCATAAAAATCGGTTCAGCGATTTAACCGAAGATGTTAATGGTGTATTGCTTTATATGTGGCGGGATGGTAATACCATTTGCATAAGTTTACCGGTTACCCTACCTACCAAACCGCAACACGACAATGATAAGCACTGACGCAATTGCGGCAGGAACAGGTAAGGCGTCGTTACGCTTTCGAATCCGGGCGAGATCTTGCGGAACTACGCATAGCAAATAGTTTGTCTTTTACGAATTGCCTAGCAGAGTCAGACTACATACTCTTCAAAATGGCGCCGGATTAACACGGAGAAAAATTTGCCTCTTAATAAAAATCAAACTCGACCTTTATACAATGTTGATAATACGAAAAGGTCAAAAATTCTCGAAAGCTCTATATAATCGTGATCGAGGTTTGGACCCGGTTCACATAACGAAACGTCAATCGAGTCGAAGCGTTTAGGATTTTGATGCATTTTCTGACACGTTATGCCACGCCGTCGTAGCACGACGCAATGTTGTATCGTGTTTATGTCTGTAAAAGTCCTAAGTGCTTCTATTCGATGAAGGTTCCTGATGGAAAGAGTCTACCATCGCCTACAGACACCAAAGATGTTAATGGTGCGTTGCTATCTTGTAGCAAGGTCTAATGCCACATGCATAAGTTAACCGGCTACCTTACCCTTGGTTGGGAGAGACGGAAATAAGGAAATCAGTGTATTTAAAGTAAACCTCGGAAACCGGTGGAGTTATATAAAGATAAGAATAAATTAAATGGATTATAATTCTCTTGAAAGTTCATGAGAGGTCATTATTATTTTGTATTACCGCGTCCAGCATATATTTTTGTATTTCAAGTTATTACGCTGGTGAATATTTTTGGCGTGAAATTACTTATCGCGGGTTTGGCAGGTTTTTTTATCATAAGATAGCAAACAAGCAGATAGGTCTCCTGATGGAAAGAGTCAACCATCGCCTACAGACACCAAAGATGTTAATGGTGCGTTGCTATCTTGTGGAAAAGTCTAATGCCACATGCATAAGTTAATCGGCTACCTTACCCTCCAAACTGGAACACGACAATGACAAGCACTGGACGCTATTGCGGCAGGAATAGGTAAGGCGGTGGTACCAGACCTGGGCGAGACATTGCAGAACTCTACCACCTAATAGCCATGATGGCAGTGACTCGCGTTGCCAATCGGTCGCCTCTTACGACGTGCCTGGCAGAACGGCATTTGGTCTATTCTACAAAGGGGCCCGGGACTAACACGGGGCGAAACGTTTGTTACGTGAATCGAGGGCAGTTATGCTAATAGTTACTCGGGTAGAAATATTAATCTTTGATGCTGTATTTATAATATATTTATATTATATAGTTACTATGTAGAATATATTTGTATATTTACTATGATAAATTCACTATCTCTTTATCACTCTTACTTACTTATCTAGTACATTTCCTTCACGTAGATTTGATGACACGTCACGTCACGACACACCATTATCGTCTTTGGTGTTTAAAGGCAGTGTCTTCTACTACCTTCCATTCTTTTAGCGTTGAAAGAATTATCTGTTTGTTTGCTATCTTATGATATAAAATATGACAATATCTTACGGTTTATGCCACTTATTAATCTTATATATAAAATTCTCGTGTCACAATGTTCGTTCCCGTACTCCTCCGAAACGGCTTGACCGATTCTCATGAAATTTTGTGATCATATTGAGTAGGTCTGAGAATCGGCCAACGTCTATTTTTCATACCCCTTAGTGATAGGTAATGGTTGGCCACCCCTTAAAAATATTTTTTTTATTTTTTGGTCAATTTTTTTATGATTCAGCGTTGAAAAATACATACAACCCTAAATTTTAGCCCTTCTACCATCAACCCCTGTTTCGTAATTCAATCATTTATATGGCAAAACAACGTTTGCCGGGTCAGCTAGTATAATATATTATGATATGTAACCGTGTTTTGTTGTTTCAGACGCGCTTCTATGATGTCTCCGCGACAGCTGATGCGGCACTCCAACATGCTGGGCAAATGGCAAAAGCGCGAGGTGTCCAACTTTGAGTACCTCATGTTCATAAACACAATAGCGGGTAAGTGAATATTATTACTCAAAAATCACTTCAAAATATTTCATCCAAATGTTTCCACGTTATTAACTAGAGTACCGAGACAGAGTTTTGCATTCTGTTTATATTTGAGAATCTATTCATTAATGGATGGTGCGCTTACTAAACTGTCAGAAATGACATATAATTGAGCTTTCAGAAAATAAAACCTAGTGTTAAGGCGAGGCATCGCGACAAACGGGAAAAAACTGGTTTGTTTAATCACGTTTTTTTGTATTGATTGTTAAGTACCAATTTTACAAAAATTACACGATATACCTGAAGATATTATCTTAGGAATGTGCTAACTTCTTTTACATGATAAAATGTACTTTACTCAATCATATAAAATTCCGAAAACAGACTAAAAAAAATCTCTAAAATAAATAATTTGTTAATCATATTTCTAATCTTCCACATGGTTTTTATATGGTGATATTTAGTTGTAAATACAAAAAGAATGTGCTAAATTTTGGTTTTCAGGTGATATCCTATATTTATTTATCTGAAAATTAACACGTTTCACAGCGGTTTCAGAACTTACCGCGCCACCCATTTCCTATAGAATTGACGCGCGTCGAAATACCTCGCCTTAATAGAATAGACCGGGGCCTATCCCTCTGATTAAGATCACAGTATTAAGTCACATCCAAAATATATTCCTATGAAGACGCTGACGATATTTTAAAGTATATTCCACAGTCATCTGTATAAATGGGTCATAGCAGTTTACAATACAACAAACTTAATTATTAGGAAAATGTCACAATACTAATGACTTTCATTCATGTTTAATACATAATAGTCAAAATATAAATAAATAAATAGTATCTTATAGAAAACAACAATCCCTGAACTTTCATTGTTATCAGGTGGTCAAAATGTAATAATTATATTATTATGAATTAAAGTCATCAGTTAATAAAAAATGGTTTCCGCACACCACTGTGACGAGATTATGAGATGTTGCACCCTGTTATGTCCCAGTTATACTTGTTTAGCATTTGTTCATAATGATTTCACAAAGACATATTGTCACGTCATTCTGTGGCGGCCACAACCCATGTGAAGCCACACATGCGGCAAGAATCTTTTACGTACTGTGTGCGTGTCCCGTAGGGCCCCAATTTATCTACCCTAGCCTAGAATATAACGTTTTGACGATTAATTTTATTTATTTCTTATATCATTAAATGGCAAATAAGCAGTTGTATCTCCTGGTGTAAAAAGAAACAATCGCCTACAGACAACATATATGTTAATGGCGTGTTGCTATCCGCGTGGCGGGATAACAACGCCACACGAATAGTTTACCGGCTGCCCTAATCTTCGAACCGAAATATGACGATTAAGGGGCTGCCAAGACATAATTAGTTGAAATTGATGTTTTTAAAGCAGTTTTTTAGGAAAAACTATTTGTTATAGCACATGACATCATATGTCATAGACCGTGGCCGGACTCGATAGATAATTAAACAAAACTGGGTCGATAGAAAATAATTGCGAAGATTGATCTTAAAATCATCATTAACGGTTTTATATCTTTATTTTTTTGTCATATGGGCTTGTAATTAAAAACATGAAGTCATCATATTCATACCTAAACCGCTACCAAATCATATTTGACATATAAAATCTACACTTTTTTTTAATTTCAATATTTTATTCATTTAAAGACCCTGGCCGCCCAGTTACACTGATAGTGAGGTCTCGTTTACTCCGATAAAAATAGACAGAGTGAGCGATTTTGGTGTTGACAGCGCCTTAAGCAATAACGTTGTTGCCTCAAAATTGAACCAAGCGATTACAAATCCGGAAGAGACGTTATGGAACTCTACCAACCAGTAGACATGACTCGTTGTGTTACGTTCGGTCAATAGTTTGCCTTTTACAAAGAGTTGAATGTACTTCTGGAGAAGCTATGTCAGTAAAAAACATCGTGTTCCATTCGTTAACAGACGCTACAGCGCTGAAATATTAATAAATCGTCAAACCAAAGTCAAAATTAGGCAGCGCTGCAGCGTATAAAACAGTAGAGGTGTGTAACTCCGGTGGTACTGAATCAAAGCTTCTGATTCCGGGGCCGGATTTTTTTTTTTATATCATAAGATAGCAAACAAGCAGATGGGTCCCCTGATGGAAAGAGTCAACCATCGCCTATAGACACCAAAGATGTTAATGGTGCGTTGCTATCTTGTGGCGAGGTCTAATGCCACATGCATAAGTTTACCGGCTACCTTAACCTCCAAACCGGAACACGACAGCGACAAGCACTGACGCTATTGCGGCAGGAATAGGTAAGGCGGTGGTACCAGACCCGGGCGAGACAATGCAGAACTCTACCACCTAGTAGCCACGATGGTAGTGACTCGATAGCCAATCGGTCGCCTTTTACGACCTGCCTGGCAGAACGGCAGTTGGCCTATTCTACAAAGGAGGCCGGGACCAACACGGCGGATACGATAAACTTATTAATTTATTCAAATCCTTATCGTCTCCGCGGAATTATTTATTCCGGCCAGAATGGTGAGCGACTAAGCGTACTGAGATTAGAATGAGTGAGAGAGAGTGAGATGCGACAAGCAATAATTAACTTAAAAACTATTTATATTACATAGCATTGAGGAATTTGTGGAAGCCAGAAAAATATGCAGAGAAACGTTGATTTAAAGATAAATAAATGAATAAATATTCACGGGACAAATCACACTTACTGATCTAACGCCAAATTAAAAAAAAAAATCTTTCTTGCATCCACCTGGATCACCTTGTAGATTAAGTGTTACTGCCCTTTTAAAATGTCCCCCACACAGTTCAAAATTTTTATCAAATTCTTTCCATGTTCAAGCTGTCAGGTTATGGAACTCACTACCGCCCAAGATTCGTATAAGTCAATCTCTTCCAATTTTCAAAAAGAGTCTAAGAGAACATTTTCTTGCTGGGTCTACATAGTACTTTTATTTTTTATTTTATTTTTTATTTTTTCTTTCATTTGCATCGATTGTTGTTCACTTTTAAATATTATGTGGATAAATTTAATGTATCAAGACTGTTATATTCATATGTATCTAGTTTTATGATTATTGTACACTATTTTAACATCTCAATAATTATTGTGTTTACTCTTATTCGGGTCAGCTGGAAGAAATCTCTTTTTTAGGGATAAGCTCGCCCATTGTACAGTCTGTTTTTAATAATTCTCTATGTACTACTTCTCTTTTAATTGTGTACAATAAAGTATTAAATAAATAAATAATAAATAAAAAAAAAATATTTGTGTTATGAATGTTAGTCAACGATAATTATACATAGGAATACATAATATATAAATACTGGAATATATTAATAAACACCCAAACCCGGAAATACGAACATTTATGTTTATCACACAAATGTTTGTCCCCGTCGGAGATCGAATCCGAGCCCGATTGCGTAGTCAGTGTAGCTAACCACTCGACCAACGGGGCGGTTGTAAGATACGATCACAGAATATGATATGCTGCAATAAAAAAGGACGAAGTGAGCCTAAGAAATGAAGGATAAGTAAGGAGAATCATGTCCGTGCCTGGAGCCGGAATAAGTAAATACATTCACCCCGAGGACTAAAGATTACCCACCGCTAATACAGTCTATACATATAATAAAATCGTAGGAAAGTCAAAACTGTACATTGAATTTTTTTTTAAAGAATACTTGGGGCGTAATCTACAATCGATATCGAAGACAAAAATATAGTTTTTAGAATTTTTGTCTGTTTGTCTGTATGTTAATCCGGGGTAAACTCAAAAAGTACTGCATGGATTTACTTCAAATTTTGCATGAATATTACTGACAGGTCGGGTCAACGTATAGGCTACATATTATCACGCTATCACCTATAGGGGAGGAGCAGTGCGGAGTAAACGAAGTCCGCGAGGACGAAGTCGTGGGCAACAGCTAGTATTAAATATTTTTATCTTTCCACTACTTAAGGAGCACCTTTAGGGAAGTTTACTGATTTTAAAATAAAAGTCCTGGGGTTACCTGCATAGTTCCTGTGGGATTTCGTAGATAAAAACTATACCATATCCTTTCTCGGGTCTTAAACTATCTTGGTACCAAATTTTATCTAAATCGGTTTAGTGGATTACACATGACGAAGAGACAGACAGACAGACAGGGTTACTTTTGCATTTATAATATTAGTATGGATTATATTTCTGCACTCCTCCTTAAGGCGAAGTATTTCGACGCGCGTCAATTCTATAGAAAATGGGTGGCGCGGTATGTTCTGAAACCGCAGGGAAACGTGTTAATTGTCGGATAAATAAATATAAGACATCAGCTGAAAACTAAAATTTGGCACATTCTTTTTTGTATTTACAACTAAATATCACCATATAAAAATCATGTGGAAGATTAGAAATATTATTAACAAATTATTTGTTTTAGAGATTTTTTAGCCTGTTTCCGGAATTTTATATGATCGAGTAAAGTACATTCTATCATGTAATGAGTTAGCACATACTTTAGATAATATCTTCAGGTATATCTTGTAATTTTTGTAAAATTGTTATTTAACAATGAATACAAAAAAACGTGATTTAACAAACCAGTTTTTTCCCGTTTGTCGCGATGCCTCGCCTTAATATAAACTTTAACTGTGCTAAATTTCATATATATAAGGCGTACAAAGCTTTATAAAGCCTATTCATACGTGTATTACATCACGGTATTACAATTGCTTTACACAGAAAATTTATATAAATTAAATGTAATCTATGACGGCAATTTATTCAAGTATTAATTAATTATTATTAAACTGTATCGAAGTTATTTCCTCTATAAATAATTACATAGACACTTTTATAGATTTACGTCAGTTACATTAATCAAGTTAGCGAGAGTTGGATTAGCGTTCATATAAATTATTACTGAACAGATAATACGTAATTATGTAATAATAGATTGTTGTAACTTAATATAGTTTACATTATATAATGTTGTTGCTTGATATACATTTATTTTTAATTATTATATTTTTTCCACAAGTATTTGCTATTTTTCATCGCTTAGACGATTAAGGTTTCATTACTTTTGAAATAATTAGAACCAGATCAATTTAAATCCTTATTAAATCGAATTACCATTTTTAATTAAATTGAAAAATACTCTATTCTGCATTTCATAGCTTTTTTATATTATAAGATAGCAAACAAGCAGATGGGTCCCCTGATGGAAAGAGTCAACCATCGCCTATAGACACCAAAGGCGTTAATGGTGCGTTGCTATCTTGTGGCGAAGTCTAAAGCCACATGCATAAGTTTACCGGCTACCTTACCCTCCAAACCTGAACACGACAGTGACAAGCACTGACGCTATTGCGGCAGGAATAGGTAAGGCGTTGGTACCTGACCCGGGCGAGACAACCTAGTAGTCACGATGGGAGTGACTTGTAAAGCCAATCGGTCGCCTTTTACGGTCTGCCTGGCAAACAACAGTTGGTCTGTTCTTCAAAGGAGCCCGGGACCAAGACGTCATTCCATCATTATTGAAATTTTAATCATTGGAAACCGTACCACTATCTTATCTAACTTAATATATTATCCTGGTAGTAATTACTTTTCTATTGACAATAATCATTTGTTAATCCAGTAGATAAGACTTACAGTTATGATATTAACACAGATTAAAGAGATTTAATAAAATCCTTGAATTAAATAAAACAGTAATAAAATCTGAATGGAGCGTTGGGAGGATACTTTATAGCACAGTTTAAGTCAAGTGTGCTTGCCCGTCTAGCTCAGCATAATTATATGCGTAATTCTATGTAAGAGCTGGGTATGTCACAAAGGGCATGAAAGTACAATCAATGCGAATATACAGTAGCGAGATGAGATCGCTACGGAAAATATGTGGCGGAACACTCGCGGACCGGATTCATTTTACTGAAAAAAGAATATGCCTAAAAGAAAATTTCTAAAAATAAGAAATGACATGCTCTGATGGTTCAGAAATATAATATTAACGGGACAAATTACACTTACAAATCTAACCCCAAAGTAAGCAAATTATTTGCTTGTGTTATGGGTGTTAGTCAACGATACTAATATATAGAAATACATATATAAATACAATATAGAAATAATTAGGACGAGCGAAGCGAGCCCTACACTAGGCCACTTTCTATGCACTTTTGTGGTACATTATACTGAAAAATTATCCGACTTTTAGGTTTGGCTTCGACGTAGTAATTTAAATTCATGTCTAGATATGTTATCAACCATAAAAATACCATTTTACAGACCTTAAAAAAATAGAAGATACAATTTGTATTAAAATCTTATTACTACTAACGATATCTATTATAAAACTAACGAGTTAAAATCGATAGAAGATACGTTTTGTATTAGAATCTTATTTCTAGTAACGCCATCTATTATAAAACTAACGAGTTAAAATTGATTGAGGGTAGGCGCCTCCAAATTTTGAGTCATAACTTTTTCTAGATTAGTGATACAAAAAATAAGTAAGCAAATTGTAACTAATAATACAGATTATGTTAAAATTTAAATCTTGCCATCTTGATGTATTGTGAGTTGTAATTTATAATTATGCAATTCTGAAGACAATTTTTACCTTGCGCTGCTCTTCTGTAGCACCTTGTCCGCCCAGTTGGTTGAGTGGTTAGCAACCCTGACTACGCAATCGACGGGGCTCGGGTTCGATATTCTTGTATTTATATATGTACTTCTATGTATTAGTATAGTGGACTAACGCCCATAGCACAAGCAAATAATTTGCTTACTTTTGGGACAGATCAGTAAGTCTAATTTGTCCCGTGAAAAAAAATAATAAAAAAACTCGGTTTCAACTTTTCCAGCAATTAGGTACCTGAGCATTTTTTGCTACTCACTATTTTCAGTCGACTACCCAAAAAGGAGGAGGTTCCTATTTGGTCGGAATCTTTTTTAAGTATGTTCATTGATTATTCGAAGACGCCTGAACCGATAAGGATTTTTTTTGTTTCAGTGAGTACCTAGATACTTCTCAGGTTATTTAATTTTAATTTGACGAAGATCTGATGCAGAGTACGGGAGATACTGGAAGTAGGAAATCAACTGTTTGCAAGATTTCTGCGTTTAAATTGTCTCATATTTGTATAGTATTATTAGAACAATTTTAAATAACATGTTTAAAAATATTTTTAAAAAGTTTTAAAACTTTACGCAGGAAATTTTAATTATTAACCGCGATTTTAAAAATTGAGATTTCATCAGATCTCCATGGTTTGATATTCTTGAAACGTGATTATATTTTTTCAATGACATAAGTACGTATATATCTGTATGTGCGCACGTGATTAAATCTCTCACAGATTTTAAACGGCCTGGCTGATCGAAAAACGGTTTGCGGTGAATCATCCGGTTTTTTATTAATGATTTTTGAACTTATTAAGAGACTACTTCACAAAATACTTTTCTTTATATTTGACTGGCGGCGCGCGGTCATCGGGCCCTTATATAAAGGCAAGGGTTCACGTATAGACTGAAATAGCTATAGGGCCATCAGTTTGATCAGCTTAGCATCGAAGGTGTATAGTAAAACATGGAAAGGAGAATGCAAGGGAAGTCCGAAAGAAAGTTGTGTTAGGCACAAGGGGATTTTAGGTCTAGAGCAGGGATGTGTGCGGGGAACAGAGTGAATAGAGTGTAAGAGAGATTACTTAAAAGCCCAGTCTTAAGTCAGGGTGCCCGTCTTGCCCTGCATAATCATGTGCCTATCCCAACGATATTGTATGAAAGTGATATTGTACGATAATCAACGCAGTCGATGAAACAAATAGCTATGAAAAATATGTCGCGTAACTCTCGCGGATCGGGTTCGTAATGTTGAAGTGAGAGAGAAGTTGTGTTTGAAAGAAAGTGTTGGTGTAAAGATGAGAAAGGGCATGCTCCGTTGGTTCGGACATGTAGAAAGAATGGTAGGTGAAAGATTAACATAACAGATGTACAATGCGAGAGATGAAATACTTTATTATTTATTTTTCTATACGTTAAAAGATTATAGACTTTATTATTATAAATAAAGTCTATATAGTAAAAGATGTAATTCTCATAAAAATACTTTTCTAACTATATTACTAGATAGTATGGCTTTGCGAGCCCTTACAAAGCTCTGCCTTTTGCTAGTGGTAGATGAAATGTTAACAAAACAGATGTGCACTGCGAATAAGGAAAGATATACGAGCTCGTAGCTAGCGAGGAAGACCAAGATTGACATACCATGAGCAGTTTGATCGGGTGCTGTCCAAAAATGGTGTCAAGAGTCTTCGCTTGCATGTTTATATGAAGAGAGTAATGAAGCAAGACAAATACGCTAAGATCGTGACACTTGGCACTCGGTTCTCTCTGCCAATCCCTTGTCAATCTGGCGTGAAGCTATGTATGTGTTAATAAAGTCTTATAGTTTATCCATTACTTTCCCATCGTATTTATCGATACAATGTTAAGTTGGATTGTATGCCAAGGCTGTTGTAACGCAAATAGAATAATTACAGTTTCTAATCAGTTTGGATGCGGGATTAGGTATTTAACTATGGTTTCCTAGTTCTAGATAAACGTTTATTGAATTAATGAATATTTTTATTAGAAAAAATAAATGAGAGAATGTTTTTGTTGATCAAAATAAATGACCACTTATGCATATATTATGGTAGTCGAGGAGCCTAAGAGGGGATTTTGGGATTTACTCGAGCGAGTATAATTAATAACGTAGGGAGGTACCTCGCATACATTTAGAGGCGTAACTAGAGTAGAAACTATATACTATACTAGCTGTTGCCTGCGACTTCGTTCGCGCAGACTTCGTTTACTCCGCACTGCTCCCCGTAGGTGATAGCGTGATAATATGTAGCCTATATGTTGACCCGACCTGTTAGTAATATTCATGCAACATTTGAAGTAAATCCATGCATTCGTGTCCACTGAGAATGTCAGATATATTGTAGTTTCTTATGATGAATCACGATATGGAGATAACAAGATCTAAAATATTTATTTTAAAAGATAAGGATTAATTATATTTTAAGATATAATTTCGGCGAAATAGACATTAAACCACGTGGCGGTAAACGCTAATCTGAGTGTTACGTCACACCGTGGTAAAACGTAATATTGTTTTTGACACTTTAATAGAAACCACAGAGTGTGTAATGTATGTATGATCACAGTAGATGTCATTTAAGACGCCATGACAGTTCAGAGCGTTTTCGCGATAAATTTTAATTTTAATTTTAAAACGCGAAATATTAGAATTGTACGATATGATCTATATTAATATTATAAATGCGAAAATTTGGATGTTTGGATGGATGTTTGTTAATCAATCACGCAAAAACTACTGAACGGATTTGAATGAAATTTGGTACACAGGTAGATAATAGCCTGGAATAGCACATAGGCTAATTTTTATCCCGGAAAAATTAGTTGATCCCGTGGGATTTGCCAAAATCTTGTATAATGCAGCGGGCTGCACGCTGCAGCTAGTTTAAGAAATAAGGGCGGCTTGCACCAAAATGCTTAAATCATTTTAAGTCACTAAATACGTTTAAAGTGACAGCATTTAAGGCGTTTATATATTTGCTAAACATGTTTAAGGGACTAAATGCATTTAAGCATTTTCGTGCAAGCCGTCCTAAGTAATTTTTTGGTTGATAAACCTACTAATGTAAAGTGATAGTTTTTCAAATTTAGTCAACTATTATATTAGATTCTGAACAATTTTATACAGGTTGACTGGTAAAAGTACATACTGAATTGTATGCACTTTTGACCAAATTATTCAATTAAATGTTTAGTACGGACATCTGCGCACGGCAGATAGGTCATTGTTTACATACTGAGATTTACTGATTTCGCTACTAGACTCATTAGTACGATGGGCGTAGGCTTGACCTCTGCGGAGCTACTCCTTAGCAGTGATTAAATTGGTAACCGTGCTCGGTGTAATTAATCTTCTCTTCTTAAACTTAAACTAAACTTAAACAATAGGGACCAACACTTCCCCGTGTTAGTCCCGGGCTCCTTTGAAGAATAGGCCAACTGCCGTTCTGCCAGGCAGGTCGTAAAAGGCGACTGAGTGGCTATTTGCGTCACTACCATCGTGACTACTAGGTGGTAGAGTTCTGCATCGGCTCGACCGGGTCTGATACCACCGCCTTACCTATTCCTGTCGCAATAGCGTCCGTGCTGGTCACTGTTGTGTTCCGGTTTGGAGGGTAAGGTAGCTGGTAAACTTATGCATGTGGCATTAGACCTCGCCACAAGATAGCAACGCACCATTATCATCTTTGGTGTCTATTGGCGATGGTTGACTCTTTCCATCAGGAGACCCATCTGCTTGTTTGCTATCTTATGATATAAAAAAAAACAATACTACACATTCTGCGAATTCAATTTTTCAATCAATTGAAACACCAAAGAGGTATTACAGTACAATGTGCGGCAACCATACCACTTTCTGTTCTTCACATCAATTCGGAGTTATGATAAACCCAGGCCAGACGTTGTCGGGTATCGTAGGATGCAATGAAGCAGATGGCTATTCTAATGGAAAGCGGGCCGTTTCTTAGAAACACCAAAGATGTTAATGGTGCGTTGGCGAAGATGTAATGCCAACATACAATACAATAAATATCCGGATTAGAGCTTCAATAATATTGTATAGGGCTCAATTGCAATTTCCCGCTCTGCGTTCCAATGGGAACCTAGTTCCAATAAGAAATTGCACCTCAATTTCATCTGCAATAATACTATCGGAGTCTGCTTTGATAAAAAAATTTGAATATGCTAAATATGAAAAATAATCCGCGCAAAATCCAAATAAAGCATCCAAGTATTATCGCTAGAAATAGGCGATAATCATTAGTCAGTAAAATATGGCGATGGACATTACAACCTTTCAGGCCAACCGATAACCAGTGAATCGTGGTGAACTGGAAAGTCTATAAACGTTCGGTTCATTCTGCCTATCTCGCGGGAAACGGTGTGATAATATTTTTTTTTAAATAATATTTACAAATAACTGTCATGAGGACAAAATGTATAAATTGATGAAATCCCAAAGTAAGCAAATTATTTTTTTGTAATATGGGAGTCAATCAACGATATAATTATATTTAATAGCATTGGCATTGGTGCTTGGTCGGTTCCGGTTTGGAGGGTAAGGTAGCCGGTAAACTTATGCATGTGGCATTATAGCTTGGATAGCAACGCACCTTTAACATTTTAGATCTTTAGGCGACAGTTGTCTCTTCCCATTAGGAGAGATATCTGCTTGTTGTTTAATATAAAAAATAATCGATTTGCAATATTAATGTTGGCTTAGAAGAATAATATCTCAGGAGATTAATTGTTATGTAACTAGGGTTATATAACAAGGATAACGTTGGAACGTGTCCTGATTAAAAACTAAATGGCATCTAGCGCGTTGCTGTCACGAAAATCCACTTCCAAATACATTTATGCCAGGTTTCTATAATTAACGATTCGTTATTCGGAGCCATAATCATTAGCAACCAATTTATACCCGGTTCTTATATCAAACGATTCGTTCTAGTTACAATCAGTAACATTTTCGACAAGGCGTAACCTGCAGTTGTTCCTTTAATGGCAAATTACCAAATATCTAAATATTATTAAGTTGTGGATTACTTCGTTATTATTAAATTGGTTATTATTTATTTTGCATTGGTTAATATTTATTTAAGCACATCGATATATGTACAAAATCTTTTCCAACCCTATTTTTGTGCAAATAAAGTATTTGTATTTGTTTACTATTGGTAACTGCTCCGAATGAAGGATCATTGATCACGGGAACCCGGCATTAACGTATCACACTATTCCACAAGTTTTACCATTTGATAATTTGACATTCATAGGAACAAGTTAGCTTGCACCTCGTAGAAAATCTTACTACTCGTAATTAGTAAGAAACCAGGCATTACTGGTACGACAATGACAAGCAATGACACCAACGGCAAGGAAAAATAAGGCCGCGGTACCAATACAACATCCGGGAGAAAAATTATACTTGTGGCATTTCAACGCGCTAACGGCATATTACTATTAACATCTCTGGTGTCTATAGCCAATGGTTTTCTTTTTCTATCTCAAGAATTATCAGACTGTTTTCTATCCTGTTAATTTTTTATAAGATAGCAAGTAAGCAGATGTCTCTCCTAATGGAAAGAGACAATCACATATAAACCAAAGATGTTAATTGTGCATTGCTATCCTTGTTGCGGGGTGTTAACACCACATGCATAAGTTCACCACGCTACCTTACCCTCCGAGCCGGAACACGACAGTAACAAACAATAACGCTATTGCGACAGGAATAGTTAAGACTGTGATACCAGGCATGTGCAGGACAATGCATAACTCTACCACCTAGTGGCCAGAATGGTAGTGACTCGCATAGCCAAACGAACTGCCTCGCAGGATTGAAGATGGTCTATCTTTCAAAAAGGGTCCGGCTCAACGCGGAGTAAAATATAAATAAATGTAAAATAACCGTTCCCAAATGTTATGTTATCTAAACCCGACTTCGAAGAACAACCGGTTGTTGTGTTGAAGCGCACGAGTCAAATTATTTGTAAACACATCCATTAATAAGGAACTGGGCGTTTTGCTTCGCTGCCGACGTAACAATGAAAATGTGATAATTACCATCGCTTACCGTCCGACTACGTGGCATGTCGCAATTATCATAATGTACAGTCCTTAGCAAAAATATTGTCAAGTGTAAACTACAACTAGGTGTCACAGCATTTATTTTGAAACATCATATTAATTAGAAAATATATTCTTTATGTTTTATTTAAAATTTTCTTTTCGACTGTCTAAAAAGGAGGAGGGGTGTACAAAATTTTCGATTCTTCATATTTTTAGCTGAAAATGATTACCGTCTTTTTATTGTATCAAAGAAGGAATAAATCACACGTAGGTCTTATTGCGTTATGCCTCTTGCACTTACATGTATCGTCCCGAAGAGATTAGCGCGCTAAGGCACACGCAGTCCGGAATGTATTCGACAATATTCGGTCACATCTGCATTTATCGTGTCATTGCACGAAGCTTTGTGGCGATAGACGCAAGTGCGGCCGAGGCATTAGTGTACAAACAAACTTCTAGCTTTGGATATCACCTTCGATGTTCCATTCGATCTTCTTTTTAAATTTTGTTGCATTGGTATATACCGTGAAGTATTAGGTAAAGGGGGAGGCAACACTCTGAGTAATCACTTGAAACATATACTTACGTTATATCTCAGTCTATGAGGTCTCACCATCTCTTTTCATACAACTGTATCAGAAAGGGAGGGTAAAACCGCAGAAGATGACAGCAGTATCTAAAGTTGTGTTTCAAGTAGGTATTAGAAGTGTTGCCTTCAGATATAATGCAGCTTCATGGTATATACTTGTGTATATACCATGAAGCTGCAATAATAATAATAAGTTAAGAATAAGTATTTTTTAGAAATTTTTTCTTGTCCAAGACACGATATTTGCCTGGTTATACGTGAATAAATATTTTTTATATGCAAAACTTTAGGTAAATATTCCCACCTAACTGTACACATCCTCATAATGCCGTCAACGTTTGATTAGCACCATACCGATTATTCAATACGCTCTTATGCGCCGTTTTTTATCGGGAGTCTTTATGTAATACCTAAATACCTAAATACCGAGGCAGCACGTTTGACTGATAGCAAGTGGGTCATCACTCATCAGTGATGCAAGACATGACTCAAGTGATATTTATGTTAATTTAATTATAATTAAGTGACTTTGCCTTTTGTGTGCCAATGAATGAATTAACGCTTCTAGACCTTATCTACACAAAGAACACTTGTATTACACTAATATAATAAACTAACTTGTCCCGTGATTTCGTTCACGTGAAAAACTTCTAAAATAAAAGTATCCTAAGTTATTCCTTACTAGCTGTTGTCCACGACATCGTCCGCGCGGAATTCGTTTACTCCGCATAGCACCTCCCCGGTAGGTGATAGCGTGATAATATGTAGCCTATATGTTGACCCGACCTGTAAGTAATATTCATGCAAAATTTGAAGTAAATCCATGCAGTACTTTTTGAGTTTACCCCGGACATACATACAGACAAACAGACAAACAGACATACAGACATACAGACAAACAGACAAACAGATAAACGGACAAACGGACAAACGGACAAACAGACAAACAGACATACAAACAAACAGACAAAAATTCTAAAAACTATATTTTTGGCATCTATATCGATAGTAGAACACGCCCTAAGCATTCTTTTAAAAAAATATTCGATGTACAGTTTTGACTTTCCTACGATTTTATTATATGTATAGATTATATCAAATATCTGCCAGTGAAATCCCGTCAAAATCGGTGCAGCCGTTTCAGAGATTAGCCGTAACAAACTGTCGGACAGACAATGATTTTAAAAATATTATTTTGGTATAAGTACCGCGTATCCATCCATATGCATTTAGTAAAAAGCGGTAATTTTAATATTACAAACAAACACTCCAATTTTGTTTATGTGTTTTGAACAGTTAGCCGTTGCATGTAGCTTCGCTCCAGTGTAGCTTATTTTTCTTATTTGTAGTATTCTTTCTTATATAATGTAGGTTTATTTTTCTATCTCTTGGAAAAAAAATCATCAAAATGTTTACGTGTTTTATGTGCTCATAAAATAAAAAAACCGGAACCGATAACTTCACGTACTCCGGTGTCCAGCAGGCGCAAAGATGTTAACACAACACCGCCAGATCCCGAGCTGCTACTGAGATTTAAATTTTTGTGGAAAACCTCGAATAAGCCTTAATAGCACTTTTGCCCTACCTGGAGCTCATTTTTTATATCAGGATAGCAAACAAGCAGATGACTCCCCTGATAGAAAGAGACAAACATCGCATATAGACACTAAAGATGTTAATTGTACGTTGACATTTGTGTGGCGAGGTCTTAATGCTACATGCCTAAGTTTAACGGTTACCTTTACTTCCTACCGGAACACGACAATACAACACTCAAGGGCGGATCTAGGGTGCTCATGAGGCTCATGACTCCCCCTAGGCAAGGGTCTAGGTAAGGACTTTTTAGGATTAGGTAAGGATTAGAGCCTACCTTGACTGAACCTAAAATATGTGACCCCGCTTCTCAATCGAAGGCTGGATCCATCCTTGGCAGCACTGACATTATTGTGACAGGGATGAATAGGCTTCAAACGGGTCCCGGACATTATAATTCATAGCAATATACTCGTAATAACGCTATTGCGGCAGGAATAGGTGAGGTGGTGATACCAGTCCCGAGCAAGACAATGCAGAACTCTACCACCTAGTAGCCATGATGGCAATTACTCGCATAGCTAATCGTTCGCCTCTTACAAACTGCCTGGCGGAACGGCAAATGGTATATTCTTTAAGGAGGGTCCGAACCAATACTGCCCGTATTGGTTAAATCATAATCTGAGACTAAAGCAGTTGATTAGGCAACACTGGTATACTCCTAAATGCCTTAGAAATTATTCAGTAATAGATTGTGACCGCAAAGTACTCGTAATCAGAGGCACTAGGCCACAAACCTCTTTGGTAATGAGGAAATTGCTACTATTATGTAAGACTGCGTTCAGCGTTAATACAAGCACACACTCAAAGAGGCATTCATCCATACTATTCCATATCCACCACATATAGAAAGTATACTATCCATACTTCCAACCATCTATGTCTACGTAACAACCTAAATAAGGTGGTAAATAAAGATATTATTATTCTCTTCATTGAATGTTTTAGGGTTCCGAAGTTCTTTTAGGAAACCTTATAGTGTCACTATGTCCGTCCGTCTGTCCGCAGTCTAGCTCAGAGATCCCTAGTAATAGGAAGCTGTAATTTGGCGTGAATATACGTATTAGTCACGGCAACGAAGTGGTAACATAAAATCTTGAAAAATATTTTTTTAAGGTGTAAAGTAAACGTGTAAAGTGGGGATGATATTTTTTTTCTCGTATAGCCTATAGTGTGGGATATCGTTATAGAGAAAAACCTTAAAAACAACAAAGAAAAATATCGACACGCGGGATTTGAACCTGCGACCACCTCCCTAAAGCCGGGACGCTCTTCCATTCTCTTCCTCTCGTCCCGGCTTTAGGGAGGTGGTCGCAGGTTCAAATCCCGCGTGTCGATATTTTTCTTTGTTGTTTTTAAGGTTTTTCCAGTTTTCCAAGCACGGGGTGAGTGCTATAACACAAAAATAATCGTTACAGGGGCTTAAAAATTTGTAGCTTTGTAAAAACAATTTTGTGTTTAAGGGACTTGTTTGTGGAATAAGCTTCAAATAGTTAATTTTTGTTAGACCCAATTGTCCCCCCCTCTCTCTCAGCTAAACGGTTTGTTTAGGGGGTGGAAAAAATTCACGGTAGTAGTAAATACAATGAAGTTAGAATGAAAACTATCACAGCTTAGAAGGCTTATTATAGCCGACCAACCTATAAAATGAATTTGGATAGGTTTTAATAGGCGTTGCATACTATAAACATTTACATAGGTTAAATGTTCATAGTATGAAATTAAAATTCCTCTTCTTAGTCCGCATTATTGTGATGGGCAACTTCATGACCCCACATTGCTTGTTGCCTGACACGCACTATACCAATTGTTTCTTACTGATCTTCCGGCGGTGGTCAGGGTAACAAAGGAAGAAACCTCCTCACAATTCGTGCCGTTTCTAGCACTGCCGCCTTCTGTATCTGAACCTTAATCTAGAATTGTAGAGTGAGCCTCATTAGATGTTGGCTGAGACTCTTCGCTACAAGACCACAGAATTTTCAGAAACGACTATCGGGACAATCATTACAAACCACATCTCACGTGCCATCTCCGTGCCTCGGATGAGCACGTAAAGCTGTCGGTCCCGGTTATCGCTAGTATTAAGTGGTAATCGTTATCAAGTCAGTAAAATTCTCCTGTGTTGGTCGGAGCTCCCTTTGAAGAATAAACCATCTGCCGTTTTGCCAGGCACTTCCTAAAAGGCGAATGATTGGCTATGCAAGTCATTACCATCGTATCTACTAGATTGTAAGGTTTCGCATTGCCTCGCCTAGGTCTGGTACCACCACCGTACCTATTCCTGCCGCAATAGCGTCAGTTCCTATCGCTGTCCTGTTCCGGTTGGAGGGTAAGGTAGCCGGTAAATTTATGCATGTGGCAATAAAACCCCGCCACAAGCATAGCCACGAGCCATTAGCATATTTGTTGTCTATATTTATTGAAAGAAATCAATATTCTAACTGTTATATCCCAATATATATTTGAGAACTTGATGAACGTTCGTAATGTAAAAATATTTGCTTGTTTAAAAAAAGATAGTGACGTACAAGCTCTTTCAATACAAGGAACAAAAACAGTCTTGTTGTGCATGCATCTCGTCTCCACAGAATAATTAACTCTTTTATGGGGCAATAAATACGCTTTTACAATAAACTTCCCGAAACTATAAGAGATCTACCAGTCAATAAATTTAAAAAATGTGTTAAAAAAACTGTGTAAAAAAAGGATATTATAAAATCTCAGATTATTTAGAAGACAAAAAAGCCTGGGATTAATTGCTCCTCATACCGATCTCATATATATTTTTGTACTATTGTGATATTGTAAAAAAATAGATGATATGAAAAAAAAAGACATGCCCGCTGAGTTTCTCACGCCGGATCCTCTAAGTATGTGGCCGCGTTTCCGATCCGGTAGTAATTTAAAAATACGTTGACGTGTCAAAATAATTTAAAAAGTTTTATTGAATAAAGTATTTACTTCTGATTTCTGATTTCTGATAAGCGATGGTTGTCTCTTTCCATCAGGAGAGCCATCTGCTTGTTTGCAATCTTATAAAAAAAATGCGGCGACTACCACTAGTCTCATCAATCGACGAACCACTGAATCATGAGCTGCAAAGCATATAGGTAGATGTTCGGTTCACTCTGCCTATCGCACTACAGAACCGGCGTGATGGAACTTTATATCAATAAAATATCCGTTGATGCGTTGGTGATAGGGTTGCCCACCCGTACTTTATTATAAAGTATTGTACTTTATTTTAGATAAACGTGTTGTATAGGTACTTTTTGAAGGCAATAAAATACGTGAAAATACTTAATTCTATAATTTCACTTTAAAAAAAATTAAATTTAAAGCAATAAAAAACTTAGTCCTGTTTTGTGTAACAGAAATGGAACTGAACACTTTTAAATATAACCTAAAATGTATTTCTATATTACTTCAGTCTACTTGATAAAATATCAATTATATCAAAATAATAATGACATTGGTTATACACAAAACTATCATTTAAGTAGATATAAAGTTTTCTTTTCTTTGAGGTATATTTAGTGACGGACGAATGAAAAACAAAGTCTCGAAACTTAACTAGTGAAAAGCCTTGTTAGATAAGTATATTTGTTAGATACTAGAAGCAACAAAAATATTTATGGAAAAACGAATGCGCAACTAATTTATATTTTATTTTTTAATCTTCTACTTTATATTAAACCTTATAAAAAGAAATACACTCTATTTTTTCAAAATAAAAGGTGGCAACCCTAGGTGACGATCTCATAAAAAATATATAAAACGTAATTTCAAGTGTTCATTGACGTCACAGCCTTATGGTTTATATCAATATAAATACCAGAAACTTATTAACTAAACTAGGACTGAACGTAATTTATTCAAGGTATTGATATGGGCTCATTTCGAAATGTAAATCTTTCTTTTTTCCTACTAATTCGGTAATTTAACCGGTTGATCATGTTACTAATTAGTAGACTTTCACAACCTCGTAAGCCTTTTTTGGCCGGATCGGGTTTGGTACCACCTTGATCCTTTCCTGCCATAACTACATTAGTGCTTGTCACTAACGTGTAATTGTTTGTTTTCTTAATAAAATTAATTTATAGTTAAAATTTTTAAATAAAATATTAATTATCTATACAACACTTAATTAAATAATTGATCTCTAAAAGGAAATTTTAGGCATACCTACCTTTTAATTATCTCCATAAAGGTTATCCTTCGCATATCATTGAATCAAACTTCACTAATTAAAAACAACAGACTGTATCTTTAAACAAAAAAAGAAAACACTCATAACCGCTGATCACAATTACGCGCCTAAGCGTCATTTACGAATTACGTCACAGTTTTCACTCTCGTTCGTAAATTAAATTTTCGCACGCCAATATGTTTTTTTTAAATAATTGTAAACGTCTGCGAAAGCAGGCACCAGTTTATCGAATGTCCAGCCTGAGAAAAGTAGAGGCAGTCACATGAAAATAACAATAGTCTGTCTGTGTACAAGTATCAATTCAATATTGTGACCCAACACGCCAGTTTGTAAGCAGCAGTCTTGGGTCAAAGTGCAATAGATAAGAGCGAAAGTAACAGAATTCTACCGCGTATTTGCTTTAGATTTATTGCAGTTTATTAGTTCATCAGTAGGGGGATCAGTTTTTAGTTAGTATAAGAACGACCATAAACGACACGTGTCTTGAATACATGGAACACATTACCGCAAGAAATAAGTAAAGCAACCTCAGACAATGCATTTAAGTACCATTTTAATAAATGGGAACACTGGCACAAAGATATAGATGTAGAGTATCAGCCAAGGGCTACTTGTCAAATAATAAATAGTAATAATAATAAAGGAAGATTAATATATCTGATATTAATGAATAATATTAATGAATGAATAGTCACTCACTTTATTTTACATTTTTTATGTAATGTTTTCATTACATCATTGTAACGATGACATTTTTATATAATTACTAGCTGATCCGGCAAACGTTGTTCTGCCTTTTTAAGTACTCTTATTTTTTCTATATTTTCTCACCTTCTAAACCTTCTCTGGACTTCAAAAATTAATTCAAAACCAAAATTAGCCAAATCGGTTCAGCCGTTTTCGAGGTTTAGCGAGACTAACGAACAGCAATTGATTTTTATATTTATAGATCATCACGAAGGTTCCTCTATTCTAGAATGCAAGAAGTGGAAGGACAGGTTCTTAGGCTGTTGGCACACCACCGTCAGAAAACGGTTTATTACTGATGGTTTTTCGGAAATCGAACCCGTCATGATCCCAGTCAAAAAACTAAAAACTACATCTTGAGGCATATTCTCTTCGCATATTGTCGCTTCTAGACACCCAGTGTCCCCCAGTAAATAAGACAGTTTCAATCCAACTTCAATTTTACCCAAAGCAGATTTGCATTACTTTCAATTCTGGTTTTAGCCCCTTTAAAAGTCCCTTAGCCTCCAAAGGTTTTCTTACTGGTTGCTTACTACATTGCTTACATTTATGTGTTGCTTTCTACATTACTTACATTTATGTGTTGCTTTCTTTATGACACATTTCCTTTTCATCGATTGTGGTTTGTACTACGATTCTAAAAAAGTTTCCCTTCAAAAATGAAGTAAGAACTCAGAACAACGAAACACATCGTTGTGTGTGTAAAAAATACTGCAGCACTAATTTTCAATAGCTAACATACTTCCTCCGCCATTTTTAACAAAACATTACAATTTAAGTATTGTATTAAAGAGAAAGTATTCGGATATTTTGACACTTCGCCGCAATGATCAACGACTTTGCAATCAGGTCAGTTGTAGACACGCCATGAGCCTGAATAGGGTTGCCAGATCCTAAAGCCGAAAAACCCGACTGCCCAATCTGTTTAGGGTCAGCGCAAACCAGACCAGAGAAGAGCACAGTATTTTCTGAAAACACAGAAATGTTGACCTTTTTTGTATATTATTTATTGTATATATATTTTGTATGTATATATATATATATATATATATATATATATATATATATATATATATAAACATGCAAATTGCTCTACTGATGAAAAAAGACAAACATCGGTAATGAGCGCCGAAGATGTTAACAAAAATGTTGCTATCCTTAGTGGCAGGGTTGGAATGATACACGCATAAGTTTACCGGCTACCTTACCCTCAAAACCGTAACACGAATTACAAGTAACAAGAAACCAGGACCCGCTCAAAACGTTGCAGAACTCAAAGTACTTTCTGAAAACACAGAAATATTGACCTGTCATATATGTCATAGGATATCAAAGAATCGGATGAGACTCTACATATAAAAAGAGATAACCATCGCTTATAAACACCAAAGATGATAGTAAATAAGATACTATCCAAGAAGCAGGGATGTAATGCTACATACGTAAGCTTACCCATCAAACCGAAACTCGACAACGATAAGCATTGATGCTATTGTGGCAAGCATATGTAAGACAGCGACACCAAGCCCGGTCGATACGTTTTAAAAACTATACCACCTAGGCAGTGGTCACATTGTAAGACGTATTAGTTTTCTCTCGCCTTTTACTAGATGCCTAGCAGAAAGTTTAGATGTTCTTCAAAAAACCCTTTTTGGATCAACAAGGTGGCTTATGGCTATTGACGTATTATAGTGTACCTCAAAACACGACACTTGATCACGTGGTCGCGTCGTCAATCTCAAGGATAAAAATAATGTTTCAGAAAATACACTCTTCTACTTTTAGTGTGCGCTGGTCCTCACTTGTATATATTCACATCCAAAAGTCCAACATCCTCCAAACACCAGTGACTGTTAATGTATTAAGGAGGATTTACCAGCGAATCGAGAACAGCTCACAAATCTCTTGAAACTCGCGCGCGAATCTCTGACCAGAAAACATACGACCGAATCTTGTATAGTTTATTTGGTCAGGCAAAAGAAAACCGGACACCGACGGGGTTTGTCCAGACATCTGACAAGTGGCAGCCCTATTTGTGAACGTTGATTTAGGGTAAATACAAAAAATTATGTCAAGGAAAATTTACACGCAATTCTTGGAATTTCCGGTTCTAAATATAGTACTACTTTTCGTGAATGAATGAACATTTTTTTTAAGTATCTGTATATAATAAAATCGTAGAAAGGTCAAAACTGTACATTGAATATTTTTTTAAAAGAATACTTGGGGCGTGATCTACAATCGATATCGAAGCCCAAAATATAGTTTTTAGAATATTTGTCTGTTTGTCTGTATGTATGTCCGGGGTAAACTCAAAAAGTACTGCATGGATTTACTTCAAATTTTGCATGAATATTACTAACAGGTCGGGTCAACATATAGGCTACATATTATCACGCTATCACCTACGGGGCAAGAGCAGTGCGGAGTAAACGAAGTCCGCGCGGACGAAGTCGCTGGCAACAGTTAGTTATTGAATATAGCATAAAGTATTATTGAATATAATATAGTACGTACTGCTTTTCGTGAATGAATGGATATTTTTTTTATTTTTAAAGTATTATTAAATACTTTTTAATTACCGACGTAATATTCTATCACAGCCACAAAGATTAACTTACTACGTAGGTACGTTAGTACCTATAAGTCTTTATTATGTGGTGAACATACAAAGACAAATATTTTAGAAATATTAATACCGAGTTCCTATAATCAACGATCTGTCATTCGTAGTAGTAATATTTAGCGACCAATCTAATAATAACGAGGCATATTTACGTAATAAAAATACTGTTCCATGGTTTCTAGGACTATTTTTTTATATCATAAGTTGACAAACAAGCAGATGGCTCTCCTTATAAAAAGAGAAACCATCGTCTTTAGACACCAAATATATTAATAGTGCGTTGCTATCTGTGTAGCGGGATGGCAATGCCACATGTACCGACTACCTTACCCTCCAAACCGAAACACAACAATGTCAAGCATTGACGCTATTGCAGCAGGAATGGCTAAGGCAGTGGTATCAAATACCCCGGGTATTTGGTATGAGACATTGCGGAACTCTACCGCTTAGTAGTCACGATGGTAATGATACGTATAGCACATAGGTCATATTTTACGACCTGCCTGGCTGAACGGCAATTGGTCTCTTATTCAAAGACGCCGGACCAACACAGGGGTTTGACTTTAGGAGCAGTTTAACTCGGAACTCAAACGAGTCGTTTTATATAACACTAGCTGTTGCCAGCGACTTCGTTCACGCGAAGTTCGTTTACTCCGCACAGCCCCTCCCCCGTAGGTGATAGCGTCATAATATGTAGTCTATATGTTGACCCGACCTATTAGTAATATTCATACAAAATTTGAAGTAAATCCATGCAGTACTTTTTGAGTTCACCCCGGACATACATACAGACAAATAGACAAACAAACAAAAATTCTAAAAACTATATTTTTGGCTTCGATATCGATTGTACAATATTCCCCAAGTATTCTTTTAAAAAAATTCAATGTACAGTTTTGACTTTCTTGTTAGTTAGTCCTGGCCCCCTCTGAAGAATAGACTATCTGTAATTCTGCCAGGCAATTCGTAAAAGGCGGACGTTAACTTACGTGTTCCATCCTGACTGCTGGCTGGTAAACTTCTGCAATGACTCGCTCGGGTATTTAGTACCACCGCCTTACCCATTCCTGCCGCTATAGCGTCATTGCTTGTCATTTTCATGTTCCTATTTGGACGATAAGGTAGCTGGTAGACTTATGCATGTGGCATTGCCATCCCGCCATACGGATAACACCGCACCATTAACCTCTTTGGTGCCTATAGGCGATGGTTTATATTTTCGTCAGGAGAGCCATCTGCTTTTTTACTATCTAAATATATTTAAAAAAATTACTTAGACTACGTATTGCAACAAGGGTTCCCAACATTTTTTACTAAAATAAAATATATTTTTTGGTCTGAAAAGGAAAATAAACAGTATTTTAAAGGAAATAAAATTGTTATTTTTTTAATTTTATTACCACACACACCCTTACCATTCACGTTTAGATATTAAGAGGGCTGTGAATACCGGTGATGCGAAAAACAGTTTTTTGTGTAGTTTATTTTTGTCCAACAGTAAAAGGCATGAAAGTATCTTCATGGCCATATCCCCGAAGAAGTAGGCAGAGGTACAACCAGGCGCCTCTGTGGTCTAGTGGTCCGGTGTCGGTGTTGACCACATGAGCTCCCGTGTCTGATACCCGGGTCGGGAAAATAAAAAATGTGTTTTTTTTTAGTTTTCTGTTAAAAATAACGAAGCCCAGTTTAACGCACATGGTGATATTCCTGTCAGCGTTAGGGCTTTGTGGTGTGTTATCACTTTTCCTTCGAGGTTCAGCTGTTGCAGTTAGGTAGTGAATTATAGTTTATAAGTAATGCATTTTCTGTATTGCGTTTTAAACATAAATTATAAGTTACATGGACTGGATTATCGCGTGAGGGCGCGAGGACGCGAGGACGACTGGCATCTTACAATGACATCTCTTATAAGATCTGCGTCAGCGCATATACCCGTGTCCCCACACCGGGGCTGGATAAGTGCTCGGTTGGTGATAAATCTGCCACATATCACATTGTAGGACTAAGCATCTTGAGCTAGTCGTGGGTGCACTGGTAAAAAGTATAATGTAGTGAAAAACAGTATGATACTGTTTTTAACAGTATAGTAGAACCCTAATTATAGCGTTAAAGATTGCTTGACCGCTACCATCATAATGAAAACTGTATTTTGTTGCAGGTCGTACGTACAACGACTTAAACCAGTATCCCGTGTTCCCATGGGTGCTCACCAACTACGAGAGCGAAGAACTGGACCTGAGCCAGCCGTCCAATTACAGGGATCTTTCCAAGGTATGTTGTATTTTTTATACCACTAAATAGCAAACAAGCACACGGCTCGCCTGACGGAAAAAGTTAACAAACGCCTATAGACACATAAAATGCCAATCGTGCATTGCTCTATCCATATGGCGGGGTGTTAATGCAACATGCACAAGTTTACCGACTACCTTGCCCTCCAAACTGGAATATAGCAAGATGAGATTAATGGAATTGCAGCAGGAATAGGTAAGATATATCTTAAACTATAAATAGTTTATATTATAATCTTATAGGTAAGATATAAATAGGAATAGGTGAGGCGGTGGTACCAGAACCGGGCGAGATATTGAAGAAGTCCACCTCCTAATAGTTAAGGTGTTTTTTTTATGTAGTATAAGATAGCAAACAAGCAGATGCGTTTCCCAATGAAAAGAGTCAACCTTTACCTATAATAGACACCAAAGATGTTAATGGTGCGCTGCTATCTTGTAGCGAGGTCTAATGCCACATATATAAGTTTACCGCTACTTTATCCTCCAAACCGGAACACGACAGTGACTAGCACTGACGCTATTGCGGCAGGAATAGGTAAGGCGTTGGTACCAGACCCGGTCGAAGCAATACAGAGCTCTACTACCTAGTAGTCACGATGGTAGTGACGCGCATAGCCACTCGGTCGCCTTTTACGACCTGCCTGGCAGTTGGCCTACTCTTCAAAGGAGCCCGGGACCAATACAGGCAGAATGGTCTGTCTATTTTTGTATGTTTATAACGATTACACTCAAAAACTACTAGACTGATCTTTAAAATGGTTTTATCGTTAGAAAGCTACACTATCCAGATGTTACATTGGCTACTTTACTTCCGTTTGCTCGATCGAATACAAGATGTCCGACCTTTCAAAAGGAAAGTAATTGTTAGTCCGGGCTCCTTTGAAGAATAGGCCAACTGCCGTTATGCGAGGCAGGTCGTAAAAGCCGACTAATTGGCTACGCTAATCACTACCATCGTGGCTACTAGGTTGAGATCTGCATTGTCTCGCCCGGTTCTGGTACCACCGCCCTACCTATTCCTGCCACAATAGCACAAGTGCTTATCACTGTCGTGTTCCGGTTTGGAAGGTAGGTAAAGTAGCCGGTAAGCTTATGCATATGGCATTACACCTCGCCGCAAGGTAGCAATACACCATTAACATCTTTGGTTTCTACAGGTGATGGTTGACTATTTCCACCAGGAGACACATCTGCTTGTTTGCTATCTTATGGTATCAAAAAAGTAAGGAATAATTTTGGGTCACTCGAACAAAATCGCGAGTAAAAGCTAGTTCTTCATAAGAAGACATTTGTTACAGGCTGACCCATACCACAGTATACTGGAGAGTAACAGTAGTCAATCTACATACATGTGATATTCGAGCAACGCACACATAGACACCTCTCACGGACGCGATATCTCGGAATGGTTTGGTACAGCTACCGCACCAGTTGGAGATATCGCGTCCGGAAGAGGTGTCTATGTGTGCTGTGCTCGAATATTACTTGTATGTAACATTTACTTCTGCTAGTCTCTAAGTATTCTGTACTGGTACTGTCAAGTCGTAAATATTCTTTATTTAAGACATTTCTTGGTGCAACAGTTGTCAGTGATTGTTTAGTTTTAAATTTATTGTTTTATTTTGTATTTCATAGCCTATCGGAGCCCTAAACCCGAGCCGAGCAGCGTACTTCATAGAGAGATACAACACTTGGGAACACGAGTCCACTCCACCGTTCCACTACGGGACACACTACTCGACTGGCGCGTTCGTCCTCAACTGGCTAGTTCGACTTGTGAGTATATTTATTTCATGATTAGTCAAGTCGGTTTATTCTTCGTCATTTATAGTTTTGGCATGAAATATGCACAATCAACAGCTAAGCGTACACATCTTTTGACGTAATAGTATGCAGCAAAGGTCTTTGGACCCATACATATATACTTAGATTTACGGTCTTATTCATACAAGTCATTCTGTCTACTTTATTATCAGGTATCGCTTCGCTAGCTTACCGGCTACATATGTCGGCCTACGGCAAAGATTCGCGTTGTCACGATGTGTGTTGCGGAACTACGTCACGACAACTGTTTACGTCATAATATCAGTGCCCAGTGGTCTTCAATCTGCGGCCCGCGAAAAGGCAAACAAGAATGTAACATTCCTTAAATTCTTTTCATCCTAAATACTTAATAAATTAATTTCGTTCCTTAAATTCTTTAATTTTATGGTACTGTTTCATCTTATTTCATTCGCCCTAAGGTAACGAAGTTACAACACTCCTTCAGGGTCATATGGTCATGTGTTATTTTTGTTCTGCGATGGAACAAAATAAAATAACATGTGTATGACGTACACATGAAGTTACTAAACATAAATATATACTCGGGTAAGTTATAGTTTGCTATTATTACTTTTCGTTTCTTTGTCGTGGGCCGCACAAATATCACTTGGGAGCTGCATTTTGAGGACCACTGCAGTGACGCGCTGAACCTCATCGCGATGCAGTTCCACGAAAGACCGATCACACCGCAACAATGAAATATCGCCGTAGCCCGACGTATCTAGCCACATCGTAAGTCGTAGGCGATACTATAAAATAAGCGCCAATACATACATGATTTAATTTTATTTGAAATACCTATATTTTGTTGTGTTTTCAAGAAATTTACGATTCGCTACTATTAAATTTTTCATATGTTGCTAACTGCTCGCCCCAGTTTCCCACGGGTGATGTATCTAATAAAAAAATAGACAAAATCTACACTTACAGTACCCCAACCCACCATGTTAAATGATTAGAATTACAATTATTACATTATTTTAATATTTTCTGCTTCACTCACTCAGTGACTACTGACTCCATATTATAAGATTTTAGGATTTTCTCGTACTATTTTACAATATTCTCTTACATACAAACCTTGTGCTGCCAATAACGGTCACAACAAAAAAATTATTATCTAATCTGGTACATTTAAATTAAAGCTATGCGCGTACAAATATTTCGGCAAATAATTTTTATTTATATACGTTAACTAGCGACCCGCCTCGGCTTCGCACGGGTATAACATATTTATATAGCCTATGTCACTCAGTAAAAAAATATGTAAACCGTTGACTCTACGGGCCATCCCTGAAACTTCCAACTCAATTAAGGTATTTTATGCTCAAAAGAGTAAAAATATAAGCATAGATTTTTCAGTTCAAACATCTAGTTTTTTAAAAATGGCAGTATACTAATTTTTGAAAAACTATATATTTTGAAAACGATGATGGCATTCAACTCATTTTTTTAAATCTAAAATATTGCTTTAGCTAAATAATCGATAGGTTGAAAAATTTGGATGCAATGTCAAAAAACATTTTATTTTCAATATTCTTCATTGATAAATCCCAAACAAATCGACCGATTTTGATTAAATTAACGGTATTTGATGTAGTTTTTAAAGGAGAAAAGCTGATAAGATTTATAAGTCAATCGGTGAATTAACTTGAAAATTATTAAAAAAAAATAAGTAAGTTTGCTAAAAACAACTAAATTTTAATATTTAAAAAGCTATAAGTTTTGAGAATTAGATTCGATTTTGATTTTTGAAACGGCATTTGACGTAGTTTTTTAGTACTAAAATATCGTAGAATACCCAAAAATGATTGGTTGAAAAATTTCGAAGCTATGTCAAAAAACAAAGACTAAATATTTATAAAAAAAATGCATATTGTATGGCAATTAATATATACAATCATATTCCTGATAGTCTAAAATTATTACCTATAAATATATTTCGCAAAAAATTGTTTGATTTACTGTTAAATAAAACATACTATGATATAAGAGAATTTTTAGCAGATAAGATTAAATGTTAATAAACAGAAATATAAGCTTGTACAATTTACCTTGAAATTTAAATGTAATAAAAACTGAACGGCAAATTTTGTAAAAATTTGGATTGAGCATAAGATCATATTTTGTAAATTGTAAAAACAACTTTTGATGTGAAATAATTCTAGTAAATTGTAATACATACAATTGTAATACGTGAAATAGAAAAAAAGAAGCCCGCTGAGTTTCTTCCGCCGGATCTTCTCAGTGTGTGGCCGCGTTCCGATCCGGTAGTAATTATAAAGATAAAGAAGATATAGATATTATGGTAGAATATGACGGTAATTTAATTTATTTTAATAACTTGTGACACCCATATTCTTGCAAATAAATATTTTTCATTTCATTTCATTTCATTTCATTTCATTTCATTTCATTTCATTTCATTTCATTTCATTTCATTTCAACACTTCAAAATTTTTCGTCAACGATTACTCCCAAGCGGATAAACCGATTTTGATGCAATTTATGTATTAGACGTAGTTTTTTGAGGAACAGAGCTGATTAGTTTTTGTACTCAATCGGTACATAAATCTAGAAGTTATATAAAAAATACTGTTTCGCCAAATTTTTTTATGGTGTGTTTTCAAAATTTTTCAAAATCTTCTGGACCAAATCGGTTCAAATTTTCAGGAAGTTTAAGTTAAGCGGAATTCAATCGAATGCCATCAACCGCGTTTCGATCGGTCCAGCCGTTCAAAAGTTATGAGATGTTTACATATACACACACACACACATACATACATATAGACATACATACATAGAGACATACTGACGTCATCGTGAAAATAGTCGGAGAAGGTCCCTAGGACCTTAAAACGTGGATATCTGGTGAAAACTCGATTTTCGAAAATCGGTAACTTTCTTATCTACATACGTAATGGGAAGTTAAAAATGATTAAAATCGATCCAGTAGTTTTGATTTATTCATTACTGCCCGTGGCCCGCACGCGTTAAATTTGGAGTATAACAATTCCCCTTCCCCTATACCATGAAGATTTCCTGCTGTCTTTGGAATATCTAAATTCATTTACTACATTTTTACTTATTTACTTTTTACATTTTCACCTATTTCTTTTATTTTTACAATTAATATATTATAGAATATTTTTATATACAACTTTCACAGTTTCTTTTCATTAGGCAATACAAACATGTTTTCTTTAGAGGTTACTCTTAAAAGGGCGACATATAGTTGGCCATGTGAAAAACAGTCAACACTCAATCTGCAACGAACGACGAACAACGAAGGTTTAACCGTGCAATATGGTGTATGCAGGTCGGCGCCGCCGCGCCGACCGGCAGGTAATGCCGCCACCGCTATGCCCCTGCATTTTAATTTTGTAATATCTTTGAAAATATTCATTTAAATTACATGCTGTAAACGACCATATTGATCTATATTAAATCAACAATGTATTTATGGTACTTAATTGGATAAGGATTAATGCTGTATTGCTTAAAATTGCTTCGAAAATAAGCCATTATTTCTCGTAAAATGTAAAAGACAAAAAAATGCTATTGTGGGTATCCATAAGAGATAGACATATACCATCGCGGAGTTTTCTGTAGACCTTTTCAAGGTGTACAAATACTAGTACATTATTTTGATAAATCTCGTAGGGTTTAGCCTGCGTTTGCAATGTAAGTGGAAAAAAATATAATTATTTACGACATGACATCAGAAAACTCGAAAATTGAAGTATTTCTCTACAATATATTGAATATTATTATACACATAAACCTTCCTCTTTAATCACTCTATCTATTAAAAAAAACCGCATTATAATCCGTTGCGTAGTTTTAAAGATTTAAGCATACATAGGGACATAGGGACATAGGGACAGACAGAGAAAACAACTTTGTTTTATACTATGTAATGATATACGCACGTTATATCATATTGAATGTTACTGTTATTTATCATTAAATTTACACACGTTTTTCCTACCACATTTAATAACGATCCTCCTAGCGATTTTACAAAATGCCTATTGGGTGCATTATCTTTGTATGTTACTTTTAGATGTTCCGCGAGATCATCCGACATGCACGATATATCTGCTCCCGTATCGATTAACGCCGAACACGAATGACCCTTGATTATGACCTGTATAAATGGACTGGACAAACCTTTGCTTTCCGTCGGGAGATTCTCATCTGTTTGGGACGCAGCTCTCATCTCCCGTGTTTCATTTATTTGACGGCGTCCCTGTTTGTTTGGGTACTGTGGTGTCATCGGACTGCGTCTGAAATCATTACGTGTATTTGAGGCCGTTCTTTCATATCGTCTCGGCCTTAGATTATACCGGGGCGTGTGAAAAACTTCTGCCGGCTGTGAACGTTCTGTCTGCGAGCGTACCGGCGTACTGGGCAGGATGTCTGGTTCCTCCCTAAATATTACCTTTTGTGGCACCCTCATTGGTGGTTGTAAAGGAATGTTACTCGATTTTATTTGACCCCCAAAGACCTCGTTGTATTGAATGATTGTTTTACGTAATTCTTCTCGCGACGAATACACTCTCATTCCTAGCTTTTCTTTTAGCGAGGGTAACATTGTCTTGATGAATTGTTTTATGAAAATTTCGTCCGATATCTCAGCCTTGACTGCAATACTGCTGAGTCTGTAAAAATATGTTAATAGCTCCTCATCGCGGCCCTGTTTGGTTACATAAAATCGCTCAATATAATTTATTGATATCGGGAATTCATTTTCAATTTTTATACACGATTCATTAAAATTGGCCGTGTCGCTATATATCATTTTATAAAACGCTAATGCAGGACCATCAAGATATAGTCCTAACAGTAAAGACAAACTCTCTATATCCCATTTATTAATTGCCGCGACTGTTTTGAAATCCTTAATAAATTCTGCGAATGCAAAATTCTGCGTTCCATCGAAACGCTTGATGGCCTCCATCTTGCCCCTTACCCTCTGACCAAAATACTTAGCTCTCCTGGTTTCTTCGTCCAGCGTAGCGACTGCACGTAGCGACTGAACGTAGTTACTGCACGTAGCGACTGCACGTAGCGACTTCACGTAGCAACTGCACGTAGCGATTTCACGTAGCGATTGCACGTAGTGACTTCACGTAGCGACTGCACGGCGCCTCCGCCAACTTGTAACACTCGTCGGGCGATATAACAGCCGGCCGTGTTACTCCACCAATTGTAACACCTTTTGCCCGGGGGATTTGCTTTAACCTGCTTGGCTACTCGAGGCACACGAAGATCGACGGGATTTCGTATTATTTCCAATAATACACGATTTTTATAACTTCATTTATTTTTCGGGCATATGTCTTTACCCGTCAAGATTATTTCGAACACCCTTATTCTATACACGTTCCATATAAAAACTAGACAGTTCTACGTTTAAAAGTAGACAAAGCTGCCAGTATATATGTAACACCATAAAGGTATTACAGTACTATGCCGCTTGAATCTATTATTCTGTCGTATCACTCTCTTATTAGCAGTTGAGACTATGCACGTGGTGCATGTTGTACCTTGGAAGTACGAGCACTTTTGTCAATAACTTGGACAAGAGCACAGGTGGTCACCACCACAAACCACACAAATACTAATGACACGGCATTGAGCGGGAAAGCGGGAAAACGTGTAGCGAAGACGTGAGCTTCGTAAATATCAAACACTTCTAGATATACATAAGCATCTTCACGCCTGTATTCCCGAATTGGGAGGCAGAGGCACAACAAGTGCACTCACGGTTAGTCGGAGATACTGTTTCCCATAATGTGTTAGGGGGCCAGCCTATCGACAACGGGGCACTTTTTCCAATCCCGGGCAACGTTGTTTTTGTCTTAAACACGAAATTATTTTTATTGTACTCTATTCAAACGAAATTTCATGCAAATACATATGTCCAGGGAATAAAAAGTTTCATACAAAAATTTATCCCGATTTCAGCCCCATTCGGAGCTGAATTTTGAAAAATCCTTCCTTAATGGATGCCTATATCATAAGAGAAATACGTGTGCAAAATTTCAAGTTTCTAGCCCTAAGGATTTGCCCTGTGCGTTGATACATCAGTCAGTCACTTTCGCCTTTTATATATATATATATATATATATATATATATATATATATATATATATATATATATATATATATATATATATATATATATATATATATATATATATATATATATATATATATATATAGATTATTATAGCAACAGAGGCCACTAAAATTCGCATAATATTATCGAAACACAAACACAAGTATAAAACGATATGTTTCCATTACGTATCAGATAAACAAATATTTGAAGGAGATATTGTGTTAATTATTTCTACGTGTTTTATATTTTGTTACTTTCAGAGCTATTATTATATTTAGTATGGAGATGATCAAGATGATCTTAAAAACTACTTTAGTTGGAGTTAAGGCATGCGAGGACTAATAATTAACGTCTACTATTAGTGATGTATTTTTAAAGTTTTGATACTTAGTAGTACAATACTTAACAGTATCACGTAGAATTCATGTTTCCTCCTGTGCTGCATATAATATTTTTCATAATAGCTGGATTGAAAATTGATGTTAAACAGCTCTATAAAAAGTAAAGTATCTTCACGTCCACTTCCTCGAAGACGTAGGAGGATGTACAACTAGTTCACCCACGAATAGCGGAAGATACTTATGGCTCAATTATCTATGCTTAAGAATATATCTTTGTAAAAATTATTGAGACGGATTTCTTAAAATTACTTATAGATAAAAGGAACAAACAAACCACATAAAAGAATGCCTCTATGAACAGCACACCAGCAGACCAAAATCTAGAATTCGTAAAAATTTACATTCAAACGTAACTAATAACATGCGAGGGTGAATCAAAAAGTTCTTAGAAATGGATATGTACATGATCTATCCATACTAATATTATAAATGTGAAAGTCTGTCTGTCTGTCTGTCTGTCTATTACGCTTTCACGGCTAAACCGCTAGACCGATTTTCATTTAATTTGGTATGGAAATAGTTAAAGATCTGGGTTCTAACATAGGCTAAATTTTTTTTCAAAAATCATCTCCTAAAAGGCTGAAATACTAATATTATAAATGTGTAAGTCTGTTTGTCTGTCTGTTTATCTTTTTGTCTGTCTGTTACGCTTTCACGGCTAAACCGCTAGACTGATTTTCATGAAATTTGGTATGGAAATAGTTGAAGATCTGGGGTCAAACATAGACTATTTTTTTTTTCAAAAATCATCCCCTAAAAGGCTGAAATAGGGGATAACAGTTGTATCAAAATCTATTTGACGACATGTTAATCTTCTCGCAGGCGAAGCTGCGCGGGTCAGCTAGTATTAATATTTAGTGATGTTTTGACAATTATTTTTAAGGGTAAAAAAAAGGTAAAAAAAAATAAGGTCGATCTTGTAACATTTATGCAAACTTTTACTTGTTTTTATTGTTTTAATAAAATATATATTGGTTTTTGTGTTGAGTCATGAAAACTACTGAGATGTGGAAAAAAGCGAGTAACGTACGTACCTGTGCCTAAAAAAATAACTGCAAAGGACATTTTCTGGACATTCAGCAGACGTTAGAAGATGGTGCTTTATTTACCCTATTCCATAGTCGCAAAGTGGTTACTGCATTTAAAATAAGTAGACTGAACTGCGACGATGATCCTCGTTCAGGACGACCTTCAACCTTACAGAAGAAAATTTGAAAAAAGTTGAGTGTTTAATTTCGCAACAGAATATTTATCATAAAACTTTAGCAGAAACGTTAAAGATCTCATTCGATAGCATTTAATCCATTTTATCGGTTTTATCGGATTTCAAAAAATTATCGACGTTCGGAAACTTCGACACGCAATCTTGGTTTGCTACAGCGTGAACCTGATGAATTTTATCGCCGTATTTACACTATGGATGACACGTGGGTCCACAATTTTCACCCCGAAACTAAAAAACAAAGCATGTCTTGAAAACGATAATTATCTCCGCCAAATTACTGAGGCAAAGTTAGTGCCTCAGTAATTTGGGAGAGTCAAAGAAAAATTTTCGTTAATTATTTGTTAAAAGGGCAAACAATTACTGGACCCTGTTATGCAATTTTGATTTCTAAAATGCAGGACGCAATCAAAGAGAAACGTCGTAGAATATTGTCATCAGGTGTGTTGTTTCATCTCGAAAACGCTCCTGCACATCGATCGGAAATAGCGATCAAGGTAATATTCAAAGCTGGCTTCGCAATCCTTGATCACCCACCATATTCTCCGGACTTAGCTGTTAGTGATTTTCACTTATTTTCAAAACTGCAGGAGTATATTTGTGGAACTAAATCGCACAATGATGACGCAATTATGGCAGCCGTGATGGAGTTTTTTGAGTCTTGAAAACGTTTTTTAAGGGAATAAATAGTTAAGAGAAGCGTTATTTTAAATGTATTGAATTAGAAGGGGATTATACAAAGAAATATTTTATAGCGATCGTAAGAACTTTTTGATTTATCCTCGTATGTATCTCGTGAAATAATATGTATTGTGTAATTTATTATGCAAAGACAAAACGAAAAAACAAGCCGCGCTGTCAATAGTGGCGCTTCGGATAGCACCGAATGCAATCGGTTGATTTCACTTTATATTGTCATCTTCCTTTGCCCGTTTTATACAAAACCAGTAGACCGTAGATGATTGAACAAGATAAATTTCAACACTTATTGGTTATTGCAAATAAATATTTTACTAGTTTATGCATACGTTGATTAGACGGCGTTGCCATCGACTTTATTGATAAAAACGACAAATTGCGCAAAGTTCATCCAGTGGCACTGTGGTTCAAATGGGATAATAGCGTCTGCGATTATGTTAAAAATTATAGGTTTTAATCCCAGTCATTGTCGAAATTTCGTTTTTCTTAAAACGTTCTTTACGAGAATAGTACCTATATTAAATTTTAATACATATATATGTCGTGGCCAGATCGCAGAATGGCCCGCATCATGATTTGCTCGAGACTTTCATGAAATGGTGGAATTCCTAAAAAAATTCCACTGTCCATCCGTCCGATATGGTTAACTAAACGCGCGACTACTTGATGAAATGGTCAAATTTAATTGATTATATCGTTAAATCGTTATAGCTAACAGGTCGGGACGACATTATCTATCGATAGAGGCACTGAAAGTGCTTTGTTGATGTGTCAACACGGCGGCTCCCCTTACCGTGCGTTATTTAGTAATAACCTGAAAACTATTAAGAAAGGGCTTATAATATTTCCTAGCGTTCTTATGCTAGGAAAAACTAGGAAGTTTTTATAAATGTCTGTCGTACTCAAAAACAATAAACAAGTCAATAATGTACTCTGGATTTTATGAAATACTAGCTGTTGTACCTTTTGAGTTTACCCCGGACATACCTAAAGACAAACAGACAAAAATTCTAATAACTATATTTTTGGCTTCAATAGATCTGAGTCGGATTAGCTATCCTGTAGACCACGAGGCAGTCATTGTTATATTGTAATATACTGTGGTGAATACAATATAATGCAAGCTTGATATTTCTTTAATGTACTTCTTGTAGACTATTTTCACATAAATCATAATATAAGTATAGCCTTATGTGTAGACATGTTTTCAAAACAATGGCTCAGAACCGTCTGTCGCCAAAAATGAAATCTTTCATCAGTGTTGCCAGCTCAGATTTTAGAAACACGTAGGACAAACTAGAAAAATACTTAGAAATACTGAAAATTGTTCAACGAAAGTCGTAGATCTACAAACTTTTCTTCATAACTCAGATTATTTTAGAATTTGAATATTATCAGTTAAACTTATTTTAAATAAAACTTGTTATATTTTCTTTATTAAACTACAATAATGAAGTAATCAGAGTAATATAACCTTTATTACTAAGTAATGTGACCTAAATAACATTTCAGTCTTTTTTATTTCCTTGAAACTAAATGAAGCTTGAGTACTCCTAATTATATAATTCAAATGTTCGCCGTGGCCTCATTTGGAGAAGAAAACATTCTGCCGTTCTGATTTCTGCCTGCTGCCAGACAGTTCGTTAAAGGAGAACAATTGGCTATGCGTATCACTACCATCGTGGCTTCTAGGTGTTAGAATTCTACAACGTCTCGCTCTGGTATTTGGTACCACCGCCTTACCTAGTCCTGCCACAATAGCGTTAGTGCTTATCATTAACGTGTTCCAGATCAAAAGATAAGGTAGCCGGTGCCATTAAATTGTACAAAATGCGTTAAGATTCAGCAAAATTGAAAATCGCCGACCACTGTCTACACACACATACACACAGAACGTGTTATAACTCACAACACAAATTACAAAGGACAAGTGATCATCTACATGTATGATAAATTTCATGTAAATTTGTTAGGCCGTTTTTTCGTGATTTTTTATTAGCTTACTAAATGAAATTTAAAAAAACGAGTTTAGATTTACCTTAAATCGGGACAATCAGCGTCCCGCAATCACACATCATGTGACGCATTATTTAGACCGTTGATACGGGATGTCCCGACATGCGGGTCGGTTGGAAACCCTACATCAAAGCACGCGAACGCAGACATCACTGTGAATTACAAGTTACATTAACGCGACGCGACGACGTCAAAACAATCGCAATTGGCGGCAACGACGACGGCTAACAGATGCGCGCGTGCATGGCTAAAAAAACATCTGATGTAAATGGAAATAGAATTGTCTTTTTTGGTTTGAATGCGACGATAAACGACAAAAATCCACTCAGACAGTCAGCTGAATGAGAATGTTGGTAGTTATATTGACGACATGCTTTTCCCCGCAGTTTCGCTCGCGTGACCCACACGCTTTACTTCCTTTTACCCAGTTGGTTAAAAAGTAGCCTATGTAGCAGTGATAATAATATAATGAAGCTTTATATTAGAGAAAAAAATTAAATCGGTCCAGTAGTTATTGAGTTTAGAAAGGTGAAATTAATTAAATTTGCTATTATCCGCGAACTGTTCTATGTGTCTTCCGCGATGGTACCGAAAAGAAAGACGTCGCGTCGGCGATGGTCCGGACAAAAAAAAGACGCCAGCGGCACATTTATCCACCACACATCCACCACACTTTTCCACCTAAATCCCACGCCGGCACCAAGCACAAAAACACACAGTTAAAAATTATCATATACAACATGTAATGTGCGCATTGGTTTACATTTATTATATAAATTGATATGTTATTAAATTAATTTACTTACATTTAAATAAAATGACTATTTTTTGACAAATTCTAGCTTTGTAATTATTTTTAGTATCTTTTTTGATGAGAATTCGGTTATTTATGGACCGATTTTGAAAATTATTTTATATTTTTGTTTGAGAGGGTCTCTCCGTATGGTCCCATTTAAATTTGGGAGAGATCTGGTACCAGGTTTCCGGAGATACAGGTAATGGAAAAACGGTTGCTGCAATTTTACGGCATTAAAAATATTTTTGATATGTTTTAATCTATAAAATTTTTAAAACAATCTTTCGTGTGTTATTTATAAAATATCATTTTTCAAAAATAAAGTAGCTTATACTTAACCCCGGTTGTTCAACTATGTCCGTGCCAAATTTTATTAAAATCGGTTTAACGGTTTAGTCGTGAAAGCGTAACAAACAGACAGAATATCGCATTTATAATATTAGTATGGATTTTGTATTTTGACATGTATGACGTTCAATATGAGATATATATCAATGTATTCTACGTTGAAGAGAAAAATAATATCTTATTGAGATACATTTTACTATAAATATATTGAGATTTAAAATAAATTTTAATCAACATTTGATTTTATCAACTAGAAATTCTCTAACATCATATGTGTTTCGACTATTTATTAACGGTATTAATTTAAGATTGTCAGGAGTAACATGTCGACGAAGTTGTGGTAAGCAAAAGTCGTTAACAATAACAAACGTAAATATGGTGATCACAACACGTACCGCAAGTCCACAAACCGATGAATAGTAAAGAATATGACTATGTAATGGCGAAAACTTACTTTATCTAATCTGTAAGAGTGGCTCTCCCCATTATTTTCCCGTTATGACATTTTTCCTTAAGGCGAGGTATTTCGACGCTCGTCATTTCTATAGGAAATGGGCAGCGCGGTATGTTCTGAAACCGCTGAGAAACATGTTAATTTTCGGATAAATAAATATAGGACTTCAACTGAAAACCAAAATTTAGCACATTCTTTTTTGTATTTAAAACTAAATATCACTATATAAAAATCATGTGGATAACCAGTAATATTATTAACAAATTACTTGTTTTAGAAATTTTTTTAGCCTGTTTTCGGAATTTTATATGATCGAGTAAAGTGCATATCATGTAATAAATTAGCACATTCCTTAGATAATATCTTCAGGTATATTGTGTAATTTTTGTAAAATTGTTATTTAACAATCAATACATAAAAACGTGATTAAGCAAACAAGTTTTTTCCCGTTTGTCTCGATGCCTCGCCTTAAGTTTTACCTTACCAGTGCTATTATTATTTCAGGAACCGATGACAACGTTATTCCTGGCGCTACACGGCGGCAAGTTCGACCACCCCAACAGGCTGTTTTCTTCCATCGCCATGTCCTGGAAGAACTGCCAACGGGACACCTCTGATGTCAAGGTAATCAATTAAAATCAAAGTCAATTTTTTAATTCCAATTATCCTTTAATATAGTCTTTCCCAACCTTTATTTCGCCAAGCCTCCCCGAGTCAAAATAGTACATTACACCCCTTGGGAAGGAAAATAATAAAAGCCTCAGATCACATGTTATTGTTGGCCGAGGCGAAGCCGAGGTTGACAAACATGTGATCTGAGGTTTTCTTTTTTACTTTCCAAGGGCTGTATACTATTTTTTTTTTCGACGAAGGCGGAAAGCGGTAACTTTGTTTAGCACAACGGGACGAAAGTTGCCACTTTCCGCCCGGAGGGCAAAAAATAATATTTTCATGCCCTCCTTATATAATATATTTATTTACCTACCCGTTAATTTTTGTTTTTGGAAACGTAATCTTACATATTACGTACGACGCCCCCCCTAACATTTCTCTACGCCTCCCTAGGGCGTGCCCCCCTAGTTGGTAAATCCTGATATACAGAGTGATATACGAGTCGCTCTTATCATTGAAATTGTTCTGAGGAGTTATCCGGCTCACCGAACATTACGCCAAAATTTGAAATTCCACCCTCACTATCTTGATCTCTGGAAGACCATCGCAGCACGGTCCTGACGGTATATTTTGCGTCGCATGACTAATCTGTAAATTGCCAGCAAATATGTTTTCGAACTGATACGATTTGGGGGATTTCAAGAATAGGGCTTAATTATTCCTTGAAAGAGGGCAAAGCACCTACAAGACGCCAGGTGCAGCTTTTCATGGTCAACGGTGATCACTAACTGTCGATGTAAGAAACATAGACCTTCTGCCATGTAGCCAAGCAGTTTTTACAAGACCAGCGATTAGCTATAGGAGTCACTGTCATAATGACTACTAGGTGGAAGAGTTCTGCAACGTCAAGCCCGGTTCTTGTACCACCACCGTACCTATTCCGTAACAGCGTCAATTCACACTATCATTTTCAGGTTTGAAGATAAGGTAGCCGGTTAACCTATGCATGTGGCATTCGCAAACATCACGTAACACGACTAACAACGCATCATTGACATCTTTGATGTCTATAGGCGATGGTTCTCTATTCATCAGAAGAGCCTACTGCATGTTTGCTATCTTCTGATAAAAAAACCAAAGCGCTTTTACAAGATGATGTAGCAATTTGTGTGGCATGATATTTCTAAGCTTATGAATCAGACTGTGAAAAATTGTTACATCTGATAACCCAAGTGTCTATTGTCTTTTAGGTACTTTACTAGATAAACGGTTGTTTCAAATCAAGACCATTCATATAAATGTCAGAAGGAATTAGGCTGATTTTTTGTTTCGTATAACGGTAAGACGATGTTTACTTTGAGGACAATTGAGCCATTGTCAAATTACAGGTTTGCTAACGCCCATGCCATAATATATTAAAAAGAACATGGATTTATCTTGCTAAGTATAAAGAAAAAATAGATGCGTTTTATTTCCGAAGATTTAAATATCTACTATGATTTTTTTAATCATAAGATAGCAAACAAGCAGATGGGTCTTGTGATGAAAAAAGAAACCATCGCCTATAGACACTAAAGATGTTATTGGTGCGTTGCTATGTTGTGGCGAGGTCTAATACCACGTGCATAAGTTTACCGGCTACCTTACCCTCCAAACCGGAACGTGACAGTGACAAGCATTGACTCTATTGCCCCAACAGACCCGTTGATCGAGGGGTTAGCGACCCTGACTACGCAATCGACGGGGCTCGGGTTCGATCCCCGACGGGGACAATCATTTGTGTGATGAGCATAAGTGTTTGTATTTCCGGGTTTGATATTCCAGTATTTATATATTTCTATGTATTAGTATCGTTGACTAACACCCATAACACAAGCAAAGAATTTGCTTACTTTGAGGTTAAATCAGTAAGTGTAATTTGTCCCGTGAACATTTATTTATTTAATTATTGCAGCAAGAATAGGTAAGACGGTGGTACCAAATACCTGGGCGAGTCATTACAAAACTCTACCATCTATTAGTCACGATGGTAGTGACATCTGTAGCCAAATCGGTCGCCTTTTACGACCTGCCTGGCAGAATGGCAGTTAGTCTATTCTTCTAAGGAGCTCGAACCAATGCAGGCGATTAGGATCGGGCAAAGAACACAGAAGAAAAAACATTTTGTTGTATACACAGGGAGTACGGACTCCCTTTAATTTTAATTTTAAATTGATAACCGCCCCATTGTCGAGTGCTAGTAACTACTAATTTTTGCCGTGTTGGTCCCGGCCTCCTTTGAAGAATAAAAGGCAAGTCGTAAAAGGCGACCGATTGGCTATCGAGTCACTACCATCGTGGCTACTAGGTGGTAAAGTTCTGCATTGTCTCGCCCGGGTCTGGTACCACCGCTTTACCTATTCCTGCCGCAATAGCGTCAGTGCTTGTCGCTGTCGTGTTCCGGTTTGGAGGGTAAGGTAGCCGGTAATCTTATGCATGTGGCATTAGACCTCGCCACAAGATAGCAACGCACCATTAACATCTTTGGTGTCTATAGGCGATGGTTGACTCTTTCCATCAGGAGACCCATCTGCTTGCTTGCTGTCTTATGATATAAAAAAAATCAATGAGGCTTAGGTTCGATTTCCGGCAGTTTGTATTTTTAGGTTAGTAGGTCGATAACATTAATTAAATTAAATGATCACGAAGATTAAATTATGATAATGATGAAGTAAAAAATCGAGGAGCCATGTTTCGAGGAGCCGCCGTCATTGATTGCTTCGGATACCTTTATCTTTTTGTGTTCTTGACTCTTCTTCAGACTTTCATATGGGAGTATCATTAGATTGGTTTTTAAAAACTTTATTTCATGTCTTATACATTCATTCTATTTTGGTGTGGCTCTTTAAACACAAAATTCATTTTATGTACCTACTTAATATTTGCTCAAACCTTTTAAGTCCACTTTGCTTTTATTTACACGACCGATTTACAAGAGCTGTCGGATAAAACTGAATTGATCGTCGTAGCTGTTGCGAATAAAAAGATATATTACAAGCAAGTTCTGTAACGCAGGAAAATTATTTCAAAATGGCGACACTTCAGCTAGCCCAAGGTACCTATATAATTTGATCCCCATCACCGCATTTTACCGATCTTATAACGATTACACCGATTATTTCTAATGATAACCGGGACCGACGGCTTTATGTGCTCATCCAAAGCACGGGAGTATTAACACACAACCCACCAGAACCCGAGCTGCTACTGATATTTTGGATTTTCAAGAAAAATCCTCGAAAAACCTCAATAACACTTTTGACTGATGTATTTTCCTACTCCTCCTATACACTTCTGATTATTTTCGTTGCGGGATCCAAAACAGCTTAGCTTTTCCCCCAGGACACACTGAGCTCGCAACTCAGAGGTTATCAGGACGGTTGCCGCTGTTGATTCTGGTTTACAGAAGTTACAGTGGTGGGAACGAGAGGTCGACCCATTGCCCTTTTGACTGAAGCGGGAATCGACCCCAAGACCACGAGGCAGTCTATATTACAGAACAAAGAAATTATTCATATTTATATTAGAAATGTAACTCTGTCTGTCTCTTCTTAACGCCTAAAACACTGAACCGATTTGGATGAAATTTGGTACGTGAATAGTTTGACACCCCAGAAAAAACATAGAATATTTTTTTATCCCGGAAATCCTACGGGAACGGGAACAATACGGGTTTTATTTTAGAATTTATCCACGCGGACGAAGTCGCGGGCGCAGCTAGTTTTCAATATATTTTAGATTTTTCTAAATAAAACATTTAAGATTAGTATTAGGGTAATCCCCATGGCTAAAAGTCAGTCACACTAAAAGGCAGTCATATGTTAATATCATTATGTTTAGCAAAATAGTTTTAGAAAGGAATGCATTGATATAAAAGGGAAGATGTGTTACGCTCTAACATCGCAACTGGTAAACCTAAGCTCGGTCAGTCAAATGCAAAGTAATGCGACGAACGTAGCAGACTACGTTTCTCTCGCTTACTTTTGTATTGTACTATCTCACTCTCACAAACATGGCGAACTAAACAATAATTTAATCTTCTTTTCAAACAAATTGTTTTTTTTAGCCGTACTTACGAATGGAAAGTAATACCGTGTGTCTAATTTTTTATTCCTTGAGTCATTATAACACTGGCTGAATATACAAGAAGTATTTTACGCGTGTTTAATGGTAAAAACAGTCGGAAAATACAAGTGTATGATATGAGGTCCCGCGCGTGATTGATTGTCACCAATTGCCACTGTGTCCACGGACCTAGTTTTGTAGGACTAGGCGCTGTGACTAGGTAACGTATCTTCCCTTTTTATATAAATGAAGGAATGTGTTATTTTTGTTTCCATAAATATTATTTAATATTAACTATTTTGATCGGGGAAAATTCGTCTATAATTATCCACAAAATAATTACACACTGTATTCGTATGTGGTTAGTAGTGCTTTTGACGATCGGATCGGATCGGATTTTTTACTCACTGTATAAAAAAATATACTCCATAGATGACTCGGAACATAAATGTAGATGCATCCAAATTTTTAAAGATGTAAAAATTCTGTAACCTTTTATTTAATTACAGGAATTGATCCCCGAGTTCTTCTTCCTGCCGGAGATGTTAGTAAACAACTCTGGCATTAACTTGGGCATATCAGAATCACCATCAGGTGACGTGATACTTCCACCCTGGGCGTCTTCAGCTGAAGAGTTCATAAGGATCCACCGGATGGCGCTCGAGTCGGAATTTGTTAGCAGCCAGCTCCATCGATGGATTGATTTGGTGTTCGGATACAAGCAACGAGGTAAGTTTTAATATAACAACTATGTTTGACATTGAAGTACCTATCGCATTAGTCGTATAGCGGAACCTTTGATGCTAAAGCTTTTGAGTTTGAATCCTGGATACATTAAATAATATAAACATAATAATATAAACAAATTGCCCGAATTGAAATAAAAATATTTATTTACAATTGTAAATATTTTTATTTCATTTCGAGCAATTTGTTTTTATTAATTTTGGAAATTTTGTAGAAAACATAAATTGTCCAAGACCACTAATGTGCCCGATTTGTCAATATGATTCCTGTTTCATCGTGGATCTTTACACTGTCGGTTAATATTATTATACTATGTTAATATGTATCGTCAATATTATAAAGAGTTAAAGTTTGTATCTTTATTTGTGTTAGATAATCTCCGGAACAGGAAACTGATTTTGAAAAGTCTCTTATTACATAAGCTGCTGCCAGTGAAAATCCCATCAAAATCGGTCCAAACGTTTTAGAGATTAGCCAGAACAAAAAATTGTTATAAATGTTATTTTGGTATATGTACCGTGTATACATCTTAGATCAAGGAAACTACTTAGTCAAAGAAATACATCCATTTGTAAAAAGCGATTATTTTAATATTACAAACAGAAATTAAAAATTTATTTATTTATATAGACCTATGAAAGATGTGTTTTAGCACTGCTTGAGAAAACTTTAAAAACTGAACAAGGAAAAAAACTTTTGTTCTATTTTTAAGGGTCGCCTCTGTGGTCTAGTGGTCCAGCGTTGGCGTTGATCACATGAGGACCTGGGTTCGATTCCCGGCGGGTGAAAAAAAAGTGTTTTTTCAGTTTTCTGAGAAACACAAAGTTGCCCGGGATTGAAAAGTGCCCGGTTGGCGATAGGCTTTCCACCTATCACATTGTGGGACCAAGTATTTTCGGCTAATCGTGGGTGCATTTGTTGTACCTCTGCCTACCCCTTCGGGGATATGGGCGTGAAGATACTTTTTAAGGGTGCGTATTCGAAAGATCAATATCGTAATAACGTGAGCAAATTATTCGAAGGATATTGCAGTTTTTGCAAGATTAAGTTTTGATTATTCTATTTACAGCAGGTTCAAAATTTGATCTACAAATGATTGCGCGCGAGGATTTAGTGTTTTTAAATTAATTCTTCTATATACATGGGTTCATATAACGATCTAAAAAAATCCAGTATATTATGTATCACCTTAATTCACATATAATAAATATTTTAGGTTTCTATTGAAATATTTACCGGTGAAAAAAAAATGTTAAAGTGAACTAATTTTGAAATTTTTTTAATATTATATTTAATATCTAACAACAATATTTTCGTCATTTTGGCTCTGTGTTGCACTTTAGGGCCATGTATTCTGTTGAAAAAATGCATAAAACTAAATATTATGGTACATTAGAATGTTTGTATTCGTCCTGAACGATAACTCTGGCGCTTATTTTCGTAAAACGCTATGCAGGGATTGTATTCGTTTTAAAAAATCATATTCTTGTTCTGTAGTGCACTAAATCAAGACTTGATCTTGCAAAAACTGTAATATCTAATAAACTGCTGACATTATTACGATGTTGCTCTTGAAAAACTTGAAAACATAAAGTTTTCGTTGCAAATCGAATACATGCTCTTAATACGTTCTCTCTTAACATGGACTCTTCTAAGTCTGTATCTTACAAGCTTCTGTCGTTCCAGGGCCCGAAGCAGTCCACAGTACAAACGTATTCTACTACCTCACGTACGAAGGCGGTGTACGGTTAGACCAAATCACAGATCCAGTTACGAGGACTGCCGTGGAAGATCAGATAAGGAACTTTGGTCAGACTCCAGCTCAACTTCTCCATGAACCCCATTTGCCCCGGCTGGGCATAATGCACGTGGCTCCACTTATATTCGCGGCCCCACCAGAAGATGTGTGTATGAGGTTGAAATTGCCCTCAAACGCAGCAGTTGTTTATGTTTCGGCAAATACATTCCCGCAGTTGTCATCCCCAGCATGTGTGACGGTAAGCTACATATTAAATATATATTTTTTAAAATTCTCCGAATGGTCAACTAGTGATGCGTATATTGAATTTATACCTTTACGTAACGCTCATGACGACAGAGACCGTGTTATCGTCGGGTATATTCACAAATCCAAAAAGCAAAAATCATTTTACTAAATCGTATCTTAACCTAATAATTTGACGTCACTGGCGCGAGTTGACATCGGGTATACTTTCAGCTAAGATTCGCGCAGCTATTTTAAAATATACCCGCTCGCATCGACACAACATTTTGTTTGTTGTCTTTTTATTACCATGTGCAAGTCAGTATATTCTAAAAAATGAAATTTCTAAATAATAAAATAACTGAAAATAAAGTGCATAGTACGGTCACAGAATACTAGAGACTAACAGCAGTGAATTTATATACATTAACATTCGAGCGACGCACACATAGACACATGTCACGAACGCGATGTCTCGGAATGTCTCGGGACAGTTTGTTCCGCACCAGTCCGAGATATCGCGTCCGTGAGCACCTCTCACGGACGCGATATCTCGGACTGGTGCTGTCAACGTTGCCAGAATGTTACTTTTGTAACATTTTACGTTACTTTTGACCCTCTCATGTTACTCCCATGTTACACTGCTCAAAATATTACTTTTACGTTACTTTTTGGACTCTTAATTTGTTCTTTGTAAGTTAATGTTGTATTTATATAGTTTTAATTTTAAAGTATTTAGGAAATCAATAATTCAACAAAAAAAGTCGCGTTTGCAACTGAAATATGTTTATTTATGCATTAATTATCTTATACTTACACAAATAAATTGATTAATTATCTTTAGTTAGATATACCTATGGTAAGCTGTAGCTATTGAAATACATTTCTTAATTAATTGGTATACATATAACTTACATATATTTTTCTTTTTTAAGATTACCAATTAATTATTTGTACAAAAATTATTACGATTCTTTCGAAGCTTAACTAATAGGACAGAAAACTTTTTAGTTTTTGTGTAATAAAGTGTCATTCTTTATATTAGTGTCGTTTTTCACATAAAATAAGGAAATATTACTTTTCTCGTGAAAATGTTACTTTTTGAGCTGTTTCATGTTACATTTGACTACCTGTCACTGGCAACACTGGTCTATGTGTTTAGTTTTCAATATCCTGTGTTACGGTGTAAAGTAAGTATACGTATAATAAAATCGTAACAAAGTCAATGTATGTCCGGGGTAAACTCAAAAAGTACTGCATGGATTTACTTCAAATTTTGCATGAATATTACTAACAGGTCGGGTCAACATATAGGCTACATATCACGCTATCACCTACGTGGGATGAGCTGTGCGGAGTAAAAGAAATCCGCGCGAACGAAGTCGCGGGCAACAGCTAGTATATTATAAAGAGCTAATCAGTATTTTAAGTACTTATATTACAAGAAGTTTAGGTAGGTGTGTTACAAAATACACTATGGTGCTAACTGAATAGTTTGTGTTCCTATTCAGTTAGCACCGTAGTGACATTTTGGAGGGTTTTATTGCAGTTGACAAGTATTAATGTTTGCCAATTGTATTTTTATAGTAAGTTCATTTCGCGTTATAATAAAATATTCTTATATTTCACAAAATTACTTTGCGTGCATTAGCATTTTTTAAAATTGAGAGAAATTGAAATGGGTATAGATTACAGTACAGCAAAATATAATATCCAATATGAAAATATACCCCAGAAAAATGTTGCGGTCGGGTATATTTTGAAATCTTAAAAAAAGTTGTATATATTTTTATTGTATAGCCGAGCTCAGCACTATAGAGCGTTGTATGGAGGTATAAATTCCATATACGCCCTCGCGATGGGAGTAATAAAATCACTTATGGACATCAAAGATGTTATTAGTGGTTCGCTGTTTGTGTGACAATGACTGGCCACTATTTGCATATTGCAGCAAGAATCCATTAGGCATGTCAAATCTGGGCCAAATGTTTTAGAATGGACAGCACAAAAGGGTTAAAATAATACTATAAAATACACCTAATATCGAAGGGTGGATCATTTACATGACATTAGTTTTTATTTCACTTCAATACATACAGTATTTCGGAAGTTATAACGACAATTTTTGAGCCCTTTTTTGAATTTCCAAGATTATCCTCGCTCATATTATAACGTTACAGCGTCGTGCAGCTCGCGACCGCGACACTGCGATTCCAGAAGCCAGACATTTTTGATTAATTTTATCTAATGTCCGCTTTAGTTCTTGTCATTTACAGTTTTTTTATAAATAAAAGCTAAGAAATCAGTGCTGATTAACTTGCGGGCCGCAATTTTTTACTTATTTTTATTAGTTATTTATTAACTCCCGACGTAAAAAGAGCAGTGTTATAAGTTTGGCTGCTATATGTGTCTGTCTATATGTCTGTCTACCGTATATGTAGTACCGCAGCTCATAAACGGGTGAATTGATTTCGATGCGTTTTTTTTATTTGAATATTGATTTTTAACAGTAGTTCATACGCATGATTTATTTAATCGGTTAAGCCATTCTAATAGTACATTAAAACGTACGGTTACATGGTTCTAGATCAGGATGAGAGAGCTACGGAGGTGATGCCATATGGTATATGTAGTTAAAAAGAAAGGGGGGACCTAGATACCATCAACATTTCAAAAACATATTGAAAACCCAACTAAAAGCCGTATTTAATGTACATTGCATCACTTAAAAGGTAGTCTATCATTAAAAAATGTTTACCACGAAAACTAAGGATAAATGCGGGCGGCGAGTTTGATGTATCTGTCGTATATTTTACGGCCCGCCAATACAGTCGGTTGAGAAGCACTGCATTGCGCTGCTTATAAAAAAGGCCGCGCGCTGAAGCTCGAATGCCCGCGTGCAAGTCTACTTAGTCAGCCAGCACATAAAGCCAACACCGACCAACGAAACTTGACCGCAATGCCGGCAACCGCGCCGCGTGCGGCAGGTGTGTCAAATTTCATTGTTCGGTATTGGTTTTACTTAAAGACCAGTATAACTTGAGCTGTGACGTGAAAACATACCTAATCAGAAATCAGAAATCAGAAGAACTTTATTAAATAAAACATTTTACAAGTTATTTTGACACGTCAACATTTTTAAAACTGCTATCAGATCGGAAACGCGGCCACACACTGAGATCCACACACAGTCACAATATCACAATATTACAAAATTATAAAACATATAAATAAGTATGATATGAGGAGCAATTAATCCCATGCTTGTTTGTCTTCCAAATAATCTGAGATTTTATAATACCCTTTTTTACATAGTTTTGTTTTAACACATTTTTTATTGACTGGTAGATCTCTTATAGTTTCGGGAAGTTTATTGTAAAAGCGTATTTATTGCCCCATAAAAGAGTTACTTATTCTGTGGAGACGAGATGCATGCACAACAAGATTGTTTTTGTTCCTATCAAAAGTTCTAATTCCTAAAAAAACAGGATGGTTTTTGTTCCTATAAAACTGATTCATCATCAAAATTATTGAGCCTTTCAGTATGCGAGCAATTTATTTATCTTCTAATAAGTTAATATTTCGTCAGGGCTTTTTACATAGGTACTAGGTAGTAAGAAAGGTACCTATGTAAACAATCACAAGTAGACAGTAGACATTAGTTAAGTATATCAAATGTGGCAAGGATAGAGAAGAAAGATAAATTTATTATTAACAAATACTTTAACATCGAAATGGTCTTAACTTTAGTTTTAGGGCCTATTGAATCAACTCTTTTTACGGCTGTTATCTTTTTTTCCTCATTTTTGGGTCTTCAGGTACATAAAAATAGACTTTCAGATGTTTTAACTGTTGAATTGAAGCACTGAGACACATTATAATCTTTTTTTCCTTTCTTACCACAGAGATCTTTATAATTTTTTACTGCGCAGCGGCGTACGTACTAGAGCTGTCAAATATCAACTGTCAAATGACGTCACACCTCACCGACTAGTGAGCGCCCACTCGCGTTTTTTAAAATCTTTGGTCAAATATACGCACTTTGATTGTAAATATCTCAGCCATTGTTATAAATATGAAAAAAGTTAAAACACAGCGTTTCTCGTAATTTTTTTTAAAAATTTATTTGGCATTGTAAAGTAAAAAACGTTTGTCAGACCCATTATTGATCATTACTCATCCCTTTTGAACTGGTCGCCAGCTATATTCTGTTGTTTTTGTAATTGTCAGGACCACAGATCACACAAATACTAAAACACGGTGTAGGCGCACAATACGTAACCGCTCATAATATGAGCAAATGTATGTAAATGTCAAACGCTTTTAGATATATTGTAAAAAAATAGAAATATGCCATATTGTGCTATTTTATTTTAGAATAAAAAACTAAAGCTTAAGGAATACCTTTGGAGTGATTTTATTTCATCGGTAGGTATTGTAACTGTGTATTTCTGTGTAAATGTAAGCGACATTAACAACCTAAGAAATTGCCTTGAAAGGCGTATCCAGATTAATCCGTGGTCAGGATAAAGTGTGTATGAAAAAAGGATTTGGAAATATACACAGATATATCAGTTTCAACATTGGTCCTGAAAAGATTTGGTATTAATATATTTTTTTAACAGCATAGTCGTGTAAAGTGCAGATAGAAAAAATCATATTAGTGTGTATTTACATGTAAGTGTTGGCCGTAGGTGAGCGCGGCGCGCGCGTTCGCGGCGCACCGGTGGGTGGGGGGCGGCTGTGCGCACACCGCCGCGCGACACGACCACGCCGCGCCGCACCCGCTGCTCATGGACCCCGTGTGGGGTGAGTACACCACACCGCACACCACACCACACACACCGCCGCGCGACACGACCACGCCGCGCCGCACCCGCTGCTCATGGACCCCGTGTGGGGTGAGTACACCACACCGCACACCACACCACACACACCGCCGCGCGACACGACCACGCCGCGCCGCACCCGCTGCTCATGGACCCCGTGTGGGGTGAGTACACCACACCGCACACCACACCACACCACACACACCGCCGCGCGACACGACCACGCCGCGCCGCACCCGCTGCTCATGGATCCCGTGTGGGGTGAGTACACCACACCGCACACCACACCACACACACCGCCGCGCGACACGACCACGCCGCGCCGCACCCGCTGCTCATGGACCCCGTGTGGGGTGAGTACACCACACCGCACACCACACCACACACACCGCCGCGCGACACGACCACGCCGCGCCGCACCCGCTGCTCATGGACCCCGTGTGGGGTGAGTACACCACACCGCACACCACACCACACCACACACACCGCCGCGCGACACGACCACGCCGCGCCGCACCCGCTGCTCATGGATCCCGTGTGGGGTGAGTACACCACACCGCACACCACACCACACACACCGCCGCGCGACACGACCACGCCGCGCCGCACCCGCTGCTCATGGACCCCGTGTGGGGTGAGTACACCACACCGCACACCACACCACACACACCGCCGCGCGACACGACCACGCCGCGCCGCACCCGCTGCTCATGGACCCCGTGTGGGGTGAGTACACCACACCGCACACCACACCACACACACCGCCGCGCGACACGACCACGCCGCGCCGCACCCGCTGCTCATGGACCCCGTGTGGGGTGAGTACACCACACCGCACACCACACCACACACACCGCCGCGCGACACGACCACGCCGCGCCGCACCCGCTGCTCATGGACCCCGTGTGGGGTGAGTACACCACACCGCACACCACACCACACACACCGCCGCGCGACACGACCACGCCGCGCCGCACCCGCTGCTCATGGACCCCGTGTGGGGTGAGTACACCACACCGCACACCACACCACACACACCGCCGCGCGACACGACCACGCCGCGCCGCACCCGCTGCTCATGGACCCCGTGTGGGGTGAGTACACCACACCGCACACCACACCACACACACCGCCGCGCGACACGACAACGCCGCGCCGCACCCGCTGCTCATGGACCCCGTGTGGGGTGAGTACACCACACCGCACACCACACCACACACACCGCCGCGCGACACGACCACGCCGCGCCGCACCCGCTGCTCATGGACCCCGTGTGGGGTGAGTACACCACACCGCACACCACACCACACACACCGCCGCGCGACACGACCACGCCGCGCCGCACCCGCAGCTCATGGACCCCGTGTGGGGTGAGTACACCACACCGCACACCACACCACACCACACACACCGCCGCGCGACACGACCACGCCGCGCCGCACCCGCTGCTCATGGATCCCGTGTGGGGTGAGTACACCACACCGCACACCACACCACACACACCGCCGCGCGACACGACCACGCCGCGCCGCACCCGCTGCTCATGGACCCCGTGTGGGGTGAGTACACCACACCGCACACCACACCACACACACCGCCGCGCGACACGACCACGCCGCGCCGCACCCGCTGCTCATGGACCCCGTGTGGGGTGAGTACACCACACCGCACACCACACCACACACACCGCCGCGCGACACGACCACGCCGCGCCGCACCCGCTGCTCATGGACCCCGTGTGGGGTGAGTACACCACACCGCACACCACACCACACACACCGCCGCGCGACACGACCACGCCGCGCCGCACCCGCTGCTCATGGATCCCGTGTGGGGTGAGTACACCACACCGCACACCACACCACACACACCGCCGCGCGACACGACCACGCCGCGCCGCACCCGCTGCTCATGGACCCCGTGTGGGGTGAGTACACCACACCGCACACCACACCACACACACCGCCGCGCGACACGACCACGCCGCGCCGCACCCGCTGCTCATGGACCCCGTGTGGGGTGAGTACACCACACCGCACACCACACCACACACACCGCCGCGCGACACGACCACGCCGCGCCGCACCCGCTGCTCATGGACCCCGTGTGGGGTGAGTACACCACACCGCACACCACACCACACACACCGCCGCGCGACACGACCACGCCGCGCCGCACCCGCTGCTCATGGACCCCGTGTGGGGTGAGTACACCACACCGCACACCACACCACACACACCGCCGCGCGACACGACCACGCCGCGCCGCACCCGCTGCTCATGGACCCCGTGTGGGGTGAGTACACCACACCGCACACCACACCACACACACCGCCGCGCGACACGACCACGCCGCGCCGCACCCGCTGCTCATGGACCCCGTGTGGGGTGAGTACACCACACCGCACACCACACCACACACACCGCCGCGCGACACGACAACGCCGCGCCGCACCCGCTGCTCATGGACCCCGTGTGGGGTGAGTACACCACACCGCACACCACACCACACACACCGCCGCGCGACACGACCACGCCGCGCCGCACCCGCTGCTCATGGACCCCGTGTGGGGTGAGTACACCACACCGCACACCACACCACACACACCGCCGCGCGACACGACCACGCCGCGCCGCACCCGCTGCTCATGGACCCCGTGTGGGGTGAGTACACCACACCGCACACCACACCACACCACACACACCGCCGCGCGACACGACCACGCCGCGCCGCACCCGCTGCTCATGGATCCCGTGTGGGGTGAGTACACCACACCGCACACCACACCACACACACCGCCGCGCGACACGACCACGCCGCGCCGCACCCGCTGCTCATGGACCCCGTGTGGGGTGAGTACACCACACCGCACACCACACCACACACACCGCCGCGCGACACGACCACGCCGCGCCGCACCCGCTGCTCATGGACCCCGTGTGGGGTGAGTACACCACACCGCACACCACACCACACACACCGCCGCGCGACACGACCACGCCGCGCCGCACCCGCTGCTCATGGACCCCGTGTGGGGTGAGTACACCACACCGCACACCACACCACACACACCGCCGCGCGACACGACCACGCCGCGCCGCACCCGCTGCTCATGGACCCCGTGTGGGGTGAGTACACCACACCGCACACCACACCACACACACCGCCGCGCGACACGACCACGCCGCGCCGCACCCGCTGCTCATGGACCCCGTGTGGGGTGAGTACACCACACCGCACACCACACCACACACACCGCCGCGCGACACGACCACGCCGCGCCGCACCCGCTGCTCATGGACCCCGTGTGGGGTGAGTTCTACCTCTGCCTACCTTTTCCGGGACACGGGCAAGAAGTCACTTTAAAAATATATATTATTTAAGCAGTAGAAACAGAGGATTATAATTTAAAGTAGTAGAAAGGAGTATGTAGGAGGTGACAGCAGACATTGCAGAACACCACCACCAGTAATCAAAAGATTGAAATATACTATTATTTGCAACACTCTAGATGCTTCGCTCCTGTGCATAACAAGGCTCTCTTAAATTGAAAAGGTATAATTATTATTGGTCGGAATCGCATTGTAAGGTAGTTGTTTTCAACAGCGGCGGGTGGGCCACAAGCACTGGCCCGCCGGCAGCTCGGGGACAACTTCTCACAGCGCGTGCGAGCGCACAACCGCTGCTTCGTCACCACCGTTGACTCGCGCTTCCTCATCGCTGCTGGCTTCTGGGATAACAGCCTCAGAGTCTTCTCCACAGAGAACGGTAAGCTGACCTGACCAAACATGCCACTAGTATGCGTTCCAATTGAGCATAAGATCGTGTTTGTTGTCAACTTCATATCGTAAATGTGAAATTAGTAATGTCAACAAAAAAAATTGTTAGAAAAATTGGCATGGAAGAACAAATAACATTCAATTAATTCTTTAGGTAATAATAATATTAGTGTTCCATATCATACTACATGTACCTATTTCAATAATGTCATTATATACATAATTTAAAACACGTGATTAATTTCTGATTTATGCAATATTGCGTCTGCGACAAAAAAGATTCGTACACTCATGATGTCGGCAACAAAATTGTTATAAGCATTGATATAAAAAACCCAAGATACACAATTAGTGTCTCAAAAACGTCCTCTGCAAATGAGCGCACAACTTTAATTTGTGCGCTTATTTCAAATAGAATCGCGTCGGTCGCGACACTGTCACTTTTATTACTTTACATTGCATTGTAAAAACAACTATAAACCTTGCGCTTAAGGTTGGATATGCTAAAACGTATGCTTTTGCCATATCTATAATATGATCTATATATATGAATAACTATATATATGAAATAATCTATATATATGAAAAAATAGAATATGATATAACATGATCTATCTATTTATATGAAATTAGGGACAGTTTTGAGTGTTTTGTTCGGGACTGTGCATCTTGGGTTTTTTATATCAGTGGTTATAAGCTATGTAAAGGATTTAAACCCGATACATACATTTCATTAAGTATTTTGTTTATAAAAATAAATCTATTTGTATTTTTTTTCTACGTCTTATTTTGACACGTACTAGCAGCAATGGGAACTTGAATAAAATTACACCAAGTAGTATGCAAATTATTATTTTTTGATGAATTTCTTTGTGAGTATTTTTACTCACCATACTCATACCTAATGAAGTTTTTGCTAAGCAATCCTGACATGGGTGGAATCCTGACAGTCCTACTCTTAGTTGCAACGCATAGTACAGTAAAACTTGACACGTGAATTTCATGCGGAGATATTTGTTTAATCATAATAAAAACTAGACAAATTTCATTTTATACAGGAACATAAGACTGAATGGTAAGGCAATTATACCACACCCAGGGGAAACGTCGCAAAACTCTACCAACAAGTAGCCACAATAGTAGTGATCCGTAAACGGATCTACCTGGCAGAATATCAGATTGTCTATTCTAACATATAGTAGGAGCCCAAGAGGGGATTTTTACATTTATTCGAGCGCGTCAGATTAACTCAGGAAGGGTACCTTGCATACTGTTGAGACTTTCCACCAAATATAAGCCCTTTATATAGAGGTGGGTAACTAGGGCAAAAAAAACAAAATTCTAATAACTTCGGCTTGTGGAAATTGCCAGATTATAGTTGTGTGGTTATTCTTACATCATTTCCTCTATAATAAAAGAAAATTAAGATGTGCTCGACAATGTTTTCTTTGTAATTTTGTTTTGACTCTCCCACTCCTTTACGCTGCACTTGAATCGGGAGATTTTCTAAATTTTAGCTGGTAATTAATCCACTATACCTTAATCTGACGCGATTTAGTGTTTCCATGTCACATTTTTTTATTTCCTCACCATTGAAATGAAAAACGTTATTAACGTTGTATTTTTTCTATAATCTACAAAATCCAATAGGGACCTATACGACGCTCGAGTAGGACATATTTAGCATCTTGGACTCCCTTACTAATACAACCCATACTCGACGTACTATTTGAGTGCCCCGTTGGTCGAGTGATTAGCGAACCTAACTACAAATCACTGGGGCTCGGGTTCGATTCCCGACAGGAACAAACATTTGTGTAATGAACATAGATGTTTGTATTTCTGGGTCTGGGTGTTATTTATGTGTATAACAGTAATTTATATATGTATTTCTATGTATTAGTATCGTTGACTAACACCCATAACACAAGCAATAATTTGCTTACTTTTGGGGTTAGATCGATTCGTGTAATTTGTCCAGCGATAGTTATTTATTGATTTGTTGTGTTATGTTCCAGCTAAGATAGTGCAGATAGTGTTCGGGCACTACGGCGTGGTGACGTGCGTGTCCCGCTCGGAGTGTAACGTGACGTCGGACTGCTACATCGCCTCCGGCTCCGAGGACTGCACCGTGCTGCTGTGGCACTGGTATGTGCTACATCACTACATTACTACTACATCACTACACACTACATTAGTACACACTACATCACTACACACTACATCACCACACTACATCACTACATACTACAAACCTCCGACTCCGAGGACTGCACCGTGCTACTGTGGCACTGGTATGTGCTACATCACTACATCACTACTACATCACTACACACTACATCACTACATACTACAAAGCCTCCGGCTCCGAGGACTGCGCCGTGCTACTGTGGAACTGGTGTGTCACATCACTACATCACTACTACATCACTACACACTTCATCACTACACACTACATCACTACATAATACATCGTTTCGGCTCCGGATGGGACGGCGACGACGGATTTTGTATTTTAAATGTGGTTGTGTTCCGGTATTGAAGTGGTTTAACAGCTTGTAATAGTCGCAACAGTTTAGATATAAGCTTCGAATCTGGGCGAGAAAATATCTTTTTAGCTTTTAGGTCTACAAACAAATCTAAGACATCTTTATTAGAAATATGTACATTTTTTATATGAAAGTAGCGCAAGCGAGCTGATAGATTTCCTGATAAAATGAGATAATTATCGTCAATTGGCGTCAAAGATGTTAATAGTGTGTTGCCGTCCGTGCGACGATTATGTAATGTTTTGGTAAGAGATTAAGTGGTGTTGCTAAACTCTACCAGATAGTGGTCACGATGGTAGAGACCCTTTAAATAAATCGAAATATGAGGTATATTTTTTATGAAAGGCCCAGCCCAACGTGGAAATAAATTGTTGCAATGTTGAATCCAAAAATTATAACAAAGACATAATGATTGCAATATACACCGATTACAATTTATTTAGTTAATTTATGTGTTATTTTTGACACTAAATCATGATGGTTCGAAATATTTAACACTGTGCAAAGTTTTGAATTACTCGTAGACCATAACAATTTAATAAGTGCTTACATATAATAAAATCCTTATTGGTTTGTTTTCGTGGCTATGCTGTAGAAGTTCATTTATGTATCTTGTTTAGATTTACGAGAGTTGTGTCGTAAATTTTTAGTAGCAATCCAGAACCTGAAAAGAAATAGTTTATCTCCAGTATATGTAAATACCTCGGTGTCTCGTGTTTCGAAAATTTCATCTCGTTATCGGTCCCGATTACAGTTTAGCCAGCGATAGTCGTTAAAATTGTCAAATCGCAAGCGACAAAGCAACTGAATCTTGGTGAAAAGAATGTTTAATACTGTTCATTTAACCGTGGCTACTCGAAAAAGATAGTCTATACCGTGTGCCTTGTGGACTGCGGTACCAGGTCGACGCGGCACGGCGCCATCGTGGGCGAGGGCGAGTCCCCCGCGCCGCGCGTCACGCTGACCGGACACGACGCGCCGCTCAACGCCGTGCTCGTCTGCGCCGAGCTGGGGCTCGTCGTCTCCTCCTCCGTCAGTCAGTATCACACATTCACACACACCAAACTATATCCACATATGTTCACGCTTACCTCTTGTAAAAGCATTAAATAGAAATGGTCCCAGAATCGTGGCTTGTGGAATACTAAATATTACGTGAATATTGTTACACTTTACCTGTCTCTTAATACTGATATTGGACCAACAGAATTTTATTGTAAGTATAAAAATTTAGTGCAAAATTTGAATTTCAGACGTTGTTTAGAAATTTTAGATGTTAGCTGATATTAAATTTTATATTTAATTTTACTTAAATTTTAATCTTTTTGTAATTATTATACATACATATTTTTTAAACTTTATAATTATTATTCGCATCGTATTAAAAATGCTGGGCGGCGATCAATGAACATAATTATCATAGACTACATGAATACTAATAGACACGCCATTGGGAAGGAAACGTGAATGAGCAAAAGCTCATATGCGTGGCAAAAATTTCATATATTTGTAGGTTAATTGTATTGTGAAAAAATATAAATAAATATATGTTTTACTGTTTTATCGTTCTGAATGAAATAAGGCTTAAAAATTACCCTTGAAATGATTTTATTTCATCGGTAAGTAGTATAACTCTGTATTTCTATATGTAATTGCGAGCTACGCTTCCAAATTAAGAAATTGTCTTGAAAGGTGTATCCATTTAATCCGTGATAATTATTAATTATTCGTCATCTGGTATTATTTAAAAATCATCCGTACCAGTGCCATTCGTGTGATATAGTGCAGTATCGGTAGGTGTGTGTGTGTGTGTGTCAGACGGGCCGGTGCTGGTGCACACGACGTTCGGCGAGCTGCTGCGCTCGCTGGCGGCGGCGGGCGGGGCCAGCGCGCCGCAGCGGCTGGCGCTGTCGCGGGAGGGCGTGCTCGTGGTGGCCTACGCGCGCGGACACCTGGCCGCATACACCATCAACGGCCGCCGCCTCCGACACGAGACGCACAACGATAACTTCCAGGTACACACACACACACACACACAAACACTGACACACCACGACAACTTACAGGTACACACACACTGACACACAACGACAACTTACAGGTACACACACACTGACACACAACGACAACTTACAGGTACATACACACTGACACACAACGACAACTTACAGGTACACACACACTGACACACAACGACAACTTACAAGTACCTACACACTGACACACAACAACAACTTCCAGGTACACACTGACACTGCTACTTACAAATACATACTGACACACAATGACATATTAAATTTTCAAAGCTACATTAATATAAGTTACATATTAACCTACGTACGACATAAATAACGAACTGAACTTATGAAAATTATATGATAAGATTTAATGGACTCTATTGTAATTTTTACACACACTACCTGGTGTGCGGTGGGGATGCGTGTGTGCAGTGTGGTGGAGGTGTACAGTCGTGTACAGTCAGTGCGGCACCGGCTGCACTGTACAGTCGTGTACACTGTGTGTGTGTCCCCAGTGCCTGGTGCTGTCGCGGTGCGGCGAGTACCTGGTGTGCGGCGGGGACGCGGGTGTGGTGGAGGTGTGGCGCGCGTGTACCCTGTCCCCGCTGTACGCGTTCCCGCCGGCGGGCGCGCCCGTCTGCAGCCTGGCGCTCACACATGACCAGAGGTAACATATACCTACACACATTGTATATTTTTTTATATCATTAGACAGCAAACACACAGATGGCTCTCCTGATGCAAGTAGAAACCAAAGATGGCGTTGCTCCGTATGGCGTAACGGGATGGGAACGCCACATGCATAAGTCTACCGGCTACCTTATCCTCCAAACCAGAACACAACAATGTCAAACATTGACGCTATTGCGGTAGGAAAGGTTAAAGCGTTGGTACCATATATCCGGGCGAGACGTTGCAAAACTCTATTACCTATACTATTTCCATTTCTTTATTTTCTCGATGACAGTTCTAATTTGATAGTTGTAGTGTTGTGATCAAATAAGTAATGATATCGATCGCATATATTTATTATATTTTGAACAAAGACAAATATAACAACATTCAAATATATTTTTTCGAGGTGGGAACACTCAATGGCCCAGCGCCATTTTGTGTTAGTTTTAATCTGTCACTCGCAATTACACGATCGTGCTAGTCACTACATTTCTGCTCACTGAGTTTTTTCACATTATCCATACGTTACGTTGCGTATTTTGTGTTTCTCCGTGTTGATTGCTGCCCAGCTGCCAAATATCATAATGCTGAAAGGATCGGTTCTAAAAAGGCAGCTGAGAGAACTGGTGATCAAGGTTCGTAATTACTTAGAAGCAGAGTATCAAAATGGTGGCCTGCTTTTACTACTGTCACAATTAGTGGACCTACTATTTCAAAAATTACTACCGAAGCTAACAGTACAAGCGATATGCGGAAAAATAAGCTTCGTACGCCGATGAAAAAACACCAACCATGTCGTGTGACATTGGTTGACAACTTCGACGTTGATGCTGTTCGCCGTCATATATACGACTATTACTTGCACAAACAAATTCCAACACTTAAAAACTTGTTGTTTCTTTACGTGAATGTGGTTTTTTTCATTGCCAAAAATAGTCATTAAGTTTGGTTTTGAAAAAATTGGATTTTATTATAAAAAATCGGACAAACGTAAAATATTGATGGAGCGACATGATGTTGCTATGGCTCGCTGCGGATTTTTGAACGAAGTCAAAAAGATATCAGATTGTTCAAATGTTATTTTTACTGACGAGACTTGGTTAAATCACTCAATCACACAATCGAAGAACTGAACTGACGACAACACCGCTTCCACTAGTTCAGTGCCACAGGGAAATCCAAAAAAACAGTGGGCTATCACGAAGAAATGAACGCGGAGATTTACGAAGGATGGTTTAAAGAAATGGTGCAATCTCTGGAAGAACCGTCCATAATTATTATGGACAACGCTACATATCACTCCAGATAAATTGATAAAATGCCGACGCAGGCCAATAAAATACAAGAGATAATTGACTGGAATCATGGCGAAAATGTGGATAGTACGAACACTTTATTAAAAGTACAATTGAATATTTTAAAATCGAAAAAAGCCTCTCTAAAAGATATGTTATCGACGAAATAACTGCCGAATGTGGTCATTGGGTTCTTCGTGAACTTACAATAGTGTTGGGGAGAGCTCATCGAATGACAGTGGCAATTTATCAGATTTTGATTAAAATAAATAAATAAAGATTACTTGTCGTTATAATTATTTCGTTTCACTGTCGAGTACCTATACCTACTTATTTTACAACAGCTCCGAAAATTTTAAAGAAGTAGGCATTATTAATCAAGAATTTATACGTGTAACATCTTGTAATGAAATATAATATTATACTTTTTAGTTTCTTACATTTGGTAAAAAAACGGGTCTGTTATCGTGTTACGTTTATCGATATAGCTCCTATAGTAATCACTATGTGTAGCACATCACTACCCGTCCATGAAGTACAGTATTATTTGTGAGACATTTTAACGTAAACAACACAAAATTACATGAGCGTCGATCTGTCATCGAGAAAATAAAGAAATGGAAATAGTACAGTTGTCACAATAGAAATGACACGTATAGCCAGCCGTACGCCTTTCATCATCAAATTATAAAAACATATCTACTAATTATTTGATAACGCCATTTTAATACTAAAATTTCAGATACCTGTTGGCTGGGCTAGAAAATGGATCGCTCGTGGTATTCCACATAGATTTCAACAGATGGCACCACGAGTACCAACAGCGTTACTGAGGCTTACGGAACCCTCATTTAAACTGCCATCAGTACCAACACTGGCAACATTGTGTTCATTTGTCACTTTCATAACAAACAAAATGTCACCAATTCACGCTGTTCTAGCATTAAGACTTTTTATAATATATTATGTTATAAAATAAATTGTGTGAGGGACATAATAAAAGTAGTCTCAATAGGAAATTAAATTTGACAGATAACACATTGTTGTCTATGGAATAGTGATGTGCAGAAGAACTTTTTTAATCCTCGTTGATGTTTTTTAAAATGTTGTGAAATCATAGTTAAGTTAGTGATCAATCATGCGGTTGTAAATCATAGCAAAGAATAATGCGCGGGTTGTATCGTTACTTGATTTTAAATGTGTTTGTTTTTCACTATTATAATTAATAAACTTTTTTTTAATTTATTCTTTTTCTATAATTTTTGGTACTGTTGGTGACATTTGATTATTGACATTTGACATTGATTAGTAAATTGTCATCAAAGAAATATACTTTTTAATATTATAAAAAATAAGTTATTAATTATAATAAATTAAATACGGTTAAAGAAAACGGTTTATATAATAAATAATATATAAATACCGTTTATATTTGTCAGTCCAACTATTCAAATTAAATGTTGATCGGTCTGATTTTAATGCCACGAAATTTAACTCCTAAATTATGAATAAACTATTATCAATATAAAAATTCACAATTTAGACATAATTGACATTACTTTTTAAATGTTGGTATTATTAATATAATTAAAAATTTAAACAAATATGTAGCTTTATATTATTAAAATTTATATTGTAATAGTGAAAAAGAAAGCACACATCTTTATTAAGTGTTATAGCTTAATTAACGTTGGAAATATTAGTATTCAATTATTATTAAAAAGACTTACGAAAGACAGGCTAGCATGTGAGTTAGTTAGTACCTAAAAAATAATTTTAAGAAGTCTATCTTAAACATTCCGATTTATTTAGCAATAACATATTATTTATATTAAATATTTTATTTTGATTGTCGATTTAATTTTAGTGCCATAGGTATTATATAACGATTATAAATATGATTTTCTTTCTATGACGTCCAATAATGTACTTAACTTCTTAATTAAATAATATGTGTGTACTTAAATAAAAATAATGTGCAATATGTAATATCTAATTATATAAGAATATAACGAAAACTTTATTTAATTTTTCAGATATATAATGAATTATAGCTTTGTACGTTTTATTTTTTACTTTTTATTACTATTATGTTTATTATTATGTTTATTTTTCTTATGCATTCCATTCTTACTTTTGCGTCCATCTTGATTTTGGTGGTGGGTATAATTAAATTGTTTGTTTGCATTGATGTATTTTATTTTTGATTTGCAATAAATGGTTTTATTGACTTATTTTTATTTTTATTTTTTATTTCCTTCATCTATACTCTAAGACTAATGTAATAGAAAAATAACGTTTATATACGATAAACTCCTCTAAATTGAGCGAAATTCAGAAAATTGATGGTGCGAAAATGCCAATTGATTCGCTAAATATATGTCACGTATCGCGTAGGTGTTTAGATTAATTAATTTAAGCTAATAATTCCGCTACGGCTGTTTACCAGATTAGTTTTTTACGCGAATATGTAAAATTAATTATAAATTGTATTTTTGCATCACTACACCGGCACCGCTCCTTCCGTTCTGTGATTGAGGCTTTAAAATGCACACTAGATTAAAAAAATATTTCCTCTATACTCTGTGCCAAAATATGATTAAATGCAATTGCCCCTAAAACAAATAAAATTATAATTTTTATTTAAAATTATTCCTATAATCATTAAGATTAAATAGACTTCTAAATAATTCTAGTTGCAGTTTCATAGTATCTTTTAGAAAATTGTACAAAATCTTGAACCCTTATATCTCACGTCCCAACCCTAGTTAGTATTTGAGTAGGTCCTGACGCTTGTAGCGCTATCTCTTTCTAATTCTAGTAATTGCTATTTTAGAGAATACATACCTTACATAATATAGAAATAATATTGCCTTACGAAAATGTAGGTACGTATAGAATCCTATAGCTAGATACTATTCACGTGCGACATATTGCATGCAATACCCTGCTATGCGTATGTAGTTCTAATAAATTAATATCTTAGACCATACATAAAAATACTTAATATGCTGGCCAGTAACTATATCATTATACTGTACTGTGTCTGTTTTCTAAACAAAGCTTAAAAAATGTATTCCATCGATCAAAGATAAAAAATTTTGTTTATTTTAATTTCTAATAGAAGCCTAACTTTTCTGTATTAGTGCGGTTTGAATTTTAGTCCTTTTCTGAAATTACGCCATAAGGACGTGTTAAATAATATTTTTTAATGATTTTGTGAGGACATCGGATATGTGCTCTAGAAATATCATACTGTGATGACTAATTTTACGCAATGCTTCAGGCAACGCAAAAGGCACAAATCAAACAAACCATGCCTACTTAAGACTCCAATTCATTGAACAATTCGCGTGCTATGGAACAGTTTAAAAATAACATTACATGATTATAATTAAACTTCAAACTTGCCGCGTTGCTGTAGAGTGTTTTACCTTTTGTCACCAAATTTTTATCTGTCAACTAGTATGTAATTGAACCAATGCTGTTGTTAATTGTCCACTTAGTATTTTTCTGTCTTTTTAATGTTTATCTGAAATGTAGGCATATAACAACATTGACATCATTACTTTCACAAAAAGTATTTTTAATACTAGAAATCTTTACTGAAATCTTGCATTTGTTTCAATGATAAAAACGTTTATTATCATTGATTATTTATTAGTCATTAATTTGGTTTTTATTTTATTAATAATTAATACGCATTCATACAGCAAATATATATTTTTAAAATTTGTCGTTAATGGTTTGACTTCATTGAAACAATTATGATACCGGTAAAATCCGTTTAATATTCTGTATACCTAATAGTACCTATACCATTCTCAAAATAAAAAAAAATAATATTTTTTTTAACTTTCAAAATAAAAACTCGAACAAAAATATAGAATTACTATAAATCGTTTACGAGCCTAGGTAAATAGTTATTGCCTATATACTTAGGGACGTAAACGATGACTTTAAATAAAATAGGTTATAGAAAATACAAAATATTACAAAAACATCATTGCACGCTATAAGCTTAAGAACATAATATGAAGCACACTAAAAAATATGCACGCTACACGCAATTCTGTCCATTAACTTTAAGTTAATTGTAAGTCGCTGATAATTAATTGCAAACTAAAAAATCTTAATTTCTAGAATAAGGCCACCTGTATATTACAATCACTATCTTGTCCATATAGTTATAAGGATAATAATAAAATTGTACGAGCGTAGATGTCTTGAATGTTATGAATATTAAAGTAAAATTTAAGCTTAAGCAAAAGAACAATATGGCTTTTCACGCTATCTATGAAGTGTATTGATTATAAAGCAATTAAGTGTTTTCTATACAGCCTTTGCAACCACAAAAAGTTTTATTTAAATATACAGTAATACGTTGTTGAACGATATAGTCGATAATACTTAGAGTAATCAGTAGGTTTGTAGCCGACGTAGCAGATAGGAAGGCTCTTCAAACGGTTGTTGTTGGCATAATTTTTTAAACATCAAGATAGGATTCGCTCTCAAAAATATGGAATATTTTTGTGTAGCTGTCGTAGTTGAATTATGATGGTTTCTAAAATATTGTTAAACTTTTTTGGCACCAAAATGAATGATGTTTTGAAGACTATGTACTCTGTTCCTCCCCTCCAAATTAACACAATAAAGTAATCTATATTATATATAGTAAGTATCTTCTTCTTTAAAAAAAACTGGCACCTCCACTGAATATTACTACTCAGTGGTAGAGCTCTGCATAATTTTGTACGGGTTTGTCCGTATATGTCGGTAAGTCTGTACCTATATGTCTGCGTCTTCGCATATATCGTCTCGTCAACGAGATCTATTTTCAAACCCTAAAGGCTATAAACAATACTCGTCATAAAACCAAAAAAGTAAATTAATATACTGATGTGCCAACTCGGAAAAAACACGAATCGAATTAACTCGAGTCAAAATTTACCTAACTCGAGTTGAAACCGAGCTACCAGGACGAGGCTTTGAATAAGATAATTGTTTGTGATTGCTTAATTTTTTAAATAATTATTAATTCATCTAATTGTGTTGTAACAATTATCGTATTACACTGAGTAGGTAGTAAAAAAATTTGTTTATAGTAATTATTATTTATTATAAACTTCTGTATTAATGTTTACGTCTTATAAAAAAAAAAAAAAAAAAAAAGTATCTTCACGCCCATATCCCCGAAGGGGTAGGCAGAGGTACAAGTGCACCCACGATTAGCCGAAGATACTTGGTCCCACAAATGTGATAGGTGGCAAGCCTATCGCCAACCGGGTACTTTCCAATCCCGGGCAACTTTGTGTTTCTCAGAAAACTGAAAAAACACAATTTTTTTAAAGTGCCCGACCCGGGAATCGAACCCGGGACCTCATGTGGCCAACGCCAACGCTGGACCACTAGACCACAGAGGCGATAAGAGGCGTCTTATAACTTTTTAAAATATGCGCCTAAGTTTAGCGGCCAAGCGCGCAGAGTTTGCCTTAACATTTTTTTAAAAGGCTTTTCCAATGTAGATGGTTCAACGAAAAAATTATTTCCATTTCCATTAGTGTTAATATATAATATAAATATATTTAAATTATATAATATAATTAAAATTACATGGCCATCATTAAGCCAAGTTAAAGTATTATATTTTGAACAATAACATTTGGATGCTTCTTTTTAATGTGATTAAATAACGTGTTCAAATGTATTGCCCATATATTTGAACGAATCTTAACATATTTTACAATTTATACGTCCACTATCTGGCTATTGAATATCGTTTAAACGTGATATCCTGTAAGGTCCCAGTTTTTTTAAATATCGTAATTAATAATCGTTATAAATAAATTATACTTTTATTTAAATTTTATGTCAATTCAGCTACGAATTACCTTTATGTAAGTATGTGACTAGTACACATATCTCCACGCCAGATCCCTTACGGGGTAGGCAGAGAGAACCGAGTGCCATTCATCACGGTCCTTCAAACTTGTCTCGCTTCCTCCACATTCATTACTCTTTTCATATAAACACGCCGATTGCAGACTCTTGACTACACTTTCGAACAGTACGCGATCAACCTGAATGCTAAGTGTGAGTTTTTCTTTTCGCATTCGATCGTGAGCGCGTTTCGAGTTTACTAGGAATTTGTATGTGATTTGTACAGCGCCACCTAGTGGTAAACTGGTTTCTCACGTTTACCACTAGGTGGCGCTGTACAAATCACATACAAATTCCTATAGTGCGCGCGGAACTAGTTGGCCGCGCCATACGTAATACGTAATACGTAAGGCGCGGCTAACTAGTTCCGTGCGCACTATAGTAAACTCCAAACGCGCTCACGATCGAATGCGAAAAGAAAAACTCACACTTAGCACTCTGATCATGATACGTCAGTGTCATGACAGGCATTAACGATATTGCGACAGGTAAGGTAGTGATACCAAATACCCGGGGGAGACGTTGCAGTTCTCTACCACCTAGTAGTCACGATCGTAGTGACACGTATACCTAACTTATCGGTCGCCTCTTACGACCTGCTTGGCAGAACAGCAGTTGGTTTATTTTGAAAGGAGCCCGGACAACACGAAGGTAAACTGCCAACCAAAATCTAGACAATAAAATTATGTGTTCAAACAAAGCTTCACTTTATTGTTTCGTCATTGTCTACCAACTTGCGATAACGATGACGATTGACCACGTGATTTAGCACAGCTTATGCCAACTTATATATTTTCTTCTTTTCTTACTTCGTTATCGTTTTTATATTGTTACTTTATCTAAGACCAGGTACCAAAAGTACCAGGGACTTTATTCAATTATGTATTAAGACATTTGATACAGAATAATATTCTTTTAAGTAGTAGGTACGTAATTAGTAAGAAATTGCCAGCGTCGCGCTAGATCTTAATTTTATTTTTCTGTGGCAGACAGTAATTCTTAAAATATTAATTCAAATATATTACTTATCTATACAATTTATGTATGTGAAGGATTTCATAAAAACTATCAAGCATACATCTGTAAAAAAGTCAGGTTAACTACGATCAAAGAATTTTTTTGGGTAGATCTTCTATGATACAATACAGAGTGCCCTCTTATGAACAACTAAGGCTATTAGATAAGCTGATATTCAATGTCATCATTCATTTTAGATGCGTCAATAGGTATTTATAACACTTTTATTAATTTTATACAATTAGATTAATTATTTAATGTTATACTTAGATGTTTTCCAATAATAGAGCACATGCTTTATCGTTCTTAACACCTTGAAGTGTGTATTTGAAATGTTTGTCATCGATACGAGTTATGCGTCGATTGAAACCCAATAGTCGCAACACACGTCACAATTATTAACGGATTATAATTATAATATCGGTATTCGGTATGTATTGCACAGACAAATTTCATTATAATGGATGCATGCTTTGGCTATCCAGCGGCTGCTACGAATCAATCGACGCGTACAATAATTAATTTTTATTATCGTCAATTTGATAGTTTTGCGATAGTCAGAATTGTCATTAAATCGTTACGCTAAGTGTATGGATGCGTTTGTAATTTGTATGTACTAACCGGAGGAATCTAAGTAATAAATCGCATTGAACAGTAATTTGTTTTTATAGCATTCCTTACATTCAAATCACCCTATACCCTCATATTTTTTATCATTAGACAGCAAACATGCAGAAGGTTCTCCCGATGGAAACCATCGCTTATACACTCCAAAGATGTTAATGATGGTTTGCTATCCTTGGGACGGAATCTTAATTATACATGCATAAGTTTACCTACGGCTACCTTACCCTCCAAACTGGAACACAACAGTGGAAAGCGGACACAATGGCGACAGGAACAGGAAAGAGGTGGTATCAAATGCAGGCGAGACAATGCAGGACTGTACCACTTAGCCACAATGGTAGTGATTCACATAGCCAATCGGTCACCTCTTATAAACTGCCTGGTAGAACAGCAGAGGGTCTATTCTTGAAAGGGAGCCCGAACCAACACGGGGAAACTCTCCCTTCCTTCCTAATCTATTTATTAATGTTAAGAAGTAAATTATAGATAATGCAGGAAATACATCGCAATATGTTGCGTGGTTAATCAGCATGACGATAAAATGTCGTGAGATGTCATTTTGACGGTTGATTTTTTTTTCAAATCATTTACGCCCGTGCACAAATCTAAAAGCGTTATGTCACATCGTGGTAAAACGTCATATTGTTTTTGACATTTTCATAGAAACCACAGAATACGTATATACCATGAAGTATTACGTAAAGTTGGAGCAAACACTCGTACTAATCAATTGAAACAAACATTTACATTATATCTCAGTCTGTGAGGTCTCGCCATCTCCTTTTACACAGCTGTGTTAGAAAGAGAGGTTAAGACCTCAGAAGATGACAGCAGTTTTTAAAATTTGGTTTCAAGTAGGTATTGGAAGTGTTGCCTCAAGATATAATACAGCTTCATGGAATGCGGCTATGTGACTACGGCGTCATGTTATTTAGACGCCATGATAGTCCAGTGTGTTTACGCGACAACATTAAATTAAAGTTTTTACTACCCGAAAGTTTTGGTATAAATGTACAATATTAAAATAATTTTTTGGTTAATCCTAAAACCTAATAAGTATTAAACAGTTTCTCAAATTTAATCAACTATAGCCTACTATCGCAAGAAACAAGTGGTAACCATATGTCGGATCGACGATGGGATCACAACCTATCTCAGCGAACGACGACGAATCCACAATGGAAATGGCGTGATAACTTTTTTTAAATTGCCTCAATGGTCAGTGGCAGACAGCTTACATATCGAAATTTCGGGTTACATTTGCGAGTCGGAGTGTTAGATTTTTGCGATCGAGAAACTTCAGTAGCAGCCATCCTGCTAAGGACATACATTATGCAGCGTACAAGCATAGCGAATTAATATCTCGTCTATGTCCTGCGCAGGATTTTTGTCTGCAGAGGACCATAATCCTTGAATCGTGAAAAATGTCTGCTGAGAACTTGCCACGGGCTCAGCATATACGGCGTGCGATTGATATAGGGGCTTTTTTTCAATCAAGTTAAAAAAAGTATGGCATTGGTATAGAAAGCTGACAGTAACTTTTAAAGTAAGTCATTCTCGAGCGCTCTACGCAGAGGGCGGACTTAAGTTGGCTGTGCGCATTGCTGCTCATTGTCACGTTAGGTTTATTTTTTCAAGGACTTTTATCTAGTCCCGTCTCGGCGTCCTCGGTTATTCGGGGGACATTTAGTCCAAAGCATTATTCAATAGTTTATTAGGGATCTATATTGGTGGACAAAAAAGTAACCCCAGAATAGTCCCTAATCTGCGCCAGAGTATACAATACTACGTAAGACTGTGCAGGCCGCTAGGATGGAGCCTGTAGTATGTCGCGCGAGAAAGATTTGAAGAAGAAATAACATCACGCTTACTTTAACATGTTATTTTCTCGTGATACAAACAAGATATTAGTCATTCTTATTCGTCAAATCTTTCTTTCACCCATTTTCCCTGTGTTGGTCTGGCCTCATCATCTGTCAGACAGCCCGTAAAAAATCAACCATTAGCTATATGTCACTACTAATACTAGATGGTTAATTTCCACGTCTCGCCTGGGTATGTGGTACCACAGCTTTAGTTATTCCTGCCGCAATAGCATTAATGCTTGTCATTGTCGTATGCTGGTCTGGAGAGTGAGGTAGCCGGTAGACTAAAGCATGTGTCATTGCCATAAAGTCACACAGATAGCAACATATCATTACCATCTATGAGGTCTATAAGCGATGGTTTCTCTTTCTGCCAGAAGAGCCATCTGCTTGTTTGCTATCTAATGAAATAATATAAACAAAATAAAAGAGTACTTTTATCTTAAAAGCTTATAGGCAGTAGATTTTTATTAAATGCTTGAATTTTGAATTTAAAACCTTAAGATTTAGCCAAAATACGTTCGGTCATAAGGAATAAAAAGCAGTATTTAGTAAATATGGATTATATTAGTCCTAAGCAGTAACAGCCACGGCAGGAGGCAGAGGTGCAGGCAGCGAGCGCACATCAGAGGTAGGCTCTAATGGGACTGGCTCATCCTTGGGCTCTGTCACCAAGATGTGGTCAGGCTGTGGCTTCTTGGGACCATTCTTGCCTTGTTGATCCCATGGCAACATAATCTTTACCTGTAAAAGAAGTAGAGGTTTTCAAAATGTAAAATTGTTGAAAATTAGTTTGCCTGACCAAAAATCATTACTTCCTTTTGATCAGTTACGTAAAAATATAGCCAATGTTACACTTGGATAATTGTACTGCCCTCGTACAGAAAAAAGGCACTACTTACAAAAAGCAAAGTGTGAGAAAAATGCAATTAACGTTTTTGTCATCTTTTTGAAATTATTAAAAATATTTTTGAAATATTTAACCTAAAACCTCAAAAAATATCAGTGACATCAAGCCGACTGTGCTCTTTCGTTCAATCAATGTTTAATATGCCATTTTAAATTAACAAAATCTCTGGCAGATATTTCTTTTCAGCTTTCTGTATCTCTACAGGTTATAGACTTAAAAATCGAAAAAAAAAATTGGGTAGATACACTTTTTTCCTGTTTCCAGGCATATAACTTGTATTTGAAAATTATATCAGTGTGCCCTTTTTCCATACAAGGGCAGTATAGCTTTCAATGGTAAAAGAATTTTTCAGTTCAGTAGTTTTGATTTGATCCATGACAAGCTTATAAACAAATTTTTCCTGCGTATAATATTAGTGTAGACAATATGTGATATCAGTATTAGGATTTTTATGTCATAGACTAGATTAACTAAAACAGGATGTTTTCATTTTTGGCAAAAGACAACCATTCGATATTAATGATGCATTGTCTATGGTGCAGCAGAGGTACATGTAATGCCTTATCCAAATGGCTTTCTCCCTGAGATAGGGATCCCTCAAACGGAAACAAGACAGTTGTAGCACAGAATACTTAGAGACTAACAGAAGTCAATGTTACATACAAGTAATATTTGAGCATAGCACACATACACACCTCTCACGGATATCTCGGACTGGTGCGGAACAACTGTTCCAACCATTCCGAGATATCGTGTCCGTAAGAGGTGTCTGTGTTTTCAATTACTTGAATATTACATGTATGTAGATTGACTACTGATAGTCTACAGTATACTGTGGTTGTAGTCACACTTGTTTCAGGAAACAGTAAACTATTGTTTATAGCGTAATTTTATACACAAGTCACAAGTTATACTTGCTCCTTCTTAATCTTGATGACCACTTTCTGCATATTCTCTTGGCCCCCAGAAATCCCCTTTGCAAAACTTATGAATTTTCCAATATTGAATTAATTTTTTTGCTGATATTCAACTCTGCCTAAAAGTATTTTTGCTACAAGCAATTACTTAAACACAATAAATCAATAAATAAATGTCTAACTTGCACCGTACAAGAGCTTATATAGAATAAACCCTCCAATAAACAAGTTAAAATAATCTTCCACTAGATATTAGATCACAAGCCATAGAGACTTGCAATCCCTGATAAAGTGGAATTATTTTTTTAAATGTCTCAAATTTGAACATTTCACAAATCACACAAGTAGTATCAATGCGGAATATAAATGCAAGGAATCACAATCATCAATGAGGTATAATAATAATAACACTGGGCAAATTACACATATTGATCTAAACCCAAACTAAGCAAATATTAGTATTATGTGTGTTAGTCAAAAATACTAATACATAGAAATACATGTATTATATAAATACTGTTACATACATAATAAACACCCAAACCCATGTAATACAAACATCTATGCTCATCACACAAATGTTTGTCCCTATCGGGAATCAAACACGAGCCCTATCGATTTGTATTTAGGTTCTCTAACACTTAATTTCTGTAACTAACCATTATAGGTTAGGTTAGGTATTTTAACACATCAAGTTACAGAAAACTAGCCAATATTTTGTTAATCCTGTTTCCTTTCTGTCTATCATCTTCCTGTATCAGTGTATTTAAGTTGTCCTTATTCAAAAACAATAGACTCTTAAAAAAAATTATTAACACATACAGAACACATACTCTATTTCTATAAAAAAGGAAACAAAATAATTCAATTAACAACTGAATTGAGTACTAACCTTAATTCCAAGTACACCTTGTCTCAGCAATACGTGTCTAGTTGCTGTGTTAACATAGTCATTGCATGGATCTCCAGAGTGTATCATCAAGCCATCAACGAATTTCATGGACTTGGCACGCTGACCACGGAGTTTGCCAGAGACCACTACTTCACACCCACGGGCACCAGATTCCATGATGAATCTGAGCACACCATAGCATGCTCGACGCACTGCCAAACCTGTACAAAAAAAAGGAATAATTATGGACTGAACGAGACATTTTAAGTTTCTCAATTGGATTACCAACAGGACATTGTCAAATACGTAATGGACTGAGTCTGGGCGTTGAATAGCTGTGTTGGTCAAACTTCCCTTTGAGGAATAAGGCCTATTGTCTATACCAGGACTTCCCAACCAGGGGGGCACACCCCCCTAGGGAGGCGTAAATAAATGCTAGGGGGGGTGGCGTATGTAATATGTAAGGTTACATTTTCAAAAAAAAAACGAGTAGGTAAATAAGGAATATGCATGTGATTCAAATATAAGTAAATTATTTTTTTAGAGCTTTAAAAATAACCACCTTAATGATGAAAGGATCATTGAAAATAGTTGTCACAAATAAAGCTGTTTCTCACAACTGCTTGTGAACTTCACGCATTACTTCCTTTTACTAAATTGTGTAGTAATAGACTATGTTATTAATTATGTAGCTACATGTTTACTCTTAATAATATACCAGCTGTTACTCAACTTTGTGAGACCCAAAATTATACCTTCCAAGAAGATATTATTTATTTATTAAAGATTAGTGGGAATTGCTGGTGATTTCACATCATAGGCAATAAAGTATAATGATAACATTCACATAGCGAGATTGTTGAAGTTTTAAGATCAAACACTACTTGCGAATTTCTAAAAATATGTTTAACACAACACGAACTTACCTCCAATCAGTTTGTATCGAAGTGATTCAGCTTGTGCAATAGCGCACAGCCCTCTTGTTGCAACCTTCTCGGCGTAAAGCTCTACAGCCTTTTCAGGAATGTTGAACCTCTTGCGTACAACTGAGGTTAACTCTCTTATTCTGCGACCCTTTTCTCCCAGCACGCTTTGTGTCCTCGTAGCCATAATAATAATATCGGACCGTGTTGGCGTGACACGGACTTCAACACCGGAGTAACCATCCTCAGCAAGCTCTCTTGTGAGGAACTCATTTAATTCTGCCTTGAAAACTCCATCACCGACGAACTGAAAAATACACAAATAGGTTATGTTTTGGAAATCATAAATCTCACCTTCTCATTTCACACCTTCACAATTACACTGTTTTGTACATAACCATGCCACTAAAACACCAGCATCTAGGCTTCTATTATTTAAACACAAGAAAATCTAGATAAAAGCACTATCACATCCAATAACATCACGATATACACTTGTGTTAACTTATAGGATATTGTAAGCAAATGTTAAGAAAAGTTGTGTGACGATATAGAATATAATATTTTTGTATAGAACGTTTAAATTTTAACATACTTTTCGCTTTTTAGAAATGTTGTTCGTCGCCATGATTGCAATAGCAGCGGAGAAAAACTCAAAAGACAGATAAATTCACTAGTGTCAATTGTGTCATCGTCAGAAATGACAAGTGACAACGACTTTGTTATCTTTTCTTTATGATATAGGCTAGAACCAACAGACATAATGCCTAAACAACAAAAATATTACTAGCATTTCTTTGGTAGACTCAAGACAATGATTTTGGGACAGCTAAATAAGTTGACCATCGTTCATAAGAAAAGTAATACTTATAACCAAACTATTGTAAATTTATAATTTTCGGTGTGGGCTCGACGCCTTTCGTATATGGAATAGAATTAATTCTTAAAAGTCTTTATTTGAGACCAAAAGATTATCATTTGTGAGAAATTTATAATTGAATTTTCGAGTTTTTGATAAGCCTGTTTTTCCATTAATGACTAGGTCTTATCGAATAATTAGAATACTCCGTGGTTTTATCTTATACATTCGATTCTAATTAACAGTCTTACACACATTTAAAATAATTTCAACGTATCTTAGCAACTACTGTTAAGCGGTTAATTGAAGAAAACCCCCTGATTACTTATGAGACAATTCGAGGACTAATGGGGATTGATATGAGCCAAATTAAGAAAATTTTATACGAAGAATTGAAAGTTCGGAAACTTTGTTGTCGTTGGATCTCTCATGAACTGACAGCGGAGCAGATGCGGACTCGTGTGGAATGGTGCTCACAGATGCTACTGAAGTACGACCACGGGCATTCTAATGCTGTTTATGACATTTTGACAGGAGACGAAATGTGGATTTATTGCTGAACCCGAAAAAAAAACAGCAATCTTGTGAATGGGTGTTTGAAAATGAGAACAGGCCAACAAAAGCGAGACAGGCGAGAAACGTTGGTAAAAAAATGATCACGTTTTTTTTCCCAGCTACAGGGTCCCATCTGTACAATTTTACTTGAAGATCAAAAGAATGTTAATGCGGAGTGGTATTCTACCATTTGTTTACTCAGGGTGTTAGAAAAAGTTCGCGAAAGACGACCCAAAAGCCGCATTCTCCTACACCATGATAACGCTTCTTCACACACGGCCAACAAAACAGTCATTTTTAGCTTCCGAAAAAGTACATCTCATCACTCATCCTGCGCATAGCCCCGACCTAGCACTCTGTGATTTCTATATTTTCCCCAAAATCAAAGATTTGATGAGAGGTTTTACTTTTAGCAACGCCGAAGAGGCAGTGATAGCGTTCAATCAGCACGTATAAAACATGCCTTCAGATCTGTGATCCTCCTGTTTTAAAAAATGGTTCGATCGCATGAAAAAATATTTAAAATGTAAAGGAGATTATTTTAAAAAGCAATAAACGTAATATTTTTGTTATAACATGTTGTTTTTTTAAGTTACGCAAAACATAAAGTGTGACGTACGTGTAATGTAGCGGGCTACACGCTGTAGTTAGTCTATATTAATATTACAAATGTGAAAGTTTGGATGGATGTTTGTTACTCAATCACACAAAAACTACCGAATATATTTGAATAAAATTTGGCACACAGGTAGACGATGACCTGGAATAGCACATAGGCTACTTTTTATTCCGGAAAAATAAGTTGATCCCGCGGGATTCGCCAAAATCTTTTATAATTCAGCGGGCTGCACGCTGCAGCTAGTATATTATAAAAATATGTAGTAAGGTTATTGTAAACAAGATAATTGTGACTGGCTCTTACTTTAGAAAATATAGTTTTCTATATATCTATAGCATTAAAATATAGATACAACAAATCAAAAAGTGATTGGATCAATCAATCAAAAATCAATCAATCAAAAAGTGAAAATGATTGAAGAAGTTTAAACTTCTCGAAATTATGTTAAAAACACTTTTTAAATGTTTCGTCAATATTAACGAAACATTAAACTCGAATGGATAAACCGATTTTGATACATTTACGACATTGGACGCAGTTTTTTAAGGAAGAAAAGTAATTTGATTTTTCACTTAATTGCAATATTAATCTGGAAGATATTTTTAACGAAAAATCTTTTGTCAACATTTTTTGAGGTTTCTCCTGGTCCAAATTGATTCAGATTTTCAGGAATTTGAAGTTTGGCAAAACCCAACTGAATGTCATTAACCACGTTTTGATCGATAAAGCCGTTAAAATGCTACACACATACAGTTATATTGACATCGTGAAAATAGTCGGAAAAGGTTCCTAGGACCTCAAAACGTAACTCGATTTTCATAAAGTCAGGGCAAAATCAGTAACGTCCTAACGTAGCGGGAAGTCAAAAAGTATTTTTTGGCGTTATTTCGGTATTTTAAACCAGTCTAAATTGCAGCTAAGACACCATTTTACAGCTCAAAACTTTTGTCGAATGCCATTTAACGGTCAAAATTAATCATCGTTTTAAACTGCAGCATTTCATAAATTTAAATACCGTCATTGAAATACCGACATTCCGTTAGACATAACAACTTTGTAACCCTATTTCTTGCAAATAAATATTATTATTATTTTTAGCAATGCGACGGGCGAGCGAGCCACAGATCAAAACTCATTGAGAGCGAGCGCTACGCACACACCCACACCCATTGACATTCCCAGTCACACATTGACAACTCGTTTTCGGGCCTAGCGAGACAGCAACCGATTTTACAAATACCTATTTTTTTATTCTCACGACCATAGCGTTCCCTCAAGTCTTAATTTCCAGACGTTCGGAAATCTGATGTGGGCGACCTCGCGAGCGCGGGCGGCGCGCGGCAGTCGCTCGAGCGCGCCGCACATGTAAAACGCATACTCCAACATGCATCCTTGTAGTTCGTACGTCAAGATTGGATGTGTATTCAGTTTTGCCATGCAAGGAATTAATCATAAAATTTATTTTTCAGTATTCTCAAAAAATGCTCTGCTCTGTTCTGCTCTTGGTGTGCGTTGTTGACGCTTAAAAATACGTTTTGTCAAGTACGTTCGGGCCGGTCGACGTTCGGGTCGATGTGGTGACATAATAAATTCCGAACACTGAAAGAAAAGAGTTAGAGAATTAGGACTAGGATAATAAACATACACACATGTAAACCGCTCGGACGATAGCAAGTATTAAACAGTGTACTGTAGCTAATATACACCATCTTCCTCGGTCGTCTCATCAATATAAAAGCGCGCACAAGCACACGTAAATCGCTTAATAGACAAGGGAAAACGAGGCTGCAAAGCATCGCATACAGAAGAGACCGAGTAACATGGAATCTGACGAGAGAAAGATAAGGACTGGGCATTAATTGCCGTAAACAATCAAAATTTATAAAATTGCAACGCTGAACAAATAAAAGTGGCTTTATCTCTGTCTAACAAGTTAGGATATTCATAATAGACAAAGCTACACAAATTTTGTCAGTGCTCTAATTTCAAATCATTTAAGAAAATTAACGTCACCTGCGGCCAAAAAGCCATTACTAAAATACGCTGTCAATGTAGGTAAGTTAAAATTTAATGTCAAAAAACCTTTAATTACAAAATATTAAATTGATTTGAGCGTTTATTTGTATTTTTCTATAATTTAAGTGTGTACCTTAAATCTAAAATAAAAACTAATTGTTACAATAACATGCTCAATTGCAATATAATTTATCAATTATGTAGACAGTAAACAGCTGTTCTTTTAGTCCACCATTGTTAAGGACGAAATCACACGGTTTTCCCTTGGTTATTTCATATCTAGTGGTAGTTCCCTTCATCGAAGCATGGATGTATTCTCTTATACTCTCGCAGGCTAAATCCTATTGATGTACGCTTAGCCTCTTTTTGCTGTCACTTTTTCGTTTCTTCTGGTTTCAATTCATTGCGATTCTAAGTGTCACTTAAAGAAGAAATAAAACATGAAAATTTTTTAAACTGTTTATTTAAAAAAAATCCTGTCTACATTCATCCCAAACCACGTGCAATATACAAATACGTTTGAAATGTGATTGGCAATGCGGAGACTCGACAAACTTGGCCTAGATCGTGACGTAACACAATACACAGATTTTCAATTTTATTAATTTATAAACAGTAAAAAGGGGAAACAATTACTGCAACTTTATAAATATATTTATTACCATATTATGACATCAGATGGAGTTTATTTACATTTTCAAACTTTAATGTCAACTTCATTATGTCAAATCTAAGACCAGCTTTAATACATGTTCAAATAATTAAATACATGCAGTGCCATGCAATAATATATAAAGCACAATTAAGTACTTAGTCATAATTCAAATTATGATTGCAATCAATTGCACGGTTTCCTTTTTAATATTTACTTGGTTATAGACACCGAACACACAGCCCATAGACGCTTAATATTTGATTTTCCTTTTTTCCATTCTGGCAACTAGCTTAGGTAGAAGAAGCGAGTTTGCAACGCCATTATGGGCTAACTCAAGGCTACAAAGAAAGATAGTGATGTACAGAGCATTTGATTGGTCGACACTGATTGAGTATTTCCGGGTGGACATTTAGGTCGGAACAATAAGTCAGATGTGTTGTCAGGAGCCATTCGCCTGTTATTAGGCGTCTATGGGCTGTGTACTCGGTGATCATAGACAATTAGACCTTCAACTTTAGAATCACAAAGCATCATATTCAAGATCCATTCTATTTCAAGTGAAATTGAATTTAAAAATCATTGCTTAAAATAAAAATGTGTCTGTTTCGCATAAAATTCAGCTTATTTTTTGTGTTTTAAACGTATATAGGTATGAATTTAAAAAGAATATTCATACCAAGAATACCTACTGATGTTTTGCATAATTTCGTTTGTATATAGCAGGGCGTTGGGACGGAGCTGACGAAACAGAAAGATGGATCGTGAGTACGACCTTTACATTCTATTTAAAATCATTTTTCTTATAAAAGTGTCCAAAGTAAATGCATATAAATGAATTATTTAGTAATATAAAGTGTTTATTTCATTAGTCATATACAGATACCACATTCATGTCACTCACAGACAACACTAAAATTGTATTTAAAGATATGCAGTACCCACCCCTAAGTGAAAATTATACGCACCAAGCTTGATCCAAAGACATATACCATATTTTACATCTAGCATTACCTAATCTAACGTAAATTGGACCGAAATTGTTCACATCTCATTCCTTAAAAACAAAAATTAAACTTAACAAAATACCATAGTTTGACCCTTTAATACTAGAAAATATAATCATAGCATTTGTTGTGACGGTGATTTTTATATAATCGCGAGTAAAAATTGCCTACTTGATTTATTAACTCCAATAAAAAACAATATTGAAAAACAAAATTGTTTCAAGAGAAGATTAAGAAAGTAATTGAAAAAATAACTGATGTCAATGGAATCAACTATGTACAGCCATATTTAACTTACTGTCAAAATGTCTATTGTCAGTCATATGTTAAATATGCCAAAACTTATTAAAATGACAAAAAAAATCGATTTGATAAAGCCAACACGGTTATGGTATGTGAAAAACGGAAAATTCTCATTTTTAAGCCAATCATTATTAAAAATTGATTTTTAAATTTTTAAACCATCTGTCAATGTCAAAAGAAAGAAGGCTGTTAATTGTTGGACCAATCATTCCAATAAAACAGTGTATACACCATAGATAAATAATTGGTCTCGCGGCGCTTGACAAGATAGCGCACTATCCAAAAACAACAACTCCGTGAATGCGGCAACTCAATATTGTAGTGTGTGTGAAATGACAATGTGCAAATGCATAACAGTGAGTAGTATGCTCTTAGAGCTTGCATTGTGATTGGTCTGACTGAATCGGGTACGCCGGTTTCGGCGTAGTATTTGTTGCCGCATTTGACAAGTACTTCGGCGGTATCTAGTCAAGCACAGCGAGACCAATTATTTATCTAAGGTATACACATATAAAATATTTTCCGATTTATACAAAAATGAAAAGGAAAAATTGAACAGTCAGTTCTTTTCAGAAAACACCTACTTATTAATAGTTACAATTTTAACAAGCAAGAAATTGAAGTAGTACGTACAGTAAACACATACAAACTCACTGAATAGCAACATTGAATCAGCAAGACTGTGTAAGCAAAATTAAGTGAACAGCAACATTGTGTAAGGAAAATTTGTAAATAATATTTTTTTTCAATGCTACAGATTATAAGAGGTAATGTTTTTTTATTAAACTGAACATACAAAAAGTGTACTTTTCGAAGTAAAGCAATTGGAGCATTGCGTATGTAAATAGCTTATGTGATGTTCTTCCAACTCTGTTCTGAGGTCCGAAGGTTATCTGAAATTAAAAAGTAAAAATCAATTATAACTCGCTACTTGCATGTTAACTATTTGGTGTATTTTTGTGACAGTTTTAAAATATCTGTAAAAGTGATCCAATATCGGGATATTTTCAAAACGGAACAAACAGTGACACACTAACATTATGATTTTTTCGTTTTTTCGTGTTGGTCTAGGTTCCTTAGAAGAATAGACCAACTGCCATGTGTGTGTGGTAAAGTGGCGCTATGTGTGGGGTGGGTATTCACTGCGGTGTCGGGTGTGGCGCTATGTGTGGGGTGGATTCTCACTACGGTGTCGGGTGTGGCGCTATGTGCGGGGTGGGTACTCACTCGGTGTCGGGTGTGTCGCTATGTGTGGGGTGGGTACTCACTGCGGTGTCTGTGTAGCGCTATGTGTAGGGTGGGTACTCACTGCGGTGTCTGTGTCGCGCTATGTGTGGGGTGGGTACTCACTGCAGTGTCGGGTGTGGCGCTATGTGTGAGGTGGGTACTCACTGCGGTGTCGGGTGTGGCGCTATATGTGGGGTGGGTACTCACTACGGTGTCGGGTGTGGCGCTATGTGTGGGGTGGGTACTCACTGCAGTGTCGGGTGTGGCGCTATGTGTGAGGTGGGTACTCACTGCGGTGTCGGGTGTGGCGCTATATGTGGGGTGGGTACTCACTACGGTGTCGGGTGTGGCGCTATGTGTGGGGTGGGTACTCACTGCCGGGTCTGTGTGGCGCTATGTGTGGGGTGGGTACTCACTGCCGGGTCTGTGTGGCGCTATGTGTGGGGTGGGTACTCACTGCCGGGTCTGTGTGGCGCTATGTGTGGGGTGGGTACTCACTGCCGGGTCTGTGTGGCGCTATGTGTGAGGTGGGTACTCACTGCGGTGTCGGGTGTGGCGCTATATGTGGTGTAGTGGTATGATAGTTTATAAGATAAATTGACCTATTTTCTGTACACGTGTAGCCTTAGTATGTACTTGTGTAACTGTATTTATAAAGAATATTATTACAATATATGACAGTATTACTCGAGAATTCATCGGTTTCATTTCGAACCTTGTACGCACCTCACAGTGGGGTGGGTACTCACTACGGTGTCGGGTGTGGCGCTATGTGTGGGGTGGGTACTCACTGCCGGGTCTGTGTGGCGCTATGTGTGGGGTGGGTACTCACTGCCGGGTCTGTGTGGCGCTATGTGTGGGGTGGGTACTCACTGCCGGGTCTGTGTGGCGCTATGTGTGGGGTGGGTACTCACTGCCGGGTCTGTGTGGCGCTATGTGTGGGGTGGGTACTCACTGCCGGGTCTGTGTGGCGCTATGTGTGGGGTGGGTACTCACTGCCGGGTCTGTGTGGCGCTATGTGTGGGGTGGGTACTCACTGCCGGGTCTGTGTAGCGCTATGTGTGGGGTGGGTACTCACTGCCGGGTCTGTGTGGCGCTATGTGTGGGGTGGGTACTCACTGCCGGGTCTGTATGGCGCTATGTGTGGGGTGGGTACTCACTGCCGGGTCTGTGTGGCGCTATGTGTGGGGTGGGTACTCACTGCCGGGTCTGTGTGGCGCTATGTGTGGGGTGGGTACTCACTGCCGGGTCTGTGTAGCGCTATGTGTGGGGTGGGTACTCACTGCCGGGTCTGTGTGGCGCTATGTGTGGGGTGGGTACTCACTGCGGTGTCTCGGCGGGCGGCGCGAGGCGGCACACGAGCTGCACTGAGGTGAGCAGCGCGGATTTGAGCGGCGCGGGCATGGAGGGCCGCTCGGCCGTGCGCTCAGTGAGCACGCGCAGCTCGCGGAATGTGTTGCGAGTGTAGGGATTACGGCGAGAGGTGTACCGCCACGTCACGAAGTAGTAGTACACGAACGGGGTCATCAGCCCGCAGTACCCGCTGCGGAAAAAATACAATAACAATCTCATACACGACATGAATACGACCTTTGGGAAACATATTGCCAAAATATTTTTAAAATTATTGAAGTGCGTTTTTATAAGGCACGAAATGAAATGAAATTATTTATTTGCCAGAATATGGGAGTTACAAGTTATTAAAATGTGATTAAGTTACCAACATATTCTGCAATGATATGGTGTGCATATGAGAAACCATCGTTGCAGACGTTGCTGTTTAAACAACAACATACTTTTCAAGGGGCGGGCAGAAGCTGGGTAGCTTTTTTATAACATAATACAGCAAACAAGCAGATGGCCCTTCTGATGGAAATAGAAACCATCGCATATAGGCACCAAGGATGTTAATGTTGCGTTGCTATCCGTGTGGCAGGATGGCAATGCCACATGCCACTTCGGAAAACGACAATGACAAATATTGACGCTATTGCAGCAGGAATGTGTAAGGCGGTGGTATTAAATATCCGGGGGGTAGTGACTGCGAGGTGGTTGATTTCCGCAACGTCTTGCCAATCGATCGCCATTTACGACCTGCCTGGCACGGCGGATATTATGGTTTTAACCTTTTTTTTCTAGGAATTTAAGTAAATCTAGTTAAGTTAAATTTGTATCAAATGCTAGATGTAAAAAAATTAATTGTACAAAAATTTCTGATTTTTATGTTTACCAGCTATCACAGATGTTGTGGCGGAAAATCTTAAGGTAGCGCTACCATGTCAGCGTCTAACATCTAGTAGGCATGATGGAAGTGATAATTTAGCCTTGGTTTATACAAATTCTGCCTTACTCTAGCAAAGGCTTGGTCCCGCACGCAATAGTTATCCGAAAAATCAAAAATAAAGGTAGGTTTGTATTTTAAAAATTAATTGTTTAGTTAAAAAAATAAGTATCTTCATGCCCGTATCCCTAAATATGTAGGCAGAGGTACAACAAGAGCACCCACGATTAACCGAAGATAATTGGTCTCTCAATGTGATAGGTGGCTCTAGCCTATCGCCAACCGGGCACTTTCCAATCCCGGGCAACGTTGTTTTTATCAGAAAACTGAAAAAAAAATATTTTGATTAATTATTGTTTAATTTATTTAATATTAAAATAAGAAATTATAATTATAATGTTCACTAACAATAAATCTTCATACGATATACATACATATATTTTAGTCAAATCTCTTACAATAATTGTTTTTGAAGTTATATTTTTTCGAAGCGTTAGAAAAACAATGTGCGTGAGCGACACGAAATACAGCCTAAAGTTTAGTTGAGTGTGAAGTTTTACCTTTTATCTTGATATGTAAAAAAATAAACTTTCTATTGTTTTGCTATTTTTTTTTTATATCATAAGATAGCAAACAAGCAGATGGGTCTCCTGATGGAAAGAGTCAACCATCGCCTATAGACACCAAAGATGTTAATGGTGCGTTGCTAGCTTGTGGCGAGGTCTAATGCCACTTGCATAAGTTTACCGGCTACCTTACCCTCCAAACCGGAACACGACAGCGACAAACACTGACGCTATTGCGGCAGGAATAGGTAAGGCGGTGGTACCAGACCCGGGCAAAACAATGCAGAACTCTACCATCTATAATTAAAGAGTATAACTTCTTACGTGTATTCAAGAGAACACAAACACTTTTTATCGTTGATATCAATTATGACACCATTACATTGTGTTAATAAAAACATATAGCCAATTGCCATTACAATGTTGCAATTCTATTGGGTTGTGCCACATGAATACTAATATAAACGACATTGGGAAGGAAACATGTAGCCGGGCATTTGAGCAAACGCTCCTATCACTGTCAAAATTCTCATACATTTCTAGACATATTATATCGTGATAAATAGAAATAAGCCATATTGTAGGTACTGTTTTATCATACCGAATGAAATGTAAACGTTTTAAAAATTCTCTCTGAATTATTTTATTTCATAAGTAAGTAGTATAACTCTGTATTTCTGTGTGTAATTGCAAGCTACGCTGACAAACTATAAAAATTCCTTAAGATACGCATTTAATCCGTGGGTTGTATCTATTATTATGCAATCTTTAATAACGTTTGTCGGTCATAAAATGGAACAAACCCACCACCTTCTATGGCCCTACCTACCATTTCATGGTTTAACGGGCCAAATCTTAAAGATGTTACGCGACGTCTGCTCTTACGCTCTTTTCATCTCTCCCTACAAGTTGTTTGCGTCATAACCTTTGTTCCTAATGTCACCTGTCCCCTGAAGGGGCGGTCTGCACATAGACGTTGCTCGTCATAAAAAGGAACCAAGTCATGAAAAGGAAAAATGTAGCTTTAGAGTTTAGTACAATCCTAATAAAATAGCGAAAACTCTACCACAACACAAACAAAATAGTCATAATCGAGCCAGACACCTTTGGCCACACGTTCGCCTTTTACGAACTGCCTAGCATGACGGCTGTTCCTCAAAAGGGCCCCGAACCAACGTTTCATTATCTACAGTCAAACAGATAAACTAACGAGTTAAAACTCTGAGTGCTGCGAATAAATATTATCTTACATTTCGTAAACAACCATTGCGCCATCACGAAATCAACACAACGTAAACACAATTGATGTCACGTAATAAAAATTTGCTAAGTCCTCACAAAAAATATCGATTGTTATTTTTTATCTCATAGGTTAGCGAATACGACTGTTCTCTTAATAGAAAGTGTAAAATCGCTCACTGACACCAAAAATGTAAATAATAATTTGTCACTTTTTTATTATTAGATAGCAAATAAGCCGATGGCTCTCCTGATGGAAAGAGGAACCGTCGTTTATAGTCAACAAAGATGTTAATGGTACATTGCTATCCGTGTGGCGGGATAGTAATGCCACATGTATGACTTTACCGGCTACTTTAGCTTTCAAACCGGAACATAACAGTGACTAGCACTGACGCTACTGAGGCAGGAATAGGTAAGCCGGTGGTACCAAATACCCGAATGAGACGTTACGGAACTTTACAGCCTATATACAGTCGCCTCTGTGGTCTAGTGGTCCAGCGTCGGAGTTGACCACATGAGGTCCCGGGTTCGATTCCTGGGTCGGGCACTTTAAAAAAAAAGTGTTTTTTCAGTTTTCTGAGAAACACAAAAGTTGCCCGGGATTGGAAAGTGCCCGGTTGGCGATAGGCTTGCCACCTATCACATTTGTGGGACCAAGTATCTTCGGCTAATCGTGGGTGCACTTGTTGTACCTCTGCCTACCCCTTCGGGGATATGGGCGTGAAGATACAGCCTATTATCCACGATGGCAGTGACGCGTACAGCCAATCGTTAGCCTCTTACAAATTATGAGCAACGTAATAATACCACTTATACATGTTGAATAGTAAGTTTGTTGCATACCTTACCTTTCAACCTTGTACACCTGTCACAAGAACAGACGCTAATGAACGGAAAAGTAACATGATAATACCAAACCTTAGAAATCAAAATTCGGTATCCGATATTCGGATTTTTTAGCAATCAATCGCCTTTTACGACTTGCCTGGCAGCACGGGAGTTGGCCTATTCTTTAAAGGATCCTGGACCAATACAGAGGAATTACACACTATAGGCATTTATTTAATTTTTAAATTATTGTCTGAAACATGAACTACCCACAGTAAGCAAATTATTTACTTGTGTTATGGGTTTTATATATACATAGAAATACATATATAAATACTGGAATATATTTAATCAACACCCAAGCCCGGAAATACAAACATTTATGCTCATCACACAAATGCTTGTCCCAGTCGGGAATCGAAACCAAGTCCCGTCGATTGCACAGTCAGTGTCACTAACCACTCGACCAAGGGAGCGGTCAAATACTAACCCGAGTGCCATCACCACGACGACTGGGAACAGCACAATTTCAGCTAACGCGGCGACGCGCAGGATCGTCCTCGACTGGAACTCCACCAGCGATATGAGCAGCCTCGCCACCCACATGGAGTTTTGTCCTAGAGTCTGAAATACAAAGTTGGTTACATCAGTCACATACATCCTATCGTATCTAAACTAATAAGGAGGAAAGATTTGATTTTTTGTCTGTGTGCTTGATACGATTTATCTCAAAAACTCATCATAATCATCATCTTAGCGTTAGTCCCGATTATTCCTCACGTTAATACGTCGGAATCCGACCCTGGGGTCGGATGGGGGGGGATTTCCTACATTTACTTTTCCACTTTGCACGGTCTTCGGCATCCTTAACAGTTATTCCATCAGCACGCATATCCTTGGCCACATCCAACCAGCATTAGATTTAGCTCAAAAACTACTCCATCAATTTTAAAAATTCTTTCTTTAAAAATTTCGCCTTTAGAAAGCTACATTATTCAGGAATGACATAAGCTAATTTTTTCCTCGACTGAACAAATGAATGTAATGATTTTTGGTCACTCAAACGAAGTCGTACGTAACCGTTAATCATATTATAAATGTGGAAGTGAATTTCTTTGCTACTCCTTCATGGCTAAATGGCTCACAGATTTTGACGAAATTTGGCATGGAGATAGTTAAAGATCCGGGGTGAAACAGACTATTTTTTTTAGAAATTAACCCCTTATGGGGTTGAAATAAAAGATGAAAGTTTGTAATTAAAACTATATCGACATGTTAATCTACTCGCGGGCCTAGTAGATGCTAAATACACGAACGGGAATAAGTGAGGGGGATCGGGAAAACTTATATTTTTTTATGAGATAGCAAACAAGCACATGCTTGTTTGCATCCATCGCTTATAAATACCAAAGATATTTATGGTGTGTAGCGAATGCGATGCGTCTGGCGAGATGGTAATACCATATGCATAAGTTTACCGGCTAACTTGCTCTCCAAACCGGAACATGACAGTGGCAAGCATTGACACTGTTGTGGCACGAAGAGGTAAGGCGGTGATACCAAACCCGGTTGGAACGTTGGGGAAATCTACCATCTAGTAGTCACGATGGTAATGACTGTCTGGCCTGTAGAATGGTAGGTTGGAATCTCACGGGAACCAAGATATTTTCTAGGGATGAAAAGTGATTTCTAGGGATAGTGAACACAATCTATATAGATTACAGGTAAATACCTGTATGAAGTATTTTGTGAACGAAAACACATACGCTTCTTGGCAAGATATTTTTAGATTCAGTCGTTGAGTAATTTAATTTTACTTTTAGTAAGTAAAACCGTATTTCTCTGAAATAATTTGGTCACGGTACGCCAGTCTTGGTCTCCGTTCGTATTGTATATCTATTTCGTTAAACTTTCGTCAGCCATTTTTCTACATTTCCGAATCAACGGAGCATGCCCTTTATCTTTCTTATACATTATATCTTGTGGTAGTCGTTTTGTTCGTCAAAAAGTGAAACATATTTAGCCACAATTTAAAATTTATAAAATGTAACTTCATCGACGTAAAATATTATAATGAAAACTAATTTGAATGTTGATATAAGGTAATTTCCCGTTAAATATTTAAAAAAAAACCTTTTTACACGAATCCATACTATTAATATTATAAATGCGAAAGTCTGTCTGTCTGTCTTTCTGTCTGTTACGCTTTCACGGCTAAATCGCTGGACCGATTTTCATGAAAGTTGGCATGAATATAGTTGCAGATCCGGGGTCAAACATAGGCTAATTTTTTTTTTCAAAAATCAGTCCCTGGAGAGCTGAAATAGGGGATGAAACTTTTATTAAAAGCTATTTGGACGACTTACTAATATAAGCGCGGGCGAAGCTGCGCGGGTCAGCTAGTTTATTTTATATTTTTATGACAAAGCTAATTTTCAGGCTTGGCTGTTTTTTTTTGTTATGTCAAGGCTAGGTTTGCATAAACTCACTTTCTCAATTCAGGGTTAAGGGCTCAAAGCAGCTTACAAAAACCATAAATTATCGTCGAGGACACTTGCATAAGTTACATAACGTACCTATGTCATGAGAAAAATATTGCAATATGTCACCAAATAAAAAAAATATCACAATTACATTTTGATTTGATAATCGACAATTGAAAAAATTGCCAGACCAAATTTAGTCAAAAAACAATTTTTCACATTTATAACACTATCGGTTTCAAGTCTCCAAACACTTATGCTATTGCGGCAAGAATATGTAAAACTTGGTACCAAATCCGGGCGAGACGTTGCGGAACTCTACTACCTAGTAATCACTATGACATGTTTTGCCTACTGTAAACCTTTTACGAACTGGCTAGCAAGAAGATCTATTCTTCCCCTTTTGAAGAAAAAACCATCTGCTTGGAAGAACAAGTGGAAAATATATGCCTAGTTACTATTTTTTCTTCGTCAAGGAAAGTCAACTCCAAAGACTAAATTAAGGTATTTAATTTGCAAAGAACACAGGCGGTTTTATTTTGTACATCCCTTGTGTGTCTTTCGGAGTTACAAATATTAGATAAACTGGAAGAATTTTCTACGTTTTTTAAATTAATTAAATAATATATATCGCTAGAATCAATCATATAAAAATATTGAGACTTTAATTTGATTGACTTCTATAATCATATGAATTACATTTGCATTAAAACAGCATTAAATTTATATAGCATAATTTTCATTATAGTATCAAATAAAATTTCTCTCTGTTTTTGTACTAAAAATAGTTTAAAACTAATTTCTTTTTGTTATTTTAAGTATATAAAAAGTGTCTTGGCAAAATTTTAGCTCAGAATTTTGTCAATCTAACGTAGATTTCTGAGATTAACAGTTGTACTAAAGACACCCAATAACAAGAGAAAACTGAATGTTTACATTACCTAAAATCCAACATTATTTAGCTACTATTCCCCAAGTCCTGAATCTATAAAATGTCAACTCCCGCTTATTTAAAGGGAAGCTGGAATTGATTTTACTAAAGGCATAAGCTGGAGTTGACATTTCTAGCACTAACGTCAAGTGAAGTTGCATTTACCGGTGACATGTTATTACCATTGTGACTACTAGGTGGTAGAATTCCGCAACATCTTGCCTGGGTTTGGCCCCTCCACCTTACTTACTCTTGTCACGATAGCATCAATACTTGTTACCTTTATGATCCGGTTTGAAGAATTAAAGTATATATTTGACATTTATCACCCCACCCACGGATAGCAACATTTTAATATATCTGGTAACTATAGACGATGGTTGTCTCTTTCCATCAGGAGAACCACCTGCTTGCTTGTTATCATCTGATATCTGAAAAAATTAGGCACATGATCTTTGTATGAAAAAATGCACACTTTCTAATATCGGCGTTTTGTACAGCTACTTCAATAAAGTGTTTTATTCAAAACACACACGTACTTTTTAACATTACATTTAACAATAAAATTAAGGCATAATCTAAAGGGTTTCGTTTAATTTCTTTGTTTTAGCCAAGCCATACTCAAACTTCTTTTTTCTTGGTCGCGTTCAGATTTTGGCTGTCGCGCGGGCCAACATCTGTTATTCAGGTATTAATAAAACATAATAAAGTTAATTGTTTATTTATATTTTAGTTAGAAATATTGTATTGGGAACATTTTTAAAAATTTCATCTAGATTTGGCTTGTTATTACTGCCTGCTACTCTTAATACCTATCGAGATGGAAATCCCGCGGAATTTAAAAAATAACTTTGATTAATAGAATTTGAAGATACAACGAGCAGGGCACTTTCAAAAGACTGACGGGCCGCAGTTTGACTATAGCTGTTTTAACCGAAACGAAAAAAGTTTTGGTACTTACATCAAGTATGGTGAGCGAGTAGGACGCCGCATGCAGCAGCGCAAACAGGAATATTGGTGTTAAAATTACTGTGCTGGAGTGAAGGAATCTTCCCACATAACTTGCTTACAACTAATATAAAAATATAATATTACATTCTTGTTCTTGTATTGTATGTACTGAAATAACTATTAATAATATTAAATGAGAGGTGTTATAGAACATTCGCTAGGAATAGGGGTGCCATGCGTCCGGATATCCACGGATTTGTCCCAGTTTAAATGGGGTCCAAGGCCGCCCGGTTCTTAAAAAATGTGTGAAATCCAGAAACTTTTTATATCAGGAAAATAACGATTAATCCCTAAATATAGTGCTTATTAACGAATTTATATATCTATCAAAGAAAGAAATAAATCGAAAGTTTTGACAAATAAAAAATAAAAATGAAATACCTACATGTTTTTATTTTCGTTGAAAAAAAAAATGTCCCCAATAAAAACTTCACTTAAATACCTAAATGTCCGAGATTATTGAAATTTATGTCCGGCGTCGGTAATTTAATCAATAGCAGTCCTAGGTAGGGACAAAATTACCCTCCCTTTTCTTCTCCCTCCCTTTAAAATACAACCGCACTACTCCAAACTATACTGACCTATAACAGGTGTCGGTCGGACAATTTCTCGTGTAGTTTCCATCTATCAAGCTGTTAATGGTTCATTGATATAATCGTGTCAGGGATGTAACGCAACATGCAAAAATGGACCACATTCACACTCGGTTGAAATGCAACAATGACATGCACTGAACCAGTAGCGGCAGGAATTGATCTTACTCAATCTATATAGATAAAAATGAATCGCCGAAATGTTTGTACACGCATTACTTCGGGATAAATTCACGAAATTAGATATTTCTTTTTTGTTGTTTTCGTTATTATCAGAATAAGGTTTGTATGCAAGAAAACATTTAAAAATCGTACGAGGAAATCTTAAAATCTTATAATATGAAAAGTGACAGAATGAGTGAGTCAGTAAATATTGGAGGGAGTATCTTTAATATATTACAATAAAAAATGGTCGTATTAATCCATACTCCATACTAATATTATAAATGCAAAAGTAACTCTGTCTGTCTGTCTGTTACGCTTTCACGGCCAAACCACTGAACCGATTTGGATAAAATTTGGTACAAATATCCCAAGACCCAAGAGAGACCCAAGAAAGGACATAGGATAGTTTTTATCCCGGAAATCCCACGAGAACGGGAACTATGCGGGTTTTTATTTTAGAATTTTTTCCACGCGATCAAAGTCACGGGCACAGCTAGTTGCACATAATTCACAAAATGTCGTTTACATATTTATTATGGTCGTACTATAGACGTTAGATTTTGTTTAATATTTTTATAAAGTACATCTTCCGTGCGAAGGCGGAGCGGGCAGCCAGTATATTTCATTTTTATAAAAATACAGACGAATTGAGAACCTTTTTGGAAAGTCGGATGAAAGAAGCAGACGGCTCGCCTCACTTCCAATGGAAAGAGCTTTATGCTACTGAAACAAGGGAAATGGTGAATTTCGCCGTTAGGGTGTTTTTAATTTAAAGTGAAGTACACTTCATACAATTTTACCACGTGTTGGTCCGGGCCACTATTGAAGAATAAGACAATCTGCCGTTCTGTCAGGCAGTTAGTAAGATGCGAACGATTAGTTATGCAAGTCACTAGTACGAGTACTGAGTGATAGAGTTCTGTATTGTCTCGCCAGGGTCTGGTACCACCGCCTTACCTGTTCCTGCCGCAATAGCGTCAGTGCATGCCAACGCCTTGTTCCGATTTGGAGGATTAGTTATTAAATTTATGCATGTGGCATTAAGGCACCATGAAAATCTTTGGTGTCTACTGTCTATAGGCGATAATTGTTTCTTTCCATCATGAGATCTGTCTCTTTGCTGTCTTGTGATATAAAAAAACACTAATGCGCTAAAAACTAAACCTTTCTCAAGTTGTCAAGTAAATATGTACCGTACCCAAAATATTTAAACATGTTTATATTTGGGTAGAAACTAAAGTAGGTATTGATAATATGATGTAAGTTGTCCTGCGAGGCGATGTCAAGGTGATCTGGTTGAGGCATTGATTATACACATAATTGTATGAGATTCCGCGTTCATACCCTTTTTAATAAGTTGTAATTTGTAATAAACACAAAATATTAATATTTTTTGTTTTATTTAATAATCTTCTTGTAGAAAAATTGTAGTCTACCTCAACAGTTAACTACCTTGAAACAGTGAAGGTCGTTAAGGAAAAAAAAACAACATGGCGGCGACGTAGATATGGATAAAATTGTTATTTCTGAAAAATTTTTAAAAATATTATTTTATTTGGATAAAATTTCAATGCTACTGCTGTAATCATAATCCTTTTTTTATAAGTAAGAGACAAAGACTTCTATCTACTAACGTACTAGACAAGGCATACGCCACACCACTTGTGTTCCAATAAAATGCAGTCCATGTGCAGAACATGGACCTACGTCAGAACTCATTGAATGAAACGCGTAAGCGCCATGAAATTCATGGTGGTTACGACGACCTTTTGGTCGCGAATCTCTATTATACTCTGTTATACGTTTCAGCGCTACTTAACTTTGACTTTTGTTGGACGATTTTTTTATGTTACTGAGATAGGCAAACTGGCAGACATGCAACCTGATGGTAAATGGTCGACGTCACCAATGAACAAAAATGGGATACATGGGCTGGAATTAGCCCAGGTATTCCATTCGTGTGTTGTCTATCCTGAGACATAAGGTGTTAAGTCTCGGTGCCAGTAATTACACTGCCTGTCTTGCCCTTCTCTCCGAAACACAGCAAAGCTGTTTCACGGGAGAAACAAGCAAGATGGTGGTACCCATGCAGCCGAAAGCGCGGCAAAGCGCATCCGTTCCACCGGTTTTTACGACGATCTATTGTTATTTTAGCGCTGCAGCGAATGTTAACAAAATGGAACATGACTACTACTAATAGCACAGCTTCTCTAGTTCGTATTTACTTGCGTCTATCACCCGAAGATATTAGCGCGCTAAGCCACACGCAGTCCAGATTCCGGAATGTACCTATGCGACAATAGCCGATAATAGCCGGCAGAGGCGGATCGTGAAATTGTGGGGGCCTGGGCTACTTCTACTTAGGAGCCTCTATGATTTCTTTACTAATACATGAACTTAAAACATTGTTTTCTATAGTAATGTTAAAAATAAATTACAAAAAATTAAGAAATTAGTTTTTAATATATATCCAACATTCGTAACATATCTCACACAGGTTTATTTGTGGCCCGCCACCAAATTCAATTCATCGCCAAGTCAATGATCGGATTGTATTTTATTTTATTTTTTTCACAATTCATCGCCAAGTCAATGATCGGATTGTATTTTATTTTATTTTTTTCACAACATATTCTAGGTACCTTTTTTAGGGGAATTCAGGGGCCTTTTATCTTCGAGGTCCTGGGTTGTAGCCCAAAAAGCCCTTAAGTAGATCCGCCCTGATAGCCGGTCACATCTGCATTTATCGTGTCATTGTACGAAGCTTTGTGACGATAGATGCAAGTGCGGCCGAGACAAGTGATACAGGTTTATTTCTTAATATGTACAACAATCAACGTGTTGGTAATTTGTATTTATGGGCAGATGTTTTTAAAAAGGCAATAGAAAAAAATCATTAAGTGAAATACAAGCCTTTCCTGTGATTATATTGAAATTTTATGGCACCTAAATCCCCGCTAAACTAATTTTCTAGAAATAGTAGTTGCATTATTTTAATGGAATATTTAGTACACTATAAAAAATTAAAATCTTTGATTTTTTCAAAGCTAAAAATAAATATAGGGAAGATTTCTATTGAACTTCCTGCTTATGTTCATATGTTTTACCTGATGCTTTATCTTTATCATATTTTCAAGCGACGAAAAAACGGAGGTTATCAGTTTGAGCGTTGACATGTATATATGTAATATTGTTGGAATCGGATAATATTTGAGTAGTACTAAATTTCGTTGCTGTATGGATGTTTGTCCACGAATTTCTTGGGCACTATAAACCATATCAATAAAAATATGTTTGATGTTATCAGTTTAGAAAATTCCAACTTACGGAACAGTACAAGTTTCATCAAAATCGGTTCAGTAGTGTTTGAAATATGGATATAGTAGACAAAAATTTGAAGTCATTTTAATTTTGTAAATTTACTAATGCCTGTTATAAGCACTACATATACTTATTTTAAAATCATTCACACATAATTCATAAATACAAAGAACAACACGGAATAACATAAATCAAAAACATTTTTTCAGGCAATTCATAAAAAACGCAACGATTGGACAAACGTGTCTCGGGTAAAATGTTGGCATTACGTGTTCCTGCCGCAAGTGTCAATGCTTGTCACTGTCGTGTTATAATTTGGAGGGTAAGGTAGCCAGTAAACTTATGCATGTGACATTATCCCGCCACATGTATATCAACCACCATTTACATCTTTGGTGTCTATTAGTGATGGTTATCTCTTTCTATCAGGGGAATCATTTGCTTGTTATTCTATAATGTTTAAAAAATGTTTTTAAACCTATATATCAAATATATTGTATAGTTAATAATTGTATAGGTAGGTACTCAGTAGTCATATTTATTTTTTTATTTACTTAGTCATTATTTGGCAAGAAAAACTTACTTAGGAGTTAAAACAGTTGTCTGTTTATAGAATGAGACATTACTTTTTCTGAAATCTACAATTTAAAACAGACATTGTAAGGTAATTTAATTTGTAAATTTAGACATAATATGTACTGATATAATGGTGTGGCTTCATTATTACTCTACTGCGATTCTGTCGCGATATGTGTGGCCACAACCACTTCTCTGAATTGCGAATGTTCGGGCTTCTGACGTTGCTGCCACAAATCGCTTGAAGATTAATGGAGGGTTGTCGCGATAAAACTTCGTATTTGTGCTATTCCGTTATCGACAGTCTGTCTCGCTTCAATTAGCGATGCGCACTGACGCAAAAACGAGATGAACTTATTTGCGATAGAAAGGACAGACGCCCGAAGATTCAATATACAGCGAAGTGGTTAGACACACGAATTGCGACAACGTGCTCTGATAGTCCTTTGAAATTAACGCTCCATTCATTCTGATCTCCATCGCAAACTTATCTTTCTATATCAGCGGTGTACCTACTATCCCTGCTAAAAGCAACCAAGACATAAAATACTCATCCGCTTGTTCCAAAATTATATCATAAACCACAACTCTTATATCCTTTACATACACCTTTCATGTAAAGTTAATCCTTGCCTTTATACATGGGCACGCGGCTGACCGAACACCGTCAGACTTGGGCACTCTGCCGGTACTCCAAAAGGTGCAGAGGATCCTAAGACAGGAGGTGTGGCCGAACAACGGACACACATCCTGAAAACCCCAACAATTCTCATGGAAGCTTGCCCCTTGAGGCATTATCTGGATAAGCCGTCTTGTAGGTTTCTGGAAAGAGTTTGGATGGCTGAAATAATTCGACCAACTACGTACAATGATCCAAGTGGTTAAATGCGAATATGAAAAAAAAAGGATCCAAAAGTGCAGAATTACCGTGTTTGATCACCTCGGTAGATAACTTATCAAGTCCCACAGCCTTTCCAGTTTTCGTACTTCTTATCGCCCACACAACCTCTTACAAAGTTAAGTCTCACATACCGCTACTGCTGAGCGAATGTTTCGTTTAAACACAAGTTTCCTCATTGAAGTAATATCCTCGATGTGACGGAATAACATTTAACGATCCAGTGATGCACACAATGTTAAAAGAAACGTCTATCTGTGTTGCAACTTAAATACAATTAACATCAATATTCGTTTTACTCTATATACTTTTACAATACACTAGATATCAGAATCACTGTTTAAAAGGGTGAAATGAGGTAGCAAAATCTATTGTAACTAAATTTTAAGTCAATGCAAGTCAATTTGGTCCAAAAACTCGTCAATGCGTGCAGTGCAATCCTTATACTGGGAATGCAAATTTTAACACAGCAACCCTAAATCCTAATTGATGGTAGTAGCGAGGTCTTGCTTGTTATTTAAATATTATACCTAGATATTTTAAAATGAATTATGCGTCATCCCCTTTTTACACTGGGCCGGGAAAAGGGGTATTTAACTGTTCCGAACAAGCTATGACGTTACCTTACCTTCCGGTTTGGAGGGTAAGGTCGCCGGTAAACTTATGCATGTGTCATTAGACCTCGCCACAAGGTAGCAACGCACCATTACATCTTTGGTGTCAACGGTTGACTCTTTCCATCAGAAGACGCATCTGCTTGTGTACTATCTTAATCGATTTTGACTTTTTAACTGAATTTTCATACGAGCAAGTCAGCTATTTGTTGACCCTCTTAAAATTCCCTCTCCCCTCTTAATATCAAATTTACTTAAAAAAAATCGTGTGAGACTGTTTCAAAATTTGACTGTTCGTATAAAAGGGTACGAAACCTTACGAACTTATGAAACTTACGACCTGTGGAATATAGTCGCGCGGTTTTCCCTAGCACGGGAAAAGTGCTAAACCACATATATTACAATTTTTTTAACTTCGCGTAAGGACAAAAACGATACAATATATTATAGACATACTAGCCTTACTCCTTCAACATATCCAAACCAATTTAGTTTTGACTACGTCAATCGTCGTAACAAACTCAATGTTAATTTTAGATGGCCGTCAAATTGTTAAAAACAACCGGTCTTGAATATATTAAACAGATTTGTAGAATTCATTATTTCTTATAATCTAACAAAACAGAGTTATAAACCAATGTTTTTTGTTTTGTTGTTATAGGTAGGGGTGTCATTCATCCAGAGTTTCATGAATTTGTCCTATTTTTTATAGGGCATCCAAGGGCCGTCTGAAAAGGGTTTTAAAAATGTCCGGGTGGAATCTGGATTCTTTCTAAATCCTATTCCGGATGGCCCACGGACGCTCTCTAAATCAAATCCGGGGAATTTTGGACGAATGGCACCAGTTCACAAACACAAGTTTCCAAATTACACCCGAATACTTCTTAAAACCCCTTCTTGTTTTACGAGAACCCTAAGTTATAGTTAAATGTAGTGCTTATTAAAATTTTCAATTCATTGCTTAAAATACGTTAATTTTAAGCAATAAATTGAAAATTGTAATAAATAAAAAAAGATTTATGTCCGGCAGAATTAAGGGTGATAGCAGCCCTAGATAGAGGTAATGTTAAAAATGTTAAGTAAGTAATAAAAAGGAACTGACTGATGAGTATAACTTTTTGTTAAATCTTTAAAAATTTTGTAATTCGTCATTTCTTAATATAACTTTAAAAAGAACTGCCATTATAAATCGCTGTAAAACTACAAGAAATCGGTAGAAAAGAATCGGGCCAGATTCGGGACAAATAACTGATACGAATTAATAATTATAGTACTTTCGATTTTTAAAAGGGCCTTTGGAGGTTATACTTCTTTTAGAATCGTCCAAAGACGGTAAGTTTTTAGTTAAGACGGTCACATTTTTGAAGCTGTCAAGGTAACCATCATATATATGTATGTACGTTTAATTTTAATATTAAATTCATTATCTGCAAAAATAAGAATATTTTTTTATTAATAAACGAGCGAGCAAAGTCCAAGTCTACTGGAACGATTCAGATTTGTATGTATAAATGTTTATACGAACATACGTACGAAAACGGAAACAAGTAATATAAATTATGAACAAACATTTATAACATACTAGCTAACCCGGCAAACGTTGTTTTGCCATACATATTAGGAATCCATAGTGGACAAACAACGTGACACGTAATTTATATAAGACTACGGGATTGTCCTTCCACGCAGCCAAAATGGCATTAAACTTTATATGGTGGTTAAGTATTCTTAAATTTTCTAATTTTCCGCGCAATTTTCTTAATATTTTCTTTTATAAGAACCTTCTCCTTACAATTACAAACACAACAAAAAAAAATTACCGCTATTGGTCAAACCATTCAGATGTGATGTCGTGACCAAGGAAAATAGGGATTGATTTTTATATTTATATAATAACATATAAATGCTTATTCATATTGAGTACGTATATGTAACGGCTCTTCCAGCAGGGACTTTTGAACTTTAACAATTGGGAGTGGCCATCTTGTTGAAGTTACATCTGTCAAATTGGCTGCCATTTATTCAGTCTGTTTTATCTACGGATTAAATGGATACGCCTTTCAAGATAATTTTTTTGTTTATCAGTGTAGCTTGCAATTACATAAAAAATTCAATACATACCAATGAAATAAAATCATTTCAAGGGTAATTTTTAAATCTTGTCATCTCATTCAGTACGAAAAAACAGTACAACATGGAATATTTATATCTTTTCACAATATAATATAACCTCACAAATGTATGAAATTTTTGACAATAATAGGAGCCTTTGCTTATATGCGCGGCGACACGTTTTCTTCCCAATGGCGTGTCTATTAGTATTCACGTGGTCTGTGGTTTTGCCAAATCACCATGGACGAATAAAGCGTTCTACAACACGTGGAAATGATAAAATTGTTTTATCAAAATTGGTGTTCTCTTCGGGCAACGTTTCGCACGCTTCGCCCATTTTACGGTCGCCATAATCATCTTACCAAGACGACTATTCGCAGTGTGGTGGATAAATTTGAGTTAATAAGTTCAGCAAATAGTCAACCAGTCAACCAACACCCGTACGTTGAAGAAACGCAAGGTCTGCCGAATAAACTGCTGCTGTCCGTGAGAGTGTGCAGGAGAATCCGAGGCAGTCGATTTCACGTCGCTCACAAGAACTCAGTCGTCCACATACAATAACTTGGCCAATTTTGCGTATTGACTTAAGCCTGCACCCATACAAGTTCAACTGATCCAGGACCTAATAGTAAACGACCATAGACAACGAAGTGTATTTGCTGTATGAGCTATGGAGCAACTGGCAACTGACTAATTTTCATCAAAAAATCATCTTCAGCCACGAGGCACATTTCTGAATGAATGGGTACGTAAACAAACAAAATTGACAAAGGGACGATACTAATTCACATGAGATCTGAGGGCTAAGTGTGAGTTTTTCGCTTCGCATTCGATCGTGAGCGCGTTTGGAGTTTACTAGGAATTTGTATGTGATTTGTACAGCGCCACCTAGTGGTAAACTGGTTTCTTACGTTTACCACTAGGTGGCGCTGTACAAATCACATACAAATTCCTAGTAAACTCCAAACGCGCTCACGATCGAATGCGAAACGAAAAACTCACACTTGGCACTCTGAAAGCGTCCAATGCATCCCCAAAAAGTCATTGTTTGGTGCGATTATGGACTGGCGGTGTCATCGATTCATATTTATTTCAGAACAATGTTCGCCAACCGTCAAAGGTGAGCGCTATAGGTCCATGATTACCAACTTTTTGGCCTGAACTGGGCGATATTGACACCAACGACATCTGGTTTCAACAGGGCGGCGTTACATGCCACACAGATCACGCTACATTGCATTCTGCACGACCGATTTGAAGGCATGGTCTTCTCACATGGAGGTGATGTGAACTGGCCACCGAGATCGTGCGATTTGACCCCATTAGGCTTTTTATTGTGGGGTTTTCTTAAGTCGCAGATCTATGCGATTAAGCTAATAACCACAGCGACCCTCAAAACCAACAAAACCAATACCATCGGTCAAATTCATCCCGATTAATGCGCTAGTCATGGAAAATTGGACATGGAATTGGATAATAAAAATTTTGCTCGCAACATCTCATTAAGATAAATTTGAATTAAAAAAATATATATTTTATTGATTGCCTCGTGGTAACCTTTTCGGCTCAGACCATAAGGTCCCGGGTTCGACCCCCTAGTCGGGCAAAATGTTATTGAGGTTTTTTCGAGGTTTTCTCAGAGCTCTAATATCTAATCCTCAGTAGCAGCTCGGAGTCTGGTGGAGTGGTGTATTACCACTGCCGTGCCTCGGATGAGCACGTTAAACTGTCGGTCGCGGTTATCGTTAGAAATAGTCAATAATCGTTAACATGTCGGTAAATGCAAAGATGAGGATAGCCATTTATCTCGCCAACCGAGAAACCGATGAATCGCGGCGAACTGGAAAGTCTATAGATATTCTGTTTACTCTGCCTACCTCGCAAAGGGCGGGCGTGATAATACTTTTTTTAAACAATAGGCGACAGATACTTGAGTCGTGACATGTAAAACTTGTGTTCGTAAATATCTCATTAAAAAATAGAATTAAAAAAATAAAATGTTTAAATTAATCTGTCCCATTATTATCTATGAGATTAGCATATTATTTTAACGGTACAAAAGGCAATAAGGAAGGAAATTTCTATCTCCACTGTTGTATAATCTCTTTTCTGACCTTGCAAATACGTTATAAACTTCGCTTAGTTAAATACTGAATAACTGACTTGAATACGAAATATGTATACAATGTTGACACAGTGTAATGAATTATTACGCGTAAGGTATGATTCAGAGTGCTAAGTGTGAGTTTTTCTTTTCGCATTCGATCGTGAGCGCGTTTGGAGTTTACTAGGAATTTGTATGTGATTTGTACAGCGCCACCTAGTGGTAAACGTAAGAAACCAGTTTACCACTAGGTGGCGCTGTACAAATCACATACAAATTCCTAGTAAACTCGGAACGAGCTCACGATCGAATGCGAAAAGAAAAACTCACACTTAGCACTCAGACCGACGACCGGCTCGCATCGGCCCGGCTCGGACGGCATTTTACTAAAGAAAATTGGAACGTGTAAGCTGGAGTTACAGATCATATTTCCGGGAGCCGTTCAGCCGTCGCGAAACGGGATGTAACAGAAATATGAACTGTAGTTCCTGTTTGCAAGTTATAACTTCTTTTACCGTATTGTAAAACGCCATCCTGGCCGTGCCGATGTGAGCCGGTCGGCCTGAATCGTAGCTAGCAGTCCAAGTGAGGACCGTCAAAAAGGAAGAATAAGAGCAAAAATGGACTATGTTGCTTTGTTAACATTAGGATTCATCGGATCTGTAACTTATCCAATTTTTTCTCAGGAACTTATTTCCTATTTTTTTTTGTCCTTCCCTATTAATGTGCCAAACCAATTTAATTCAAAAGCGAAACCAATTTTAACTTTCAGTTTTTTCTTATACATTATACAGAAAAATTAAGAATTGCGATAAATATATCGAGAGCGATTTAGTAACAGTTTGTGCCAAGAACAGTGTAAGACTTGAATTTTTGTTTTATAACTAACTAGCGGCCCGTTACGTGCTTCGCTACGTATCGCCATTTATTGAATTCATTTGTTACAAAAAATGTGATAAATGAAGAACCGCTCTACCGATTTTGTGCAAACTTCACATAAACCATCTACTAAATAGTCCGAACAAAGCCTTAACATTTGGTTTGGATAGGTAAGCCTTTAAGGTAATTCTTGAGTTATAAAATTACAACGAAAAGTGGCATTGATTTTTATATATATAGACTAGATGTTTCATGCGACTTCGTTCGCGTGACCCAAAAATATTACTTAGTTTTGCTCAATCGGGTAAATAGCTACAAAATTTCTCTCTCCTGCTCAATAGTTATATTGTGAACAAATATCAAGTCAATCCATCGGCGAGTTTTTTGTTTAGTTCCATAGTTATATTGTGAACAAATATGAAGTCAATCTATCGGCCAGTTTTTTGTTCAGTTCAATAGATATATTGTGAAAAAATATCAAGTCAATCCATCGGTTAGTTTTTTGTTCAGTTCAATAGTTATATTGTGAACAAATATCAAGTCAATCCATCGGCTAGTTTTTTGTTTAGTTCAATAGTTATATTGTGAACAAATATCAAGTCAATCCATCGGCTAGTTTTTTGTTTAGTTCAATAGTTATATTGTGAACAAATATCAAGTCAATCCATCGGCTAGTTTTTTGTTTAGTTCAATAGTTATATTGTGAACAAATATCAAGTCAATCCATCGGCTAGTTTTTTGTTTAGTTCAATAGTTATATTGTGAACAAATATGAAGTCAATCCATCGGCCAGTTTTTTGTTCAGTTTAATAGTTATATTGTGAACAAATATCAAGTCAATCCATCGGCTAGTTTTTGTTCAGTTCAATAGTTATATTGTGAACAAATATCAAGGTAATCCATCGGCTAGATTTCGTTTAGTTCAATAGTTATATTGTGTACAAATATCAAGTCAATCCATCAGCTAGTTTTTTTTGGAAACAAAAATACGGAAGCTAAATTTTTATATATCATATAGTTATATATACTAACTAGTTTTAAATTAAATAAAAATCACCACATCCCTAAAAAACTAAACCAAACTAACCTTGGACTTTACACTATTATACAGATTACGTGTTGTACCAAATTTTTTAAGTTATTGTTAGCTAACGCCTGCCCGCTTCATCGGTGCAAAATTAAAAAAAAATCATACGGACTATCTTTTGTTCATGTCCTCACTGTATACCATTTTTGTCTAGCCGTTCTTTAGTTGTAACCATAGATTAAATGGATACGCCTTTCAAGACAATTTATTAGTTTATCAGTGTAGCTTGCATTTAGGTACACACAGAAATACAGTTGTACTATTCACCGATGAAATAAAATCACTTCAAGGGTAATTTTTAAACCCTCTCATCTCATTCGGTACGATATCTACAAATGTATGACATTTTTGACAGTGATAGGAACGTTTGCTCATATGTGCGGCGACACGTTTCCTACCAATGGCGTGTCTATTAGTATTCGTGTGACCTGTGGTTGTAACGGTCATACTGATAAACAAAAATTTTTAATTCTCAAAACTAACGTCAGTGAGTCATACAAGTAATATTTATTACAAAATTTGACAAATTGAACGTACAGACAGATACTAAAGAGTTTTTGCTTGATCAAAGGAAATTGAATTCTTTCGTAGTGGGTCTCTAAATAGAAGCTAGACATGTCTTTTATGTTTTTCAACCAACCCAAAAGGAGGAGGGCATCAATTCGGTTGTCACTTTTTTTATAATTTAACCGATTTCGATACAATCTGGTGAAAATCTGATGCAGGGTTCTGGAGGTATAGGAAATGGGAAGTCGGTTGCTGCAGTTTTACGGCGTTAAATATATTTTATCTTTTATTTAAGTGTGGTAAGAGTCGTGGTCGTTAATATAACGCATAGCGTTATATAATAGCGCGCTATGTTTACTCAACGAAAAGCGTAGAAAAATATAGTTTATAGTCTATAGCGCGCTATCATAAAATAGTTTATTTAAGGCGAGGCATCGCGACAAACAGGGAAAAAACTGGTTGTTTCATCACGTTTTATTAAGATATTATCTAAAGAATGTGCTAACTCATTACATGATAGAATATACTTTACTCGATCATATAAAATTCCGAAAACAGGCTAAAAAAATCTTTAAAAAAAATTGTTAATAATATTTCTAATCTTCCACATGATTTTTATATGGTGATATTTAGTAGTAAATACAAAAAAGAATGTGCTAAATTATAGTTTTCAGCTGATGTCCTATATTTATTTATCCGAAAATTAACACGTTTCCCAGCGGTTTCAGAACATACCGCGCCATCCATTTTCCATAGAATTGACGCGCGTCGAAATACCTCGCCTTAAACAATACACCACACCTCTAGTCTGGGTCACTCTAACTTTCCCGCAACGAAGCCGCTGTAATTATTTTTTTTTTTTTTTCAGATAACATAAATGTACTAAACGGAGTTGTTCTTTCAGATTCCACGGAAAAAATATATTTGCGGTAAAAAATTAAAAACCAATGACAATTATAATGTTTCTTTTAAACTCTGTAATAACTGCTTCGCAATTAAAACAGAAGTTTAATTGTGAAACAGCACGATTTTTCGTAATGAACTTGGTCTGTATTGTTTGTCTACATTGTTGCTGCAAGACGGCCATAGAGACCAATTGCCTAAACGCTGTTTGGGGGGCTGTTGGGCTTTTCGAGTGCTCAGCAAGTGTTTAAGTTTGGTGGGCTTATAACCTGCCCTGGGGGTGTCTCCCGTGAGATCGAACCCCAGGTTAGGGCAGTATCTTGAACAGTACTGGGAGAGTAAGTGGTATCAGGATTTTGGCCTGTTATTGCTCTTGATAACGGTCTCGAGTGCATGCGACCAAAAGAGTGAGGTTTAGAATTTCATTTAAGATATCAAAATGATAGTTTTATTAAATGCAAACGATAAAAATTGTACATTATATGTAAATGATACAAGTTGTCGCGGCAGCAGTCGTCGACTATGTTGCAAGAGCGAAGTTACCTTGGATGGAGTTTACGATTACCAGTGAATCATAACTAAGATTTAACTTGATATTTAAAATAACGTTAAGGCCACGTCACCGAAGAAGTAAGCTATAAGGCATATATCCAGTCTTAGGTAAATTATGATTTCACACAAAAATGGAAAAATTTATTCACAACGAATTGCCCAACTCAGTATTCAAAACTATTACGGCTATAACGGTGGCCGCGTTCCGATCCGGTAGTAATTGTAAAAAAATCGAATCACAACATTTTTAGTTTAATGATAAATAATTATAATTTTAAAATATTTGCACACCATATCATGGTAGAATATGTTGGTAACTTAATCAAGTTTTAATAACTTGTAACTCCCATATTCTGGCAAATAAATTATTTCTTTCTTTCTTTCTTTCTATACATATCGAGGTCGGTACCGCTATGAGGGAATCTGTATTATAATGAACTAACTGACCCACGCAGCTTCGCCCGCGAGTATATCAACATATCGTCGAAATAGCTTTTAACACTAATTTCATCCCCTATTTCAGCCCTTCAGGGACTGATATTTAAAAAAAATAGCCTCTGTTTGACCCCGGATCTTTAACTATTTCCATGCCAAATTGAATGAAAATCGGTCCAGCGGTTTAGCCGTGAAAGCGTAACAGACAAACAGACAGACAGACAAACAGACTTTCGCATTTATAATATTAGTATGGAAGTATGGATTTACGATTTCTTTTTAACAAAAAATTAAACCGCGATAAATTATGGGTGGTCATTTACATTAAAATCAGTGACTGAAATTAGTTATCTCTTGTTTACATATCCTTATGGTTGGAATTTAAAAAAAATGGGACCACTCTGGGGGTAGTTCGATTTTGATCATTCTTTTTTTATTGGAATGGGTAAATAAAAAAGAATGATCAAAATCGGACTATTCTTGCTAACATAAAAAATAAATAAAAATACGTTGAATTGAGAGCCTCCTCCGTTTTGCGTCGGTTGAAAATCAATAAGTACCTCTCGACAACTACAGCTATTTTTTTCAAATTATTCCATCCTAACACGATAAACTTTCAATGTCTCCCGAATGAACGACACCTTTATAGTATCGGCCACATACTGAGAAATTAACATTTACAAGTATTATTATTTTAATAATCAGTCTATATCTTGAAAATGACTAAATCGACTTTGATAAAATTAGCACCGCTCCCTAAGTTGAAGTAAATCTAAGCCAATAAAAAAGAGTGCACAATGTATTAGTACATTATAATTTCGAAGAAATGCGTGAACAAACGTATATAAATCAATAGAACGTATGTTTGTTTGGAAATGCGAATAGATTGTCATTCGTGAATATATTGCAGTTCCTATAATATCGTTACGATCTTAGAGTTCGTATTGAGCAATAAAATACCACTTACATTAAAACCACGTATTTACAACACAAAGGTACAATACACCACAATGTAATACGTAAATACACTAAGTAACGCTAATAACACCGTCACTAATCGACTAACCCGAATCACTAAACTAACACACTTTTTTATATATATCATAAGACAGCAAACAAGCAGATGGGTTTCCTGATGGAAAGAGTCAACCATCGCCTATAGACACCAAAGATGTTAATGGTGCGTTGCTATCTTGTGGCGAGGTCTAATGCCACATGCATAAGTTTACCGGCTACCTTACCCTCCAAACCGGAACACGACAGTAACTAGCACTGACGCTTTGCGGCAGGAATAGGTAAGGCGGTGGTACCAGATCCGGTCGAGACAATGCAAAACTCTACCACCTAGTAGTCACGATAGTAGTGACGCGCATAGCCTGGCAGAACGGCAGTTGGCCTATTCTTCAAAGGAGCCCGGGACCAACACGGGGAAAACACTTCCCGTATCACTATTCACTGTACTATATCGCTTCACTCTGATCGTCCGAACTATCGCTTCCGAATCACTTTAACAAAAATAACTTTCTTTTCGCCAATATATCCTTATTGATAAACAAAGTAAAGTTAGACCATATTCCTAAAAGTTCCGAATATAACGCATAAACAACCTATATGTAAACAAGTCGTAATACACGCTATTTTCACCCTTACGCCCTAAGCGAGAAAGTCAATTATGGCATAGCTGCTTATCGATAGAAGCAGCATTTTTTTTTTTAACTTCTCGATTTATACAGTGTTCTCACTCTTCACTTTACTAGATTATTCGCTACAATATTTTACACATACGTGTCAAAGTGTCACTTCCTTTTCTGAAGTTGATAATAATCATAAAAATGTAAATCCATAAATAACTAGCTGTACCGGCGAACTACGTACCATGTTAGAACAGATTTAATATCGATAAATGTTCAACAGCTAGGAACTGTTTCTATAGAAAATTAAGTGTTTTTTGCTCGCAATTTTTGCATTTTTTTTTTTTTTCACCATAAAAACCTTCCTCGGACTTCAACGAATATTTAAAAAAAATTAGGTGAATTGATCCAGCCGTTCTCGAATTATGCTCTTATCAAACCACGTACAGTCTATTTCTTTTTCCTTGGCCATTTTAGTAAACAATAATAGCGGACAATTGGTCATAGACAATTAATATGGTTGGAAAAATCGAAAGATCTGTTGAACAAGTATGACAGATTAAATTGAATGAATGATATTAATTGTGTTCGCTAGTTTACTTTTGGTATGATCTAAATTAACTTGTTTGCACTGTGCTATTTAAAAAGAATATGCTGGTAAACGCCACAGGATTTTCCTTTGTCAATAAAGGCATCGAACTTTCTGTCTGATTTTAATGCCAGGATCTCAAGAGAAATCGACATTTCTAATCTAATCGATAAAGAAATTAAAATTCCCCTTACGACACCACGGTAACTAACGATACCACTAAGAAATTACGTATCTACGCTATAATCTCTATAGGCACCACCACTAACTTCTAGGGTTTTCACCCAAAAAAAAGAATATTTTCCCTTTTTACCATTTTCAATACTCTATGATTTTAATTCATTTCTGAACGAAACATCGTACAAAATAACATCAAGTTGGCACTCTTTTTTCAAGCATGCTCTTGGGGATAAATAAAAGAAATAAGACTGGCATTAATCCGTGGTGTGTGCTCTGTGTTGGTTGCAGTTTAAGATACAGGTTAATTTAAAAGTGTTTTGGCGTATTAATCAAAAAGTAAACTTTAATTATAATCAAGATTAGTTCAAGATCTAGGAGTTTAGATAATAATTGTGTTCCTTCAACGACCTTATTGATGCTACCAGCGCTCTGGATATGTTGGTACCTATTATTATTTATTTTGATAAATTTTAGTGTTGATCTAAGATTGCAAACAAAAACATACGATCTGAATATGAAATATCCTATACAACATTTAAAAAATGTTGTATTATATACTAAGGTTTATTTATTTTCTTTACAGCTAAAGTCAGTTGTAAAACTTAAGAGATTTTAATTTAGTCTATGGTGGAATTTTGTCTACAGGCGATAGCTAGTATTAGTTTATATTATTTTGCACTATTTTGTATAGAAGAAGAAGAAACACTATGAACGTTACTTAGGTATGACCTAGTTTAACTTGTTAGCGTTACGCAATAAAAAAAATTACCTCTGCTGGTAGACGCCACAGATTTTTTTTGTCAATAAAGGCATTGACCTTTCTGCCATTTCTTATTTTAATCCCAAGGTCAGTATGCTCTAGAGAAATCGAAATCCACTAAACACAATTTGGGGGCTGAATCATCTTCGTCCGTAGGAGAACACCCGGAATTCTCTATCTCTACACGTGGCCCCTGGGTGGTGCTAATCAGGTGATATGGTGGGAAACATATGTCACGGCTATAAGGACCACCCATCAGCTGAAGTCGTGGCGCCAAGCGTCCGTTTTCCGTCACTTTGACGCTGATGTAGCTCTAGTGAGACGGGTCGAATCAGTTGCGCCTATACAATCTGGACGATCTGATACACACTGACGTTGATGTATCTGGAGACTAGTCATGGAGGGTAGCGGGATCCGAGGCACGATGCACCGCTGGTCGACCGCTAGTCAGTAGGGGGGACAAGTAGCGTGCTAGCCACATGTGAAAGGCTGCCCCGCCAACTAGCGAAAAATCCCAAAATTCGCCATAGTACTGGTTGGCGACCGGATGAGAGAGCCCTATGGACATTCTTAGGGGGGCTCGGGCGTCCCCGCAGTCTCCAGACTAGTCCCCAACAGTGTAACTTCGAGATGTGTGTCTCAGGTCCGGAAATATAGCGCTTCGATTCACTGCCGTCCTTACACCTACTTCACTCATTCTATTTAGTGAAAAGGACAAGGTACAGGAATAATGTTGTACAGCGACAGCACTCCCTCTCGATGAAAGTAGGCCTCACTAACATCAGAGGTTTACATTCTAATCTCGCTGCTGTCCATTTCTACCTGGAGACTCATAAACCATGTTTCTTGTTCCTCACGGAGACACAAATAAGATGTCCGTCTGATTTGGCGTGCTTAACCTATCCCGACTACACCCTTCATCTAATGAGCCATCGAAATATTAAAGACTGCAAACTTCCTTAAATACAACATTAACATTTTTACTGCAAGCATGATTGTTATAGTAAGTATTGAAACTACCAGCAAAATGGCGAATTTGCGTAAATTTCTCAATAATTTAATTAATTTTATAATATTACAAGATAAATGAATTTAAATAGAATAACTATTAAAAAAAACATTAATCTCGTTTTTTTTGAGAAAATAAATGTAATCAATTATCTTTTTTTCTCAAAAAAGTTGATCCATACTAGTTCAGTGTAGCGGCTCAAAACAATCACAAACGCTACAAGGAAAAATAATAAAAAATGGACAAAAATCAATAACAAATGGAAAAAATGAAATTCAAAATAAAATCCTGAATCGCGATATTACAATTATTTATCTTGAAACACTATATACAAGTTTCAACGTTTCTCAAATGGACTTCGGTCCCCAGGCAGTACACCTTGCCTGGCTGGGAAGATCTTCCTTTTCCCCGTCCTTGTCTTTGTGTGACGTCATCGACCTCCACGGTAATGACGTCACCTGACAAGAAGCAGGCCCGCTGGTTCCATCACTATGACCCTTCAGCGGTAGCGACTAGCGGTGCCACAGTGGTTACACCGACGTGATCCTTCTCCCTTCCACGTTCTTACGTGACGTCATCGACCTGCATAGTGATGACGTCACCCCGACGTGATCATCACCACTAAACAGCTATCAACATGCCACAGTGGTGACCCTCGGCAAAACAACACGCATCAGCCTTCTGACCATCAGCGACTCCTGATACCCCCCTCTGCTTCCAACAGCATCAGCCAGCTTCACAAGCTACGCCTCATCTACGCTTTCCGGAATCCACTTCGAACTGCCTACGTTCACTGGATCTCCATGCAGCAACTCTGTCCCGCTCGTTCCGACTCATTGCGAACTACAGCGGAGGCGCACTCGTCTCGACTCACCGAGGACCGCGCTTATTCGGCTCGTCTCGACTCACCGCAGACTCGAGCACTCAAGGCACATACGCTTCACTGGCACAACCAGATCGACCTTCGGTCTTGGGGGAGAGTATTGTAGCGGCTCAAAACAATCACAAACGCTACAAGAAAAAATAATAAAAAATGGACAAAAATCAATAACAAATGGAAAAAATGAAATTCAAAATAAAATCCTGAATCGCGATATTACAATTATTTATCTTGAATCACTATATACAAGTTTCAACGTTTCTCAAATGGACTTCGGTCCCCAGGCAGTACACCTTGCCTGGCTGGGAAGATCTTCCTTTTCCCTTCCTTGTCTTTGTGTGACGTCATCAACCTCCACAGTAATGACGTCACCTGACAAGCAGCTGGCCCGCTGGTTCCATCACTATATCCCCTCAGCGGTACCGACCAGCGGCGCCACATCAGAAAAATAAGTATGAAAAACTAGGAATCTTCGCGTGATGGGAGCAGTATCATTAGATTTAAATAATTAAAATAATTTTATAGTATTATGGGACAAATGAATTTAAATGTAACTAACTATTAACAAAAACAATACTAACGTTTTTTTGTATTACAAGATCGTCGAATTATTGTAGTACGTAACGATTCTTTAAAATCGATTAAATAACCTGCCTTTAACAAAATAAAGCTTTTATTTTATTAAAAGCAGGTTATTTTACAATTACAAAATTAATCACATTTAACAAATTTTAAAACTATATTATTACTTTAAAAGTGTTAATCTTTGAAAAATAATGATTCAATAAAGCGTATATTTTATATTCTACAAATAAATATTTAACTTTTAAACAGTTAACAATATTTAACATTGTTACAAGCTATTTATCATATTTTATGAATGTTTATCTTTGATAAAGAATCATTCCATTACTCTTTCGTTCGTTTTACAATTCGTTCATTATTGCCCGCGTCTATTAATTTCATAGAGTAGTTCATATTGTATGTGTCAACTTCATATGGTATTTTTTAACTGTACAAATAAATTTTAGTTTCTAGTAAGTTTTCGTAAATTAAATGTGACAAAACAAACAAACCGTTTTTAGTGCCAAACAAACCGTTTAAAATTAATGAATACAATAATCTAATAATATTTAATTCAGTGTATATGATTGATGTAAAACTTTAATGTTTTTATAAAAGGTGGACTTTGTTGTTATGTTTGGACAATTTAGAAGAAATGGACTGTATAGCGATTGATATTTTTTTACATAATATATTTAGATTAAAGTGTTACTTACCTTATATAAATAGATAGTTGTTAAATAATTGATGTGATTGTAAAAAGGATACATAAATTAGGTGCTGCGTTCATGAAGATCAAGGAATAGAAGAGATAGTGTGCGCTGTCTTCCAGAAAGAAGCGGGTCATGAACTCCCGCGAAATGGAGATCTCCCGGGCTGGTATTCTCTGGTGCAGCCGCAGGGCTGAGGTCGCGGCGTTGCCTAATAGCGCCTTGTAGAACGCGGATACGGGACTGAAGAAAATATTATTATTAAACTAACTGTTGCCCGTGACTTCGTTCGCGCGGACTTCGTTTACTCCGCACAGCCCCTCCCCCGTAGGTGATAGCGTGATAATATATAGCCTATATGTTGACCCGACCTGTTAGTAATATTCATGCAAAATTTGAAGTAAATCCATGCAGTACTTCTTGAGTTTACCCCGGACATACATTGACTTTCCTACGATTTTAATATATGTATATAGATATATCTATAGATACTAGCTGTGTCTGTGACTACGTCTGCGTGGAAAAAATCTAAAATAACAACCCGCATAGTTCCCGTTCCCGTGGGATTTCCGGGATAAAAACTATCCTTTCTCCTTTCTCTCTCTCTCAAACTATATTTGTACCAAATTTCATCTAAATCAGTTTAGTGGTTTAGGAGTGAAGAAGAGATAGACAGACAAACAAACAGAGTTACTTTCACATTTATAATATTAGTATGGGTATGAAATGCTAGCTGTGCTCGCGACTTCGTCCGCGAGGACTTAGATATGGGTTTTAATTTTTTGAACGAAACCCCAATTATGAATCAGCATGTTTTTATATCATAAGACAACAATCAGATGAGTCATCTGATGGAAAAAGAAAACCACGGATTAAACCGGATACGCCAGTCAAAGCAATTTCTTAGGTTGTCAACGTCGCTTGCCTTTACACAGAGAAATACAGAACTATAATAATTACCGATGAAATAAAATCACGCGAGAAGTATTCCTTAAGCCTTAGCTTTTTATTCGACACGATAAAATAGCACAGTATTTTTTTGTATCATAAGATAGCAAACAAGCAGATGGGTCTCCTGATGAAAAGGGTCAACAATCGCCTATAGACACCAAAGATGTTAATGGTGCGTTGCTATCTTGTAGCGAGGTCTAATGCCACATGCATAAGTTTACCGGCTACTTTACCCTCCAAACCGGAACACGACAGTGACAAGCAGTGACGCTATTGCGGCAGGAATAGGTAAGGCGGTGGTACCGGACCCGGGAGAGACAATGCAGAACTCTACTACCTAGTAGCCACGATGTTAGTGACTCGTATAGCTAATCGGCCGCCTTTTACGACCCGCCTGGTAAAACGGCAGTTGGCCTATTCTTCAAAGGCCCGGGACCAACACAGGGAAACACAGTATGACATATTTCTATTACTTTACGACATATCTACAAGCGTTTGATATTAACATACATTAGCTCATATGAGCGGCTACGCATTTTGCGCTAAACACCGTGTCTATTAGTATTTGTGTGGTTTGTGGAGAACACCATCGCCTATAGACACAAAAGATATTAATGATTCGATACTATCCGTGTGGCGGGGTATAACAACACAAGCATAAGTTTACCTCACCTTCGAAGCTGGAACACGATAGTGACTAGCACTGACGCTATAGCGGCAGGACTAGTTAAGGCGTTGGTACAAGACCCGGGAGAAAAGATGCAGAACTCTACCTGGCAGGTATTGAACAGCAAGACAGGTCTATTCTCCAAGAACTGTGGTAATGTGTCTCAGCGAGTCTTCACAGATTTCTATCACTTAGTAATCACGACGAGTCACTTAGCTCCTTATGAGTTGCCCGGCTAAAAGAGTTCTGCAAGATGTCGCCCGGGTTTTGCTTCTATCACTGCTTTGCCTGTTCCTGTCGCAATAGCTTCAATGCTTGTCACGGTCGTACAATCATTTTTTGGGTTAGATATCCGGTAAACTCATGCATGTGCCTTCAACAACTCGCCTAGTATTGTTTAAATAAACTATTTCATGATATCGCGTTATAGACATTGATATAAAAAACCCGAGATGCACAGTCCCGAACAAAATTGACACTCAAAAGTATCCCTAATTTCATTAAAATTGTTATAGATATGACAAAAAAATACGTCTTTGCATATCCAAACTTAAGCGCAAGATTCAAAGTTGTTTTTACAAAGCAACGTACAAAAAGAAATAAAATTGACAGCGTCGCGATCGACGCGATTCTATTTAAAATGAGCGCACAATTTGAAATTGTGCGCTCATTTTTGGAGGACGTTTTTGAGACACTGATTGTGCATCTTGGGTTTTTTATATCAATGCTATAAACTATATTTTTCTAGCGCGCTACGTTATAAACTATATTATAACGTGTAACTGGAATACTGATCGCGCGAGGCGATCGAAATAGCGCGTGACTCATCACAACGTCATACAGCGAGCGACGACCGATCGCAACGCTATAACGCTATAAACTATTTTGTAATGTCTAGCGTCTACGGACTAGCACGTTATTCGTTAGATCGCGTAGTTCGTAACTTCGTATGTTATAATGTTATAACTACGGCCGACGCTATCCGGTATATAGCGTGGCGTTATGTTGTAGCGCCGAATGCGAATCTAAATAGCGTACGCTATACGTTGAGTATAGCGTGCGCTATTTAGATTTGCTATCGCTATTCAGCTTTGAGCATAGCGCGCTATAATTTAACGCTATGCGTTATATTAACCACCATTAATCTAGCCACACGGGTTCAACGCACCATTAACACATTAATATAATTTTTTTGAGTTTAATTGACACCCAAAAATGTATGTTATACTACGAATAAAAAATACACAGTTTAATTCAACATATTTGGTGCCTATACGCGATGGTTATCTCTTTCCATAAAAAATATACTATCTACAAACTTATCCTCCCTTTGATGAGATCGCTACGAAAAATATGTGGCGTAGCATTCGTGGACCGGCTTCGTAATGTTGAAGTGAGAGAGAGGTTAGGCTTGAAAGTGTCGGTGTAATGATGAGAAAGGGCATGCTCCGTTGGTTCAGATATGTAGAAAGAATGGTAAATGAAAGGTTAACAAAACAAATATCAATGCGAATGTGGAAGTCTGACATACCATGATCAAATTGATCGAGTACTGTCCGAAGGTGGTGTCAAGAGTCTGCGCAACCGACTTGTTTGTATGAAGAGAGAAATGAATGTGGATGAAGTAAGGCAAGTCTGCAAAGATCGTGAAACATGGCACTCGATTCTTTCTGCCTACCCCGTAAGGGATCTGGCGTGAATATATGTACATACACATATATTCACACCAGATACATAGAGGGTTACATACATACATATGTATGTAAGTAACCCTCTGATGGATATCACTAAATAATCGTGTTAATAAAAAAATGGATTCCATGTCTACTTACTTATTAAATATCGGCATAACATAGCCAAACGTACACAACACTGTGAGAATCCGAATACCCCATAGCGCGACATCTATTTTGTTGGTCATGATGTGAGTTTTCAACGCAGGGATACCCTTGGGTGGGCCGGTGTCGCCAGATTGAGGATTTGTTTCCGCCATTTTCTATAACAAAAAAAATATTAAATACAAGAACTAGCGATGTCCCTCATGACGAAACTCGACCGCAATTTTCGCACATGTTAACAACTGCCCTTAACGACTGTCGACTAGTACTAGCCGGCCAGATATGTGGCGCACTGTGTGATTTATGCACCTGTTTATTGTGAGATAATGATGACATTATTAACAACAATGGACAAATATAAATAAGAATAGTTTAAACAGACGGGGTTGACTGTTTTCGAATTATTGTAATTCTATCGCTTCTTGAGGGCGTTACTTTGCCCAAAAAATATACTGTGCGTGCAAAAGTGATTTAAGTGTTTTATTCGACCAAACTGCTTCTCGGTTATATACAAATATCTTTAAGATAAATTAAACTCAGTTACATCATTATATATAATAAATAAAACTAAGTTGATAAAATGTGCGTGCCGATAAACTTAAAAAGGAGTCCCGGCACGATAAACGGACTTATATAGTGTGAGAGCCCTTTATCCCCTCTGGAACAAGAAAGTTCCCGTTTCAACCTAAAGGGCGTGTTTTAAAGATATAAGGGCTTTTCCAACCCGCCAACTTGGAAATTAAGTGTAGTGGCGCCATCTTTTGTCGAGTATTTGAACTTCATTCATAACAACGATTATTTGGGCTGCATTTCGAATTGCAGCATGTGTAGTAATGTCGCGAAATTTAAAATTCCAATTTCAATAGTCTTATATTACATTTGTTATATTTCAACTACCACGTAATCTCATATCAACTCCCGAGCAAAGCCGGGTATCATAGCTAGTATGTATATATACACAATGTATTATGTGTGTCGAACGCACGGTAGCGTGTGATATATTTTTTTATTAATTTATTTCTAAGTAAATGTCAGCGACTTCGTCCGCGCGGACTTCGTTTACTCCACACTGCTCCTCCCCCGTAGGTAATAGCTTGATAATATGTAGCCTATATGTTGACCCGACCTGTTAGTAATATTCATGCAAAATTTGAAGTAAATCCATGCAGTCCTTTTAGAGTTTATCCCGGAGCTACATAAAGACAAACAGACATACAGACAAAGAAACAAAAATTCTAAAAACTATTTTTTTGGCTTTGATATCGATTGTAGATCACGCCCCTAGTATTCTTTTAAAAAAATATTCAATGCACACTTTTGAAATTCCTACGATTTTATTATATGTATATAGATATGTTACCTACTAATATTGTATTATGTCTAATATTATCTTAAGTTTTAGTATTTTTTAAGAATACGAACAATAGAGTGTGAAAATAATATTTTTTTACAATTTTATTATATATATATATATATATATATATATATATATATATATATATATATATATATATATATATATATATATATAATAGAATAGTTATTAGATATGACGGCGTCCGCGTCGTCAAATCCAAGAATATTGTAAAGTGTAAACAACAAATGCACGGCCTGGGCCGGCAAGCGCATCGTTCGATATCCCTACTACTCAACTTGTTTTGCTACCTGTATAAAAGGCTCTGAGCGCCCGCCGATAAGGCAGTCTAGGCTCTGGCGTGGCTCGGTACACTTGTTGTATCTTGATAGTAGCTTATCCTTGACTCTCGGATAATTAATTTGTGCAAACAAGTTAATTATTATTGTCAACTATAAATTAGTCGCAGTACAATTTATAATTGATTATCTATTGCTTAAATTATGACTTATTTGTAATAAGGAATAATTAAGTTACTTAGAATTGTTAAACCAGAACTAGTCATTAGTGATGGAAAGCTTTAATAGTGATTTTATGATATTTATTTGATACAAGTTGAACAAAATATAAAGAGTTGTTATATTACCACATCCGCATTTTATTTATCATATCTGACCCACTTCCTACATCAGAATTGGGATCGGATTCACTCCCACTTCAGCATCAAACTATTTCGGTTAATTATGTAGAACAGTAAATGTCTTTTTCCGCTTGTGGTATGGAAACTATTCTTTGAAAAATAGCAGAAAATATTAATTCACGTTCTGTAAATGCATCTACTCCCATTAAGTTGATATACTTTGATTCTGATGAAGCAGACGATATGACTAACTGGTATCCTCCTCCTTGCTTCGTATTCTTCATTACTGAGGGTCGTAACCTCCTCATTAGATCGTTCTTGATAGCACAATATTACGCCATTGGACTCTATCTTCAGTGGCGTGCAGAGAATCATAAAAATTTTTAGACATGAGATTGGTGCAAACCTGGTCTGACCATCGCATAGGCGTACGACCACGTGGTCTTTTATCTTCTACTTTTCCGGTCACGATTAGCTTTTCGAGATTGTCTCCTTGCTTTCTAGTGATGTGGCCGAAGTATTATAGAATTCTTTGAAGAAACGTAGCAGACAGTCTGGTCTTTACTCCAAGTTGTTTTAGTATAAAGGCGTTGGTCCTGTGTGCTGTCCAAGGGATACGTAACATTTTCCTCCAGCATCACATTTCAAATGCGACGTCTGTCTGCAGCTCTTAGTGTCCATGACTCTGCGTCGTACGTAAATATGGAGAACACCAGCGTACGAACCAGCCTCTGATTGGTTTTTAATGAGATGCTCCTGTCGTTCCAAAGTCACTTCATCTGTCTCATAGCATTTTTGTGGTGTGCCTTACTAGATGGTGTGCCTTAAGTAAAATTATTATAGAAAAGAAACAATTAGATGGGGTAGATCAAATCATTGTACCTACTCACTCACTTAAGAGTCATGCCGTCACCTACTTCACAAACTGCTGTCTTGGCAAACTATATTCTTCTAGACGTAGATATGAACCGATTTAAGAGCACCACTGCATTTCGAGGAAGTTGAATTTTTTTGTGACGGCGTCCGCGTCGTCAAATGCAAGAATATTGTAAAGTGTAAACAACAAATGCACGGCCTGGGCCGGCAAGCGCATCGTTCGATATCCCTACTACTCAACTTGTTTTGCTACCTGTATAAAAGGCTCTGAGCGCCCGCAGATAAGGCAGTCTAGGCTCTGGCGTGGCTCGGTACACTTGTTGTATCTTGCTAGTAGCTTATCCTTGACTCTCGGATAATTAATTTGTGCAAACAAGTTAATTATTTTGTCAACTATAAATTAGTCGCAGTACAATTTATAATTGATTATCTATTGCTTAAATTATGACTTATTTGTAATAAGGAATAATTAAGTTACTTGGAATTGTTAAACCAGAACTAGTCATTAGTGATGGAAAGCTTTAATAGTGATTTTATGATATTTATTTGATACAAGTTGAACAAAATATAAAGAGTTGTTATAACCAGAACTAGTCATTAGTGATGGAAAGCTTTAATAGTGATTTTATGATATTTATTTGATACAAGTTGAACAAAATATAAAGAGTTGTTATATTACCACATCCGCATTTTATTTATCATATCTGACCCACTTCCTACAGATACATAAGATCAAATGATTGGATTCCAAAAGCATTATTAATCGTTTATTCATATTTCAGTGAGAACGGTGGTATTGGGACTTTTTTTAACAATTTCAACTAGATCTAGCTTGTAATTGCTGCTCGCTACTCTTAATACATATCGAGATGAAATCCCGCGGAATTTAAAATACGACTTTTCTTAACAGAATTGGAGCTACAACGGGCAGGCCACTTTCAAAAACCTGGCGGGTCGCAGTTTGAGTATAGCTGATCATTAGTGTCCTGGAAAAATCTAAGTTAAGAATTCTGTCAATCTTTTAAGAATTCTGAGTTTAGACAGTTACCAGGAACAGACCCATTGCTTGTGGTCGAGAATCTAGATACTTACCAGTGAAAATTTAATATTATATCGTATTTTAATAGTTAAGCTAATTAAGTAAACTAATTATTGACAAACTGCTTAAACAATTATGAACCGGATGACTAAAACAAAACCAAAATTACAAAACAAATTTTTATCGATCAGTAAGCCCTAACATATCATGTAGTAATTAATATAAACAGGTAGCATTCTAAAAAAATTGTTTAACTTATATTTAAAAACCCAGCAGTTACTCGCGTCTTCCTTCGCGTGTTCCAAAATCGTTACTTCCTTTTTTCAATCACGTAAAAAAGTAGGTAGCCTATGTAAGCTGCTCATAGATATTTGACAAGAGAAAGATAAGGGCTTGGCATTGATTTCCATAAACAATCAACATATAAAATAGCGTGCATTCTAACGCTGAAAATATGAAGATGGCTTTATCTCAGTATAACAAGTTCGAATTTTCATAATAAAGTGCTTTAATTTCAAAACATTTAAGAAAATAATATCGCCTTAAACAGCTTGCGGCCAATAAATAACGCCGTCAACGTACGTTTTTTTGCGCGTTTGAGCGTTTATTTGTATTTTTCTATAATTTTAGTGTGTACCTTAAATCTAAAATAAAAACTAATTGTTAAAGTAACATGCCCAATTGTAGTTTTGTTAATACACTTGTACTGTTTCACAAATTACTTTAAATTTAATTAATATTACCAAGCGGTTTCGCCTTTTACGGCATCTTCAGGGCTATGACACTTTTGTAAATATATTCTTAAGTTCGTCATTACTCGGGACGAAATTACACGGTTTTCTCTCAGTTATTTAATATCTAGTAGTAGTTTCGGACGGACGGACAGACTGACAAGATGATCCGATCCGATCATACTTTTTATCTGTATATTAGTATCGTTGTGTAATACCCATATCACAAGCAAATAATTTAAGGCGATTACATGCGCCAAACTACGAAATATACTTCTCTTTGAAAGCCTACTAAATAATTAATCCAATAATTTAAAAAAAATATACATACGTAAAATATAATTTACTTTAAATTTTAAGTTTTAAGTTCGATTTTCAAATAATAATTTTGTTGTTATTGACGAAAAAAAAATATCTCTATTATTTTTACGCAAGAATTTTCTTATAACTTTCAAACTACTGAAACGATTTTGATGATTTTTTCACTTTATTACAGACAATTTATTGCTTTATAAAATTTAAGTTCAAAATTTTACAAAATTATTATAGCGTGTCATTAAATCAATAAAAACCTTATTATTTCATTCGCGGACAGCGCTCGCTCCGAAAGTCAGTCTCTCGGTAGCGTTTGTACGGGGAGGCTGTGTCGCACGTTAGCGTACTCCGCTCTCCACATTCGAGTCAAAGAGTAATAATACAGATAGTACGTTTGGCACAATAATAAGGTTGTGCTGTTTGAAAATTGGACATTTCGTTTACGCTTGAACGTTTTTTATAGTAGATAATAAGTTTGGAGCGGAAAGGCTGTTTTTGACAGAGGTTGTCATTATGATGTAATTTAAACCTTTAAAGAGATAAAAGGGGCGTTAATGATTGTATTAAAATAAATTGTTTATTACATAAAATTTAGTACTTATGCTTTTTAATACGATTAAAGGAATACGCATTTTTGAATTTCATCCCATAAATGGGTAAAAGGAGAGTTAATTTTTGTATGAAAAATTGTTTGTTGTAGAATTTACTTAAAATTTAGTATTTATGCTTTTCAATACAATTAAAGAAATTTTTATTTTATTTTTTTATATATATTTAAATTTGAATTGTTATTAAAGTAAATTTGAATGTAAAATTGAATTTTTGATTTGTAAATACTCAAAATTACAATATTATGTATCTGCATAACTTTAACTTGTATAGAAGTTGCAAAACCAAAAATTTTTTTTTTCTGAAATTAAAATATATTTTTTTTGAAATTCAATAATTCATATTTTAAAAAAAAACCCTATCCATAAATTTCAGGATCTTTTAAGATCATTACAAGGTATCATACAAAAAAAATTGAGCCAAAATTTTCATGGCGGTCTTCATTTTTGACGATTTTCAAAAATTCAAAATTTTACAAATTTAGCATTTTTCAAAATTTTTTTCCAAAATATTTTTTATCAATAGCCCCAAGTGTCCCCTTTTAAAAAATGAAAGCCCATTCCTGTATCTATAATAGCATTCGAGATATTGCAAAAACAAAATTGAAAAACTGGAAAAATCGCAAAATTTTGAATTTGCATATCTTTGGAAAAAAAAATATTTTGTTTCCTTTGGCAGAACTTCGTTTTATAATAAAAGAAAACTTCTGACCAAAATTCATCCAAATCGAAAGGGGTCGATTCCAACTATTGGTCGATTTGACATGGAATGACCCATATTACATATATATATATATATATATATATATATATATATATATATATATATATATATATATATATATATATATATATATATAATGTGTAATCGATCATATAGCAAAGAAGAATTTCGCCGCCTCGAGCCTGTCGACACTAGCTCAGCGGAAGAGCGTCCCGGCTTTAGGGAAATGGTCGCAGGTTCAAATCCCGCGTGTCGATGTTTTTCTTTGCTGTTTTTAAGGTTTTTCCAGATTCCCAAGCACGGGGTGAGTGCTATAACACAAAAATAATTAGAAATACGAAAGTACTGATCAAAATTATAAATGTGAATTTCATCTGTAACGATGAACTCATTTAACTAGTTATACGTATGTATAGCTAGCGATCAGTACAATCGACGTAATCGATCATATAGCAAAGAAGAATTTCGCCGCCTCGAGCCTGTCGACACTAGCTCAGCGGAAGAGCGTCCCGGCTTTAGGGAAATGGTCGCAGGTTCAAATCCCGCGAGTCGATGTTTTTCTTTGCTGTTTTTAAGGTTTTTCCAGATTCCCAAGCACGGGGTGAGTGCTATAACACAAAAATAATATATATACATATTCTAGTACACGCTACTTTCAACCTTATGCCATATACCACAAAGTCCATTATGGCATAGCTTAGGTCAACTATTTGTTTGTCAATAGGAGTAGCTATCTCTTTCTTTTATTTTTAGATCTCTCCATATTTAAAAATTATTTAAAATTCCATATTTTTTAAGATTCTAATAAGGGTGGCTATTGCGGCTAAGCACGAGCGATTTGTCAGATCCAGGTTGGTTTGTGTGTCTTAAACACATGTTTTTACATTTGCTTCACAAAACGAAGATATTTTTAAAGGCCTTTGTAAAGAAATATAAATTCAACAAATAATGAACGATTTTGTTATAAAATAATGCTGCTTTAATTATATCCCGTAGCTCTTTTGAAGAATAGTCCATCTGCCATCCAGCCAGGCAGTTCGTAAATGGTGAACGATTGGCTATATGTGTCACTAACATAGTGACTACTAGGTGGTAGAGTTCTGCAACGCCTCGCCCGGGTTTTAGTACCATCGCCTAACCGTCGTAGTCGTGTTCCGATTTAGAGGGTAAGGGAGACTTATGGCAGTACCCCGCCTTACAGATACCATGGCAACATTAACTTCTTTGGTGTCAACAATTGTTTCTTTACATCAGGATAACCATCTGCTTGTTTTCTATCTTATATATTTGTATAAAAAATTTACCCTTTAATTTTGTTTTAGCAGGCAACCATAGTTCCACATGACACCACTTGCCTATAGATGGCAATACTTAAGGGAAGTGTGTAATGTCGCTAGCTGTACAAATAGGTACAGAAGTCAATCTTCTTTATAAAAAGTACTTCATTTTTCATACCAACGCTCGGTGGCCACACTAGGGTTATTTGTATTATTATCTCATTGTTAAATTTTATTAAAATTGGTTCAGTGGTTTAGCCGTGAAAGTGCAATAGGCAGATTGTCACATTTATAATAATAGGATATAGTGTTTATTACATAATATGAGATTATCTGACAATGCCATTACTCAAGTTTTGGTGACTTTTCTCCGTCTTGTGAAATAACCACGAAATTAGCAGGATCTGACTTAGCTTCTGTGGTTATATAATTTGAAAAATAAATGTATACTAAATATTATATTAAAATTTATTTCTGCTATAAAACTGTTACAAAGTAAAGTTGTCAGTTGATGGTTGGATGGTTTATCTTACACAGTGCTAACAATCAGAAACACACAATTATTTGTACTTGTGTAATAATAAATTATTTCTGTTTAAACGTAACTATTTCTGGAGCTGACTTAATTAATCTTTATGATACAACTAAAAGACCTTCAATACAAACCAATGCTATAAGAATTTTAATTTTTAACCAGTTTTATATGAGTAGTTATACAAATTTGTTCAGAGACTTGAATGTATGTATAATATTAAAAGCTGTTCCTAAAGACAATTGTTAAACATTTTCACTTGATTTCTATTTATTTATTCATTGCTTTAGAAGTAGCTTGAGGTCCTGGGTTCAAACCTAGAGATGTGCAATTTATTTTGAACTAGCTGACCAGTGAAATTTCACCCGCAAGTAAAATTAAAAATCGTCGATATAAATTTTCATACAACTCTCATCACCATCTCCTATTACAGGGGATGAATATTTTAAAAAAATAGGTCAATGTTTCACCCCAGATCGTTAACTATCTAAATGCTAAATGTAATAAAAATCAGTGAAATGGTTTAGCCGAGAAAGTGTAACAAATAAACAAACACACTTTCAAATTTATAATATTATATGGGTTGTGTATTGTAGCTTAGTTTTTAAAATAAACAACCTGCCTGATACTAAATTTGTGCACAATTGATCAATAAGTGGCTAGTTATTTATGGATACTTCTCTAAAATTATAAATGGGACATTAATCTTTTACCAAATATTTTAAATTATTGTATTATTGGTCTAACAGCTTGCACAGCTGTAGTTAAATGAAGTCCTAAAACTGTTATTCCGGTTTTTTCCTATGTAAAATAATAATGTTGGAATATTAACAAACATTTCTACCTATAAGAACAAATAAAAGTAATTGATTTCAGTATTTATAACTTAAAGGACCCTCTTTTTTCAAATGAACAAATGATTTACTAAGAAAATATAAACATAAAAAATTTGTTAAATAAAACCTAATAAATTAAAATACTACTATAGAAAGGACATCTATAATATTAATCTATATCTATATTAATATTATAAATACGAAATTTTGGATGGATGGATGTTGTTACTCAATCATGCAAAAACGACCGAAAGATTTTGATGAAATTTGGCACACACGTAGATGATACCTATATCAGCACATAAGCTACTTTTTATCCAGGAAAAAGAGTAGTTATTCTCGTGGGATTCACTAAAAACTTTATAATTCAAGGGGTTGCCTGGTGCAGCTAGTGTATATATATAAAAATCAATTGCTGTTCGTTACTCTCTCTAAAACTCGAGAACGTCTGAACCGATTTGGCCAATTTTGGTTTTGAATTAATTGTTGAAGTCCAGGGAAGGTTTAAAATGTGAGAAAATATAGAAAAAAAATGAGTAGTTAAAAAGGCAGAACAACGTTTGTCGGATCAGCTAGTACATAATAAATGTAAAAGTTTGGATGTATGGATAAACGTTTGTTACTCAATCACACAAAAACTTTAAATAGCTTCAAAGCTTGTCACTGCAGTGTTCCAGTTTGGTGAGTACGGCAGCCCGTAAACTTATGCATGTGGCAATCCCATCCTGCCATATTAACTTCTTACAACACCATGCACACAACAACACAGCAACGTACCACTAACTTCTTTGGTGTCTATATGCGATAGTTTTATGGGCTATTTCACGTTGCTATCTTTAATATCATTTATTAAAAAAAACCCTAAGTAGTTGTAGTACCATCATGACGGTAGTGACACTTAAATAGATAATATGACCACCTTACTCTATAAACAAATAACAGAACGAAATTGTTATTGCTAAATAACGTTATAATATAGCATTTCATGCTGTTTTGTGATTGATTCACCACATTTCATACTGTTTCATAATTGGTTCGAAAACTAGTGCTTGAAGACAACGTATATAATACCTTACACCATAACATTAATTCGTAGTATATAACAGAAAGCAATGAATAACATTATTAAATAGTAACAAATTCTGTATCATTTTTGGATAATGTTATACTTAGAAATAACATTATGTCATGCCACAAGCAATAACTTTACCACAAACTACCCATATTTAAATCCTTGTCTATAACAAACAGTTTGGGTTTTCTAGAGGCCTTTCCACGATTGATGCAGGAGTCGAATTAATAAAACAAATTTATGATGCCTGGGAAAATTCACATAATGCGTTGGGAATATTTTGTGATTTATCCAAGGCGTTCGATTGCATAAACCACGAAATATTGATAAATAAATTACACCATTATGGAGTTAAAAATAAGGCTTTAGCACTTCTTGTATCTTACCTGGAAAACAGGATCCAAAGAGTAAGCATCAATGGCAAAACATCTCATGGGACTAAATTACGTATGGGCGTTCCTCAAGGATCGATCCTCGGGCCATTTCTGTTTCTTGTATACATTAACGATTTGCCATTTTTAGTGGGCCAAAAACATGAAATAGTATTATTTGCATATTATTATGGGGTAGTGCCACAGACATTGATGTAATTTTTGTTTTGCAAAAAAGAGTAATTAGCTTTCTTTATAAAATGCGTAAAACAGAATCTTTACGAAATAAATTTAAAGAAATAGGCATACTTACTGTGACCTCTCAATTTATTTTGGAAAATATATTGTATGTTAAAAAAAATATAAATAATTTTAATAAAAATTGTGACACCCACAGTATAAATACTAGGAATAAAGATAAGATCGTTATACACTTTTCCAGATTGAGTAAAGTTAATAAGTCCTTTTTATGCCAAAGCGTACGTTTTTATAACACACTCCCAGACCATGTTATAGACTTACCATACTGTAAATTTAAAAAATTTGTAAAGCAAAAATTGAGCCAAAAGGGTTATTACAAAATACAAGATTTTATTAATGACAAGGAGGCATGGATATAACTAATATATTTTGTATTTATTGAATGTAGTTTGTATTAATTGAATGAAGCATATTTTTTCTGCTCTTTAATTTGTTATATAGTAATTGTATTTTTTTTTTAATTTAGTTATTATTATTTTTTTGACTTTCATTTGACACCTCTTTTGACATTATTGTAAATTTTATTATAGAGTTTACCTGGACATACATACAGACAAACAGACAAACATTCTAAAAACTATATTTTTGCCTTTTGATATCGATTGTAGATCACGCCCCAAATATTCTTTTAAAAAAATATTCAATGTACAGTTTTCTGTTTTGACTTTCCTACGATTTTATTATATGTATAGATTTGCTTCTATATTAATTTAAATTTTATTATTATTTTAAAAATATTTAAGTATAAGTCATTTCTGTAGACAAAGAATTCTCTTTAGCTGTCTTTATTTTTCTGTATTTTACCTTAGTTTATTTTATAACTATTGTATAACTTGTCATGTATAATTTTGCTTATAAATGACGTCGACAAGTGTTCCTATATGTACCTACGTCGAATAAAATATTATTTGATTTGATTTGAAAAAAAAAACTCTATAATTTCTTTTGAAATCATCATATCACTGTGTGTAATACTTGTGCTCCAGTAACATTTATTTACAGAATGTGCAAAAATCTGCCAAAGTAGACAAGAACGGAAAGTAGATGAAACCTGGGATTGACACATGATCAAAATTTTAGCAAATGTAAATTAATAATGAGCTCTAACTCTTCTGGCTCAGAATCTTAGCCTTGCAAGCCAGAGCTCCACACCTCGCAGGATCTTGGACAATATCCCACCAATTGTTGGCTTGGATCTCACACAAGTCCGCTTCCACCACATCACCCCAGCAGTACCTGGGGCGACCCACTGGTCTCCACCCAGTAGGTCGACCCAGATACACTTCAATGTAAATTAAGATTTATTTAAGTCTTAATTATAAAATATTAATTAAGATACATAAAATAATAACAGCCTTGAAATTGGAAAAAGAATAAGTATTTTCAAGCCCGTATCCCCGAAGGGGTAGGCAGAGGTACAACAAGTGTACCCACGATTAGCCGAAGATACTTGGTCCCACAAATGTGATAGGTGGCAAGCCTATCGCCAACCGGGCACTTTCTAATCCCAGGCAACTTTGTGTCTATCAGAAAACAGAAAAACACTTTTTTAAGTGCCCGACCCAGGAATCGAACCCGGGACCTCATGTGGTCGACGCTAACGCTCGACCACTAGACCACAGAGGCGACAAAAAGAATACGTAAGTAAATCAATAAAGTTTCAGAGTTTCTGGTAAGCCCCTGGGACTGTTACAACTTTACCATTGTGGGCTAAATAGAAGCTGGGCTCAAGTTATTACTAAATTTGGGCAGTGAGGCTTAGAATAGTAAATTGTCAGTTCATGTCATTCATATTGTCATGTCAGACAACAGTAGCAGATCCAAGAGGATCCCCTGAACCTTGTAAAATTTTGTGATTACCTTGATAAATTCTACCCTCAATTTAATCTAGCCCCAAACAAAAATTAAAGATCCGGACACAGACAGAAAGGCAATAAATGGTACAATGTTTTCAAAATGTATGATGAAAAAAATGCTTGAAAATCTTGACCCTGGTCTACTGTCTTGGCTGCTAAAAGCAGAACAGATTTAAAAGATCACATGGTGGCTGTTGACAATTTATAGATTGTACTACAATCTTTAAAATTCATTCATACAGTCAACTGACATATACAAGCCACCAAGCCCCTTTAGAGCTTTATAACTAGGTGGCTACTAGTAAAAAAATTCTAGTTTAACAACTGGGCAATGTATAAGCTTCAAACTAACCACCACCATTATAAAATAGATTTGTTAGAAAGTTTCAAGGAGTGTAAAAATTTATTATGGCCATTTTTAATTCTTTGCCACACACAAATGTTTCCATTGAAAAATCAAGCATTTTACTAATAAAACATGTAACAATTAAAAACGGGCTGCATTTACTAACAAAACAAGTAACATAAATACAGCCCCTAACTCAATGGTGATCAAATTTATGAGAATACAGGAAATGTGAATTTATACTTATGCATAAAAAGTATCTATGTGTTAAGTCTAGTAATAGCCTATCTACCAATATAAAATTTCATTCATATACATTGAGCTATTGCAGCACAAAGGAGGAACAATCAAATACAAACAAATTTTTTATTAATATTAATGGGATTTTTGCATGAATTAGTTATAGCAAATTAGTGTATTTCATAAGCATTAAACTTCTTTTCAGATGAATGCTAGTGTATTATCATTTTATTTTACACACCGCGACACCTAAATCAGAATAGGTACTAATATTTGAACTTATCAGTGTGTAGATAAAGCAGTCTCTATGATAAGCTATTTATTTCAGTCTGCATTTTTTGATTCATTGCAATTTTACATAATACATTTAAATATTTGATTACTGATTAATATTTGATATCTAATTACTGCATAAAAATTATACTAATCCTACTGCTTGTAAGGTGGATTAATAGATGCAAAAGTTGTAAGTGAAAGTAATAAAAGCATTTGTTTTAGAGATACAACAAAATGATTTCAAAAGATATGTGCACAACTATGTACAGAAAAAAGCATCACACGGAACATTTTTAATCATAGTTAATTATGACGTAGTGAGTATTCATTTTCTAGGACAATTACACAAAAAATCTTTCGGTACACTTAAAAAAGAAATTTGTTAATAACGGTATAATATCTTTAAATTAAATAAATAGGTACTTACTTATAAGAAACGAAACGAAATTAAACTCACAATTTTCGTTTTATTAATAAAAACTTATGCTAAATTGAGATCACAGCACAGCAAATCCACGGACGTGTTCACTTCACCGAGTCAATGACACTTCAACAATCATGAATCAACTGACAAATGACAAGTCATGAAAGTCATACAGCGTTTAGTGCTACCAGTTACAAATTATAAGATTAGACGTGTTGAGAACAACTGCTAACCTAAGACATAATACAAAGATACTCTGACCCCAAGAGTAATACGCTCAGAGTGATAATTGCATTCAATATTTCATTGATGTTTTAAGCCAAAATCGTATCGAACTGCGCGTAGGCTTCGTATAATTACTTTACACGCACACAAAGACTCGAATAATGTTGCAAGTAAATAAATATTTTTCCCAAGACGGTATTTAAACTATGTTTCCCTCACCGGTATACAAAAAGTCTTTCGTATAACATTAATAGTCTTTTAATATAAACTTGAAACTTGCAATTTTTATTCTGTTAGGTAAAATATTTTAAATGCCGGGAAATATGCTAGATGTTCTCAAGATAATATTCCAAGGCTATTTCACCTTATATATATTTTTAGTTTTTGTGCTTTTATTTGTTACTAGCTATGCCCGCGACTTCGTTCGCGTGAAAAAAAAATCTAAAATAAAAACCCGCATAGTTCCCGTTCCCGTGGGATTTCCGGGATAAGAACTATCCTATGTCCTTTCTTGGATCTCAAACTATATTTGTACCAAATTTTATCTAAATCGGTTCAGTGGTTTGGCCGTGAAAGCGTAACAGACAGACAGACAGACAGACAGACAGACAGACAGACAGACAGACAGAGTTACTTTCGCATTTATAATATTAGTATGGATTTAAAATATGTTTTACCTCACTGAAATAACGATTGTCTTTCTTTCCAATAGTATAATTAGTCATATAAAAAACTTAATTTTTTTATCCCGGTGAGGTAAAATGAGTAGAATTACAGGGAAATGTTCTAGACTCAAGAGGTTCTGAAGATATTTACTTATTTGTATATTTCAGGAATCAAACAGCGGTAACGAACCAGCACCAAGCGTAAATAAAAATACGGCTAATTGAAGTGATTGAAGTAATTCTTTAAAAAAACCTTGTTGAAATATAACTAATAAAATATAATCGTATATCATACAAATGTTATTACAAAAGAGGATGGGCATCTTGGTACACAGAATAGAATAGAATAAGTTTTTATTCAAAATAAGTATTACATGATACACTTTTTGAATGTCAATGTTAAAAGAACACATACAATCCAAAGTAATGAGTAGTACTTTTTATATAGGGATAATATAGTAGATCAATATTTACTAACGGAAGTTTTTCCAAACAGTTGTCCGTCTGAAGATACAGCCATTCAAACATGTGTTATTTTTATTTTGAACAACATTTCAACAAGTCATACTTTTTGCCTAGGGAACGTACCAACTAGGGTACTAACGGACCTCCGCCTCCACCTCCGTTACTGCGGAACTTCCGCAAAGAATTGAACCTCTGCCTCCGCATCCGCCTCCGCCAAATTTACGCGGAATTTTAACGGAAGTTTATTTACGCTAACATACAACGCGCAAAGAGCGACGCTGGGAGACGAGGCTGCACGGCTGCGTATTTGCGAGTGAAATGGTCAATATTTTGCTTGTGCCGCGGAAACATGGGTGATGGGTGGGCGGACGATGGTGGATGAATGACAGGAATCAACTTGTCGAATCGTTCGGTACCGCGTAGTTGCTTTGAGTTTAAGCCGTGATTGTTTTAAGTGATTAAGTGCATAATTAAGTCATTCTTATTTAAGTCACGTGATGAAGCCGAAAACAAGTGAGATTTAGCAGTTTTTTGTAAAAGTAGATGATAATTATGCAAAATGCAAAAGCTGTGGGAAAAAATATTATCCTTTGGAAAGCGACAAAACCGCAAAGCTGTTGTTCGTAAAATATAATTTGCCTCTTTTCAATTTTGATTACTAGTTTTTTATGTAATTTTACATGTATGTATGATGTACCGATTTGAAATAAATATTTTTGACTTAAATAAATCATAAATTTCTATTTTTTCTACTTTAAATTTCCCCTCCGCCTCCATTAACCTCCGCATCCGCGGAAGCGACCTCTTCTCCTCGGCATCCACCTCCGCCTCCGCTAACAATGCCTCCGTTACAACCCGAGTACCAACTGAAACTCGCTACATCATATTGTAGGCCTCTATATAATCGAGATGTATAGGAATAACGTTCTAGAAGATTTGCCATATATGGTTGTAACGAAGCTTGGCAATTGCGTGGACGCATACAGTCTTGACATGTCCAAGCTAACAAATATTATTATTGGATTTTAATAATAAGAACAATATTATACAATATTATTGTGCTGTCGATATATGGTACATAAAGTGTGCTCGTCATAAAGGGTTTAATGCAACTGCATTGTTCCTCAACGATGTTATATTTGACGATGATGATATTTACACTAAATACTGACAGATTCAAAGCAGTAGAACTCAGATCAAGCAACTCAAAAAAAGATCCGACCTAGTATAATTGCAAATAATATATGACTCCTTGTTATTGAGAGGTATATCAGCTTCCATACATTTTTGCCCATGCTACTTTGTGCATTTCTTGGCACATACACGCACACGCCAAGACAAACGCCTTTATGTGTATGGCTGTGTGCGTGTATGTGTGTGTATGTTTGTTCAAAGCTATCACCTTTAAACATTTTTATTATAATTTTCATACAAATCTCGCCATGATTCTAAACTCTAAACTAGCTTGAACGTTAGCAGATGGGCGGGCAAGCAGAAACAATACTTAAGTTATAGACGAACGCTTTAAGGTTAAAAAGTAATAGGATATGTATGCTTATTAATCAAACTACTTATTTAAATTAACTTAAAAAATTAAAATGTTTTAAGCTAAACATAATATTTTAGACTACCATATTGAGTCAAGCTACTGGTGGTCAAGTCGTGCACAGAGTCAATCTCTGTGCACGACTTGACCACCACTTAGCGTTTGCAACTATTTTGGTTCTGATCTTAGAATATAGAAAAACAAAATCCCCGTGCGTAATCTCCTCTAACGTTTTTAGCTGAATCGGACACCTTACAGCTCTTTGTGGCGACTCTTTGGCTTCTATGTGCTATTTAAGCTAGTATATGACATTTTTTTTAAATTATGTGTTAATACGCAGTCATACGAGTAAAGTCGCCACTCGCAACACAAATTTGAAGCCATGAAGAATTTAAACTTAATTCTTAGCATAAACATATTATTAGGAGGGTGGCATTAGGTGCAGACCGAATTTATATTCGATAAATCGTACTCGTAACGATACTCGATATGAAATACGTCGATAAAACTCGAAAATATCGCCAATAAAACAATTTGACACTAAGCAAATCACAAAATAATGCCTTACGATGACATATTATTTTATAATAAAAATGTATTTTTGGCAGTAACAGAGTATTTTTCCTGACGATCACTGCGGTATCTAGAATGCTAGTTGGAACCATTTTTTTGGTTCTAAAAATTCTCATTATACACGAATAAAGGCTTTGTAATATTGGTTTGACAAACGGCTTTGTAATATTTGTGCCAGTATAATGGTAAGCCCCAACACTTAAGTTATTTTTTACGCAAAAGCAAAGTCCAGGCTATGTAATATCGGTAGAATATTTGCCCCTTTGGCTGGCAACATTTTGAATATCATTCTGTTATTTTTTGGATTTTACACAAAAAAATCCGATGCCAAGTATTTTTAACTCTTTTAACAGTAAATAACTTTTAACAGTAACTCATATTTTTTTTAAAATTGACATGCGGCACGTGCTACACGGAGTACAGCTCTGTACTCCGTGTAGCACGTGCCGCATGTCTGAGCGTTCGGCGAGTCGTAAGACACCTTTTCACTGAAAAGGCTTCTTACGCTCTCACGCTAGGCTGAAAAGTTTTTAGGCTTCTTGCCCCACTTTTTTTGATTTTTGAATTTTTTTTATTTTTTATTATTTGTTCATCGTTTGTTCGTTAATGTTCGAAACAAAAATTGTTGGTTTGTCTTTTATTTATTTATAATTAACTAGCAAAAAGCAGAGCTTTGTAAGGGCTCGCTAAGTTATATTACTTAGTAATATTCTTAGGAAAGTATTTTTACACGAATTACATCTTTTAATGTATGGACTTTATTTATAAGTAACTAACCTAAAAAATCCAGCGTATTTTCACCGAAACATTATATTCGCATCAAAGGCATCGTTAGGCTTTGTATCTAGGGAGGCGCAGAAAAATAAAACCAAAAAAACTTGAGAGGTGTCAAGGGACACCCGGATAGAACGAAGTTCCTTTCGATACAAAAAACCGAAATTATACACTCAACAAAAATAATCATCGCGACGACACCACACTGTTCAATGCGAAATAGAAACTAAAATATCTGGCTTGCTTTCTATAAGAGAGAGAGAGAGAGAGAGAGAGAGAGAAACATGCACACGCCGCACAGCTTACAATAGCTTACTATAGCAAAAAGTGTCGTGACAACTTATTGTAAAATTTTTTTCCGTCTAGCCCCCTTTCACAACGCGCGATAAGGAACTTCGTTCCAATAAAAAAATAAAATGTTTCTAAGATACATTTTTTAATACTTATGTATGAAAAAAATTCTTTAAAATTTTCTTGATTTATTAGAAAAACGATTTAATATAATAATCAATGGTATCTACACAGAACAATTATGAAGGTTATCTACATATTTTAAACCATATTTTCTGGTCTACCTATAATATAGTACCTACCTAAATTTTTTTCGAAGTTTTTTTAAATTTTTTTCAAAATTTCTCAAAATCTCTTGGGCCCATTTGGTTCAATTTTTCAGGAAGTTGAGCGGAATCCAGGCGTTCATAACTTATGAATTGTTGACACACACACATTGCATTGCATCGGCTCGACCTTTAGGCGTATCATCTAACGTTTGCAATTCGCCAGCGATCAGCGATGACTCTTAAACGTAATGAAAAAATCATCAAAAACGTCGGCAATTGCTTGCTGGTCACTAGATGCACTTTTTGCAATGTCACAGCATCAAAACTAATCAAGCGGCAACGACTACCACTAATGTACAAGGCTGTTATGTGTCTTGCAATAACTAAACAATCACAATAATTTCGCATTGCGAGTTACGTGATCACCCCGCCGGTCAGGTACCACCGCCTTACCTATTCCTGCCGCAATAGCGTCAGTGTTAGTCGCTGTCGTGTTCCAGTTTGGAAGGTAAGGTAGCCGGTAAACTTATGCATGTGGCATTAGACCTCGCCACAAGATAGCAACGCACCATTGACATCTTTGGTGTTTATAGGCGATGGTTGACTCTTTCCATCAGGAGACCCATCTGCTTGTTTGCTATCTTATGATATAAAAAAAAAACACACACACACACATACATAGAAACATACTGACGTCATCGCGAAAATAGTTGAAAATGGTTCCTAAAACCACAAAACGAGGACATCTGGTAAAAAACTCCATTTTTTTAAGATTAGTAACCTTCCTATCCACATACGTAGTGGGAAGTTAAAAAGTACAAGTTTTTTAATAGATTAATATTGTATTAAAATAGAGTGAATGAAAATGAATTAAATGAAATAAAACTACCACGCCAAAGCTTAAACCTAAATGTGCGATATTTTTTTAGTAAAATGTACCACTAAAGGGCACAGATCGTCGCCTAGTGTAGCTTTGTAGCATTTTAACTCGTTACTTTTATAATAGATGGCGTTAGCAGTAATAAAATTCTAATACAAAATGTATCTTCTATTTTTTTAATATTTATGAAATAACATTTTAATGGTAGACAACATGTCTAGACATGCATTTAAACCACCTAAAAGTGTGACACTTTTTTAGTAAAATGTACCACAAAAGTGCATAGAAAGTGGCCTAGTGTAGGGCTCGCTTCGCTCACCCTAATTAAACAAATGTTCACCCTTAAGTTGGCCCCCCTTGCTAGATATCTTTATTTTTATCGCTCAGATTTATGAAGTTTAATCAATTATCGTTTGTTCGATCACTATTGATGATTGTTCGATCATAAAAAACAATTAAATTCGTAATTATTAATTATTTTTTATCTAATAAGCTAGCCATCAATATTTTTAAACAGGGCTAGCAGATAGTTATGTACTTGTATATTATAATGAAATTAATAATTCCTAAATTCATTTATTAACCTGATAGTTTTGTAGCCCTTGTTAATTTTTTTTCTAGTAAATCGGATTGTCGGATGATTTTGTACAGATTTAAGACGTCCTTACAGAGAATCACCCATATAAGTTTATGATTGTTGACAAACTATTAGTTTACCTCAAAAAATTGCAGATTTTTTTATGCATCATGTTTTTTCAAATTTTTTCAATTTTGAAAAAAAACTAAATGTTTTCAAATATGTCAAATTTTTCACGATGAAATCAAATTTTACTATACCGACATGTGATACATTCAATATAATATCGATATAATTTTATTTTTTTGCTGTAATAATAATTGAATAAATAGACAAAAATTGTACAATAATTAATTTTACACTTTTTAAACTAAGAACAGATAAGCTTTAAAAATTGCTGAATAAGTATAGTAAAATATAGTCAAAATTTTATAACAAATAAGTTGTGGCCAAAAGAAATTACAAAAAAAAGTTGAAGTGTAGAGTTTTTAAAAAAAAAATGTAATTTTTTAAAAGAATTTTTTGGATCAAACATTTTCTATTTTGTTGGATAAAACACCTTATGTGTTTCTTATTTAATAGTATAATTGATTTGAAATAAAAAAAACTAAGCCTTGTAATATATATATATAAATCAAAATACTTCTTGATGATAATAATTGAATTAATATAGAAGTAAATAAATATTTTCTTTTAATAAAATCCTGTTTATTGAGTATCTATATGTATACCAAGGAACTTATATACTATAACTGGAATTGTTACAAAGCAATATTTGAAAAATAAAAATGTACTTTATTTCGTTACTCATAAAGTTGACATTTGTTTCTTACTTAACAGAGGGGAAAAACGTTCTGAGCAAGACAACGACATGAGTGGATGTTGTCCTTTTCTTGCAATTGCCAGTATAAATAAAACTATCTAGATGGTAGATTTTTACATATTCAGTAATCATTAAATACTTTTTATTCATACACGTTGATAAATAAATTAGCATAAAATGTATTGTAATTAATACAGTGAGTCTAAAATGTGCTTATTTTAATTATTACGTAATTACTTATGCAATGCAAAAACTGTTTCTCAAATTAGTAGAATTACTTAGTAGTAATTTGCAAACTACGCATGGCCGCACTTATATATGGCGATTGGCGCTTTATTTAGTAGAAAGAGACACACTCCACTCATGTGGTGGTACTCTTCGGAACGATTTTGAAGCGCGTGTAAGCATTCCGCGTAGAATATAACTTCCTTGATGTATACATACTGAATTTATTCTTCCATATTAAATGAATTTCTACTAAATATCCCTGCAATATATTTTTTAAACTTAAAAATAAAAATCATTTCTACAAAAACAGATTTTTTGTGCTTTATATTTACATTTTTTCAACTACGTAATGAATTTAGCAATTATTAATTTAATTACAATATACAAGTATCATAACCACAGACCACTTAGAGATGCAAGCATATCATAACTATCCACTAACCCTGTTAAAAAATAATGATGGCTTTTTTATTAGATAAAAAATAATTAATAATTAATAATTAAGAATTTAATTGTTTTTATGATCGAACAATCATCAATAGTGGTCGAACAAACGATAATTGATCAAAATTCATAAATCTGAGCGATAAAAATAAATATATCTAGCAAGGGGGCCAACTTAAGGGTAAACATTTGTTTAATTAATTATAAATAAATTAATTATAAATAAAAACGAACAAACAATTTTCACATTAACGAACAAACGACGAACAAATAATAAAAAATAAAAAAAATTCAAAAATCAAAAAAAGTGGGGCCAAATTCAGTGACCCCAAAAACAAGTACCTAAGATATCATCAGACAAAAGTGTTACCAGCTTACAACATCAAATCACCCGACATTAAAATGGAAAAACAAATGGAAATCTTACTCTCTAAAATTAACGAAAAATTTAACGAACAAACAACAATACTAACGACAACGATAACGAAAAATGTTATGGAAGCCTTAGACGAAAAGATGAAGATATTGATGGAAGAAAATAATAAACTTAAAACCAAAATCACTAATTTAGAACGAAAGATCTTAGAAGATCTTAGAAAAAGAAAAACGAAAGAATAATTTGGTTCTTTTTGGCATTGAAGAAAAGGGCAAAACAGAAATTGAGCTAGTAGATTTTGTAAAGGAAATTATAGTGTGATCAAGAATACTTTTAGATAGCCAAGGAATAAGTAACATTCAAAGAATTGGAACACAATCTGATAAGAACCGTCCAGTTATAATATCCCTAACAACTACTTGGAAAAAAGATCTTATTTTGAAAAACAAGCGTAAACTGCCACCAAATATATATGCCAAAGAGGACTACTATAAAGAAATTCTCGAATTACCCAAACAACTGCAGCTAAAAGTAGAAGCAGAAAGAAAAATCGCAAATATAGCGTTTATAAAATATGATAAACTAACTGTGAAAGAACCAATGAACGCAACCAACCGCGAGAAAAGGAAAAGAGAAAAAACAGGATCACCAACCACACTATCTCAGAAAAAGTTAAACACAAAGATTACCAAAGAAAAAAAGACCTGTATAAGTACGAGGGAAGTAAATAAACCAACCATACTTACATATGTGGCACGGGAAAGATCTACCCCAATGACAAGCCAATGCCAAAAAACAAGTAGAGGCCTTCTCCAACCAGAACCAACATAAAACACAATAACAAAAATAGACTCAAGAAAAACTTCAATAAATATTCCCCCAAGTCGGCTGGTCACCGTGGAAGAAGTAGACTACCACCCTTCAAAATTTCTGCCAACTAAATCCAAAAGAAAAAAATAAACAAAAACAAAGTAATCTATATATATTGTTACGAATAATCTAGAAACGTATAGAGTTGGGACGCTGGAGAGATCTAGAAATAAAAGAAAGGGATAGCTACTCCTATTGACAAACAAATAGTTGACCTGGGCTATGCCATAATGGACTTTGTAGGATATGGAATAAGGTTGAAAGTAGCGTGTACTAGGATTTATGACTCATAACATGTTAACGATAAGAAGTGACTCATTGTTTCCCGATACATTTAGATTTTTCTGGATCTAGGTAGAACTTCACCCTGGCTATAAATAGATATATGTTGACAAACACGAGGCAGTTTTTATCAAGCGATCGAGAGCGATACATCAAGTGACCAGTGCGAAGCGAGAAGTGTTTTATTGTGTAGTGTTCTAAGTTCAGTGATAGTACAGCGAGTGACTAGTGTGTAAAGTGTATTTTAGTATTACATTGTGTTGTCTTGTCTATTTGTATACTAAATACACGGATTTAATATAAGTGGTGTTTTCCTACAATTATGAACCCGAGTACGTAACAATATGTACACTAAACACACAAACCCTAAGAAGAGTTAAAGTTAGCTATTGAAACTATTAAGTGGAACATCTTGGGCATAAGCGAAATGCGGAGAATAGGGGAAGGAATAGAAGAGAGAAACAATTGTATTATGTACCTACCAAAAAGGTGAAGTTGCTGGACAAAGAGGAGTAGGATTTTTGGTAAAATAAAAACTTAAAAGCCCAATTATTGACTTTGAAGGGATATCAGACAGAATAGCAGCAATCCATATTAATTTACCAAAACAGACGAAAAATTGGACAGTTATCCAAGTCTACTCACCTACAGAACAAGCAACGAAAACGGATATAGATAAATTTTACAATAACCTAAGTGAAGTCACTGAAAAATATTCAGAAAACAATTTAGTCCTTATGGGAGACTTTAATGCTCAAGTGGGAGCTCGAATAGCTGGAAAAGAACTTATTATAGGGAAATATGGGAGAGGCAAAAGGAGCAAAAATGAAGAAAGGTACAGTTCCTGCTCGAACAAAATTTACCACTTCTTAATTCCGTGTTCCGCAAGAAGCCCAAAAGCAAATGGACAAAAGTCTTTAATGAGATTCAATGGGCAGAATCACACATAATACTTATATATAAGAAAGGTCCAAAGGATGACATAGGCAATTATAGACCCATATCTCACATTTCAAACATATACAAGGTTTTTGCTAAAGTCATTCTGGATAGAATATCAATCTGTCTCGATGAAAATCAGCCTGTGGAACAGGCAGGATTCAGAAAAGATTTTAGTACAATTGATCACATACATACTGTTAAACAGCTAATACAAAAATATAATTAATACAACATAACCATTGACCTTGCCTTTATTGATTACTCCAAAGCTTTTAATAGTCTTAAACATAAATTTGTATGGCAAAGCCTAAAACAGCAGGGGATCCAAACGACATATATAAATATTATCAAAAATATTTATTGCGAAACTAAAGCTAGTATAAGGCTAGAATCCATGGGAGATACTTTTCCAATTGAAAAAGGTGTGAGGCAAGGAGACCCACACTCACCAAAGCTCTTTACTAGAACAAATGGCAGTACTAGAACAAATGTTCAGAAAATTAGATTGGGAGGATCTAGGACTAAACATAAACGGAGCACGATTGAACCATCTAAGGTTAGCAGATGATTTGGTTTTGCTGGAAGAAGAGCCAATACTACTGGAATCTATGATACAAACATTAGCAGACAGAAGCAGAGAAGCAGGTATAGTATATAGTAAGACTAAAATAGACATAAATGACAACGGGCAGAAACTCGAATATGTAGACGATTATATATATCTAGGCCAAATAATATCACCCAATGAACAAATGTATAAACTCTAAAGAGATAGACAAAAGAATTGTGACTGGATGGAAAAAAGATTGGGCCTTGAAAGAAATTATGAAAAGTAAGGAACTAGGCGTTAAGATCAAAAAGAAAGCTATTAATACCTGTATCCTACTCTGCATCACATACGATTGTGAAACCTGGGCTTTGACAAAATGCCATAGAGACAAACTGGCAAGATTTCAGAGAGGCACGGAAAGGAAAGGAAAGGAAAAATTATGGACAAAGTTAGAAATGTAGACATCAGGCATAAAACAAAATTAATAGACATCCTGTTACGTATTGATCAACTTAAATGGAGGTGGACTGGACATATGCTCCGCTGTAAAAAGGAAAAATAGAATAAACAGGTGACAGTTTGGTATCCAAGAGATGGCACTAGGATCCGGGTCGCAAATTAAGAAGATGGGAGAATGACCTAAAAATGACCTTAGGACCAAATTGGATAAGGGTGGCCGCAGACAAAAGTCAATGAGAAGAGTTGGAGGAGGCCTTTGCCGTAAGGCACGCCGAAACAAGAGACGTTTTGTGATTTAAATGTAAAATTTCTAAATTTTATATTTTTAATTTATTATATAGTGAAATGAAAGTAATATATAGTGAAAACGTCAATTGTTCGGAAATAAAGGCTTTAGTATTATTATTATTATTATATTATACATTCTTATTATTGCTATTATTAAATAATACAAAATAATAAAAAGATAATAAAAATGTAGATTTACTGTTTTTTAATTTCATTTTTACAGTTTCCTACTGTTTTTTTCAAGCATATCTGCATTCTGCAGTTTTACTCTCTGCTGAGGTTGGCAGCACTGTTGGTGAATTGCTGTTTTAAGAAAGAAGAAGGTGAATAATAACAAGTTTTTAAATAGCTAGTCTTATTTTCATTCAATTCCTTACATTTATGTTTATAGCGATACAATTATGTTGTTGAAGAAAGTTTTTAGTAGAATTAAAATTCAAAATTATTATAACAACAATTTTCGAAGACAATATAGCCTTATTGCATCCGTATTTGAAAAAGCACAAGTTGGGGAAGTAGCCGATGTCAAGGTATTTAATTAATATTAATATTTAATTTTTTTTATACATTCTAATAATTTTAATGAACTGAATTTTTTAATATGCAGGGCTGGGTTAAAAATTTACGCGTACAAAAAGATCACATCTTTGCGGATGTAAGCGATGGTTCATGCGCTCAGAAATTGCAAATTTTAATACCGAAACATTTGAAAAATGAATCTTTAACATATGGAAGTTCAGTGAATATAACTGGAAAGCTATCTAAAAGCCCAAGAGGCCAATTAGAACTCATTGCTGAAAAAGTTAAAGTCCTAGGAAAGTGTGTCGTGTTAGATGGTTATCCTTTTAATCCCCGAACAACACATCCTCCAGAATACTTAAGACAATTTTTACATTTTAGATCAAGAACGAATTATATGTCAGCAATACTGAGGGTAAGAAACTCTCTAACAAGACATATCCATGATTATTTCACATCTAACAATTATCTTCATGTTCATACTCCTATACTGACTTCAAATGACTGTGAAGGAGCTGGAGAAACATTTAAAGTTCAGCCAGAAAACGAGGAAACAATAAAAGCAATGATGCAAGAAGGTAAAAATAGAGACACTGCATACTTTGGTACTAAATCATATTTAACGGTATCAGGCCAACTACATCTGGAAGCAATTTGCCGTGGAATGGGGAATGTCTATACTCTAGGACCTACATTCAGGGCAGAAAACAATAAATCACGATTACATTTGTCTGAATTTTATATGTTAGAAGCTGAATTGGCATTTTGTGACAATTTGGAAATATTACAAACTGTTATTGAAGATTTACTGAAGTATATATTTATTGAAACTCGAAATACCAATGAGGAAGATTTATTTATTATAGATAAAAATAATAAAGCTCCAATTTGGTTAAATAAACCGTTTGTTACATTAACTTACGAGGAAGCTAGAGATTTATTAAGTAAAAAAGGTTTAAACATAACTGAGGATGGAATTAATAAAGAGCAGGAATTAAGTTTAGTAAATATGTGCCAGGGGGTTCCTGTCTTTATTACACAGTGGCCGAAAGATCAGAAATCATTTTATATGAAGGAATCTGTAACAAATAATAAAATGGTGGGTACTTTAATCTTATTTAGGTCTATTTCTGAATAAATCTAAATCCAAGGGCTTTAAACAAATAAGATAGTGAAACCAATACAAGTGTATTAAAGGCAGCTTTCATCTTCCTGTCAGGAGAGTCGTCCTTGTGGCTATCCACTACTAAATATATCATGAATAGCTAGAGAGAGTTAATCCTACCTCGCACAACTTAGTTGCAGGAAGATGATAAATGTCAATAATCTCTCTTAAATCTATAGCTTATTAATTGTGATAACTGGGACAGACAACTTTAACTTTTCTGCCACAAATTAATATTATGAGCCTTTCTTTAGTGTACACGATTTATTAAACGTGTGACAATAAAATTGAAGAAATATTAAATAGTCATTAAAGAAGGTCCATTTGTCTGAGTGATGCGGAAAAGGGAGCAAGGGGAGGTAGAGAGAGGGGGAAGGGAAGAATATATATTTTTTAAGTCTGGCCTTATTTGGACACCTATTAGATTCTAATAGGTATCCAAATAAGGCCAGACATAAAAACTTTTAACTACCTTGGTCTAATAATTAGAGGAACGAGGTAGTTAAAAATAGTTCACAAAGCAGCAACAAGTATCACTTTAAAATCATTTTATTAAGATTATTTATGTTGTACTAAGCTTTTGTTGAACTTAATTTTATTATTAACTGAAACTGCCACTAATTTAAATAATTATTTTTTATCTGTATAGGTAGATGCATTAGACCTTTTAGCTCCGATAACTGGGGAAATTGTGGGAGGTAGCCTCAGAGAAGATAGCTATGAGAAACTACAGCAAAAATTACCGTCTGAAGTGTTGCAGTGGTATTTGGATTTGCGGAAGTTTGGGAATATTCCCACTGGCGGATTTGGACTGGGCATAGAGAGAACCATGCAAGTTTTATGCTGTATTCAGAATATAAAAGATACTCTACCATTTCCAAGATGGCCACATAATTGTGATATGTAAATGTAGACTATTTAATTGTAATTGTTAGATATATAGGATTATTTATATATTATTAGTGTCTTTTTTTAAAATAAACTAAAACATGACACAAATACAAAAACATTTGTTTTATTTACTCCACATTCCACATTTTATCTATATTGTATATCTATTTGTTTATTGACAAATAGGTATACAATATAGATAAAATTACTCCAGTATAATGAAATAATAACTGACTGGAGAGACTGAAGTAAGAAATGAAAACTTCTATAGGTACATTAGATGATTTTTGGTAGGAATGAATCGTAAGGGCTTGCATACGCAACATGCTATTTTTTATATGATAGAATAACAAACATACAGATACTCCCTTGATGGAAAAAAGTAACCGTCGCTTATAGACACCAAAGATGTTAATGGTGCGTTGCTATCCATGTAACAGGATGGAAATGCCACGTGTATAAGTTTACCGGCTACCTTACAATAATAACGAGCAATAACGCTATTACAGCAGGCATAGGTAAGGCGGTGATACAGAATCCGGGCAAGACGTTGCGTAACTTTACGATTTAGTTAGTCACAATGCCAGTGACACTATTGGCCAATCATTTACCTTAGAACTGCCTCTATTCTTCAAAGTAGGCCTGGACCAACACGGAAAGGTATCAGTGAGGCGATATCACCAGCCTGCTTAGGATAAACAGCGGGTGATATGTCGCGCGCGATAGAAGAGATGTTTGACCAATAAAAAGAACATATATGTATCTCGTTTATTCGACGCAACGCAACGAGGAAACCGTTGTCGTAGCATATGTATTAGAGTTAGAGTGCTGTTACCGGTGCCTTGTAAATACACTTTCTAAATTTCAGGATAAAATTTCATTTAATTTGGCAACTAGTAGCGGCTAACGGGCCGGCCACGCGAGCCGGCGGCGGGCGAGGCGAATTTCGCGCGGCGTGAATTTTGAGGCCACGCGTACTTTCGGTCATCGCCGCGACCAGCATAGTCCGAGGGCAAGTTGACTTTTTCAACTTTATCTCAATATTGCTTGGAGGGGAGTGGTTTTGTAAAAACTTAATATTTGGAAGAGATTGTGAAGTAGGTAAATGATTTATATAAGAATTGGGGTATAGTAAAGACGTTCAATTTCACAAGAAGTATGACAAATACATACTATATCAAAACAAATTTTTGGAATGAGTGTCGAAACTCGAAACCTTTCTATATCGAATATATAGTGTTGCCGCTTGGTAGTACATTATCGATAGGGTTTCAGTACCTCAGTAAGTACAATACTATCAATAAACAGCAATACAATCGATAGCGTCGTTAATATTCATGATTAAAAAATAAACTATCAAAAGTATCGAACGGGTTCAATCCCCGACGGGGACAAGCATTTGTGTGATTAGCATCTTTGTATTTCCGGGTTTGGGTGTTTATTATGTATATAAAATTATTTACCTATATATGTATTTCTATGTATTAATATCATTGACTAACACCCTTGACACAAGTAAATAATTTGTTTACTTAGCTTTGGGGTTAGATCAGTAAGTGTAATTTGTCCCGTGAATATTTATTTATTTATTATACTATCGATAGTATTGCTATTTAATATCTATTGCACTCATCACAATTACTATCGATACCATCAAAACTATCGATAGTCAACTTTATTCTAATACGGTCAGATCAGTCAGATATTGATCCCTCCCCCCCCCCCTTGGCAGGCGTCTAAGTACGGATTTATTGCAAACAAATAAGGATTAGAGCCTATCTTGACTGAACCTCAAATATGTGACCTCCGTGAACCAAAGGCTAGATCCGCCCTTGTAAGGTGGTGGTACCAGACCTGGGCGAGACATTGTAGAATTAGCTACCACTTAGTAGCCACGATAGTACTGACTTGCATAGCCAATTGGTCGTCTTTTACGACCTGCCTGGCAGAACGGTAGTTGGCCTATTCTTAAAAAGAGCTTCGGACCAACACGGGGAGAACTTTCTTTTTGACCAATCTGTTTTCTACATGCGGCAAGATGATAGAATTGGTTATCGTAGCACTTATTTCTGAAGAAGAAGAAAGAAAAAAATCTGTAAACGGTTGACCCTGGATGCCATCCCTGAAACTTCCCGCTAAATTAAGGTATTTTAAGGTCAAAAGAGTGAAAAATGGCAGTACCTAAGTAGGTAAATTGATTTTTGAAAAGTTGTATATTTTGGAAACGATAATAATTTAAATCTTTCGAGTGGCATTCAACTCAATTTTTGAGATCTAAAATATTACTTTAGCTAAATAATCGATTGGTTGAACATTTTCGAAGCAGTATTGAAAATATATATTTTTTTAAATTTTCGTCATTGATAAATCTCCAACAAATTGACCGATTTTGATCCAATTAAACGGTGTTTGATGTAGTTTTTAAAGCTGAAATGAATGAAAAACCAACCGGAGGCGGTGAATAGGAAGGGCGTGGTGTTCCACCATGACAACGCTGAACCGCACTCATCTATAACCACGCAGCAAAAATTGAGAGAGCATGGCTGGGATGTGATGATGCCTTCTCCGCATGGCCCTGACCTTGCTCCATCAGATTTCCGCCTGTTTCGGTCATTGCAGAACTCTTTAGGAAGCATAAAGTTAACTTCAAAAGAACACTGTGAACACTACCTGTCAGATTTTTTTAATCAAAAATTTCAAAATTTCTATAGGAATAGGATCATGGTAATACCCACAAGATGGCAACAAGTTATCTATCAAAACGACACATACATATTATTAATAAATAAAAAAAATACCTAAAAATTTTTCCTTTGTAGGACACAACCCTTGTGGAAAAATTTCTCGGATAAAAGTAGGTAAATAACTTACAAAGTGAAAGTAACAGTTTATGAATGTTTATTTTTATTTAAAAAGTCGAAAAAAGTCTTACAAAGTCGGAAAAACTCGGAGTAATTCCAAAATTTCGGACTCTTCCAGAAGAGTTATTCAGTGTTAATAAATCTTGCAACGTTTATGGGTACTAAAAGAAATATATTAAAAGTTATTAATACTACGAAAGTGTAATAAAGGGGAAAAAAATATAACTAATACTTACCCGGTTTTCCGTTTAAGAATTTGAAACTTTCTTCTTTGTTTAAAAAAAGGTTACCGTTACTGTCGATCAATATTATAAACTTTGTTTCTTCAATTTTTGATAATTATTATTAAAATCTATTATATCACAACGTTATTTGCCAATTTTTATTTAATTGTACTTTTATTACATAAATATATTTATAAATTAAGTAAAAATTAAAACAGATGATCTAATTAGCTTTTGACAGGTTGAGTCAGTGTTGCCAGAGAAAAAGTCAATCTTTCGTCCTTAAAGCCTCCTCTACACTACTCCTATGTCCGGGGTAAACTCAAAAAGTACTACATGGATTTATTTCAAATTTTGCATGACTATTACTAACAGGTCGGGTCAACATATAGGCTACATATTATCAAGCTGTCACCTACGGGGGAGGTGCTGTGCGGAGTAAACGAAGTCCGCGCGGACGAAGTCTTGGGCAACAGCCAGTATAATTATGGCGAGCGAAGCGAGCCCTACACTAGGCGACTTTCTATGCACTTTTGTGGTACATTTTCCTGAAAAAGTATCCCACTTTAAGGTTTGGGCTTTGACGTGGTGGTTTAAATTCATGTCTAGATATATTATCTACCATTAAAATGCTATTTCATAAACATTAAAAAAATAGAAAATACATTTTGTATTAGAATTTTATTACTGCTAACGCCATCTATTATAAAAATAAATAAATAATAATAATAAATAAATATTCACGGGACAAACTACACTTACTGATCTAACCCCAAAGTAAGCAAATATTTGCTTGTGTTATGGGTGTTAGTCAACGATACTAATACATAGAAATACATAATATATAAATACCAGAATATATATAATAAACACCTAAACCCAGAAATACAAACATTTACGCTCATCACACAAATGCTTGTCCCCGTCGGGGATCGAACCCGAGCCCCGTTGATTGCGTAGTCAGGGTCGCTAACCACTCGACCAACGGGAGGGTCAAATAACGAGTAAAAATGCTACAAAGCTACACTAGGCGACGATCTGTGCCCTTTAGTGGTACATTTTACTAAAAAAATATCGCACTTTTAGGTTTAAGCTTTGGCGTGGTAGTTTTATTTTGTTTAATTCATTTTCATTCACTCCAGTTTAATACAATATTAATCTATTAAAACACTTGTACTTTTTAACTTCCCACTACGTATGTAGATAGGAAGGTTACTGATTTTGCTCCGATTTTCAAAAATGGAGTTTTCACCATATGTCCGCGTTTTGTGGGCTTAGGAACCATTTTCGACTATTTTCGCGATGACGTCAGTATGTCTGTATGTATGTGTGTGTGTGAGTGTGTGTCAACAACTCATAAGTTTTGAACGCCTGGACCGATTGAAACGCGGTTGGTGGCATTCGATTGGATTCCGCTCAACTTATACTTCCTGAAATTTTGTACCAAATGGGCCTAAGAGATTTTGAGAAATTTTGAAAATACCCTAAACAAATTGTGACGAAACAATTTTTTTTTAATAACTTCCAGATTAATGTACCGATTGAGTACAAAAACTATTCCTCAAAAAAATACATCTAATGCATAAATTGCCTCAAAATCAGTTTATTCGTTTGGAAGTAATCGTTGACGAAAATTTTGAAAAAAGTGTTTTTTCGACATAACTTCGAAATATTTCAACCAATTATTTTTTGGTATTCTACGATATTTTAATACTATAAAAATTACGTCGAATGCCCTTTTAAAAATCAAAACCGAACCTTATTTTCAAAGGTTACAACTTTTCAAATATTAAAATTACGTTTTCTTTAGCAAAGTTACTTAATATTTTGGAAATAACTTTCAGGCTAATATACCGATTGACTTCAAAATCTTATCATCGTTTCTCCTTTAAAAACTGCGCCAAGTACCGTTAATTGGATAAAAATCGGTAAATTTGTTTGGGATCTATCATAGACGAAAATGTTTTTTTGACATTGCTTCGAAATTTTTGAACCTACCGATTTTTTAGCTAAAGCAATATTTAAATTGAGTTGAATGCCATTTGAAAGATCAAATCGATCATCGTTTCCAAAATATACAGCTTTTCAAAAATCAATACGTGCCAAGAAAACTTATCAAGGACGTACTACGTGCGTCTTCCCGGTTGAAATTTGGATGTTTTTTGATTTCAATGGCTTCTTTCACTAGCCGTGGAATGTAATATGGCGTTCTGTCGAAAATACGCGTGGCCTATGAAATTCCATCCAGTGATTACGGCCCGACTACAGCTGTAGATGTTTAGCAATCGCCGACTTATTAACGTCGTTATTCTTGACTGCTTTGATATGCTACTAGGCCTCTGACACATGCTCTTAGTACCTCTATACACTACTCGGCCGACTTCAGTACGCGTCAAGACGCCGTTGTGAACGCACGTGTGTTTAATAGATTTTTTCGTTGATGTGCGTGTGAGACTCTATTATGAGCGGCATACAGTGGTCACAGGAGCAAACTATGTTGTTCCTTGAAACACTTCAAGCAGAGCCTTTTATTTGGGACCCCAGTGGGAAAGGTCATAAGGACAAGAAAAAAGTAAATGATGCTTGGGTGCGTATTCGGGACGTTTTGGAAATACCAGTTGAAGAATTGAAGAAAAAAAAGGATTCACTTTTTGCGACATACAGGGGCTACTACAGAAAAATGGAAGCTTCCTTAAAAAGTGGTGCCGGCGCAGATGATGTTTATCGTCCAGTTTGGTTCGCCTTTGATTTCATGAACAGCTTTTTGGGGTCCGTGTATAAATGTAAACAAACAATAACCACGGTAAGTTTTTTATTATCAATAACTTGTTTTATTATTACTAAAGTACAGATTACAGTAAGGTCGATTCGCCAGTTTGCGTCCATTTAGTGCAGTTGCTTGCTTTAAGGAGAACATAATAATGTCTCTGCATTAGTTTTAATATAAAAAGTATGTAGTTAATGTGGTAACGAACAGGCGAAATGACCCTACATTCGTTGTGTTTATTTATAAACATTGAAAATAATTTGTAAAGTAATCCCTTATCTGAACGGCAGATAATGGTGATCTGCGTGGTACTTGTGTAATATCTCTCAAAGCACAGTTATTATCAAAGTCTGCCCGCCAAGACCCGGGTTGAATTAAAACTCCATTATCATCATACATATCTACAGTACCAGGAGGCATATATATAAGGGATGATTTATTACTTTTTCTGAGAAAGTTATGCAATAAGAGACATGTCATTGTAATAATTGGGATATTATGAATATCCAAATCAATTGGCTTTCTGAATATTCTAAACCTGGATGCTAAAATACCAAACACATTCTCAACTACTACTCGAGATTTTGACAAGCGCATATTGAAAATCCTTTTCGGTGAATTGATATCATGGTTGCCAGGATATGGTTTCATTATATTATTATGTAAAGCAAATGCTCCATCTGTCAAAAAAACGTAGGGAATTTCGACATGATCCGTTCCGGATAATGGACTTGGCTTAGGAAGATTAAGCCCGTTAGATGCAATTTTTTGCCATAACGAAGAATTTTTAAGTACACCTCCATCACTGATCCTACCTTGACTACCAATGTCAGCATACATAATGTTATAGTTACTGTCGACTAAAGCTAAAAGTACTAAACTAAACGTCTTTTTATAATTAAAGTACTCAGAACCAGAGTTAACCGGACATTGTACAGTACCCGGCGATAAATATTGCACATCGACCTTTGGAAAGAGACAATCGGCTAATTTCGGCTTCGTAGAGCGTTATTTCTGTCGCACAAAATACAAACAGTCCGGTACCTATTAGGAGCTGTTAAAACAAGTGATTTGCTTCTTTTGATATTTTTATTCTTTGTATAAAATACACTAATTTTTTTATAAGTGATGGCTTTAGGTTGGGGTAAAATAAAATAAAAAAACATTTTTACATTATGTTTACGTATTTAATTATTTTGGAACATTACAGCTTTAGTGTACATAATAAACACCATTATACCTATTGCTAAAATGAGACATTGCAATAAAAATAATAATAATTCTAATTCTCAATTACTTCCATTTCACTATCTGTGCTCTCAAAGAGGTCAATATCACTGTCACTATCAGCCGTATTTATTACTAATCTATCAGTGTAATTGTCTAAACTGTGTTGAATGCTTCTATATTCATTCTCACATTTGATTGCATGATCGCAAACCTTTTTCCACTCTTCAGCGCCGATCATGTTTACTTTTTCAGTCAATAATGTTTTTACTGTAGTTAAGTTCATACCCACATTTCTAGAGGCTACATAGCCTTTCAGTTGAGACCATATATTTTCAATTGGATTAAAATCCGGATGATATGGTGGCAATCGCAACACAGGCCCATGTTCGGCAAGTATTTTGTCCACAGAAAACTCTGTATACCTCTCCTTGTGCTGACATATAATAGCGTAAATCTGGGTTTTTGTTAATTTTGGATCAACTGGAATTTCATGTCTGTTTAACCAGTTGATCATTTCCCGTTTAATGGTGTTTGAGTTGGGGGGTCTCTCAACATACTTGTTGTGATAGGGTGCGTTGTCGATAACTATAATTGTCGATAACTATTAATCCAATTGAAAATATATGGTCTCAACTGAAAGGCTATGTAGCCTCTAGAAATGTGGGTATGAACTTAACTACAGTAAAAACATTATTGACTGAAAAAGTAAACATGATCGGCGCTGAAGAGTGGAAAAAGGTTTGCGATCATGCAATCAAATGTGAGAATGAATATAGAAGCATTCAACACAGTTTAGACAATTACACTGATAGATTAGTAATAAATACGGCTGATAGTGACAGTGATATTGACCTCTTTGAGAGCACAGATAGTGAAATGGAAGTAATTGAGAATTAGAATTATTATTATTTTTATTGCAATGTCTCATTTTAGCAATAGGTATAATGGTGTTTATTATGTACACTAAAGCTGTAATGTTCCAAAATAATTAAATACGTAAACATAATGTAAAAATGTTTTTTTATTTTATTTTACCCCAACCTAAAGCCATCACTTATAGAAAAATTAGTGTATTTTATACAAAGAATAAAAATATCAAAAGAAGCAAATCACTTGTTTTAACAGCTCCTAATAGGTACCGGACTGTTTGTATTTTGTGCGACAGAGATAACGCTCTACGAAGCCGAAATTAGCCGATTGTCTCTTTCCAAAGGTCGATGTGCAATATTTATCGCCGGGTACTGTATAACAATATGCTTTCCATCCATTGCGCCAAGGGCATGTGGAAAATTCTCCTTGAATCCGTTTTCAACTTCCAACCACTGCTGCTCATTGCACGGCATCTGTAAATAAAAAGTATATTATATAAAAAATATTATCATCAAATAATATGTAAAAAGACACGGTCAATTTCATTAAAAGCTGACACTCAAATTGTATATAAATAATTAAAAAGCCGATTAATTGTAGCACTCATGTATTTTTCATAAAATACAGAGACATACACTCACACTCCTACATACACATACAGTACTCCTGCATATACGCGCACTCAAATGCATATAGTATACAGAACCCATATACACTCACAAATTTGGATTGGATTAAATAAAGATTTATTATTAAATAGGTCGTGATATATACATTTAAACCTTTGCTATTTTTATTTCAGGATCATGGAACTGATTCGATTCAGGAAGAATCAACCAACGCTTCAGAGGATGTACCAATTGCTTCTCCAACTCCAAAAGAACCAGAGCCCCCAAAAAATAGACACACCATCCGACGGCGTGACAACCCACCGGAATTGCAAGTTGCCAGTAGGCTGATGACAGAAGCCTTCAATAACTTAAATAAAGTGATAAATAATCCTTCAAAGGATAGCAGCGCAGTTGAGGACGAGTGCGACGTATTCGGCAAACTAATTGCCAAAAAACTGAAGAGGTTACCTGAACATGAAAGGGACGATATAATGTTCGATATACATGCTCTATTTCGGAAATCACGTTTTGAAAGATCTCCATCAGGTGAATCGTTTCGTACTTCTACACCTAAGTCTACGCCATATTATAGTCCGTTAACTACATCACTATCTTCTAGAAAGCGTCCTTTATCTGCGAATAATGCAGTTCATTATAATGTTACAACATTATCTCCTAGACCACACTCATCGTTTTCAGAGCCACCTGATACATATATAACATTATCTAATGAGTCCAGTGAATGTCAACCGACATACTTCCAACAACCAAGCGAAATCACTGCTCATCAACGCTCTTCAAAGATACGTGTTATAAGTGATGAAATTATTGCACCAGACACCCAAAGTCAATCAGTTTATCAACGCTATAAGCAGCCTCAATCAGATCAATCTAACGATGTTCAATATATTTTGCATATACCAGAGACCCAAACTCAATCTGATTGTCCAGAAGATAATACACATCAGAGTGATTTAATATATCAGGCATATAATGACTCGTAATGTATGAAATTATTCTTATTCTTATTCTCACTGATATTTTTGTAATTGTACATACCTAAACTTTTAATAAATATATGTCATTAATATTAAAATTTTACCTTTATTTCATCCTTGAGTTCCTCGTTCAAAGCTTCACAGACTTCGACTACAATTTTTGAAATCAACTGGCTTGAAATTTTAAATAAATAGTGCATAGATCTATAGCTGTCACCACTTGCCAAAAACCTCAAGGTGATTGATAATCGAATCTTAGCAGGTATAGCTTCTCTTAAATGAGTGTCTCGTTTAGCGATTAAGGGTTCGACTTTAGAAAGTAATAAATTAAAATCGTCCAATGACATTCGGTGGAAATTTTCAAATTCTCCTGATGGTTCTTGTATGAGTTCAAGAAATTGTTGTTCCATAGTACGTCTGTAAAAAAAAATACAGTTAATTAACTTGCCATGTAATGTACTTTAACTTATTAGAAATCCTAATTATTTAAATAAATATTACCTACCTAGTTCTGTTCCGATGCATTGCGATCATCCACCATCTTCTTTTTCTTCTTTTCTTTTTAGTCTTCTTCGTGAGATAAGTATGCACGTAGTTATAATACGCTAGAGAGCACATTGCTACGGCAGCTGCTACTTGAGCGTCCATTATAATAAACGTCCGCAGGGTACCGGTAACGCTACACGAATGCGCTCCTCGCGAAGTTGAACGAGTGTGTAGTGTAGCACCGCGGACTTCAGTCAACTTCGGCCGAGTACTTCGCCGAGGAACTTCGCGAGTAGTGTAGAGGAGGCTTTAAGGACGAAAGATTGACTTTTTCTCTGGCAACACTGACTCAACCTGTCAAAAGCTAATTAGATCATCTGTTTTAATTTTTACTTAATTTATAAATATATTTATGTAATAAAAGTACAATAAAATAAAAATTGGCAAATAACGTTGTGATATAATAGATTTTAATAATAATTATCAAAAATTGAAGAAACAAAGTTTATAATATTGATCGACAGTAACGGTAACCTTTTTTTAAACAAAGAAGAAAGTTTCAAATTCTTAAACGGAAAACCGGGTAAGTATTAGTTATATTTTTTTCCCCTTTATTACACTTTCGTAGTATTAATAACTTTTAATATATTTCTTTTAGTACCCATAAACGTTGCAAGATTTATTAACACTGAATAACTCTTCTGGAAGAGTCCGAAATTTTGGAATTACTCCGAGTTTTTCCGACTTTGTAAGACTTTTTTCGACTTTTTAAATAAAAATAAACATTCATAAACTGTTACTTTCACTTTGTAAGTTATTTACCTACTTTTATCCGAGAAATTTTTTCCACAAGGGAATACGTAAATACATATACATATACATACATACATATATATATATATATATATATATATATATATATATATATATATATATATATATATATATATATATATGATTTATAGAAAAAACGATGAGACCTACAAACATTTTGTATGTACAGACTTGCAAACCCGCTCAGTGTTGTGGGTAGCGGCGAGATGTGCATGACTGCTTGAGGCGCCGTGCGACATTTCCGAGATTCTCGTCAGTATCAAGTACCTATGTAAATAAAGTTTATCTTGCACTGAAAGTGCTCACCGCGCCGCTACCTGTGTAAATTGAGTTTAAAAAAAGAAACGGACTTTTTAGTTTCCCCCCCTCATGATCTCCACCAATGTGACTGTCCGAATGTTTTTCCACGTGTTAATCTGAGCCCCTTATTAAGAATAGACTATAACAGTTGAGTTACATTTGCCAGTTGGAATGCGATAGCATGCGAACGCAGTCTCGCTGCGGTGGCACTCCCGCTATTTATCTCGCCCTAGAAAATGGCGGTTCTGAGAGACAGAAAACGATGAGGTTAAGGAAAATACAATTTTGTGCTGGCCGATGTAGCTCAACCCGAAGATATCCGGTAAATTCTAGTGTTATATGTCCGCCAAATGGTCAGCAACCCATGATTGATTTGGTATCTATGGGCAAAGGAAAAAAATATTATAAACACTACGTTTCAGGCGATGGTTGTCTCCATGGAGCAAACACAAAGAGGAGCTGGCCTAAGCAACTGTGCACTGTGACTTTCAACTAGGTCCTGACGTCATCACAGGGGGCGTGGCTTTAGTTAGTAATCTATCAGTGTTCGTCCTGGGCACACTGTGTCGTAATTTCAAAATAAATCATATTTCCGTGTTATCAAAAACAAAACTATGAAGTGTTGTGTTTTATCATGCAAAACATATTCGGATAGACGTTCTGATGCAATTATTGGCATCAAATTACATGTATAAGTAATTTTTTACGTAATTTTATTAAAATATTTTTAGAAAAATCGCTTATCGGCTATCATATTTTGGTAATTCTATTAGACACTAGATGGCACTAGAGGGCATCATCGATAAGACAGAGCCGCATTTAGAGATCAATTCATGATAACATAATCTACACTTCTATTTGAATATTATAAATGCGAAAGATTGGATGTTTGAATGTATGTATGGATGGATGGATGGATGGTTGTTTCTCAATCATGCTAAAACTTCTGAACAGCTTTGGATGAGATTTGACATACAAACTTCTTTTTAGAAACATTTTTATTTCTATTAAAGTAAACATACATGCCATCGATGCATTATTGCTTACGCATGTATGCTACAGATTTCCTACCGAAGATAATCCGAGAGAGCATACATGGATCACAAAAGTGAATAGACACCCTGGACTCCGACAAAAATATACAGAGATTTGTTCTTGCTTTCTCAACGTTGACGACTTCTTAATGATATTAAAATATAGCACTTTGTACCTACTCGATTCTCGTCTTAATTATGGAATAACTAAAAAATATGTAGTAAATAACAAACGCACACATAGTTACAAACTGTCGCCATTGTGATACGTATAATTGGATTTGGATAGATTTTTTCATAATAAATTGATAGTAATATATGTGTAGATATAGTTAACTAAATAAATGTGAAAAAAATCTGCAGATAAGCAATTTAACATCTCCATCACGAAAGTTTTGAGTACCTACCTCCCTGTTAAATACTACGTTAGAGACATCTATTGTGAAATAGCTAAACTACGTAGTTAATAACAAAGTAGTTTTGCTTTTGGCCGTTAGTTGAAAACTAGAGTAGTGGGAGGGGCTTAACACTCCTCGCACCCCGCAAATTGTCACGCATTGTTTCTTAAAGAAATCTAATTACAACACCTCCTCTTTGTATCTGCTCCGTGGTTGTCTCTTTCTGTCAAGAAAGTCATCTGCTTGTTGATGTCCTATGTTAAATATAAAAAAGGCGAACTTCACAGTCAAATTTCTTAAAATATACATACGTCTAGATGATTTTCATGATAATAATAATTATTATTTTGTTTTTAGTAAAAAGAAAGTGCGTTTAAATCATTACTAATATTGCAAAGAGAAAGCATTTGCATTTTACTAACGTATAAACTCAAAAGCTACTGGACCAATCTTAAAAATGCTTTTACCATCTGTAATTATTTTTTCCAAATGAATAAAAACTTAGGGACCATCAAGAAAAAGCTTACTCATTCTTAAAGGCCGGCAACACAATAAGACCCCTAGTAGTGTGGTTGTCTATGGACGACGATAATCAGCATCAAGTGTGTCTCCTGTCAGCTCCCTCTTCTATAAAAAAGCTACTGTACAGGAATGACACGGGCTACTATTTTACCAGACTGAGCAAAAGTCGCGATTAACAGCTAGTTATAAATATGAAAAGAAATATTTTTTTAAATTAAAACACGTCATACGTAAACCAGCATTTTATTTATCAATTACAAACTATAAAACCACACAGTAAAGAACTATCCTAGTGGCACTTACAAAACTTAACAGAAATCATAATCGATTGAACCTTCAATTAATACAATTATTACATACAACTTAATATTTAAACTTTACATTTCTGATAAAAATGTACCTCAAATGAATTTTTTATACTCCTCTTTTTAGATTTCACTCATATACAGAGATTCATTTATACATAAAAACAGTGAAAATTATTCTACAATAATAATAAACTAACTGTTACCTACGTATAATGTAATATTTACACCACTTAAATAAAAAGAAACAATATCTATACAAAATATAACTAACTGTTATATTTATTATATACAAGGAACTTATTATTAATATCACAATTTATTTTTATAGTTTTTAATACTGTTTATATACAAAAAAAGATTGGTTGAAAATCTGAAGGAACATAATCTTCCAATAAATTTATAAGTAACTATGAATTTATTATATTTACAATGAAAAATAAATTATAAAATATGCAGATTGATATCATTTTTTGGTAGACGGTCACCTGAGATAGGATGATACGATGGTAACCTGTATCATATATAATTAGCACATCATGATATTGTGTGTTTACTGGTTGAGCTCTGCCTACTTTAGGCGTATCTGAATTTATATTTTTTATTTAAACCTAAAGATTTTCAACCTTTCAATTATAAAGATGACAAATTGAACTAAATTTCACATACTTTTTTACTAACTAGGTGTTAGTATTTTGGTGTTTCAAATATTATTTTTCCTTTAAATCATAAATTAATGATTTAAAGAGAACTTATATTTATTTTAAAAGGGTTTTTGTAACAAATATAAATGATTTAAATTAATACCTTGTATTGTAACTTAAAAATACTTCATTGTTCAAGATTAATTGTGACTAATCATTATTTGTAACCATAATTTGAGTTTATCGTACCAGATATAAGAAACTGAAATGACTAAGCGTCAGCTCAGACTGACGGAACTATGCACCTTGCTCACTTTTTCATTCACCACTTGGCACACTGGGCGATGCATGCCAACTGACCATATTTTAACGCTTAGGAGCTATATGGCGGTTTTTAACGCTTAGCTCATATTAAGGCGACCGTTTCTTACCTTTTTTGATGCATCAAAATAACTTGTAAAAAGTTTTATTGAATGAAATAATTTTGACTATTTAGGCGACCGCTTTTTAACGCTTAACACCTATTTACAAGACAGCTTTTTAATGCTTAGCACTTATTTAGATGACGGTTTTTAACGCTTAGTTCCTACTTAGGCGACCGTTTTTTAACGCTTAACGCCTATTTACGAGACCACATTTTAACACCTAGCACCTATTTAGACGCTAGAAGCAATATTCACGTTCAAAATTTAATTAATTTGAATTTGTTTCTTAGTAGTTTAGTCAATATTCTGTCGTGGACGCTAATCATATTTGTTAAAGGTAGTTGAGAATGGAAGATTATGTATAGAAAAGTTTGAAATTTTGCAACTATTCTTATACATACTAACGAAATTTAACGCTAGGGATTTTTAATTATATGAAAAAAGCTGCCATAAAAACGATCACCACAACCATAGGAATTATAAACTCATGTCATGCATTTGTCTTAAATAAAAAAGCTATTATATACAATTATTAAGAGGTACAAATGGAATTTTCGCATATACGAAAGTATATTATTACATAACAAATACAATTTATGCAGAAATAAATGTTGAGTTTCTTTTACGAAGATCCATTTACATATTTTTTACAATAAGCCTGTAATAATAATATGTAAACTGTTTCTACGACTATTACAACGCCTTAGTAACAAACCAAGGACGTTTCTCACAAAGTATAATTTTGAGATAACGACAATTTTGTTTGAGTTATTCAATACAAAAAAATATAATAAAGTACATAACTTGGTTTTGTTCTATTGGGGCGCATTTATTATATTTTTTTGGATAAAGATCAAATTTTCCGGAAAATATAATTATAATATTAAGAATAATTTCTTGAATAATATCTTTAAATATTACCTATGGCAACACAAAATGTGACACATGTAGTATTAGGAATGATATAAACGTCGCCGCCTTTGACACGACGTGGTGTTGTTAACTTTAACATATTTGCTAAATTTCAGGGAAATTGAAGGATAAATTAGAGCATTTTAAAATACCATCATATTTTTATAAATAGAATCACTTCATTCTATATTCCCTTAATTCCATCAACATAGCCATAGCTTTCCTTTCAGGCTGGACCAACGTTTTGTTACTTAATGTAATTTATTATTTTCACAATATCTCATTCTCAAATATTTGCACTTATGAATGTAATTTGTGATTGTAATGTGATGCTAGAATATACATAAAATCCTTAATTGTGACAATTTTTTGTCCGCATATGTCTTCAAAGAGCCTACACTTATTTGGTTAATTCTATCTTTGTATTTGCAGTTTTCAGGAAAAAGCTTAAGTATGAAAGGAAATATTATTTGAATAAGCGCCGTGCAAAACCTGATCAAATAGATAGTCAAATGTATATAAATATCACAACGCGTCCTGCCTTTCAGCGAAGGAATAGTAAAACGAACGAATCAATAAAATAAAGGCATATTCAATATTTAACGAAAATTACTCCATGCATTCGAATAGTAAGCATTATAAAATAACGTCATATTTCATGAAGATCAACTTCACAAAATTCATGAAGTTGAACTACATGTTACGAGAAGTTACACTTTAAAAAAGTAACGAACTTCTTTTTATGGGCAAAGTAGTTGTATTTCTCCGATAAACAGTTTCTTTTCTGGATTTCAATAGTATCAAAAACAAACTCCTTAAAATGGAGCCATAAATATTTTTTTACACAACCAAACACTAAAACCCAAGTTCACATAATAGAACACAATCCACTTAGTTCTTGATCTTTCAAGACTGGAGGCTGCCGACTAAACTGAACACCAACTAAGCTTGGCTTCAACGTGTATTCTAACTCCGTTTCCTCCCCAGGCGGGGGAGGTTCCTCATCAGCACTGACGTCGTCAAGCTTGTCATCGTGAAAGACTGGGGTAGGTAGAGCCTTGGAGATGTTAATCCGAATAGATCCTGCTGGTCGAGCTGGCAGTACGGATTGCTCTAGTTGAACATTGCCATCAATGGATGACGTCACGGTTTGATGTGCAGCAATATCTATAGTCGGAATGGGAGTTTCTTCTTCACCAGTTATTATAGGTTCATCATCTGTTGATAAGGAAATAAAAATCATTAATAAATAACATATATGAATCGTCTCATTTTTTTAATATTTTTTATATCATAATATAGCAAACAAGCAGATGGTTCTCTTGACGGAAAGAGACAACCATCACCAAAGATGTTAATTGTGCATTGCTATCCGTAACAGTGGAGTGCAAACACCGGAACACAACAGTGCCAGCATCGACACTATTGGGTCAGGAACAGGTAATGTGATGGTATTAGACCCGGGCGAGCCGTTACAGAACTCTACTTAATTGTCACGATAATAGTGATACATACAGCCAATCTTCGTTTTTTACGAACTGCCTGGCAGAATGGCAGATGATCTATTCTTATTTTATTAAACACTTTATTGTACACAAAACATTTACAGTAAACAATGAAATGATGTATATTAAAACAAAAGGCGAGCTTATCTCATATCGAGATTTCTTCCAGCTAACCCATATGTAGAAAACAGTAGACAAACAAAGACACTTGTGCACATATTATTAACACGGCATAATAATAAAGCATACAATTAATATCAAATGTGGCCTTAAAAGCTATTAACAACAAACAAAAAAAACTAAAAAGAAGAGACAAAAAAAATAACACACTTTAAAAGACAAGAAAATAAAATAAAAAATAATACAAAAATTACACAGTTAACTTGCTAACTACTTTCGCGTCAAATAATAATCATGTAATCGTGTTTTAAAGATGGATAACGATTCACTGGTACGAATGTTAGATGGAAGTGAATTCCACAGCCTAACTGCTTGAACAGAAAAGGAATTAGAGAAAAAATTAGATTTGAAGGAAGGGTAACGTAAGAGAGAACTGACATTAGCACGACAATTACTACTCGGGGAATGAAGAAAGTGAAAACGCTCACGAAGATAAATTGGGGACCTAGGGTTATGAAGAATATTATAAAGTAAACAAAGAAGATGAGTATTCCTGCGAAGACGTATGGGTAGCCACTTAAGTTGAGCACGGAATTCCGAAACATGATCATATTTACGGAGACCAAAAATGTAACGGATGCACAAATTTTGCATCCTCTCAAGTTTATCTACTAACCCTTCAGTGGCATCAAGAAAACATGAGTCAGCGTAATCAATTATTGGGAGAATCAGTGTTTGCATTAAAGTAATCTTTGTTTTCAGCGGTAGCAAATGTTGCAATGGCTTCAGAGAATGGAAAGAAAAGTAAACTTTTTTGCAAATATTGTTGATATGAGCCTCCCATGACCAGTCTTTAGAAAAAATAACACCTAAATTCTTAACGGTAGGCGAGAAAGGAATTCGAGTGCCATTGTAAACAATTGGAAGAATATTAACGTTATTTAACAATTTGTGCATATGTCTATTACCAAAAATAATCGCTTGGGATTTAGAGGGATTTACTAAAAGACCGTTTGAAGTTGCCCAAGCATGAATCGCATCTAAATCTCGATTCTTCAAAGGGGGGCAGATAACACGGGGGTCAATATAAAAAAATGACAAAACGGTTGACCCTACGGGCCATCCCTGAAACTTCCCACTAAATTAAGGTATTTTAAGCTCAAAAGAGTAAAAAATATAAGCATAGATTTTTCAGTTCAAACATCTACCAAAGAATGCCAAAGATCTTTCTTTCTCCAATTCCACTACCTGGAATACTTCAGTTCCCCCGTGATCATGGTGCTTGCAATAGCGCCGAAATATGGGGAAAATTATTCATCAACTAATCGCGGTAAGATCCCGTTGATTTTAATAATTAATTTGGGATTAATAATATCCCTTTTACATATTTTTGTTTTAACACATTTTTTATATTTGTTTATATTTTTAAAAAAAAGTATCTTCACGCCCATATCCCCGAAAGGGTAGGCAGTGTACAACAAGTGCACCCACGATTAGCCGAAGATACTTGGTCCCACAAATGTGATAGGTGGCAAGCCTATCGCCAACCGGGCATTTTCCAATCCCGGGCAACTTTGTGTTTCTCAGAAAACTGAAAAAACACTTTTTTTTATGTGCCCGACCCGGGAATCGAACCCGGGACCTCATGTGGTAAATGCCAACGCTGGACCACACAGAGGCGACTTGTTTATATTAGTATATCTTTTTTTTAAATCTCTTATAGCACCGGGAAGTTTATTGTAAAAGTGTATGTTTTATTTAATATATTTCCCCATAAAAGAGTTATTTATTTTACGGAGACGAGATGCATGCATATTTTGCGAATAATCTAGAAAGGTGAAAAGTGAAAACACTGGAAAAATGTAGAAATAAAAGAAAGAGATAGCTGCTTCTATTGATAAACAATAAGCTGCTGTTACCCAAACAACATAATTGACCTTCTCGCATTGGGTATAAAGAATAAAATAGCGTGGTCGCCTCTGTGGTCTAGTGGTCCAGTGTTGGCGTTGACCACATGAGGTCCCGGGTTCGATTCCCGGGTCGGGCACTTTAAAAAAAAAAGTGTTTTTTCAGTTTTCTGAGAAACACAAAGTTGCCCGGGATTGGAAAGTGCCCGGTTGGCGATAGGCTTGCCACCTGTCACATTTGTGGGACCAAGTATCTTCGGCTAACCGTGGGTGCACTTGTTGTACCTCTGCCTACCCCTTCGGGGATATGGGCGTGAAGATACTTCAAATAGCGTGCACTATGACTTACACCTAACTTGTTTACGACTCGTTTTTCGGAACTTTCGAGAACATGGTCGAACTTTACCTTGTGTATAAATAAGGACATGTTGGCGGATAGCAAGTCAGTTTAACAGAGCGATTTAGAAACGACAGTTCGGACGATCAGTGCGAAGCGATATAGTACAGTAAAAAGAGATACGGGAAGTGTGTTAGTTTAGTGATTCGGTTCGGTCAGTTCTAGTGGAATAGTGAGTGTTATTAGTGTTCGTCAGTGTATTTACGTATTGCATTATGGTGTACTGTACATTTGAGTTGTAAATACACGGTTTTAATATAAGTAATATTTTATTGCACAATACGAACTCTCTAAGCTCGTAACAATACCAAGCTTGTTTTAGTTCCCTGTATTTAGTGCGTGTACAACATAATTTTTCTATAAGAAGCAAGTATTGAGGTACATAGATAAAGTTTAGAAAGGCACATAATGTGAATAGGCCATACCGGGGTCTAGGGGTTCTATCTTGACGCGCACTTGCGCCAGGTGGTGCGCGGCGCGGTCCCGCTGCGCGCGCGTGTCGGCGGTCTCGTCGTCGGTGTCGCCGTCCTCCACCACCACCTGCTCCACGGGCTCCGCCTTCAGCACCACGTCGTCCTCCTCCCCCTCACCATCCCCCTCCACCTCCTCCACTATCTACAGGAACATCGCTCTTTACAATATCTCTGCTCCGATACAAATCGAGCCCATCGGATTATCCCAATGGAATGTTCAAATGTCACAATAAACAAGTATTTATACATTAAAATACGTAAAATGCAAAAGTGCACAACTAAAATGCTCGTTCGATCGTCAAAAACTAATATTATAAATGCGAAAGTAACTTTATTCTTGTGTAACTTTGGTCTTTATTCTATCGAAGAAAGTACAAGTTATCATGTTTCCAAGTTGCATAATTTATGGCGTGAATCCTTTAGTATCTTTCTTATGAATTGCATAGCTAAATCTTTAATAATAACGATATAGCAAGGGATCTACTGGACATTGATTTCGGGGCATTTATTTCAAAATTAACTCGAAGCAGCCTTAAATTATCTCTACAGTGATAAATAAATTAAGTATATCCTATTAAGTAACAAGAATATTACAATTGAAATATTTGTAGATTATCCTTAAATCAAACATTTACCTTTAGTAAGACATTAACCAATGGCCGAGCACACTCTTTAATACTTTGCATAATGATTGTGCAATATATAGATAAAAAATCATTAAATATATTAAACTAGCTGACCCGGCAAACATTGTTTTGCCTTACATATTAGGAATCCAAAGCGGACAAACAACGTGACACTTAATTTATTAAAGTCTACGGGATTAAACTTTATATGGTAGTTAAGTATTCTTAAATTTTCTAATTTTCTGCGCAATTTTCTTAATATTTTCTTTTATAAGAACCTTCTCCTTACAATTACAAACATAACAAAAAAAATTACCGAAATTGGTCCAGCCATTCAGGCGTGATGTCGTGACCAAGGAAAATAGGGATTGATTTTTATATATGTATATAGATGAGTTTCTTCAGCCAGATTTCCTCAGTGAACGGTCATGTTCCGATTCGGTAATGATTATAAAAAAAATATTGACTCTTCAAATGTACCTATAGATGTTAATTTGCATATTTTTTTTTTTTACTTTAAATTGGTTTATAAGATTAGTGCTAGGTAAAGGGTTCCGAGAGAACTGCGGAGTTGTGGATTTCCAGACATCGAAGTGAAGAGGGTGTAAGGGTGTATGTAACTTTGAATTTTGACGCGATGTCCGATGATAAAATCCTACGGCAAGAATTAATCCGAACAATTCGTCAGAACGCTCTGCGTTTGAGGTCAAATTTGCAAGCAATGGGCTGGCAAGAATACTGTCTTGCTCTACTGAGCACCCCGAACTTTTTAGAGGCTAAACTAGACTCCGAAAAGCAATATATACTCTGGGCTTTTTTTTCTAAGTGATCACAGAACTGAAAATTGTTTGATATGTAAACACCAAGATATCCAATATTGGCAAGGGCTGTCAGGAGCCCTCAAAACGAGGTGATACGATAAAGGGAGACTTTTAAGCGGTAACGCACACATCTGTGTTTTCTTATGGTTAAATTGGACTATGTTTATTCGAGCAAATTCCGAGATTTTGGTGGAATGAGCCTCGATTTCAGATACAATATACATTGTTTCAGTTCTCATTGACGTGTGCCCTAAAATACCGCTTGGTCGAAGTATGAAACTCACCAGTAAGTACTGTCATCATCTACATAGAAATGAATGTTACTAATTCGCAGGATTTTATAGATATGCTGAATATTTAGCGTGAGTGATAGCACGCAGTTTTGAGGAACACCAGCATCGACAAATTTAAGGTCGGCGGCACGCACCGTCGACTGCGACCTTAATGCTCCGTTCAGCCAAAAAGCTAATGATCCTATTGCATAATTTCCCATGAAACTCATAAGAAGGAAAATTCGAGGAAAGCGCTTTGTGCCAAACTGATCGAAGGCCTTTGCTATGGCCAAACTAACAAACAATGTTCCCAACCTCTTAGATTCGATTGCCTCCGCCCAGCGATGTGGTAGTACACTAGATCACCAACTTACCGGTCATGGCGAAAACGATAATTGCGGTCAATAGTCACCTTGTGCTCATCTAAATTCTTCAAAAGCTAACAAGTAATAATTTTCTCCATGATTTCGAAGAACAAGGAGGTAATGTTGAAGGTGATTTCGGTACCACGTCAAGTGAGTAGAAGTGCCGGAACTGGGGCGTTGATTCCGGTCAACTCCAGAGCACATACCACTATCGACAGATACCATTATAAGCATTCGGCCCAGACTGACTGATGGAATTTGATTTCGAGGCTGGAGCTGTCACACTACGGGATTGTAGGAGGTGCGTTTGCTTGGTCACCTAGAGTCAAGTTGGCCACAAGGAATAAACCCAGGAGATTGGGATTTTCCTTTGCGGTATGGACCAGAGAATTATCTTCTCTGTGTAAGGATGGAAGAGAGGGCTGCCTCCCCAGCCTTCCTTACCCCTAAGACTTCCTTGACGAGACACCAGAACGCACAAGTGCCCAAAGGAAGGCGAACTTATTTCTAACCAATCCTGCCAATGTGCTCCGATTTTGCCTTGGGGTGCACTCTTTTGAATGACCTCCAGGCATTGTATTCCTTTCTTAAGGCGCTGATTTTTACATCACTTGATATCGATGCAGCAGGCCAGGCCCGGTAGTATTATTACTTTTGACGCGAAGCCGTCTTGCAGTGGTGCCCAAACCACGGCTGGAACGTGCCACCGATGGGAACCGCAGAGAACGGAACGGAAAGTTCGACACCCTGGGGCACATCTTCAGCGATAGAGTCAGAAACGTTAGGACTCAAAGAAGGACCGCATCCCGTCCCAATCTATTGTCGTTTAGTGCCAAATGTGGCGACAGCCTACAAAAAGAGGTCATGACAGGCGCTTTATCGGCATTTTGGCCCGGATCTGGCAGTGGTCAGACGAGCCAAAGGGACATCCACCGTATGTACGTTGCTATCTGTGTGGCGAAGTGTTAATTCCACATGCATAAGTTTACCAGCTACCTTACCGTCCAAACTGGAACACGTCTATGGCGAGCACCAATGTAGTTGCGGTAATAGCGTCGGTACTCGTCGCAATATAGATATTAGGGTGGAGTGAAAAAAAAAAAAAAATTTTTTTCCTTAGCCTGGGGGTCAAATTTGTAGCTTATAAAAAACAAAAATTTTTGAACAAAAATAAAAAAAAATTTTACTCAACATCTTGAGGCAGCCCACTCATTTTTAAAATTAATTACGAGTAAAAAATTTGGTTGCAAAAAAAAAAATTTTAAAAGCGTTCTAAAAACTTCAAAGTGTCCTCTTTTATGCCAATTAAAAATCACAAGTTAAAAAAAATTTTTGTGACTATTGTTTTAATATTTAAAAAAAATCCAAAAAAGTAACATTCCTCATTAGGGCACTAGAATAAAATTTGAGTTGGAAATGATCATAATTGCCAATTCTTGGATGTTTTAAGACATTAGAAGACAATTTTTTTTTTTTTTGCAACCAAATATTTTTACTCGTAATTAATTTTAAAAATGAGTGGGCTGCCTCAAGACGTTGAGTAAAATTTTTTTTTTTTTCAAAAATTTTTGTTTTTTATAAGCTACAAATTTGACCCCCAGGCTAAGAAAAAAAAAATATTTTTTTTTCACTCCACCCTAATAGATATCCAAAAGAAAATTGTATATAAACATTAGCGATACAAAGAAAGATTTGGTCCAAGTCTGTAGATTTGGCGTCAAACATAGATTATTTTATTAAACGACTCTAAGGGGTCAAAATGGGGGATGGAAGTTTGTATTAAAAACTATATCGACGACATGTTTATCTATGTGCGGGCGAAACTGCGCGGGTCAGACAGTCCATTCTAATATTATAATTTACAATTGTGAAAATCTGTCTGAGAGTACTGAATAAAAAAGTGCTTGTTTGGACCCTACCTCAACGGGTTCTGGAAGTTCAGGCTCTGGTTCAACGACTTCCACAACTGACTCGGTATCAGACACGTCGCCATCATCAGCATCTTTGATCTCGATGGCATCTTCCACTGCCTCCGCTTCTTTGGTTTCCACTATTTCCTCCTTAGGTGGTTCTTCCTTAGCGAGGGATGCCTGGCGATTAATAGTTTTGTTGTTAAGTCTTTAGTATATTACCAATAACAGCTTTAAAAAAGCTTAAAAATAGTTAACTACCAACATTCAATTTGAAGGAATCAATCTGCCGGTTTCTGGCGCGTCTGAACACATCTGAATGTGATTTGGCAAAATTCCTATTTTTTTTTGTCATGTGCCCTATTCCAGTTGTTAACATTCTATACTAAGAAGACTTTATATACAGATGATCTTAGTAATAAAATGTATAAGAAATAATATCGAAAAAAATTAACCCATTGTTATTGGACTTTTTTTATATAATAGTTTGGCATTTTCAAAAATTTCAAAATTGGTTTTCAAAAGTTGTTCAAAATACTTTCAGGATAATTATAGACCAATATTACCATATGAAATTTTTTCTTAAATTATTTTAAATAATAAGTAATATACGCCTTATTCAATGTTTCGAATTTAACACTTTCAAATACCGTATCATCAAAGAATAAACAAAGTTGGTTTTTACATTCATATTTGAAAGTAGTTAAAAAGTACCTACTTATTGTGGTACAAGGTGTTGTCTTAAATTGGTTTAAAAGCCATTTTACGGAGAAAAATATTTGTTATGGAGTGCCACAGGGTAGTGTACTTGGTCAGACATTATTCTTATTTTATATTGAAGATATTTATAAAATTTCTTTTCAAAATATGAAAACATTCTTTTCATTTGACTATCCTGTTGGTCGAGTGGTTAGCGAACCTGACGACGCAATCGACGGGGCTCAAGTTCGATCCCCGACGGGGACAAGCATTTGTGTGATTAGCATAAATGTTTGAATTTTCGGGTTTGGGTGTTTATTAAATATATTCCAGTATTTATATATGTATTTCTATGTATTAGTATCGTTGACTAACACTCATAACACAAACAAATAATTTGCTTACTTTGGGGTTAGATCAGTAAGTGTAATTTGTCCCGTATATATTTATTTATTATTTATTCTGTTGTGCAGATGAGACTGTAGTTATATTTTACCGTTCAATGTGATTCAAATGTCAAACAAGTTATACATTTCTTGTGTCAACCTATGCATTTTTCAGATGCAATAAATAGCCTGTGTTAGGTCTATGCGTAGAGTACTTGAATGTTAAATTTCATCGAAATCGATTTATCAGTTAGCCGTCGGAATTAGTATCATAAGGTGATATAATTTTTCTTTGTAAATTATTGTTTAATAAGATGCATTTGTTGTCATAACCTGTAAGTGATTCCTAATTATATAATTTTAAAATCAATACACATTCAAAATACATAGCACGTGAAATACAAAATAAGTATTTATGATTTATAACTGTAATAAAATAAATCCATATTAATATTATAAATGCGAAAGTGTGTTTGACCGTCTTTCACGGAAAAACGAAGCGACAAATTGACGTGATTTTTTAAGTGGAGATATTTGAATGGATGAAGAGTGACATAGGCTACTTTTTGTCTCTTTCTAACCCTTCTTCTTCCCCGAATTTAACGAGAGCGAAGCCGCGGACAAAAGGTAGTGTTAAATAAAAGTATATTCATAAAGGTTAGCGTATACGTGAATGGATGTACTAGTGCAAGGTTTGTGTGTGTGTGTGTGTGTGTGTTGCGATCGTACCTTGTAGTCCTCGTAGCAGAGCGGGTGGTAGTAGGTGTCGTTGACCCGCAGCGAGTTGCGCAGATGCCACTCGTCCTGGTCCTCGTTGTAGAACTGGTGGAAGAGGTCTCCGCAGAGCGCGCACGCCTGCAGCGCGGCGGGCGCGGGCGCGCTGGGGCTGGCCGCCGCGCACTCCGCCCCGCCCCCGCCCCCGCCACCGCCCCCGCCCCCGCCCCCGCCCGTCTCGAACCAGCTCTTCTCTGCCACACACAGGACACGCCGTGTCACGCCACAGTTTATAGTACGGGAGCCCAAGAGAAGATATTTGCATTTACTCGAGCGCGTCTGATGAACATGGGAGGGGTACCTCGCATACTATTGAGGCTCTCTACAAAAATACACCCTTTATATAGAGGCCATTCTATACTTGAATTGGCAGATTTTGTAAATTTTAGGTGAATTTACCCACCATACCTTAATCTGTCGCGATTTAGTTTTTTCATGTCACAATTTTTTAAATATTTATTTTTATATTTACATTTTCCCCCACCACACATTATAATATAACTTATTATTATTTTTCCTATAATTTAATCTAAAAAATCCAATAGATCTCTACGATGCTCAAGTAAGTACCCATTTATCATCTTGGGCTCCCCTACTACAATCATTGTGCACCCTATTATTAGTGTGTTGCCACCTATGTACCGGTGATGCGAGGTATGCATTAATTTACCTTTTCACAAAAGTATGCGGAAATAGTGTCATTACGTTTGAATAGAGCATATTTATGTACTCAGAAAAATGAAACTCACTTTCGACGCGTTTCTTGTTTTAAATTCAATTATATAAAATGGCGTGCAGGGTTGTAATTTGAATTAAGAACTCTTTGATCTTGGTTCAATTTGTGTACACGTGGCTATATAACCACAAATTAAATTTATTGCTTGAAAATAATTTTTTATTTCCTTGCATTTTTTGACAAAAGCACTAAATATGCCTAGGCGGTAATGGCTATTGCCTGTCATGTATCACTGAAGCCCTCGCCTACAGTTCGATATTCTAACTCATATTCGACCTGCAACAATTGCCTGTTTCTTAGCCTTTGCAATAATATAGAGCAACAAAGTAAACAAACAACACTAACATTGTTACTGTACGAAAAAATAAATCCAAAACCAAACCGAGATACCACATAGATATTTTTATTTATTTATTTAAACTCTTTATTGCACAAAATATACAACAGGCGAACTTAACGTTTAAAGACATTTTCTACCAGTTAACCTTGCACTTGTAGAAACATTATAGTAACGGGTAGTGCACAAGAAAAGTCTTACGGAACAATTGCAAATAATTTTACACTAAATAAAGAGAATAATTACATTTATCTAAACCTACGGGCAGACCAATAAACATACAAATATTAATAAATTATATAAATTTTTATATAATAAATATAATAATCTCATAACTATTCATATAAAATGTACATAAATAATCATAAAACGTAATAATACGAATAAAATAGAATACTATAAAATATAAAATAGTAATATAATAGTGATAATAAATACTTACAATTGCATAACTAAAAGTTAATTAAGAGTTATTTTGAATCTTTAACATATAATCATATATCCTAGATTTAAATATATTTACTGAGGAAGCTTGTTGAATATGCTTTGGGAGGCGGTTCCAGAGACGTATTGCTGTAAGTGTATAAGAATCCAAATAGCTTGCTGTGTTGTGCGCTGGGACCAAAAGGGTATTAGTGTGTAAAGATCGTTGAGTACGACCCTGGGTATTAAGATAATGCAAACGTTCACGTAAATATGATGGAGAGAAAGGGTCATGCAGTATATTAAAAAGTAATATAAGTACGTGAACATTCCGACGGTTACGTATGTACAACCACTTCAATTGTGACCGAAACTGACTGACGTGGTCAAACTTACGCAGTCCATATATATATCGTATGCATAAGTTGACCAGTAGATCAAGTTTGTTTAGGAGCTCTTCTGTGATGTCTGTGTAAGAAACGTCAGCGTAATCAATTATTGGTAGCAAAAGAGATTGACCAAGGTAACTTTAGTAGATTGTGGTAAAAAGTTTTGCATTCTTTTCAGTTGGTGAAAACTTGCCATAACTTTACGGCTAACTTCGTTCACTTGGTCAGACCATGAAAGATCATTTGACATTATGAGCCCGAGATTTTTAACTTTGGTGTGGTACTTAAGTGGTTGGCCATTTAGCAACACCGGTGGAATTTCGTTCAAATTAATGCGAGCGATGTTCATCTTTCGACCAAGTATTATTACTTGGGTTTTACTGGGGTTTAAAGTAAGACCAAAACTTTCAGCCCAGCTGCTAATGGAATTAAGATCTTCAGTCATTTTGTCAATATTAGCCGTAAGCTCTGATGGGTGACAAGACAGATAGAGTTGAACATCATCGGCATACATATGAAAGGAACTATAAGTAATTACAGAGGAAAGTTTATTTATGTATACAGATTAGAGCAACGGAGAAAGCACACCTCCTTGTGGGACCCCCATACAAACATCACACCAATGTGAAAAATCGTTCTTTGAACGAACTCGTTGTTGACGTCCTGCTAAGTAGGAGCTAAACCATTCAGACGCTGACTGTGATAGATTAAAAGAACGAAGTAAAGCTAATAATATATCATGATCGACACAATTAAAGGCATTACTGAAATCCAAAAGTGAGAGTAGGGATACCTTTTTTTCGTCAATACCAAATCGTATGTCGTCAGTAATTTTGATAAGAGCCGAACATGTACTATGTGATGGACGAAAACCAGATTGGTACGACGAAAGAATGTTATTTTTTAAAAGAAAACTAGAAAATTGTTGATAAACAATCCTCTCCAAAATTTTCGAAAGGAAAGGTAGGATTGATATTGGACGTCAGTGGGAAAAATTTACGGGATTAGAAATTTTTGGAATGGGAATTATATCAGCTTTACACCATAACGAAGGGAAACTGCCAGAAGAGAGAGAAAAGTTAAGAATATGGGTAATGTGAGGTGTTACAATGTCAACAATTGGCATAATCATGTCTCGACTGATGCCGTCATAATCAACAGTTTTAGTAGGTATTGAAGTAATAATTCTTTTAACTTCACTATCAGTTACTTTTTCAAATGAAAAAAGGAGAATTATCAATGACTTTAGAAGACAACATCTGAATGGTTTTGAACCTTATATTTGAAGTCATCATCGAGCTGCTAGGCGAAGCAAAATTGACGTTGAGCGTGTTTAAGTCAATTGTACTATTTGTATTATTTTTTGATTTCCCAAACCCAAAGGAACGAAGCAACTTCCATATGTGATTAGGAGCACAGTTTTCAATTGAGGAATGAATAAACTTGCGTTTGGCGTTCCTTACTGCTTGATTGCAACGGTTTCTAGCTCTTTTATAAGCTTCCCAGTGATCATTAAAGCGTGATTTTATAAATTTACGCTTTAATAAATTTCTTGTCTTCATTAAAGCTTGTATTTCGTCATTGATCCATGGCGCAGGTGGTCGTTTTATACGGACAAATCGTAGAGGTGCATGTTTATTATATAGTTCCAAAATGTATTCATTGAAAATAGCCACCTTTCCATCAGCCGTGTCCTCATTTATGATTGCTCAAAGGAGTCAAAATAGTTGACCATAGGTGGTGCATATACCACACCAAGGAGAAAAGGTACAGTACCCAATGTTAATTCAAGAAAGATATATTCCATAGAATTGGAGTAAGGAGATGGTGACTGTGAAAGTATTTTATATGGTAAATTACTCTTTAAATATAATGCAACACCCCCACCTCCTTTTCCCGTACGGTCATTCCGGATCAAAGTATAGTCGGGTAAAGCATAAGATGTAGATGGTAAAGTAGGTTTGAGAAACGATTCTGAAACTAAGCATGCGTGTATAGGAGCATCTTGGAAAGTTGTGAGAAGTTCTGTATAGTGAGCCGGGATGCTCTGAGCATTGATATGACAAATATTTAGATTCTTATTAGCGTTACAAAAAATATTCTGAAGTTTATCGCCCAAACTGTCGTCTATAGAGACATAAGAACAGCTAGATGATGTAGAAATGGAGTGAAAATATTCCGTATCGGAGATATCCATAATAATAATAATAATTAATAATATTTAAACATAAAATAGATAAAATATTAAATATATATGTATAAAAACTGATAAATTAGTATGCCCGTTAAAATAACAATTATAAAATTAGTTATCTACACAGTTTTATACCTAATTACTAACAAACTAACAAAAACAAATATATGAAAATTATTCCTATTTACATACACATCCATATCTACTAAACCTAAAAGAGAATACCTATTTGACTTAAAGAATCGATATTATTAACAAAACTCGGTAACAATAAAAAAGTATATATAAAGTGGAAAATGTGGCCAAAATGCTGGTGTCTATGCCACTATAATGTTCTATTATCTTTTACTGTGCTGTGACATTGACTTGACTGACATTATTGGTATTATATTTGACAAGTAAATATTGTGGTTAATATATGATATTGCTAAAAAATAAAAAGGTGTGCTAATGTTTATATTACAAAGAAATTGCGCAAAAACCAGGTACCACCAAAAAGAAAGAATTTAAGTATACCCTACCTATATGTTTAACAGTGATACATTATTGGCTAACCTACAAATATTCTACAGGTTAAGAATGCGATTATGTACATCACGAACAGAACACTATTTGTACCAAAAGTTTGTCACGAATTATAATTTTTAACCAATGTCACAGAGGCAAGAAATCGACTGAACTGTAACACCACGTAAAACATAGTGACACTATTGGGCTTTTACTTTCGTCTTAAGACGGGAAGTGCCATTTGGGCTATCTTGCACTTCTTCCTGTCGATTTTTTAGCTGATCTAATGATGAAAGCTTCAGTTTGCTGCCGTTTGGAAGTTTAAGATAAATATTACCATCTTGAGTCCAGCACCGGTTCATGCCATATATTTTACGAGCCTCAACAAAGATTTCACGCCGTTGCGCTGTAAGAAACTCGGCCACGGATATACCCGTACCTTTCAGAGCTTTCTTATTTTTCCACACTGATGAGCGTATACTCAAATCGCAAAATTTAACTAAAAGAGGGCGAGGATGTTTTGTTTTATTTGCTTGACCAAGCCGATAACAAGCTTTAATATGAGAACGTTGCATGCGAGTTACCTTTATCTGAGAGGTGATCAAGTTTGTGGCAATAGTAACAGGATCCTCATTTTCTTCTTCTTGGACACCGTGCAACAAGAGATATTTACGGCGACTTCTGCAATCTATGTCATCTGTAAGTTGAACGACTGTTGCTATTTGAGATTTGAGATCACTGAGCGCACTTAACACTGTCTCTTTGAAGCATTTGCATTCCTGTGCAAGTTGGCAAACATTTGAATTTGCTTGTGTTTCATCTAGTCGGTTCTGGAATTCTTTCATACTTTCCTCCCATTTCAGCTCAAGTGTTTTGATACTTTCAGCTCCGGATTTTGAGTTTGCTTTCTTAGAAGCCATAATACTGATAAATTTGATGAGAATAGTAGAAATGATGTGTATTACTCAATGCATAAAGTGATTTTAAAGTTATAAATTTAAAAATATTTTGTATACAGAAAGTAAACAACACTACTAAATGATAAAGGTAAAATTTCATATTTAAGTAATAGTTTTATTAATTATTTAAATAATTATTTTGAAGGGTAGTAAAATTAAGACATCTAGTAATGACTACTCGAAAAAAAAAGAAGTGTTTAGAGTGAGTGCGTTATAAAAGATAACTAATATATCAAAAGTACAGATTATTATCGTCTGCCACTACCTGTTCGTTAATTCAGCTCAAATATAAAATTTATTTCGAATTATTATAAAAATGAATTAAAAATTAAAATATTATCTGACTATATTTCTATTAAGCATGTCTGCTTGAACCACAGATTAAATGGATACGCCTTTCAACACGATATCTTAGTTTGTCAGCGTAGCTTGCATTTACACACAGAAATACAGAGTTATAGTACTTACAGATGAAATAAAATCACTTCAAAGGTAATTTTTAAACCTTGTCATCTCATTTGGTATGATAACAGTACAACATAATTATTTATATCTATTTTTCACGATATATGTGCAAATGTATGATATTTTTGACAGGGATAGGAGCGTATCATATAGCTCGTATCGACGGCGACACGTTTCCTTCCCGCCGATGTGTATGTGTATGTGTATTGATGTGGTCCGTGTGCGGGTTACCTCTGTCGTCCAGGTCCTCGCACTCCTCGTACTGCAGCCAGTCGGGCAGGTCGTAGTGCCAGTGGCGCGAGTGCGCGCGGCGCGCCGAGTCGCGCTCGCGCCGGTTCTGGCGGAAGTGCCAGTCCAGGTGCTGGCTGTAGCGCACCGTGCGCTCGGGCGGGAAGCGCGCGCCGCAGCCCGAGCACTGCATGCCGCCGTACAGCCGCGCCACCAGCGCCGGCTGACCGCTGCAACCACACTCCACGTCTACCCACCGCACACACACACACACTACTGGACACTAACACGACGCTACCTACATTCTTTTATGTCATGAGATCGCAAACAAGCAGATGGGTCTCCCGATGGAAAGAGTCGATCATCGCCTTTAGATACCAAAGATGTTAATGGAGCGTTGTTATCTTGTGGCGACGTCTAATGCCACATAAGTTTACAGGCTACCTTACCCTCCAAACCGGAATACTACAGTGACAAGCACTGACACTATTGCGGCAGAAATAGGTAAGAGGGTGGTACCAGACCCGGGCGAGAAAATGCAGAACTCTACGATCTAGTAGCCACGATAGTAGTGACTCGCATAGCCAATCGATCGTCTTTTACGACCTGCCTGGCAGAACGGCAGTTAGTCTATTCTTCAAAGGAAGGAAAAACATACAAGTAATATACGAGCAACGCACACATAGACACCTCTCACAGACGCGATATCTTGGAACGGTTCGGAATAGTTTATTCCGCAACAGTCCGAGCTATCGCTATGCTATGCTTGAATATTACTTGTATATCACATTGACTTCTGTTAGCCTCTAGTATTCTGTGCCATAGACGCCTAATGTTTGATTTTCCGTATCGAATGCATTCTGGCAACTAACTAAGGTAAAACGAAACGGGATTGCAACGCCGTGATTGGCAAACTCAAGGCCACAGTGAAAGATAGTGATGTACGGAGCATCTGATTGATCGACACTAATTCAGTAATAGCGCGTGGACATTTACATCGGAACTATAAGCCAGTGTGTTGTCAGAAGTCATTCACCTGTTATAAGGTGTCTATGGGCTGTGTGGTCGGTGCATATACCCTATCCACTTGGATAACTGCTTAGCAAACCTAACTACGAATCAATGGGGTTCGGGATCGAATCGCAACAGGGACGAAAATTTGTTTGATGAGCATAAATTATTGTATTTCCGGGTTTCGATGTTATTGTATTGATCGATAGTATTGTATTTCCGGGTTATGTGTAACATATTTCCTCTCGCTTTCCTACAATCGATGGGAATGGTTTTGTAAAATGCAACGAAAGTAACAGGAAGCCGAGGAATCGCGCGCTATTTGAGATGACCAATGAGCGCGCACTATTGCAATTGACCAATAAGCGCGCACTATTGTAATTGACCAATGAGCGCGCACTATTGCAATTGACCAATGAGCGCGCACTATTGCAATGGACCAATATGCGTGCAGTATTACAATTGACCAATATGCGCACGCTATTTCAGTTGACCAACAAGTACTATTTGAATAGATCACTGAGCGCGTGCTATAATCAGTAATGATTTTCTTTTACAATAAAAAATACGGATTTCATGGATGTAACAATCAATTCAAGTTTCAAAGATACTAGATATAAAACAATACTGTATGGTATATCAAATAAAATAAATAAAAATATAATTCAAAAGGGAACTGTAGTCTCGAAACTCGAACTAGCGGTTCAAAACGAAAAATGGCATTCCTTGCAAAAATTTATTTTTTCCAAACACTACAAGAAAATAAGCAACTATCATTTTTCTAATAATGTTAACGCAATTTGAAGCAACTGACTTTCCATTTCTTGTATCCCCGGAACCCTACATCCAATCTTCAGCAAATTAAAATGCTACCATACGGGAAGTATACTCTCCCAAACAAAAACAGACCTTTCAAAATCGATTCATAAATGACCAAGTTTTTAAGTAACAAACAAAAATCAAACAGCCAAATTAATAACCTCCTTCTTTTGTGAAGGTAAACAAAAAGAGAATTTTCAAAATCGATTCATAAATGACAGATTCATTCAGATTTTAACAAACAAAAAACAAGCAGCCAAATTGATAACTTCCTTCTTTTGGGAAGTCGATTGAAAATAAACTTCACCACCATACACCGAAGATTATTAACAATATAGTGTCATCTATGTAGCTCAGATACAAAATTAAATAACGAATACGTCGTAATAATAACTAAAAAGTAACTTACACTCTCAATGTCTCCGGTCTTAATAAATCCACTCTGTGAATGACATTTTTGTCATCCTTAGGCTTCGATTTGACTTCTTCAACTTTTACTTCATTTTTAACATCTTTTTTAACTTCATTCAACATAGGAACGATGCCAGAAGCGACCAATTTTGCGAATAAATCGTTAACGTTTATATTGCCCAGGATTGGTACAGAGGGTGCTGTATTGGCAGTTTCTTCTACTGGAGTTTCTAGACCGGGAATGTTTTTGGGTTTAGCGAATAATGGTTCTGTAGAACTATATTCCGAACTTGATGCTGGAGCCATGCTTGTTGGCATTAAACTAGCCAACATTTCAAGACCTGTAATAAACAAAATATTCAGAAAAGTGCTGGGTGAATATTTTAATAGCATAATAAATTTGGTCCTGCTATATAGCAAGACTATTTATTTATACTGATAAAATTCTTTAGTTAAATCTTTTTGAATATCAGTATGAAACTAATATCAATTTTAACTAGAAATTTAGTTTTATAATAACATAAACATTATATTTTACCTTGACTTTCACCTTCAGGGCTTGGTGCAAACTGTGGTCTCTCTGGTACTTCTTCTGCATCAGTTTCCATAGGAATGTCTTGGTCATTAATTGTAGGAAGCTCAAGTGACTTTGGCATTACCGATCCTTCCATATCAGCGATTTCCACCTGTCCAGGCTTTATATTTTTAGGCAGAGCCGAAAAGCGCACGAAATACTTCTCAGCGCCTAGGAATATAGGTTTGGGTAAATCCCCAAACTCTACTTTGAATGGTTGCTCGTTTATTAGTACAGTTTTTAACGAATCTACAAAACGGATAGTAAAAAATTGACCATTCACTTGGAATTTTTGAACCTTGGCATCCAAATATACTGGGAAAACTTGTGTTGCATTTATAATAAGATTAATTTTTCCAGCTACAAGATCTGTTCGCTTTACTTTACCAATATCTACCTGAGGTAGGGGACCTTCTAAATGAACAAGACGCGGCTTTCCATTAATTAAAACTCCGAAAGGTTGACCACCAAAGAAACACTCAAACCATCTTCCATTTATATACAACTCTCTAGTAGGAGCACCAAATTTAATATCAAATACTTGATCGTCGATTTCAACTTGCTTGTAACCTTCATTAAAATTCAAAACTATCGAGTCCTTATTATCAAAAGTAACTCTTCGACATCCAGGTAGAAACCTTAATTCGCGTGGATCATCCCAATCAAGCATTATAACCGCTGTATCTCCATAGAATCTAATTTCTCTAGGTACGCCATCTATTTGAATAGTTTTGACTGGATCTAGATCAATATATTCGATAATTCTGAAGTCTGTAGGAGGAAGATCATAGCCAGGAGCACCAAGAGGAGGCGGCGAAATGGTCCTCTCGTATGGTTTTAACGGGTTGTCGCCTTGACACATGCCTAGTAGAGGGGCAGGAAGCGGAGGTATTGGCATTCTAGGGTCGAAAAGCATCCTAGGCATTCTTTTGTCAAATTTACCTCGAAAGAATGGAGGAATGGGTGTCATGAATCTACGAGGCCCTAAATCTTCAAGTCTAGGTTGAGGTTGTCCCCTCCACATTGGAGGGAATGGACCCATGAACATAGGCGGCATCATGGGCGGTAATGGCAACATGGTTGGGTTTATAGGATCAATCATTTCGACTGGTGGGTTAACTCGCATATCCGAATCTTGGGCTTGCATTGGGAAAGGATTTTGATTATCAATTTCCATAAAGTTTGGTGGAACTCTCTCATCTATATCACCAAAGTTATTTATTTCAGACGGTGTTGACTTAGGGCTTGGCACTTTGTGATTCTCTTCATTTACGGTTGCATTAAGTTTACGTTTAGATATTTCCAAAGATTCCCTCTGTTTTGCTTCTTTTAATTTTAGCTTTTCATTTAATTGGAGAACCTGGTACATAAGTGTATTGTACTGATTTTTATCAAGCTGACCATCGCTATATTGTTCCTTAGCTTGTGACATAATAATGGATATTGTTTTCTTATGATCGTCAGCATCAAATTCTTCAGTACTATCTGCTCTCAAATCAATATCTTCTGAACTTAATGTACGACGCCGTTCTCTTTCTATACCTACGAAATTCATACAAAAATTGTTATTGATATACCATTAACATAAAGTAAGTGTAAAATATAAATATATCTTCACATTATTAAGAATAAAATATTGGTGAGTACTTACTTGGAGATTTAGGAAATCGCAACGGACGACCAAGACGATCTTTGCCTTTGGTGGCTTCAGCTAACTTAGCTCGAACTAGATCAAGTTTAGATGGAGTTTTCTTTACTTCCTCTTTTTCTTTAACCTCATTCCAGTCCTTTTTGGGAGAATGAACTGGTGAAACCATCATCTCTTCTTTATCTCTACTCTCCGAGTCACTTGGTTCACTAGGCTCTCTTGAGGCATTCGCTTTTGGTACATTTGGCTCGTCTGGCACAGTGTTTACATCTGGCACATTTTGCGCAATTGGCGCAGGTAGGTCATTTGTTGCTGAGGGCTCATTTGAGTTGGGCACAGCTGACCCAACTGTTGTAGCTTGAACAATTTCAGTTGATACGATAGATGAAACTGACACGGGAACTTCTTGGGATATTTTAGGTGGTGGTGGAGCAATAATCTCGTCTACTTGAGGTAACTGCCTTAGGTCAACGTCTTCATTGCCAAAAAGACTGAAATTTGAAATCATAAAATATTAGTGATGGCGAAGAAAATACGTTAAAACATTTGTATGTTTAGTGCAACTATCTTAAGATCCGCGCTTTGTTGGGCATATTAAGTTGTCCTGGATATCATAATGGTTGTGGCGAATGCAAAGATGACGACTCCACGCAAAACTCATGTTGATGGAAATCAAAATAAGCGAATCGATGAAACTCATTTACTTTTACCTACCTGTTTACAAGATAGTAAGTTTTTGTTTTTTAGCATGCAACTATTTTGCAACAAAAATTTTAGTAACCTTCTAAAATACTTAAGATTTTCATGAATGCGCTTTAAATGTTACAGGGCTTTTGTAAAAGTTTTTGTTTCATCTCTTATAAAATATCAAAATTCTTGAATGACAATGAACATAAGGGACTTTACAAAATGTTTGAATTGATCATATTTCTGTTAGTTATGGGTTCTGCTATAGTGTGATAAAATTCAAAGTCACGTTAACTTCATCCACTTTACATAATTATTTGATAAGTAAAAAATCGAGTGTAATCTAACTTAGCTAATCTGATGCTTTGGCTAAATTTAGCATTGATTCTGTTGCCTAATTTGGTAGTAACTGTAATTAAAAGTGATCATCACGTCTAGATAGTAGAATAGATAGCCGAGTAATTACATAGACGTAAGAATTTTGTCAATTTTGGCTTGATCATGGCCCTTTTTGGGAACAAAACATAACCATCGCGATTCGTGCTGGTAGAGCTTTGCTATGACTCATACGAATGAATTGGTGGTACTTAAATCACCGCCTTACCTTTTTCTGACGCAAGATTTGATGTAGTGATGAAAGTTGCCGGCAATATTGCCACAGTTGCCAAAACTGCTACGAATGTTTTTAAACTTGCCGGTAAAAAAGTTAAGCTTTTTTATCTGAATAAAGTGTTTAAAAAAATATCATTCTCTATTTACACATTTCTAGCCAATGTTACCGGCAAGTATAAAAATATTCGTGGCAGTTTTGGCAACTTTGGGAATATTACCGGCAATTTTTATCACTAGTTCGGTGCTTCTCATTGTTGTTTAGAGCTGTTAACCGATAAAATTATGAATGTGGTTTTGCATCTCCCACACGAGGATGGCAACGCGTCATTAACTTTTTTGGAGTCTATATGCGATGAATATATCTTTCAATCTGGAGAGCAATCTGTTTATTGGCAATTCTATATTAAAAAACTTGGCAGAATCTTATATAGGGGCGAATCGATGGTCGTGTCAAGAATATCTTGTGGCAAAGCAAAACTAAAAAAAATTCGGGCACACATGGAGATTTTTTTAAGAAATTAAAAATGACTGAGCTTCCAAATACTTTTATATATAAAAGTACTTGGAGCTGTACCGAGGACCGCATCATTGGCGAGTGGATAGCGAACATAACTACGAATCGATGGTGCTTGGGTTCGATTTACAACAGGGACAAACATTTCTTTGATGAGCATAGATGTTTGTATTTCTGGGTCTACGTATTAGTATCGTTGACTAACACCCATAACACAAACAAATAATTCGCTTTCTTTGAGGTTAGACATTATTATTAAGCTTTGACACTAATTCCCTTCGTGATAAGTAAAGCAAACTCAATGCCATAACTAACAGCCCAGAGATGGCTTTGCTTCCTCCACATTCAAAACCATATGCAAACATGCACTGGCGGATCAAGAGTTTTTGTTTGGGAAGGGGGCTTGAGTCAACTGAATATAGGCTTTATCAAGGTAGGTAATAATCTAATTTTTCTAGGTTTGCGGGAGCTTGAACTCCCTAGGTCCGCTACAACAAACATGCCAGTTTCGGACAATTAAATCGTATTTTCTCAGAAACATCCATCCACATTCGCATCGTATATCTGAATTGTCAATCTTTCATCTACTATTTATAACATTTTTCGTAAAACTTTAGTTTCAAATCTCAGAATGTCATAACGCTTTCATTTCGACCGCGTGTATCATGTTTTATTTGCTATTAGCGTTGGAGTACCACAGAAATATACAAGACAAGACAGGCACCGTTTTAATAGTTTAGTTTCCCTGACGCTCCGTTCATTGTTCTTTGCACAGACTCTCACGATTCACTTTCTATTGTTGCTAAAGATACATTTAAGATATACAATCTCACCATCAAACACAACTTTCACATCAGTTCTGGTAGCTTTCCTTTTATTAGGTAAATATGTATTCACTCAAAATTGTTTATTTAAAAGAGTTCCTAATGATAAGCCTTGTCAGTAATAAGAATAAAAAACTACTCACATATCAAATTTATCTAGCTTATTCTTCTTAATTTTACCCTCCAACGCTTCAAGTGATGGTCTCTTCTGGGCAATAGGAGCAGGGGTCTCGGTAATAACAGGATGCAATACACGTAAATCTACATCTTTAGTTTCAGCAACAATCTCTGGCGCACCTGTAAATTGAACTCTATTAATTGCAACTTTGAGTCATAAATCCCTTAAATCGTTACCTGTTTATGAAGTATTTTTCAAACTCTGACAGGCATCTCAAACCTTTTGACGAGTCGGGGCTGTTTTTTCACTCCTTAACTTTTCTTTTGTAACTTTGTAAATAAAGTGTGTTTATACTAATTTAGTAGTGTGTAATATGTAGTAAAATTCTATAAAACAACCGAGTGAGCTGACTTTTTTTAAAACAATTTTTGGTTTTAGATTTGATCTGACATGGTTGAGCGTAAAATGTACCTACTGGTACTATTGACATTAAATTCATATGAAAGTGACCATTCAATCTTTGGTGGCAATGAATAAGTCTGGTTTTTAAATTACTACTGTTTATAAAACATGCGTCAAACGAGCCGGAAGTCGATCGCCTGATGGTAAATGATCAACCCCCCTCCCCCCATAAACAGCTGTAAAAGAAGGGATCTTGCTGGTACGCTGGCCTTTGATGTATTAATAACATCTTTCTCTAAGGTCAATCTGTATCGATTTAGAAATATATATGTTGAGAATTGTTCCCATAGAATAGCCATTCTGAATCAAAAAATGTTTTATTCAAATAAACCTTAAAAGGCACTTTTAACGAGTCGACATGCGATACATAAATGCCTTGAGGCATGAGGCATTCAGATAGTGAGGGTGGAATTTGGCGTGATGTCGGATGATGGAATTTTACTGGTGGAATTAAGATGTACTCCTAGGAACACTCCTCACGATAAATGCGTTAGAAGATACGAAGCGAGTCTACATCTGAGAATGAAGCCGATTTGAAAGAGCCCGGCTATCGACGATTCGAGTCTCTCTACAATGCATGCAGTCAAGGAGACGGGACTGGTATTTTGTAGCCTCTGACCAAAGTTGAGAACAATACTTCGTGTGAGGTACTGATGAAGTACTCTTTCGTCCTGTTAAAGACATCCAAGTTTCTTGGACGCCAGCTTAGATTAAGCATCCAAGTGACCACGAAATTGAACGCTACTTGATGAGTCGGTACAAAGAATTTTAATACTGGCTAAATAAATTAAGAAAACACTTTCAAGACGAGTGTCTAAAAACTTTTATTTGATTTCTTAACGGTAAACGCAGACTTGTGTCTTCTTAGGGTGGTACTAGGCTTAATTTATTTTACTAAGACTGTTCAGAAGATCCTCAACTTTAGATATGGCGAAAATACGTCATTAAGTCATCTGTCCAATAAAATCTTCATAGAAGTTTTCAAATAACAGCCAGAACGGTTTCCACGTTTCTTCCGTTCACGTCACGTTTCAATAAGGATTCCAATAAGGAAACCAATATTATGAAAATATCTAAAGCAGCAAAACTTCGCGGGTTTAGAAAGTTTCTAAAAATGAGAAGCTTTGATAAAGGGTATATTATACTTTGAACACTGAATAACGTCGGCACTTGGTAAAATGTCTCCATGTCCATTTGAATTTATATTGTATTAAAAACACTTGTAATGTGTATTAAAAGCTCAAATCAAGTAAAACAGTACAAGTGCTTCTAATACAATAAAATTTCAAGGTATATTATACATTAGTGGATAACGCACAGGTTTGTCTCAATAAAATTACATATTTAAACAAAATATCAAACCAGTTCCTTTAGGGTTGGGTGGAATGAATTGAAAAGCAATAGTAGCTCTACTTCACCGAGATTCACCTATTTGTTGATTGGTGTTCTCCATCGCCGCAATTTAAGTCCTTATAACGACTATCGCTTGTTTCATAGACCTTAGTGCCAATTATATTAAATAATAAATTATTTGATAACAGGAAATCAATAATGAAGCTAATCTGGATGGATGTAGTGACCGGGGGAGATAAAGATTGGCATTCCATGATCAAATTGGTCGGATGCTCTCTGAAGGTGATATCAAGAGTCTTCGAAACCGGTATGTTTGTTTGAAGAGAGTTACAAATATGAAAAAAGAAAGGCAAGTCTGTCTGGATCGTCATTTATAGCACTCAATTCTCTCTGATAACCGGGTAAGGGGCCTGGCGTGAAGATATGTATGTTAGTAATTTTGATAATTGATTTCATACAAACTGAAATTATATGAAATTAATGGTCACATTCTAGAAGGAAAGAGTAAAAGGTAAATATTTTAAAACTCATGAAAGTATTTGAAAGCAAAACAGTTATTAAAATAAACACCGTCACAGTGTAGACGTAGACAGACATGAATTAGTGCACTTATGATTAGCCAACAGTTTTAAGTCCCATGATCTGACAGGTGTCCCAAATTATTATCAAAACGGGCACTTCGGAGCAAGTTTTCTAGAAAATGCGAAAAACTCGAGAACGAATTCCCTGACCGGGATTCAAATTTAGGGCCTCAAGTGTCTTAAACCAAGTCGGTACCGCTAGACCATTGAGTGACTAACAAAATGATTTTATACTGAAATAATATATCTGTAAAGCAATAAATTATTTCATTTATAATTAACTTTAAAAATAAAGCGAGAGCCTTATTGTTGCATATAATGTGTAACATCTGACATGATTAAGTTGCTACAATTTGATAGCCAACTCTACCACCACGCACGCTCATTGGTCGATTCAAAAAGTGTGGGCTTCCCTGGCTTCTTCTTAGACACTTTCATTGAATTTCACGAAACCACTCCCACAAATTGCAGCAAAGTAAGAGAAAGATGTTATACATAAAAAAAGCCCAGAACACAATAACTAAATTTTCCTACATAAATGACTATACAAAGTTTAAAGAAATATAGCATCTATTATTGCAATTAAGTTGTAAAAACCACCTCGCTGGCAAAACGGTGAGTCGTGGTAAACCGGGAACACTATTGACGTTCACTCTGTCTCCATAGCAAGGGAACCAGCGTGTTGATATTTAACATTAAAATACAAGTGTCAATTTTGCGATACACAAAACACATTATTTAGTTTTGCCATAATAAAAACACCACTGATCCATGGCTGATCGTAGCATAATGTCTATGTAATTATGGATAGAGTTTCACCAAGTGTCGACGACAAAAAAATACAATGTCTTGTAGTACTGTTTTTTAACTAGAAAAATCTCATAGTAACCTGTAGCCTTTGATGTGCCTCGCGCCTCGAATAAGTATGTAAAGTAGCTCCTATTGTCGCAAGAAACAAGCGAAAGCAATAGTCGGATGGCAATGGAGTTCACCAAGCGACAGATCAATGAATAATGACGAACCGAAGCATTAATTGATGTCCGGTTCACACTGTCTACGAGAATGTGTATACGTGAAGCAAAAACTCTGTGCCCCTTTTAAAGACAATTAAGCGAAACGATAGAGTATGTAATTTGGCACGGTTGCAGTTTATATTGCTACTGCAGAAACCTAATATTATTATTTTTTTTTATCTGTGGCTTATAAAAATGGGCAAAAAGTACTGTCTCGCTCTGCTGAACACACCGAGCTTTTTGGAGGCTAGTTTAGCCTTGCCTTTCACATTACCGCGAAATTGAACGTAAGTCGATATGTCGACTCCCAGGCAGGCGACACTAGCTGAGGCTGTCAGGAGCGTATCCCCAAATCGAGGTGATACGACAAAGGGTGTCTTTTTTGCGCTGAACACGCAAAGCTGTGTCTTCTTAGGGTTAAAAGTGACCAGGTTATGACGATCCCATTGAGAGACCTCGATCAGTCTTTTCTCGACTTCAGACACAAGCTTGTTTCGGCACTCTTCGACGTATTCCCGAGAAATACTGCTTCGGCCGGAGTATGTAGCATCACCAGTACTGTCATCTCCATATCAATGTATGTTGCGAATTCGCATCATGTCATTGATATGCAGAAGGAACAATGTCGGTGATAGCACGCAGCCTTGGGGAACACCAGCATTGACAGATTTAAGGTCAGAGCACGCACCGTCAACAACGACCTTGATGCTCCGGTCAGCCAAAAAACTGGTGATTCACTTGCATAATTTCTCGGGAATCCCATAGGAAGGCAGCTTCGCGAGAAGCGCTTTGTGCCATACCCGATCAAAGTCCTTCGCTATGTCCCAAACAACTGCCAATACCTTCCCCTTAGCCTCAACTGCTTCCGCCCACCGATGAGTTAGGTTTACTAGAAGGTCACCAGCTGAACGGCCGCGACGGAAAACGTACTGACGGTCGCTAATCAGCTGGTGCTCTTCTAAATACTTAAGGAGCTGAAAGTTGATGATTGTCTCCGAAATTTTGGAGAACAAGGAGGTTATGGCTATGGGCCGATAGTTAGATGGATTAGAGCGATCTCCTTTTTTAGGGATGGGATGTATCAAAGCTGTCTTTCATGAATTCGGTACCACGCCGAATGAGTATGAGAGCCGAAATAGGCGTGTTAATATTGACGCCAACTCTGGAGCACACATTTTTAGCACAATCGGAGGGATGCCATCCGGCCCACTCGACTTGTGGATGTGGACAAATTTGCCTTCATTTGGGATATTGTATCTAAATGCTGGGTGCGGAATTGTATTTAAACGAAGACAGCTAGTGGTATAAGTTTGACGAGTGAAAGACTTGGAATAGAGCACCGACGGGCATAGCCAGCTGTGCAGATTTCCAATAGCGTAGCTAGAGTATGGCGGAGGAGCTGGTCGACCCGTTCACCCATTCGAGGTTAATATCTGAAAGTGGAATATCAACATTAAAAACCTTACTCTGAAAAAAGGATAGTATCAGTTCATGACATTTCTTCAATGTGTATTACATTCAAAGATTTTTGCGTAGGGATTACCACAAAGATTAAAGTGAAGCTAGACAGTGTTTTAGGTAATATTGCTCCTGCATTGAGTTCAATTTACACCTGGGTGACTGATTACGTACACGTAAACATAGGTCTGGTCGTTCAAATGTAGTATCTGGATATGATCGAAAAATCACAAATTGATTTGAACCATCGGTGCTTGAACTTGCAAGAGATAGCAGGGATGGTGAACATTTCAACTAAATGCGTTTTTAACATTTTACATCAACATTTGGCAATGAAAAAGTTTTGCGAGCGATGGGTGCCGCGTTTTCTTACTGTTAACCAAAAGCAACGTCGAGTGGACGTTTAGCGCTGTTTAAACCATATTCTAACAAGTTTTTGCGGCGTTATGTAACAGTAGATGAAACCTTGATACATCATTATACGTCTGAAACGAAAGAACAATCTAAGCAGTGGACTGAGAGCGGAAATCCCGCCACGAAGAAAGCAAAAACGGTTTTGGCGGCCGGCAAAGTGATAGCAACTGTTTTTGGAGTGCCCGATGTATTCAGTAGATTATCTGCAAAAAGGAAAAACAATAAATGAAGAGAAATACGCAAGCTTGCTGCAATAATTAAAAAAAAACGAAAAAGCGACCATTGTGACCAAGAAAAAAAGATGTTCCACCTAGAAAACCAACCTGTACACACGTCAATGGTTGCATTCGTCAAGCTCCATGAATTGCAGTTCGAATTGTTAACGCATTCACCTTATTCCCCAAATTTGACTCCTAGCAAGACCACATTTTCCCAAATCTGAAGAAATGGTTAGGTGGCCGGAGATTTTCATCAAATTATGAAGTCATTGTCGCCGTAGAACAAACTACGTTTAGAAATATATTTATTTTAAATAAGATTATTTAAGATTTTCTGTGTCGTTTTGGATACTTATGAAACAGTTCTCGTACATTCGGCTTGCCGCTATCTCACGAACTGTTCACTCGATCCCCATAACCCAAGTTTCCGGTGATTAGCCACCAGCCCGCCTAGTAAAAACAGCGTGTGATATGTCGCACGTGATAGAAGAGAGATTTGATCAATAATACATTTTTTTATCTAGTTTACTCGACGCATTTCAACGAGGAAACTTTTATCGTAGCATTAAAAGAAATATAAGTTCTTTTTATTGGTCAAACCTCTCCATTATCGCGCGCGATATTATATCATACGATGTTTGTCCTGAGCGGGTAGGCGCTAATTTTTACATCTGATTTCAATTGCCTCCTATTTGTACTGTGACTGTTAATGCGCCGAAAAATTTTAAAAATTAATTAAAAATCGCGGTTTAAAACTTTAAATGGGAGATTTTTCAAATATAAAACCAGAAAATACTACTTGAACGTCACAAGCCTATAGTTTGAAACAAAGAAATCGGCCAATAAGTTAGAGGATTAATAATTGAAGATCGACGTAGCGCCGACTTTGCCCCAGCAGTCCGCACTTCCGATAACTATACTGAATGATTTCATGTATACCATAATAATAATAATATTAAATTCAGAAACATGTCCATATTTGTGTTAGAAAATACATTTTTAAAAACAAATTAGCGAATGTTGTTTAATTGACAGGTAAAATTAACTTAGTACAGTTTCAGATCTAAAGATCCCAAGTATACTACAAGGGATGGGCAAAATATCGTGGATCAAATAAAATAGGTAAATAGTTGCGATTATTTGCAATAAAAATATCTCTACGCCAGAGCTCAATCTTGATCTTAGAAGTTACGACTATTTTAGTGTTTTTGACGACAACTATAAATGGTGTTTAGTTGCTTCTAGGGAATATATCAACACTATCAAAGTGCTTTTATGATAGTGGGTACCATAATTTATGAGTATTAGCACCTTTTTCAATTACTTTTAAGTCTCATTAAAAATTATTTGTAACTTTAGAATCTTACTGTAAAAAAATGTACTACCAAAAAGTGAACTTGTATTAAAAAAAAACTTGCCTATAATAATTCCAACTATCAGTCTGTTTCGTTTGATCCACGATTTTTTGCCCACCCTGTATAAATCGTCCTGGTATCACCTGAGATATATGCAGGTTTAACCAATGCTGTAGTATTTGAGAGTCACAACGATACACCAATAAAATCTAAATTACTGTTTTCCAATTTTAACAGACAAATGATTTTAACTGTTGGTACAGACTCTTTAGTTGTTAGGTTAGGTAATAAGATTTGGAAGGCTGTGTAGAGAATTAATTCATCGTAATAGGGAACAAAGGAGAATCTATTGTCAATATCTGATTTTTTCATAATCCATTTTTTCTAACAACGCTAATCTCACTCAACATTTTTGCACTAAATATTGAATGAGATTATTAACATACCTTCACGCCAGATTTCTTAAGTGGTTTGTGGCGATAATCGAGTACCAAACATCATAATCCAATTAGACTCGCTTTGCATCTTTTAGAAAACTCTGAACAATATATCATTTGCACTATAATTACATCTACTGTTTTGTAAATCTTTTATCGACATTTATTTCTAGTTCTCCGGGTTTTTCTTACTCGTTAAATTCACATTCTTTTTCAATCACAATCTCAGAAAAAAACTTTAAGGTCATCCTAAAGCTAAATATGTTAGAAAGAAAATGAAAATAGAAAGGACGGTCTATCTTAATACCATTCCTGACATACCCGATTCTCGTTTAACAGCACAGAATAAGAGCAAAACTGGATCTCTTGAGAATTATGGTTTGAAGTCATTATTTTAATGTTCCGAATGTAAACTTTGTTTACCTAATACTTGCAATACCAATAGTTTTCCTTTCAATCGACTCTTCAAAGTCGATTGAAAACATAGAATTCTCTGAGTGTTTAAGAAAAACAATCTCTACGTTGATCGATATGCAAATCATACACTGAAAGAAAAATTGTAGATTACATCAGAAATGTATTCACCAAATATTCAGAGTACAAAGAAAACATCACGTTCCGGCGTAAGAATTGTGGTTTGGCGTCATTGTTAGATATATAAGAAGTTTTACCCAACGTAACGGGTTGCAGTTATTCCTTGATGTGTAATGGTTATCTCCCAAGTTTCCCAATTCAGTGTAGAAGCCCCTAAATTCTGTTCAGTCTTATGATTCTACGAAAACACTGCCGGAGGAGGCGAAACCTAATCCTTGTTACTGCTAATTATAAACTGTTCTAAGAATGACATTTTTGCTGTCCCATTTCCTTTATAATGTCTTCTCAAAAGATTAACCTTTTTTTCTTCATCCGTCTCAATCAAGAAATCTGACGTACTTTCAAAATATAATTATTCATCAGTATGCTTTTAAAGCGACATCTTAGATGCATTAAACTCAATGAGTTACGCCTCAATTGAAGCGTATATTACATATTATGTAATTAGCACTATCTCGTTGACAATTTCTTTACAGATTTGATTCGCATCGTATTTGTCGCCGAGTAGGTATACAATATTATCAGATAACTGACATATCCAAAGTTTACGACGATCAATTTACAGGATATAATTCTCGACATCTAGACGCTGTAAAAATGCGCGAAAGCTTATGACATACTTCTTTCCCTCCCCCGATAACAAAGCAATTTCGTGTCAGCCACAATTTAATGCTGCAGCAAGTACACTTTAAGAACGGAGACCCTGGTGGTTTCTTTTCCAAATAGACTAAAAATAATTCTTGCCGGTTTTAAGTGATTTACGCGGACCAAGCTTTGCGATGCAGTGACGGATCACAGTAAAACTGCTTTTATTTTGTTGGTGTTCCATGCAAACTAGCTTCAAGGTTTCTTGCCATCTTCATGACGCACACTTACATTAACGCGAACACATCTTCAGTCACGTTAACGTTGACGCATGACTCACTTTTCATCTCGCGGAAACTTAACCTAGTTAATTTGACTCAAGAAAAAGGCAAGGTTTATCGTTAAGTCAAAATGTTGTATTAAACTTTCCGATCTTATGTTATTCTCAAGCAATTTGGAACGTTGGTTATTATTGCCTTCTATGCCTTTCAAGGTCGCCTAAGCTGAAAAAATTGCCAATTTGTCTAAGAGTCTTCACCATTTCTGAGTTCTGTCATTAGTAATTCCGTTACCGAAGCTGTCTTGTTTCTAATCTTGATATTCCAGAAAAACGTTTTCCATAAATAATAATAGATTGTTAACATTATTGAATCATTGTTACCGAAATATGCTAAAAACGCTTGTCTTATCGAGTAAGGATTTATACTTACGTTAATATGCTGGTGATATGACGTAAGTAGAATTAGATAATATGACGTAAGTAGAAACATCAAATCGGCGAACTATGTATCCTAGTTATTTTGACTAGGATATACTACTATATTTAAAAGCTTAATTCTGTTTATCTTGGGTACTGATAAACTTATACTCCTTTGAATTAGGCTCATGCATTATGATGCCAAGAACCTGATTCAACTATAGTCTGAAGATTTGGCGTAGACTTATAAGTATAGAAAATTTATAGTTGTCATTAAACAACTAAAGATAGGAGAATAAGAGTTACCAAGTTATGCCTGCTTTGTATTTGCCTTTTTGTGTAATAAATGTAATATCTCATAAAATATAAGGCAAAGACATAACAGTTTATAGCTATTCTCCTCCGTTCCTCAACAGAGTTTTTGGTTGGACTTAAGATACGAGAATTAGTTTCTAAGTTGTTTCTGGTTCGTATTTGCCTTTTTGTGTAATAAATGTAATATTTCTTATACTCAATATATAAATAGGCAAAGACAAAGCAGTTCAATAACTTTCCTCCCCCATTCGTTACCCATTCGTTACCAGAGTTTTTGTTTGGTAGCTGTTGTCAAATTTTGGAGATTGATAATTAATTTTTCAATAATAATTATGATAGAATTTAGATTAATGAACCAACACCAGTTAATAGAATAATATAATCTGTAAAACGTTCCCAAAGGATTGTGTAAGATGTGTCAGAAAAAAGTGAATGATATTTTATATGTATGGGAACATTATTTCAGTAACGTTCCATATTGATTCTATCTGAGTAGAGTTTGTGCAAAAAAAACACGACCAAGTTAGTAATTCCACCCGAAACAATGTCTCCTCTCGAAAAGATTAACATAAAGGTGGTATTTGGAAAACAAGAATATTTTAATATTTAGTCATGATAGGTTATATCTTGTAAATATTATATTAAAAGCTAAATCAATGAGAAGTATGTTAATTAAAACGGTGATAGAAAATTGTTCATTTTAGTAGTTTTGGTACTTAAATCATTAACTAAATCTATTAGACCCTATGTCAGCTCACTGGCCATTAAATACTAATTGTAATCAGAGTGACAAAAAGTGCATGAAATTTTAAAAAATATTCTTTAAGGGTGCAAGCTCCCAGCTATAATATAACACTCCAAGAGTTCAAAAACATTTTATTTCCACAAGTGTTGTCGCACTTACAACCTAATATCACAGATATAGCTGAAAATCCTTAATAATCTACCCTCGCTTTCTAGAATGTAATATCTTACTTTTAGACTCTACAGGGGGCTTGACTTCTTCTTTCTCCATTTTTTCGGGGCTCTCCGACTTTTCCTTGTTTCTCCTCATGTAGCGTTCCCTGTGGAAGTTTTTCAGTTCCTTGAACGCGACGACTTCCGGTTCGGCTGGTTTTTCTTCAATCTCTACCGGTTCTTTAACTTTAACTTTCTTTTCTTTTGTTTTTGGCCGTTTCTCTGGAGAGGAACTCGAACTATCTTTGCCCTCCTTTCGCTTCTTTTTATCACGGACAGACACCTCCTTTTTCTTTTTAGGAGGAGGATCTTCTTTATCTTCTCGATTTATTTTTGGAATCGGTGGTAACTTGTTGATCTTTTTAGGGTCAGATATTTGAAGACGGTCTATATACTCGTCGACTTTTTTATGAATGTCATTTTCAGGTTTTTCTTTGTCTTTTTCTTTTTCGAGCTTTTCTTTTTCAGATTTTTCTTTTTCTCTATCGGCACGTCGCTCGTCGGGCCTTTTGCGCGAACGCGGTCTGTCCGACCTATCCGGTCGTTCCTGTCTATCCCTGTCATGGCGGGGGTCGCGCATTTCTGGACGCACATCTATAGTGATGACGTTTTTGCGTTTGGTGACACCGCGTTCGAGGGGTTTGATATCGAACACATTGGGCGCGATAGGCGGTGGCGCGAGTACGGGCGGGACGGCGAGAGGGGGCGCGGCCAGTTGCGGCGGCGGGTTGGGGGCGGGGGCGGGGCGGGGCGGCGCCGCGTGCTGCCGCCGCGCCAGGCGCGGGTCTCTGCGGGCGCTCACGAGGGCCGCGCTCACGGGGGCGATCCGACCCGCACCGGCCGGCTTGTTCACAGGCTGTAACAATGTTATATTTCTTGTTATTTTCTAATTTATAATGTTATATAATTAGTCCCGATTTCATCAAGTTTATTTTCCCAATTCGCTACATCGTAACATCGTGATTTCGGTGAAAGTGTGAAGAAAAAAGTATTATTGAAATTTATTCTGCACTATCATTTTTTTTTAACTTTACTGTATTATCATCCATTTTCTACAGGGTGTAAGCCAACATTGTCAGGCTGACCTAATCAGTATTATCTCTCTCTAACCATTTTACCGTGCTATTTTTGCTCGCATTGCTTTCTTTCGCTTTTATTTTTTCATTATTTTTCTACACATGGAAATTCAAAACGATACTTATTTAAAAGAAAATACATGTACAAAGGCGTGCTTGTCTCTTTATTTCTTCTAGCAAAAACAGTCATGCAGATTGTCGGAGAAATCATAAAAAGGTGGAATAATAATCAGTTTTAACCATAATTTTCAACAGTATAATCAATAATTTCATCAAATAGTTACAAATAACTGTTATCTATGCCAATGAATAAATTGGAGTGTCTGTAACATTAAAACAACCCCTTTTTACTAAATGCATATTATGTATGTATAATTGTATACACTGAACATATACCAAAATAACATCTTTCATAATTTTTTCTGCCTGTTTGTTTCGGCTAATCCCTGAAACGGCTGGTCCGATTTCGACGGGACTTTCACTGGCAGACAGCTGATGTAATAGGGAATAACTTAGGCTACTTTTATTTCAGAAATTATTCCACGCAAGCGAAGTCGCGGGCACAGCTAATTAAATTGTAAAATTCACCAAGTTGGCAACCATTCTATCCAAAGTTTCACAAGATGTCCGCCTCGCCAGTCTAGTCTAGTCGATTTTTTAGCTTTTTATTAATTATAATCAAACAACACCGAACCACACAGCCATTTGCAATAGGAAACTGCATGCTGTAATTTCGAAGCCAATAAAAAAATATCTCGATATGTTAAGTTTTGTGGGCGTAATCTTGCCAGATCCGTACTTGCAGACTCGGTTTTTTTCCAATTAGTTTATTTATAAGAGCGCGTATTCGATTTGCAACTACTAAAACTTCATGTTTTCAAGTTTTTTAAAGAGCAATATCGTAATAATGTGAGCAGATTATTCAAAGAATATTACAGTCTTTAAAAGATTAAGTCTAGATTTTGCACTACTCTGTAGTAAAATATAATAATATTAATGTAAAGTTTTTTTTTAAACGAAGACAATCCCTGCATAGCGTTTTACAAAAATAGGCGTTAGAGTTATCTTTCAGGACAAATAAAACCATTATAATGTACTATATTTTATTTTACGCATTTTTCCAACAGGATATATGGTCTTAAAATGCAACACAGAGCCAAAATGACGAAAATATTATGGTAAGATATTAAAAAATAATATTAAAAAAACTACAAAATCAGTTCAATTTAACTTTTTTTTCACTAGTACGTATTTCAATAGAAACCTAAAATATTTATTATATGTGAAATAAGATAATGCTTAATATACTGTTTTTTTTTCAGTCCGTTATATGAACTAATTTATTTAGAATTATTTTTTAAAAGACACATAAATCCTCGCGTGTAATCGTTTGTCGAACAAATTTTGAACCTGTGGTAAATCAAATAATCAAGACTTAATCTTGCAAAAACTTTAATATCTTCCTAATAATCTGCTCACATTATTACGATATCGCTCTGGAAAAAACTTGAAAACATGAAGTTTTCGTTGCGAAGCGAATACGCGCCCTTAAACTAATTTTAACCTAAATATATTAATTTTCTTTTGCAAACTAATATTTTTTTCATGGCATACTGGGTGTATTTATATTAATTCTAGTGTAATATATTGTAGACATTTTTACTTAAGGTTGCTTGATATTAGTAAAGCGAGAAATAAAGTTCTTCAAACGCTTCACGTTAAAGCGAGCAAAACCAAGATGACAAAGAAAGTGGAATTTCAAATCTGTATAACAACAGAACGAACTAAAAAGTTTTACGAAATTACAATGTTCGTAGCGAAATAGAATAAAATAATAATCGATGGATCCAAGCAAGTCAGATACCATTGCACTCTCAATAGGAGAGCCTGATGGAAAAACCACAATCTGCAATGATCTTGTCCACAAGGGCATATCCTCCGCTAGCACAGACGCCTTGCCGTTTCTGACTGGGGTGCAGCAGATCAGTTAGCTGTTAGAGTTAGGTCCCGGTTGAAGGGTTCAAACAGAAAGAAGTAAGGATAGGACAAAGGACCTTGCCAATTTCAGCATTCCCATTTGATGTGGCCAAGAACCACTTTTATTTTAAAAAAAATGTTTAATTTTTTTAACAACGACAGTAAAATATTTTTCGTTAAAAGTCCGGGGTTTAATTTTTACAATAAATAAGGATTGTGATTGAGAGAAAAGTATTAATCTATGGTCATAGTGCATATTGTATCGCCTTACTCGTATCGTATATTATAATCGAGTGGAATCGAGAAGAATTAATTTATCGATTGGATCGTTAAATATATTATATTATACAGTATTAATTATTTAATATTGATAAAAATTCACAATTTACTATGATATTCGGAGTATGTTAAAAATGTTTTTATTTCTTTTTCTGATTAACAATAGTTATTAATTATTTTTCATCTAACTAGGTACTGTTTTGGGTATTATATGGTACTAAATACACAAAACTTTCCTGAAACAGTTTTTACTCTTGAGTTAGACTTGTTTTATAAGGTATGATGCTGATTACTGAGTCTACACTATTACTATATAAATATAATAAGTCTTAAAATATTAATATATTAAGTCTGATACTAAAATATCAACATAAAAATAAAAAATAAACATTACCATTGGACATTTAATAGTTACACAATAATATTAAAATCCAGTACATAATCATTGACATTTTAGTGGAATATTTGTCTGAATATCTACACAGACTACTAAAAACGTACTCGATTATTTAGTATTTTATTATCACATTTAAAAAATAGTAATTCATTAAATTGTGTTATTAGTAATACGAAAAATTAATTAATCTTATTATGTGTGTGGTCGCGTTTCCGAACCGGTAGCAGTTTTTAAAAAAAATATGTTGACGTGTCAAAATAACTTGTAAAAAGTTTTATTGAATAAAGTATTTCTGATTTCTGAAACATCATATTATTGTACTTAACTTACTACCTATAGTGAAAAACAAAACAAAAACATGTATCGATTTAATTTCGAGTACCGATTGTGCAATAAATCGATATCCGATTTCTACCCTAGATTCTCCTTGTAAATACGTGTTGTGTAACGTCAAACGTTTTAGTGTTTACGTTTGCTGTGTATTGAAGTTTTGATTTGGATGATAATATTGTGATTTTTACAGCTAATCCCTTTTTCCCATCCCAGAGAAATACTTAATATGTTTGGATTTTTATGGTAAATAATCAGAATTAGTGTTTTTGGAAATGTGGTGTATATTTTGTTATTGTTGCTCGAAAAAATTCAAACTAGGTAGGTATATACTAATACAAATATATAATATATATATTATATAAATACTAACTACAAATCATTTGCTACAATTTATTCTTGGCGTAGATGGTTAAAATTGAAAAGGAAAGTAAAACATCAGTTATAATTAGTGTTACAAACGCTTATACTTATGTATTTATCTGCAACATGTTTTTAAAATGTCAACTCGATGGATATTTTGTTTTTTGTTTTATGGTGTTTTTCGTTCTCAACGGGACTTTTATAGAACAAATGATATTGCAACAGAATCTAGACTTAAAAATCTTTGCAATAAGTACTCTAGAACAGTCGGCCACCAATTACGTGAATTAAGGCACACCTCTATACAAATGTTGGCCATGTCCTTTGAAACACAGTGTAAGGGAAATAGCTAGATAGGTAGCAAAAATTTTATAGGTTTGTACAATTTTTTCCTGATCCCTGTGCTCGGTTAAGAACTAAATGGGTTAGACTGGATTATGACGCATCGCAGTTGGTGCAAGGCCACACGTGTTTTAGTAGTCGAAGTGTCCGCTCAAGTCGCGCAGGTGCGACACTGGCAATGGTGTTTAGACTAACAGAATCGTGTATAGTGGGATTGTATGCTGTACGCTGATATCAGATCAACTATAGTCGATAAAGAGAACCGGCGGCGGGACGCGAGACCGTTCCACTTCTTTCAATTTGTCAGTTTACTGGTCAACTTTAAGGCTTTTAAAGAATTCGCACATGAATTGCACAAAATTATGGAGATCCTGGTTGTTAAAAAGGATAATAACATTAGTGATTAACAGGTTTTGTGTGCCTCTGCAGGGGAGAGGTGACTTGGGAACATGGGCTTAGATAAGAAATAACATGAAACGAGACAAGAAGTGAACCAAGAAACGTGTCTAAGGGCAAACTTCGCACACATCCTTCGTTTCGTCTGTAATAAACAAAACGGTTGCTATAGCCGAGCCAATGACATTTATTGGCAGGAATTAATCTGAACAATTCGTCGGATGACTTTCCGTGATGATGCCGAGCGAACTTAGCATTATTCGATGTGTCGTCTCACAGGATTCAAATACTAGCTGAGGCTGTCGGTAGAGTATTCCGAAAACGAGGTGATTTTTTTGAGATGCGAGATTTTTAGCGGTGAACGCACAAAGCTGTATCTTCTTAGGGTTAATGTGACAAATTCCTAATCCGTGACATCGATAAGTCGATTTCCGAGTTCAGACATAAGCTGATTCCATCACTTTTCGACGTGTTCCCGAGAAATACTGCTACGGCCGGATTATGAAGCATAAACTGTCATCTGCATATCAATGAATGTCATTAATTAGCAATATGTCACTGATATGCAGAAGAAACAATGTCGGTAATAGCGCGTAGCCTTAAAGAATACCAGCATTAACAGGTTTAAGGATCAGTTTTTAAAAAATATGTTGACGTGTCAAAATAACTTGTAAGAAGTTTTACTGAATAAAGCACTTCTGATTTCAAAGGTCTTCGCCACGTCTAAACTGCTAATGCCAAAAACTGGATGATCACTAGTTGAACAGCCGCGAATAGTTTTAATGCTTTTAAATTTCTAATTACCACCAGATTAGAATTAGCGACCTTCCTTATTATGAAATACACATATGACATTTTCTTTTACATTATGTCACGTCGTAGCCTGACGCGATTATCGTATTTAAGTGTGTAAGAGCCCTAAGCGCTTCGACTCGATTAGCATTTTGGTACATTGATTACGGGGGCTTATGGATCACAATCTTGAATATAGTTTTTTTTATAGAAAAGGGGACAAACGGACAGGAGGCTCATCTGATGGTAAGTATTCACCGCCGCCCATGAACATCTGCAATACCGGGGGTCTTGCAGTTGCGTTGCCGGCCTATGAGTAGGCTCTTTACTTGAAGGTCCCTAAGTCGTATCCGTTCAGAAAAACCCCTGCCGGTAATTGGTTCTACAGAGGAGTAGTGCAAGGAAAAAAGTACCTCGAGAATCGCACAGTTGTGGATTTCCAGACATCGAGATGGAGAGGATGAAATTTTTAATTTTGTCGCGATGTCCGATGGTGAAATTCTGCGGCAGGAATTAATCTAAATAGTTACTCGGAACACTCCCCATGATAGATCCGACAGAAGACGCAAAGCGAAACCACATCTCTTCGTAATTCCAAAGAATCAAGCCGATCAGAAATTGTCCTATCGTCGACGATTCGAGCCGCTCTACGTTGAATGCGGTCAAAAGGAAGTAGCCGGTACTGAGGCGCCCCTGCCCACAAGTGAGAGCAGTACTCCATATGAGGCCGGATTTGCGCCTTATAAAGTCGTAAGCGATAGGCCGGTGTGAATACTGCCTGGCCTTGCTGAGAACACCCAGCTTTTTTTGGGCTAAAAGCCGGAATCCCTCTCATTCTCGGAAATCAGTTCTCTCCGTAACTCTATTCCTGCTACACGATGCTGAAGGCCGGTATTTGAGGGTACGCTGACGATAGCACTGCTGTGGTCAGTGTGCTAACACTCTCTGAGAGGCGATGCTCGATCGTATGAACCTGTCCTTACAGGCAGTCTCCGATTGGAGCGGTATCAAACTGGTCAAGTTAAATGCGACTAAGACCCAAGCGTGTCTGTTCTCCGCTAAACAGAGTCCATTACACCTGTCTCCATCTTTCCAGGGTTGTCCGTGCCGATAGCTGACCACCTCGAGCTCCTTGGTATCACCTTAACGCCTACTCTCAGCTTTGTTTCGTACATCGAATCAAAAACTAAAAATGAGACAGAATTTCAGCACGGGACAGTTACTCAACCTCTATTAAGCACAAGTCCGTTCGTGCATGGAATACTGCTCTCACCTCAGCCTGCTAGCCTCACCTGCAGCTAGCTGGCAGAGGTGGGATGGAAGACACTCGAAACTAACAAAAGTTAGCATTTCAAAACTTAATATCTTCCAAAGTGATCCCATAATTGAAAAATCTTCGTGAAAATCCGACATATTTTTAAGAACCCTATACAACGATACCTACTTACGAGGTTTGCGAGAAAACTACTTGTAGAGGGTACCCTAAAAATATATGCTTTAAGTTTTTTTTTACCATTTTGATGGAATGACTAATATGTATAGATACAGCGTGGCGCTGACTATACAACAATTAATTAAACTTAGTATATGTAATAATGTTCTCAGCCTGAATACAAAAAATCCACTGGTTTAGCCACAGGACATTAGTTTTCATTTCTAATTTTGCGAACATGATGTAGATTATCAGCTGTACGTGACCCGTTCACCCTTTATGGTTTGAAAGAACTCTTATAGGTAAGTTGCCAACTCGCAATACTAGCAGAAAAATCCTTGCATTCATTGGTTATTTTAATTTATTATCCTTTACAACTGACCAATAACAACCCAATATTGTCATTGGGAGAAATTGAAAAGAAAGCGAAAAGTCGCTTTATCTTGAGTGCATACACAGTGTGTAGTGATACAAAAAAGCGCATTCTGCGCTTTCTTAATGAAAGCCGTTGATAACACGTGTCACGTACCTACGATACGTAGGTCACGGTCATGATTGATTAATGTTATTGTTTAATGTTTAGTACGATCAAAGATTTTGCCGTGGTAATTGATATTACGTTATTACTTGTAAAGTACTGAGTTTTTATTTTTTTCTTTTATTATTCTAGACTTATAAATTATGCGAAAGTAGACGCTTCATTTTAATTTTTATTGTGGTAAAATACGAGTTAAATTGTGCGAAAGTAGACGCTTAATTTTTATTGTGATGGCCGGCCATGGCCATGATGTTTGTGCTAATTAGTGCTATTTTGTGATAAGACACGTTAGGTACCTATTATTATTAGTGTGAAGTGAACAACATTTTTGTTTTTTCCTTCTTTACTTTTATTCAATATGTGGCACGAAACCTAGATTGATACGGTCTCACAAAAGACAACGCTCAGCGTAAACACTGGCTGACCTTACGCAACATACGCAAAAATAATTCTATAGCTACGTAATTACTTAATGTACAAAATGATTGTGATTAATAATAATAATTTATCAAAATATTATGTCACACGTAACGATAATAATAATAGCATGAGGCGCTTAGCCGCCAAGCCGCGCGTGCGGCGTTGCCGTCCTGGTGATAGGTAAGTCAAAGGATGTTTTATCTTTATTATATTTTCGTGTCATTAATTTTGTTCGAAATTTTTGTTTTTTTAATTTCGATGTCAGGACTGATTTGATAGACTAAAAATACTAGTACTAACTAGTACTACCTTAATTCTCACTTATTGTTGTATGGTCAGCGCCACACTGTATAAATGCCAAATTACAGCTTTCTAGTAACAAGAATCTCTGAGCTAAGCTTAGGACGGACGGACGGACGGACGGACGGACGGACGGACGGACGGACGGACGGACTGACTGACGGATGGTCATATGAAACTATAAGGGTTTCTTGTTTTAACAGAATCCTATAAATCCCTAAGTAGTACATAAAATTAAAACAATCTAATGGAAACAGCTTTCTAGTACTAAGAATCTCTGAGCTAAGCTGCGAACGAACGGACGGACAGATGGATGGACGGTCAAATGAAACTTTAAGTTTCTTGTTGATTTCAGAACCCTATATATCCCTAAGTAGTACATAAATTTAAACCGACCTAATGAAAACGGTTAAAAATTGAAGAATATTACATAAAATATGCGATTTCATTTGTCTAAACATTCAGCGATCAGTAAAATTATTTGTATCTGACCCTGGAATGGGTATTCAATCAGTACCAATCGAAAGAAACCAGACGATTGCTGACAAAAACGAGTAGAAACGCCGATTTCAGTTGTGTAGTGGGCAACCTTCAATCGCTGCAGCAACCACCTCATCCACTGTTTCGAAGATGCAGCCGTAGTTTTTCTTACACATAAATTGATGATCTTTCAGATGAGCTTGGGTTCGTTCGGTAGTCCGATGGTACCATATACCTAGGTACAAGGCGTCACTTATAATGCTGCTGCCACTGATAAGGTCCAGGATGGGGACATGCAGCACCGCATTTTCCTATTGTCCTACCTCTCCCCTATATCGAGGAACAAACGAAATTCGGTAGTCTTATCGTACTAGAAATCTATTTTTTTCATTCTTTTTTTCTTTTTTTTTCATAGCGTCACCCGGTTTTTCGCATTGCAGCATAGCCATTTCGTATTCTCCAATTAACGACGAATCGAACTATGTATATACCATCCGGTAGTCTTATGGGACTAGGTTTTGTGTCGTGGGCTCTTTAAACCAAATGATGTCGGCGACGAAGTTGTTTTAAGCGGTATAGAGGATTAAAAATCCGATAAACATATTTGATTAAGTATTTTGTTCAAACTTTTTTATTAGGGCGAGCGAAGCGAGCTAGGGGACTTTCTATGCACTTTTGTGGTGCCTTTTACTGAGAAAGTATGGCACTTTTAGGTTTGAGCATTGACGTAGTAGTTTAAATTCATGTCTAGATATGATCTTCTATGAAAATACCATTTTATAAACATTAAAAAATAGAACATACATTTTGTATCAGAATTTTATTACTACTTACGCCATATATTCTAAAACTAACGAGTTATAATGCTAAAAAGGTACATTAGAATATACCTATAAACCTAAAAGTGCGATATAAAGCTACACTAAAACATCGCACTTTTAGGTTTGAGTTTTGGCGTAGTAGTTTAAATTCATTTTTAATTCATTTTCATTCACTCCATTTTAATACAATATGAATCTATTAATACACTTGTACTTTTTAACTTCCCGCTACGTATGTAGATAAGGAAGTTACTGATTTAGCCCCGATTTTCAAAAATCGAGTTTTCACCAGATGTCCAAGTTTTGAGGTCCAAGGAATCTTTTTCGATTATTTTCGCGATGACGTCAGTACCTCTCTCTCCCCTCTCCCCCTCCGTGCTACGACACAGCATGATGAGGAACAAAAAGAGGTTACTATTAATCAAAAAGAGGTTCAAAAAGAGGTTACTATTAATCCTTAAATGTTTTGACTTTGACTTTATGAGTATTGAAGTTTGTAAGAGCCCTAAATGCAATTCTCTTTTTTTCTCTCAATTCATATTTTGTTAGCTGAATTGGGCACCTGTACGTCAGCACGTAATCGCGATATACACTTCTAAAGAAACTCTAGCAATTTTCTTAAATAATAACGTAATGTGCCTTGAAAGGTTATCATCAAAACTTATCACATAATTACTATAAAAATTACGGTTTTCATAAGGATATTTAAGTACTGTCAAACAAAATATATTATAGTGAAAAACTTATTACAAACTGAAAATACTTTCTGAAATTATATGAAGACATTGTATTGAAATTTTTTGCAATTTGTCTTATAGGGGGAAAAATTACCTCATATGCTCACTTTTAAAGATTATATTTCGAAATACATAATTATAGTACGCGAAACAAAAATAAGCTTGCTGTTACTATGTTTAAGTTAATAAAATTAAAAAAAAACATTCTTAAATATACAGTCTATACAATTTTATGAAATGAAAATATTTATTTGCAAAAATATGGGTATAACAAGTTGTTAAAAATAATTTAGGTTACCAACATCATATTCTACCATAATATGGTATACAAATATTTAAAAATTATCATTGTATAATGATATTTATTTAAAATTATCATTGTATAATATCTAGCTGAGCGCGTGGATTTTTTTTAGAAATAAAAGTAACCTAAGTTACTCCTTATTACATCAGCTATCTGCCAGTGAAAGTCCTGTCAAAATCGGTCCAGCCGTTTCGGAGATTGCCCGGAACAAAAAGAAGACAGACAGACAAAAATGGTAAAAAATGTTATTTTGGTATGTGTACCGTATATGGAAGTATATGAATTTACCTACTAAGAAGCGGTTATTTTAACTCTCCGATGACTCCGAATGACACTCCGATTTTATTTATTTGTATAGATAATATTACATAAAAACGCGTTACGTCAATCTGATATATCAATAAATAAAATTTAAATACATAAAATATGAAAATTAAGGAATAAAAAAATTCATGTAGTATTGGAATACATTTTTGAACAATAAATAATTTTCAGCTCAGTTAAATAATTTTGATCTATATTTGTACATTAATTATGCAATTGTTAATTAATTACTTTTTCTAAATTTAAAGTTAACATAAAATCCCTATAATTATTAAACTACTTAGTTTTTTTTTCACTTAGTAAAGTTATTCTTAATAGGCTAATGAATAGATTACCGTTACAAAATTTAAAAAAAAATGATTTTCCTCTTTTTAATTAACAATTGACAATTATTAATTAAAAAAAAGTAAATAATATTCTTTTTTTCCTAAATCTTGATCGTTTCGATGTCTAACGATTAAAAACTGCTTAAAAATATATATATATTTTTTTTTAGCATTTCTATTGTTGTTTACAAAATTGTTATTAGCAAATATATTGTTTATGAGTAATCTATTTTTTTTGTATTAAACTTTTTTAATTCATAATTTTATTAAATTGTTAATAAAAAAGTGGAAAATCAACATTTTGTATTATTTGCAACGGTAAGCTATTCATTAGCCTATTAAGAATAACTTTACTGAGTGACAAAAATATATAGTTTTAGTTTTATAATAATTATCGGGGTTATTATGTTAACTTTAAATTTAGAAAAAGTAATTAATTAAGAAATACATAATTAATGCAAAAAATGAAGAAAAAAATTTTTTTCGGGGGATTACTGTTCATTGACGTACTCCAAATTCTAATACTACATGATTTTTTTATTCATTAATTTTCATATTTAATTTAACATATTGAAAAAGTTTTTTTTTGTTACTGTGTCAGATTGACGCAACGCGCGCGAAAGCCAGACCATCCGTTTTTGGCTCTATTTTCAGGGTTCTGTAAAAATTGTAAATATTAGAGGTACAGCTCCAGGAGATGTAACTTTTCTTAGCAAATTCGATAAAATTTTTGGATATTTTTTAAATTTTCGAAATATTTTATGTGACAATACGAATCGAATGACACCTTGGTTGAAATTTTTTAAAGACTTTTATAAAAAAGTAACAAAAAATAGTACATATGAACCAGACTATATGAGTTACCAGTTACTTCTGCATTTGTTTGAAATAACATTTGGTGTTTTTTTACAAATATGCATACCTCTAAAATATATAAACATGGTAACCTTAAGAGATTTGAAAAATGATTTATACGAATGTATCTAATTAACACCACATATTGCTCGAATACATTTCTTTTGGACTCCAAAACTTCGTACCAATTCAACAAAGTTTCCCCAAATAGAAATTTCTTATTGTAAATTAGAAAAAACATATCCCATGGTATGCTAATAGTGAGTCTTTTACGTTTCCTCTTTTCTTAGTTTTCTAAGACATAGACAAATCTATCACTCTATTTATTTCAATCTATTAGATATTCTTGTTAACAACGTAGTTTGAAGTATATAATTTTTTACGATTTCCGCATATTTTGGATATTTCAATGCATGTTTTCCTATTCTCCAAATAAATCTTTACCCATTCCAAAGACTTACCCCTAATACCATATTTTCAAGTTTTGTTAATTAAATATTGTGTGAAACAAAATCAAATGCCTTACTCATATCCAAAAATACACAAAGTGGGTACACATTACTATTGAGACATTCAGTTATGCTCTTTACTAAATCAAAACATGCTAATGTGTAGTAGACCTATCTTTCCTAAATCCATATTGATTATTTTTTAGAGTTTAAAATCAAGTAAATAATTATAGAGCTTTTCAAACATATTTTTTTCAAAGATTTTTGAAATGACTGGATTTAAAGTATAATAAAATTTCAAACAATATGATTGAATTACCTAACAATAAGTTTAAAAAGTGTGTTAAAGAAAAAATAATAAATAAGGCGTATTATAAGTTAGATAACATAAATAAAAAGATACTGGAGTAGATATTGCTCACAATAACTTATACTTAATTTTAGTTGTTATTTATGTAATTATAGTTGTTTATATATCTTTGGTTTTACTGTTCCGTTTATTTTTTAGGTTAGTTTAGTTGGTCAAAGTGGAAGGACAGTCATCGAGTTACATTCTGCACAATCAGTTGGTCCAACTAGAATATTTTTCCCAAAAATAAAATATGGGATCAACCAGTTGGTTAGATCCGAATCATTCCTTCACCGAGTTCCATTCTGCACAACCAGTTGGTTAGTTTAGTTGGTCAAATTGGAAAGACAGAAAAACGCTATTAAAAGCCAAAACAAAGTTCAGGAGTCACAATTCACAAGTACATATTTATCACTCTGTTTTATCATAAATGTAAATCATTTTAATTATCGTCGTTTTTAATATTCTAATGTTGCGGGACAGAAATATACTCACATTTTTTTTTAATTTGAATGTAAGAGGGGGCAAACGAGCAGGAGGTGCACGTGATGTTAAATGATTTCCGCCACCAATGGACCTTTTAAAGATGAGTATTAAGTGCAACAAGGATAATACACTATGTCTGGCAAAGCCCGACTAATGCCGATGTCTGAACTTGAAAATGACAATACACGGTACGAGATCAACAAATAAATATGGACAATCCTTATTCTCACGAACGTATTATATTTGCTATATGTTTTTATAACAAATGTTTAATACGTACTTACTATTAGATGTTGAAGGATGAACGTCAAGGCCCGTCCATTTATTTTACTTTGGTTGAAGCATAATATAATTATTACGGTGGGTCTAAACAAAATATTTTTTATTTTTTCAGCATGGAGGTAGAATTAGTACGTTATAAAAAAAATTCAAGAAAAAATTTTTACTTAATGTTTTGAGGTAATTAACTCTTTTTTAAATAAATAAACAATCAAATGACATAATTCCAACCAAAAAAATTGGTCAAAAATCGTGGAATTTATCTTAAAGTTAGACACAATTAACAATGCACTTGTACTTGAATTTCACTTCACAACATATATATTTTTAGTATATTACTCGACCGGTTTCACTTTTTAAGCATCTTCAGGATGTAATATACTTAACTGATCACTGATCTATCTAAAAGTAGTTGATTATTATTTTTTACTCTACTTTCATTTTAATACAATTAAAGTAGAAAATTTAAAAAAAGATTTCTATTTTTTTGTATTAAAATGAAAGTAGAGTAAAAATCATGTTTAAGGTTTTTACTCTACTTTCATTTCATTAATTGTTTAATTTTCCAGAGCAATATCGTAATAATGTGAGTAGATTATTCGAAGGATATTACAATTTTTGCAAGATTAACGGCCGGTTTCTGAGACGCAAATAATTTTTTAACAAGCAATTAAACTCTGTTTGTTTAACAGACAACTTGCTTGTAAAACTGATGTTAAACAGAGATTAACTGTTTGTTAAAAAAATATTTGCGTCTCAGAAACCGGCCGTAAGTCTTGATTATTCGATTTATAGCAGGTTCAAAATTTGACCAGCAAAAGATTGCGAGCGAGGATTTATAGTGTTTTTAAAATAATTCTTCTAAACTGTAAAAAAATCAAACATTACCTTATTTCACATATAATAAATATTTTAGAAATATAAAAAAAGTATCTTCACGCCCATATCCCCGAAGGCAGAGGTACAACAAGTGCACCCACGATTAGCCGAAGATACTTGGACCCATAAATGTGATAGGTGGCAAGCCTATCGCCAACTGGGCACTTTCCAATCCCGAGCAACTTTATGTTTCTCAGAAAACTGAAAAAACACTTTTTTATGTGCCCGACCCTGGAATCGAACCCGGGACATCATGGGGTCAACGCCAACGCTGGACCACTAGACCACAGAGGCGACATTTTAGAAATATTTTAAAAGAATATTGAAATACTTACTGGTGAAAAAAAAATCTTAAAGTGAGCTGATTTTGCAATATTTTAATATTATTTTTTACTATTTAACAAGAAAATTTTCGTCATTTTGGCTCTATAGGACCATAATATATCCTATTGGAAAAATGCATAAAATAAAATATATTGGCACATTACATTGGTTGTATTCGTCTTGAAAAATAACTCTGACGTCAGTTTTCGTAAAACACTGCAGGGATTGTCTTCGTTTTAAAAAACCGTTATCAAAAATGATATTCTTGCTCTGTAATGGACTAAATCAAGACTTAATCTTGCAAAAACTGTAATATCATTTGAATAATCTGCTCAAATTATTACGATATTTCTCTTGAAAAAACTTGAAAACATGAAGTTTACGTTGCAAATCGAATACGCGCTCTTAACGTTTTTTAGATGAATTCCACGAGTTTTGACAAAAAAATGTTTATTTAAAAATTTTAATTAACTATTTATTAAAAAAGCGAGTATGCCACCTCACAAAACATTGATTAAAAAAATTTAACCCCATGCTAAGAATATATATATATATATATATATATATATATATATATATATATATATATATATATATATATATATATATATATATATATATATATATATTCTCATCATATATATATATATATATATATATATATATATATATATATATATATATATATATTTCTAAGCCTAATAATTATACTAAAATTTGTTATATTGCACTATAGACTATTTACTTCTGCTACTACTTTGCTACTAATGCTACTAATTTCTTACATATTTTGCATGATTTTATACTTGCATCTTATCCCAGTCCCAATTCGCATCAGCACAGTAAAACCCTACACCTGTGATTATGTGCAATCTTAAGAAACTTAAATAGAATTATATAAAGAACCAGCTGCTTGTACCGATTTTTTATTGCACTGAATATTGAACTCGGCTATATGTAAGTTATTCAATAAGTATCCATCAGTGTGTCTTTTTCACCAATAAACTACTCTACATGCTTACCGTGTGCAAGGAATTAACGCACAACTTTTTAATTTATAATTTACTTTTTATTTTTTAGCAAGCTTACTGTACTAAATGAGGTATTATTTGCTCATTAGAAATGTAAAAAGTTAAGATAAAATTGACAGCGTATTTCTACATTTTAGGAATTGTTTCACTAGAATAAATTTGATTTTTTTCTAATTAAACTCAAATAACTTTCAATAAAATATATTGATTTTAGCAAGAGCAATGATCAATCCAATATTTTTCAAATGGAATATAATATATATATTTTTTTAATTGTGATTCAAGTTCCATTGAATCCAGGGAAGATCAGATTGAAAGAACTTTAATCGGAACTGCAGGCAACAGGCACTGAAGCTAATCTTAATTTGACTATCCGTGCGTACAAAATCAATTTTTTTAGCACTGAATAAATACCTCCTTTTAAATTATATTTTCACAAAAAAAAAACTAGAAAGCACAGAATTTATAAATTTTTAGTTTGTAATTATAATTAATTGTAGTAAGCTCCATAAACGTCAATTTTGTAAACGAAATTCGATGATATACGTAGGAGTAGTCGTTATAATAGCAGTACCTTTGATTCAAAAATATTATTTTATAAGACAGATTTTATAAGAAATAAATATCTACTTATTCCCCATTCCCATGTCTGTTGACTTACTTCAGTTTAGACCTAACGTATCAGTCTCACTTTAAGCAGCCATAATTTAAGAGCATAAGACAGCCGCATCTTCTTCCACATGGACTTAGAATGATCCAGTTTAAATTTTTTTTGGTGAATTTCTTTTTTTTATTTTTTTCGCTATAATTTATAAAAATATCCCAAGTTACTCCCTATAAAATTAGCTACTTGTCTGTGAAAGTACCTACAAAATAGGTCAAGCTCTTTAATAGATTAGCTAGAACCAACAGACATACGGAAAGATCGCAATTTTGAAAATTGGTAATGTACAAACATTTGTTATACATTTATTAAAAAGCTGCTATTTTAACAATAGATAGATATAGATAAAAATACAAATACTTACAGGTCCAAGTCGCTGTTTGACTGACGGCGACTGTTCAACTGGCACGGGGGTCACCATAGCAACAGGCGCTGGAGGCATGACCACAGGAGCAACTTGAGGCAACACTGGTAACTATGGAAAAATAAAAATAACGAATGAGCATTAGTTGTCAAAACATCCAAGTACATTACCAACGAAGGGTTGAGACATGGTGAATTAGAACTTCTATAAATGTTCGTTTCACTGTGCCTAACCTATAAGGCGTGATATTATTTTATATTGGTTTATTTTATGGGGGTTTTCATTGTAGCAAATAACATAACCTGTTAACTCAGATCACACTTCCTAAATTAGAAAGAGACCACATTTTGAGAAAGGTAGATAACCTTATACATATATTAGTCAATGTCAGCAGGTAATTGCAGCCCGCCAATTGTGCAAGCCATTATGCAGTGGATATTTTAAGCGGCTAGTACATTTTTCGAAACACAGGTGTAGGCCATCTTGTTTGGTGAATGCCTTGTCATATACCATTACCAAATGGTCTAATGTGGAGTATTCAAAACCTAGGATGTTGATGAAACATTTCTCATGAATGTGGAGGGAACAACATTGATTTGTGTAGATAGTTGTTTTGGACTTGAATCTCTTCACATACAGGTTTACTTTTAAGGGTTTGGCCAAATTTTGAAATTAGGAATTAAATATTGAATTGAAAGTGCATTTAATTATTATTATAAAATTATTACAAGATAAAATAAAAATATTTATTTAAAAACTCGTGTAAATGAACTTTGTAATAGCTGGCATTTACCTATTATTACGATAGAAACTATTATGTTAAACCTGTGCCTCTAAGTTATCCTGATCATCTTAATATTGGTTGAATGCACTAAATTATTTTAGTTCGTATTACAATAATATTAAAACACAGTGTAAAATACTATGCAGAATATATATACCCCTCAGAAACAATGGCATTGTTCATAATAATAGTTCAACGTACCTAATACAAATGTCTACTAACAAAGCATAACACTTTTTTTATAGTCGAGTTTTAGTTTTTTAACTTTAGGGGTTTTAGGTGTTAAGAATCATTACAATAGAATTTTTTCTTACCTCCACGATTTAATAGTAGATTTAATAGGTGGCGGTATGCTGTATTCACCACCATCTTGGAACTACCAGACCACTTAAGATATAACATAACCAGAAATCAGAAGCAATTTATTCAATAAAACTTTTTACTGAATAAATTGCTTCTGATATTTTTATGAATAGCAAATATTTTTATGAATGTTCATCAAGGTTTCATATTCAAAACCGAATACTGAGAAAATACAGTTAAAATATTGATTTCTTTGAATTTTTCTCTTAGGGAGGTCCTGGGGCTAAGATTGTAAATTGCCCTTATAGCCCTTTTTTGTAATACAAAAATTGTATTTATTTCAGCGGAATTTCCCCAGAGAATAATTCCATACGACATAACATTAAAATAACTAAAGTAAACAAGGCATGCAGTGTCAACTCTGTAAGTAAGCTTTCTCATTTTTTTTTACTGTGAATGCTGCTGAACTTAGTCTACTGGCCAATTTCTTGATAAGTGGTCCCAAATGCAATTTTTTATCATAAAACTCGTAAATTAAGTAATATACAGTTTTGTCTTACAATAGAAAAAGTAAATAAACTATTGAATGTGCAGTACGTGCACACTACGACACATCCCACGGTAACTATCGAACGCGCGGGTGGTGTGTGCGAGGTGCGGCGGACACTATATGGAGCCCGCTCTCGACAAGGAGTGACGAATGATACTGCCGAAACAGTGGAATTTTGCGTAATTGAAATTTTATCTATGCATTGTGTTTTTTACGTTGAATGAAATTTTGATTTTTTTGAAATTACTTTTAATTAACATAGATTAACGTAAATAGAACATATTATCGATTCTGAACAGTCTGTCAGAGTTTGGCCGACCTTTTAAAGTAACGCTGTATATAGGCTTTATGTATTTAAAAAATTACCTTTTTGGTTGATTTTTCAGCCATTTGCAGTTGGCGACGCGTTTGCTGGAGTTCCATCTCCACCTTCTTGCGCTGTAGCATCAGTAGCTCCTGCTCCTTCTTGGCAAGGATGTTTCGCATGCGTTCTTCTTCCTCTGTAAGCGAGGGGGTGCTCGTTGTAGGTGGATTCTGTGAAAATATAAATATTTTACAGGTCAGTTTATCAATAGGGTCTCAAATGCTTTTAAATACAAAACCCTAACATTTTATTCAGAAATGATTTTTAACTAGCTTTGATGAATTAATTAAATATTCCATTAATAGGGACAAGTAATAGCTGAAAGCTACATTGCAACATCACTAAAGTTTGTTTTTGTGACTTTAGAACTACATAAGAACTTACTATCCAGGTAAGGACGTAAGGACAATATTTTCAAAAAAAAAGTGTATACAGTGAACTTCATTATGGTGTATATACACTATTACTACTGATTTAATAAAAATAGATGGGTTGGGAGACAACTATACCTAATTTACCTATTCCAATTAGGCTTATTGCTGAACTTTCCATAAATTTAGGTATATTGTATTAAAACTGCCTCTGTGGCCTAGTGGTCCAGCGTTGGCGTTGAACACATGGTGCACCTACAATTAGCTTAAGAAATTAATTCCACAATGTGATAGGTGACAAGCTTATCGCCAACCAGACACTTTTCTAATCCGGGCAAAGTTGTTTTTATCAGAAAACTGAAAAAAAAAAACATTTTATCGATTGCCTGATCCGGGAATCAAGGGACGCCTCATGTGGTCATCACTAACACTGGACCACTAGACCACAGAGGCAAAAACGTTCAAAAGATCAATTATTACCTATTTAAATAAGTGGACTTCAAGAAATATAAATGTGTTAAGTGTGAAATAGCCTAATTTGAATTAGTTCAGTACAAATATTGTTTGAGGTGTTCATTGTTAATAAAAGAGTGGAGATCTAAAATGCAACAAGATTTACAGCAGCTTATCTACTCAATTTTACATCGCTAAAAGCTAGCTAAGTATTTGCTATTTTTTTTTACATTTCATAATAAAAAATGAACTGTAGTTTAATCCAAACTTGAGTGTTACTGCACAGTAGCATAGGACAATCTTAAGTTCTTGCATAATCCATGTATGATAAAGCTAAAAAGCACATCAAAACATAATCAACTAAAAATAACACCTTTTTCAGAAAATTTGGATTTACATGGATGTTTGACTGCTGTGGCTGCGACTGAATTGGCCAAGCCGGATCAATGAGATTCACTTTCACATCCAGCTGATACAACTTGGTTGACGGAAACACGTCATGCCACGTTTCACGGAGTTTGAACATCTGCGAACGTGTCTTTTCATCCACCTATAAATTTAACATTTATTACACACCTGTCTATTTATCCCAATAATATTACAAGAAGAGGACTCAAATATAATTACCTGCTTGAATGTTTTAGTAAACATGTTTACGATGCTCTGCGAGAACTTCTGTGTGTATGCACCACCAACATTCTTGATAATGGAATCTACTAAATAGAGTACGGGCAGCTTGATTTCTGCAGGGACCTGTGTAGAGGAAAAATACTATCTAATCCCATTCATGGGCTGACCAAATCCATACTGGCTTTTTGAGATTTTGGTCTTCTATCTGTTTGGATTGGGAATGAATAATACAAAATTTATTTTACCAGCCCCTTTAATTGTTTTCTACTCAAAAAATAAATAAGAACTCAGTTTGAAAAACCTTTATTATACATCTCCATTGCTGATAACACAACTGAAATCAACTTTCATTAATTATGCACCAATTTTAGTGATCCAAATGTATTGAAACAGGTATCTCCTTGTGAGTAGTAAGTGTTTTTGTGATGTATAAAAGTTACCTAGATAATAAGACAAAATTTAATGTGACTACAAAATGTTCCAATAAAATAACCTTTAAATGGCTACAGCTCAAAATTTATCATTCAGATAATCATTTAACATATTGTATTTTACAGACATTGACTTAGTAACATAAAATAATGTGTCGGAAATTATGTTCTGTATCAAAATAAATAACATTCATATTTTAGAGTTCAGTATTTGGAATTTTATATATTTTAAGTGATGTACCTACTATAAGGAATGTCTGCCAAGCAGCATGTTTTCTAAAATTTTTCAGTTACACTTACTGTATCATCAGTAATAAATATTGTAACTAATAGGGGTTTTCCATCTACAGACACACAGGGGTTACTGCCGCATTATAAATAGATATGTCTGACTGTTATGCATTTTTTATTAATAATAAAGAAAATACTATATGCTCTAAAATTTATCATGTATATAAAATTAAAAAGATATAATCTCTCTTTATGTAAGACTAGTTTTTTATTGTTTTGAATATAATCACAATGCAGTAATATAAAACCTATTTGGGATACAATTTATTATGCTAAGGCAATCTTTCCAAGCCACATTTGGCTTATTATAACAAACCTGTCCTTAGATATAATAATTTGTTAAGTAGTTTTAAAAAACAATTTAAAAAACCAGGTGCCCCTATTAATTAAATGTAATTAATTGAATATTTTGTAATAGTATGTCAGTTTATCATTGCCGAATCTTATCATGTGAAAGGAATGCAAACAAAACAAGCATACTTTCACAGCTGTGATCAAATTAGAAACAGTGTTTTTTTCTTTTATATAATTTTGGTTTTGACCCAAATGATATCATCAGGAACTGTAATTGTGATTTAGCATGTGTTGGAGAAATTTACAAAATAACTCATATTGAAGTTTCCAGTGGATAAATAGTAATATTATTTTAATTATTTCATCCTGAAATGGGTATTTAAAACTTTCTTTTCATATCTATGTATAATGTTTTTTTTTCTTTTTAATATTTAAAAATGACAATCAATCTATTAAATAATGAAGTAATAGCATTGTAATGCATTAAATGAATTTGCTGACATGATTAATAAGAACAATAGATCTGGTTCACAAATAAAATTCACTAAAAGAGGATTTAGAATGCTATTATTTAAATTGCAAAAGTAATAGGCCATTCAATATTTAATTAGGACTAAATAGAAACTTAAATGTATGTATAAATTTACCTATATTAATAAATCAAGTTTGAATTTATTATAAGCCTTTATAGGAGGTACCTGTTTGACATTTAATTATGATATTTTGGTAATAATATTCACTAGGACCACAAAAAAACGCGTGACGTGCGTTTGTGACTAACACTTCCACGATTTCTCACGTGATAGCGTGGCAATTTCTGCACCCGCTGTTCACGAAATTAAAAATGTAAATTCACCTTCTCCAAGTGCTTCTCCACTGTTTCAACGATAACACCCGCATGCTCCACATTTTCTTCTGCGAGTATGGTCAGCATATTTATAAGAGGCTTGCTGTTGACGGTTAGGTCCGACAAGCTGGACGCATATTCTTCTGCTATTTCCTTCGACATCGTGAACGGCTATCGCCGATCGGATTTTTATCATGCCAGCCACAACTTAAATGTTTCAACACTGTAAAAAATAAAAGTAATCAGAAATCTCCTGTTACGTGGCTGCAATAGTAATTCAATATCAATATGGCGAAATTTCATGAAGCGTCACGTATAATACAGATACTAACGTTATCGACGATTACGACGATCGAGCGTTTATAATACGATGTCGAAACTACTTCTCTAAGTTCAATTTAAGCATTGTCACGTAGGTAATTACGGTTTTGATCACACATTAAGGAATTTAAGTTTATCACGTTCACGATACATTCACGTTCACGATACATTCGCTTCCACTGCAAAAATAGAATTGAATGAAAAACAAAATGGCGTTAATAGAACGTTCATAATTCATACTTCATAGCAGTGTTGCCAGGTCAGATTTGTAAATTTGCAGTGTTTTTGATATAAAAATACAGTAGTTTGGTATAAAAATACAGTAAATCACAAAGTTATATATACAGCGCTTTTACAGTATATAAAAGTAAAATACACCATAATGTAATGAAATTATATATTTAAATTAATAAAATTATTATTAATCACTATCCGTTTCACTCAAAGATGGTTCGTTTTGATCATATATTTTTTTCTTCTTTGATTTCTTTTAAAAATTTATATATATATATATATATATATATATATATATATATATATATATATATATATATATATATATATATATATATATATATATATATATATATATATATATATATATATATATATATGTCGCAGTGAAATTGTCAATAGCCGTTAGATTACAATCTACCTAGGGTTTTTATAATTTGGTTAGGTTAGGTTAGCAGTTAAATTATAATATCACTTAGGTAGATCATAATCTAACGGTATTGACAATTTCACTGCGACATATATATTACTATATCCAAGTAATTTAAGGTAGTTTTAGGGTATAATCATTGTTTTCGCTGAAAGGGTCTTATTACATTTGAAATAGTTATTTTTTTGAGATTTAAAAATAGTTAACAATGAAACACCTTTAGTTTTATTTGCACACCATACCATGGTAGAAACTTGTAACTCCCATATTCTGGCAAATAAATTATTTCTTTCTTCTTTCTTTCTTATTATTATTTTAAGTTATGAATTTTAACTGAAAACTTTATAAAAAGCTCCATCTTCATGGTCATATATATATATATATATATATATATATATATATATATATATATATATATATATATATATATATATATATATATATATATATATATATATATATATATATATATATATATATATATATATATATTACTTTGATAGAGATTCTGTCAAAGTGAAAATGTCCTATTGCTTGATAGTATTTGATCTAAGTTTAGTGTAACGAATGAGTAATCAACTACTCTGAATTAGTGGGAAATATCGGAGCTTTCTTTCTTTAGTCATACTCTGCAGAATTTGAGACCTTTGACCTCTCCCATTAAGCTAATCAGTCGCTATTATGTTAAATACCTATGTACATAGGTATTTAACATAATATTATTTAAAAGAAATGAAGCAAGAACCATACAGATTTTGCACTAACGTTTATTCACATTGTTATGTTGTTTATTTATAAGTAACTTTTGCTCGCAATTTCGTAGCATGGACTACATAAAGATATTATGTTTAGATTAATATTTGGAAAGTTATTTAAAATTCATACTAAATACATAACAAATGAATAAATATGTAACAAATTTATTATAAGTGAGAGTTACTTATTAAAAACGTGTACATTTAAATCGATAATTTTTATTTCTGTATTCGATCATTTTTGGTCTGTAGTTAAGTGGCGGTGCTTATTTTAATTATTACGTAATTACTTATGCAATTATAATTAGGATGTATGGATCAAGTTTTCTCACTCCGCAACATCGTAGAGAAGCATCTGGCTGTCGGCCAGAAGGTTTTCTGCGGTTTTGTGGATTTGGAGAAAGCGTTTGATAGAGTTGTGCGAAAGAAACTTTCGGACATTTTACCCAGTTATGGGATAGATGGGACATCTGGATAAGTGTCTCCAAAGATTGAAGTCATTGAATGTGGGAATGCGCACGAGTGATCTAGTGGTGAACTGCCTGCTTTATTCAGATGACGCTGTACTTTTAAGCTCAACTCCATCTGAAATGCAAACACTGGTCACAGTTATGAATGAGGATTGTAAGAGTATGGGCTTACATTTGAATGTGAAGAAACCAAAAGTTTTAGTATTTGAAAAAGAAGCAACCAGAACGGATGTAAGAGTTGTGGTCGATGATGTAGTGCTGGAACCAGTGGATGAGTTTGTATATCTTGGATGTGCTTTTAGCAGGAATGGGAGGTATACCGCTGATGTCGAAAGAAGAGTGTGTGCAGGGAACAGAGTGAATGGAGCGTTAGGGAGATTACTTAATAGCACAATTTTAAGTCAGGGTGCCCGTCAAAGAGTGTAGAAATATTATTTTATTTAGTGCCCGTCTAGCCCTGCATAATCATGTGCTTATCCCAATTATTTATTATTATTGTATGGAAGTAAGAGTTGGGTATGTCAGAAAGGACATGAAAATAGAATCAACGCGGTTTAGATGAGGTAGCTAAGAAAAATATGTGGTGTGACACTCGCGGACCGGGTTCATAATGTCGAAGTGAGAGAGAGGTTAGGTTTGAAAGAAAATGTCGGTGTAAAGATGAGAAAGGGCATGCTCCGTTGGTTCGGACATGTAGAAAGAATGGTAGATGAAAGGTTAACAAAACAGATATACAACGCGAATGTGGAAGGATGTAGGTACCGGGAAGACCAAGACTGACATACGACTATCAGATTGGTCGAGTACTGTCCAAAGGTGGTATCAAGAGTCTTCGCAACCGGCGTGTGTGTATGAAGAGAGTGATGAATGTGGAGGAAGCGAAACAAGCCTGCAAGGATCGTGGTGTATGGCACTCGGTTCTCTCTGCCTACCCCGTAAGAGATCTGGCGTGAAGACATGTATGTACTTATGCAATGCAAAAACTGTTTCTCAAATTAGTATAATTACTTAGTAGTAATATGCAGACTACGCATGGCCGCACTTATATATGGCGGTTGGCGCTTTATTTAGTAGAAAAAATACACACTCCACCGTCTCCACCCATGTCGTGGTACTCTTCGGAACGATTTTGAAGCGCGTGTGAACTGTGAACATTTCGGGTAGAATGTAACTTCCTTGTTAATATGATTTTGAAAATCGATTATTTGAAAAATAATCGATTTGATTAAAATCGATTTCCTTAATTTAGTACATCTTTCTAATCCATTTTAATTCCATATCAAAATTATGCGTATGATTTGGACGCATTACCACGACTCTCTCCAAAAGTCATGGAGTGAATTATGGATAACTAGTGGCCGAAATAAATTAAAATACTATTACTCCATCCAACCATTAATTAGGTCAAAACCATGGTTTCATACTGATGAATTTAGTAAATTAGCAGTCACATCACTGATTAGAATGAGATTAGGACATCTGTGCATACCAAACATTGACCTCTAAATATATGGACATGAAATAGCTACAGAAAAAACGTGTCATTTATAGACACAATATGGCTGCCGTGTTAACATTATTAAGGATGTCCAGAAAGTAACATTTATGTTTTATCGATAAACGTTGTTTCCTGATTTACGTATTTTCAACCAAAAAATATGTTATTGTATTAGAGGTGATCTTTGACGTGTAAGAACAAAATCTAAACATAATTTACTAGTACCTATATTGATAACGCTTAAAACGTTCCCAAAAATATTGAAACGCAAAGTAGGTCCGTACTAAAACGTTTATAGTAAATATAATTTTATATTAATCAAGCTAGACAATAAAATAAATTAAAGTATTTTCACTAATAAGCCTAATGACTTTAGATTTACTTCTTTTAGTCTCCAGTATTCTGTGCTTTAGTTGACTAATTCTGAGGTTCTAGGACACATCCGACAATTTCATACGTCAGTATATATGACGTCTTTGTTGTGTGATTATATTCGTATTAGCACCTGCAAAACGATCCCTGGACTCACTCAAATAAATAGTAAATTGATAAAGAGAGATCTAGTTGACAAATCAAAATGTCAACGTAAATTCGTTATTTTGTGACATTCGATCACAAATAAATAGATTCAAGATTACGACTTTAAAAGTGGCTAATAAGATAAGAATAGAAATGAATATGTGGTCTTATTTTGTCCAATCACAGTCAACGTACGCATGCGTCGTGTTACGAAAACGTCTTAACTTATAGGGGATATTTCTAAGGGCCTAACATAATTTTACGAGTTGTCGTCGATAAAGCGGAACAATAGTAGCAATAGAATTAAATCATAGCGTACAAAAATAAGGTTGATTATTGTAACGATATTTTCATGACGTTGCAATATTTTTTGTGTTTCTGTTTATATAATTATCATTCTTATGCGTTACCATATATTTTCTTGAGCCACCTTTGTAGGCAACGCTGAATCTCATTATTTTTTATCGACGTAAGCAAAGCTAAAATGTGTAATAACACAAAGTTACATTTTAGTTACAAATTAGTTCTAATTTTAGTTTTTAATGACCGCTCACACCACCAGCCATTTTCGCATTTTTTTTCTAAAAAAACACGGACCGTTACGCGCACACGTTCCGAGTTCGTTCCGGTGGACCGTGGTCACAAAAATGATTTATGAGTTGCTTGGATTGAATCAGATACTGTAAAGCGTATATTTTTTAAGAGGCCTTGAGCACTGCAATAAACTGGTATGAGAATTGTTTAATTTAAATGGCTTAAGCTACGAAATAATTCAGGTGTAACACGACACTTTGAGAAAAATATGTATTTGTTAGTCGAGGATTTTTAATTCAAAAATTATATAAAAAAAATATAAAAAGCATAGGTCATCGCTTATGCTTTTTATATTTTTTTATATAATTGGTAAACATATACATACGGAAAAAAATAAACAACATATATTATAGTACAAAAATATTTATTTACATAAATATTAATATATTTTTTTTCATAAGTAATACGTAGTTTTTTTCGAAATTTTTAAATAATTTATTTCTTTATCAAATTTACAGCTATGTTAATTTTTTTTTAAATATTGTTTAGGATATTTCACATTCACATCATATGATTTATTTTGAGATCATAGATATCAACACTAAAATTTACGAAAATAAATAAAAATGATACCAGCGCTTTGGGTATGCCCAAAGCGCTGGTATCATGAGTTGGTCGTTAACGAAAAATATGTTTTATTAATTGATATTTACGGGGTTTTTTTTTTTAAATTATTATCTAAACTGTTAGATCTTGAACTAATCTTGATTACAAATAAAGTTTATTTGTTGATTAATACGCCAAAACACTTTTAAATTAACCTGTAGAGATGGGTTAATACCGATATTTCTCAAGATTAGGTGATACTAATATATTCACTTTCAAATATTATAATGTCTTAACTAATATGTCATTATTAACTAATATTTCACTGTAATTTGGACCTTAAAGTAACAGTAATAAGATCTGACACCGATACGGCAGGAAAATATCTTAACTAATATATCAGTATTAACTAATATTTCACTGTAATTTGAACCTTAAAACAACAGCATACTGCAGGAAATACGTCTGTCTCATTCGTACGTACGACGCGGCGTATCGTGAAAATATTAAAATATTTTCACGAATCCGAACGAGCGCCAATCTAGTGAATCCGAACTATTCCGAAGATCGAATGATATTATCCGATTCATTTTGGATACCCGTTACAGATATTAGGCGAATATGAAATATTAGCATATTACATTCGCCGGATTACTAATCCACGAATCCTTTCAATATTACTAATATCTTAGCGAATACTAATATATCAGTCACACCATTATTAACCAGTATCATAAACTGCAACCAACACATAACACACACAGCACGAATCAAAATGGCGGACTAAGTTCTTTTATTTTTCCCTAAGAGCGTATTTGAAAAAAGAATGCCAATTTGATATTATTCTGTACAATGTTTCGTTCGAAAACGATAAAATACCATAGAGTATTGTAGTAAAACTGGTAAATAGTGAAAATATTGTTTTTTTGGATGAAATTAGCGTTGGTTTATATCCAGTAGAGCTTGTATCTTTATTTTGGTCGAAGTTTTTGTTACTGTGATAGCGTCTTTCGATGGATAGCATTCTTGTTTCGCATGTTGAACTTGATAATAGGTTGGAAATATAATTGCATTATTTTTCTTAACACTTTCCCTTAATGTATTGTATTGCCATTTGTTTAGCTTAAGTGATAAAAATATCCCCAAAGCCTCATCCGGAGAAAAAGCAGGTTTAGTTTCTTTAACAGATACGCACCTTTTTACTTTTTTCACACCATGTGGATTCTTAATTAAATGTTCTAATATTTCAGCAATTTCCTCATTCCTATCTACTTTTAACTGCGCAAAATATGCATATTATATTTCGTTCGATGACAAATGAAAGTTTTCTGCTCGTATTTTTTTCTGTTTAGGACCTATTTCACAAAAAGGTAGTCTAAGGCTTTGTTCGGTGGAGACACTTGCACTGATAGAAACTTTTAATGGTGACACAAAATTGATAAAATACAAATGATATTTTTTTTCAAATCATAAGATAGCAAACAAGCAGATGGGTCTCCTGATGGAAAGAGTCAACCGTCGCCTATGGACACCAAAGATATTGATGGTGCGTTGCTATCTTGTGGCGAGGTCTAATGCCACATGCATAAGTTTACCGGCTATCTTACCCTCCAAACCGGAACACGACAGTGACAAACACTGACGCTATTGCGGCAGGAATAGGCGGTGGTACCAGAGCCGGGCGAGATAATACAGAACTCTACCACCTAGTAGTCACGATGGCAGTGACTTGCATAGCCAATCGGTCGCCCTTTACGATCTGCCTGGCAGAACGGCAGTTAGTCTATTCTTCAAAGGAGCCCGGAACCAACACGAGGATAAACAAACAAATAGAACAAACATTTACTTGTTTACAAAAAGTTAAGGCACCTCTGCTAGACCTGCACAAACTATGAATTACTGGTATTCTTTAGAAATGAATAAAATATATCTTACTAAACTAGCAAAAAGCAGAGCTTTGTAAGGGCTCGTAAAGTTATATTATCTAGTAATATTGTTAGGAAAGTATTTTTATGAGAATTACATATTTTAATGTATGGACTTTATCTAACCTAAAAAATCCAGCGTGTTTCGCCCAAACATTATATTCGTATCAAAGGCGTCGTCAGGTTGCCAAGCTGATCAAACTGATGCTCTATAGCTATTGCAGTCTATACGTCGTGAACCCTTGCCTTTATACAAGAGTACGATGCCCGTGCGCCGCCAGTCAAATATAAACATTTTGTGAAATAATCTCTTAATAAGTTCAAAAATTCTAATAAAAAATGTATCTTCTATAGATTTTAACTCGTTAGTTTTTTAATAGATGGCGATAGTAGTAATAAGATTCTCATAAAAATTGTATTTTCTATTTTTTTAATGTTTATAAAATGGTATTTTTATGGTAGATAACATATCTAGACATGAATTCAAAGTACCACGTCGAAGCTCAAACCTAAAAGTGCGACACTTTTTCAGTAAAATGTTCCACAAAAGTGCATAGTTCGTCGCCTAGTGTATAATAATAAAATCTATTTCATTCATTTCTAAACAATACCAGTTTATTAAAATATTTACTGTGTGACACCTTATCATTAACTCGACGTCCATGATATCTATATCTTAAATCAATAAAAACTTTGATTACACTTTTAATAAGTAATAGTTTATGTGTAGAATTATGATCAGGCTGAGAAGCTAACCAAAATATTTTTCCACATCATAAAAATCACACATAAATTTAAATATATGTAGATAATAATGTAGTAAAATATTTAGGAATCATGCTAGACCAAAGATTATCGTGGCATCCTCAAATTGAATTGATATCTGGGAGGATCAGAAAACTTATTTGGATTTTTCGGAAATTAAGAGACGTTGCATCCAATACACTTCTAAATAGAATCTATTTTGCGCTAGCTCAATCAATTATTTGCTATTGTATACCTGTATGGGGTGGTGCCACTAAAATTAAAATGTTGCAAGTAGAACGAGCCCAAAGAGCATTATTAAAAGTAATGCATTTCAAAACCAGTAGATTTTCCACAACTGAACTATACTCACTGTGCGAGTTACTATCAGTTAGAAAACTATATATACTTTATGCCATACAAAAAAGACATAGGTTGATTACATATGATAATAACCAAAAAGTTAAAACAAGGAAGGATGCTATTTTACAAAACTCAACGGTAAAAACACCTTTTGCCAATAGACAGTTCTTAAATCAGTCTACTATAATATATAACAAACTTAATAAGAAGTTAAATATTTATCCACTAACCATCTACAACCTTAAAGAGGTTTTAGTGGGCTGGCTTAAGTCACTGTCTTATGACGATGTTGAATCAATTATTTTTAGCAAGATAATATAAGAAAACTCTATTAACTGATGTATCTGTCTGTTAGAAACTGCTAGTCCTAAGATTAATGTAACACATGTACTTACAATTACCCATGCTGACATAACATACTCGTACACGCATACACACTCATATACACGTACAGACTCATACACATACATAAATACACACACGCAATAGGCACGTATATTACTTAATTTACACAAATGCTAATGATGTTCTGGAAGAGCGGTGTATCCTGACACAAGCATTTCTGCTTAAAAGGATGCGCCGGACAATGTAATATTATATAATCAGTGTAAAATAAGTTGAGAAATAAACATTTAAACATTTGTAAAAATATATTATCTAAGTCTTGCAAACACTTACCTGTATTGAAATCACCTAAATATTACTGCCATAAGTCATAACATCTACTATATGGTTAAAGAATTTATTGAATGTTATTAGAATTAATATAATAATTTACACATTTCAATATTAATTTACATTCCAAATTTTAGGTATGAACATATTTAAAAAAAACGTAGTATTTAAACTATTCATTTACAACGTTGCGGCCAACAAAGTCCGCATGCATCATAACACCTATACATAAAATGAATCATCATTGATGTTGCAATTAGTTGTATGACGTAACCACTACTTATTCATTAATTTGCAAATATTATACAACAATCAGATGTAATTTAACATGTTGAACTTATTTTTACATACATTTTCCTTTATCACGGGAACATGAATGGATGCTAGTACTGATGATGTTAAAGTCCGAGTTGATTCATGTATATTCTGCCTTTCACACAAACATTAATTTTCTGCTTATTAACGGGCTAAAAATATTTAGGTCGGCATTATTGTCTAAAAACTGAAAGTGTAATTAGGACTACTAAAAATGTTTAATTAACTTATGCTCAATTTGAATAATTCTTAAATCTTTTAATTAAGGCTCTTAGCAATAAAAATAAACAAAAAACCGAAGCCATCAGCAGAACTTAAAGGTACAATTATGCATGGAAATTATTGTTAAATTTGATAACTTGTATGTTGTTAAATCAAATTTATATTTAATAGTTATTTATTTTTGATATATTATATCAGTAGCTTAGGCAGAAGATGTGAAGCTATCAAGGTAGCGACCAAAAAAAACATCGACAACAACAAACACAAAATAACACTTACACAAACAGACAAACAGATGTCACTATTCTTAATGACGATTCCATTTTTTATTAACATTTAATACCTATTTAATTATATTATTACTGAAACTTATTAAAAATATAAAAAAGGAATAAATACTGAAATTATTCATTATACAAATACTAGTCCCTATTATACTCTTTAGTGGCAATAAAAACAACTTTTAACAGTATTTGATAATATAAATAACAATTGTTAATTGTTAAAAAATTTAATACGAATTTTAATATGTTAATTATTGTCAAATGATCCATACCTAGGTACAATCAGTGTTGTGTGTTAGGGTTATACAGGTGACAGACATCATATCATATTTTATGTGGTAGAAGGAAATCGAGCTTTCTGATGACTGCAGATAGGTAAAAGGCACAGGATATCATACTATGAAAACGTAAGAAATTACCATTACCTACTTACCAGAGAAAATGAAGGAATGACATTGTCACGCAATCTGACTACATCCAGTGTTTTATTAAAATTACTTTCCTTGAAATGAAGTGAGCAGACCAACCAGTTCTTATGTCGGGGATTGATATTTTCAATGCCAATGGCATCTAGTCATTTTCTGTGTAAATCTTCATTTCTGGGGAACCTAAAATTTAATGAAATTAAATATCGACAAATCTAATACCCCAACACTAGTCGTATTTTGTAGGAATCAAAAAAATGATGTTTATAAAGAAATCGTAAAATACACGAACATCTTTTATAAGTCAATATAAAAATACAACAATTTAGAATGGATATTATTTAAAATCAGCACGCTTTATCATAGGAGTTTGCGACATACCTGTGAAGCGTTATTAAAGGTGCATTTTTGTCCTTTTTTGCTCCACATTGCAAAATACAACACGAAGGCATGTTGACTAATAGTCTATTAACTTCCACGGAGAATATGGCACTTAATAAACTGATATCTACTTGGTAAATCGTATTTATCCGAAACTAAATTAATATTTTGACAAATCATGTACCTCTTATTTACGTACATAATATGGCGTCGATGACACGTTTATAGAATTGATTGCCAATTACTTAACTTTTAATTTATACGAAAGTGAGCAAGACACAATATCGTTGTCTCTTTTTGCATATGCAAATTACCATTTGTTAAAAAGAGATAAAGAAATGTCGCTTAGTTCAATGTCGATTCTACCGATATTTGTATAACTAAAGTAGCTATAGAATGTTATTGCGCTTCTATATATTATTCATATTTCTATGATACCAAAACACGTTGCCAGAATTAACACCATAGACAATAATGCATATGCAAAAAAGATATAGGTGATATTAATCATTTATTCTTTTCATGTGAATAGTACGATCACACAACATTTTTTGAACATTTATCAACTTTAAAAATTCCATTTCCCACTTCTATTGAAAATCTTCTTGCTTTAAGCCTTCCCAGGGGGCCTATTGCCTATCTTAAATTGACAATCAAAGTGATGATCACTGTGCAGTCTTACGTAGTATTGTATACTTTTTGGTGCAGAGTTGACATCAATTAGCTGTCGTCTACACAGCTGTTTATGCATTTATTGAAAATAATAACTTGAAATTATAAAATTTTTTCTTCACCTTATAAGTATTTTTATGCTATTATCTATTGTATTACCTATACAATATTACCTAGATACATAGTACATATAATATATATGTATGTATACAATGTATTTTTATTTCTTATATTACTTAATGAAAAGAATAATTTACAAATATAGTATATGTTTAAAGTACTTGTATATATGTTTAAAATTTAATTTACCTTATAATCCCATTCCTTTTCCAAATTCGGTTTATTGCAATATCTTTCCTTAAAAGTTTCCTTCCCTTTTAAACCCTTGTCAGTGGCAAATGCACCTCATCCGTGCCAAAAAAAAATAAAAAACCACTTTAATCGTAAAATGCGTTAGCATTAGACATGGGCGTTTTCGTATTTATTTGCAAACGGATAATTAATCGATATTCAATTTTCATATCGATATCGAAAATCGTTTTCAGATATATAAAGCACGGGAGGAGTTAGTAACATACAACCCGCCAGACTCCGTGTTGCTACTAAGATTTTGGATTTTCAAGAAAAACCTTGAAAAAACCTCAATTATAATTTTGAGCGACCTGAAGATAGAATCCGGGCCCTCATGATCTTAGCCGAAGGCTATCCACTAGACCACGAGGCAGACTTGAATATAATATATAATATTTAGGCTATTATTTGTATTTAGTTAACAGACGGACACAATCTGATATATAATATCCACTATAGGCATAGTTTGCGTCCTTGTGTGATTAGTGATTATCGACATCTGTACGTTTTTCTACAATCATAATAATGTTGACGCAAATTAGTAATTATAATATGCATACTAATAATTAACAGAACAGACGAACTTACCCTATCTGATATCTTTTATTTATTTACATTAACACAAATGTAATCTGCTTATAGACTGATATTAATTTAAAAGTTTTATACACACTCTAAAAGTTAATGTAATACTCACTAAAAGTTTTATATTTATTTATTTATTTACAATAAGTACCTAAATAAAAACTTTAGAACTAAAAAAAGGCAAAGAATTATCGTTTAGTAGGGCACGTGTCACCAAGGTCAAGTGCAACTCAGAACAAAACTGTCTAAAAATATAAATCAAAATTCTTTCAATACAATTTTTATACCTACAACATAAATTCAACCTTAAATCTATTTAACGTAAGTCCAGTTTAAAGAATAAATTTCTCCCTGATTTTGAGTAGCCGGCGGAAAGCTGCTAACTTATGGACTCTTTGTTGTAACGAAATAAATAGAAACAAGACCTTATTGTTAGCGCGTTAAGATATAGATATTACGCACGCACTATAATTATTAAGCAAATGACCAATCACAAGCCGAAGTCACGTAATAATCGCTTCATCACTTTTACGCCAGTAAAAAATTAAATGGTAAGACAGAGACATAGCGAATAAAAGCTATCGATATGTCATATCGCTCGTGATGTGAAGTTTGCTTTTTGTTCGTTATTCAATATTCGTATATCGATCTCGGCTCAGTGAATTTGGCCCCACTTTTTTTGATTTTCAGATTTTTGATATTTTTAATTATTTGTTCGTCGTTCGTTCTTTAACGTTCGATTGTAAAAATTGTTTGTTCGTCTTTTATTTATTTATAATTAATTAAACAACTGATCACCCTTAAGTTGGTCCCCCTTGCTAGATATCTTTATTTTTATCACTTAGATTAATTAATTTTGATTAATTATCGTTTGTTCGACGACTATTGGTGATTGTTCGATCATAAAAACAATTAAATTCCCAATTATTATTTATTTTATATCTAATATGCAAACCATTACCTCACGCCTACATTGCGCATGCGCCAGCAGTCTAATGGCGACTGAGCGATGCGTAGTGCATGTCATGTAAAAAAATGAGATTATAAATAATGCTCCATTTCGAATATCATCAAATTATACGATTTGAATGAAGTATTTATTCAACAGTGTGAGTACCTCGATTAAATATAAAGGTATTTAATTCTTATTAGGAAATATTGTAGGTAGTTCCGATAGTGGTAAATTTAACACGATACATAAAAAAAAATCTGCACATTTTTTGAGGTTAACTAATAGTACATCTAATATATACATCTTTAACAGAATTATAAATAGGCCTATCATTTTAGCAAAGAAACAAATTAAAAACAGTTGTATGATATACACACCCACACACATATGTACATATATAAGAAATTCATATTTAATTAGAGTAATTACTCTTTTTGTTTACTCAACAAACAGCTTTATGTGGCTTTATGAGTTAAGTACATATATTGGACGTAATGCATGTAAATGGACTATATAGACATTAGATGTTTTTCGATGATTATTAATAAGTACATAATTTATTAATAATGATTCTTTTACAACTAAACATTCGAAATGGAGCATTATTTATAATGTCATTTTTTTACATGACATGCACTACGCATCGCTCAGTCGCCATTAGACTGCTGGCGCATGCGCAATGTAGGCGTGAGGTAATGGTTTGCATATTAAATATAAAATAAATAATAATTGGGAATTTAATTGTTTTTATGATCGAACAATCACCAATAGTCGTCGAACAAACGATAATTAATCAAAATTAATTAATCTAAGTGATAAAAATAAAGATATCTAGTAAGGGGGGCCAACTTAAGGGTGATCATTTGTTTAATTAATTATAAATAAATAAAAGACGAACAAACAATTTTTACAATCGAACGTTAAAGAACGAACGACGAACAAATAATTAAAAATATCAAAAATCTAAAAATCAAAAAAAGTGGGGCCAAATTCACTGAGCCATCGATCTCGTGTTGTGTTGTTGCATTGCGCTTTGGATAAACCATAACTATTAACTTGATGAAGTTTTTGTGAAATCGGTTATGTATATTTAGATATCGATATGGTATGATAATAAACACGTATCTGATATAAGTTACGATTTGATATATCGAAATCATGCTTAGTTAGCATCCATATTCTATAGTCAAAGAATATAATACTCTCTACGAGAGTCTATAGTAGTCTGTGATCGTGAATGTTGTTCTGTGCATAGATAAATATGTGTATTACTATAGGTATAGATAGCCAACTTTCTAAATCTATAATGGCGTACTACTGGCGTCATCTATCTTATAGTATGAGAACTATTTTGTTTCGGCAGCTTAATATAGGTACCTACTTTTTTATTGAAATTTTAATAGTAAATAGGAATTTATCAAACACTATACAACGTGCCATTCAAACAAAATGTAACTCTGACAAGTCCTTTTGCAACTTCGTTTGATTGCCACGCTGTATAATGTTATATATTCAGAATTAAAACATTCATATTATAATTTAAGACTTTATTAACTCACAATAAATAGCACAATATATTAATTTTGTGTCACGATTAAGCAATCCGGAGAATAAAAGTTCAAACTCAACGAAAATAACACTAAAACACACAAAACAAACTGAATTTCAATAATAAAATGCGCACGAGTATCAACATTTATCACCATGACGACGCCATTTGTAATTGTGTTGTTTTTTGTTTGATAGATTGGCCAAACTTTATTATTTTGAAAGATAAGCGTATTTACCACAAAACAATATATGTTTATAGTTCAAATAGTTAAAAAATATAATGTAATGTAATATCTTATTTAAAAATATATATTTAAGACATTAAAAGGTTATTTTTAACATTCGTATGTAGTGGCAAAAACCTTGAATCCAGATCTTAAGTCTTTAGAAATAAAATCTTTTTCAATCCATGTCCTAGATGACGCTATTTTCAAGACAATTATCAAATATTTTATAGTACTAAATTACTATAGCATGGTTCTGTGGTAAATGACGTAAATGAAATGTATTGAAGTTGAAACTTGGATAGATTTCGAACTTCGTAGATGAAAAAATAAATATTGATTGTGTTTCAAGTGTAATATTATTCTGAAAGAATGAATAACGTGAGTACTGGAGAGCTACTTAATTTTCAGGATTACTCACCCGAACACAATGATCGCAGTGCTCGAATAGATGTAGAGGCTGTTCACACAAACCCTTACAATTCCACGGTGTCGAATCCAAATTATAATTTTGAAGAGCCGAAAACCATTGACGAGGAACAAAGTGTTCCTCAAAGTAAGTAAATGGGATTCATTTATTTCTTGCGATATTTTTTTATTTTGATCCACATGAACAATATTTTCATAATTATTGTAGTAATAACCGTACCAGCAGTTGAAGTCCACCTAGCGTACATTTGAATATTATTTTAATTTTATGGAAACATGCCAAAAGTTGACTGACTAGGTTTTGGGAACTTATGTCTGATATAAAATAAAGTCTTTGTTATATATTTATCCCATAGTGAGAGTTTCATCCACACTATATTGACGATCGGTCTTCCACAACTGTTCAATTTGCTCATATCTTCTGTATACGAACAGTCAAACGCTAAAACAATTTACTTCACACTTTTTCTCAAAATAGCTTTGATATTGATATATTTTGACAGTCCCTATGTGTCCAAACATATCAAAAATGGCAATTTTTTATTGCATATATGGCTTTAAATTGTCCATACGCTATACTTGTATCAGGTATCAGACTTTTAACAAAGCAATTGGACATACAGAAAGTATGTCTGATTGCTTTGTTAAAAAATTTATAAAATCACAACAAATTATTACACATGTTTCGAACTTCACACAGTTAACTAGGTACTCTGAACTGAACTAAATAATGTGGGTAGATTTGATTTTTAGAATTGAATGGATCTGTGTTACGCTGAGTATTTTTCAATCCACCCTTGTATATGAAAACAAATTGTTACACACTTTTACATAATTTTTGTTCACTAATACTACATTAATATACATAAAATAAACTTATATGGATGTAAATTATATTATCATTTGCAGGCAATCACAATTTCTGGACCATTGAGTATTATCAGAAATACTTTGATGTACACACCAATGAGGTGATTGAAAGAATTATATCATCAGTATTTCCACAGAAAGTGTCGAGGAATTATTTTGATGAGAGAATCAAAGGTAAACCAGATCTTTATGGCCCTATATGGATATCTGTAACACTGGTAAGTGATATTTACTATGTTACTTAGTTGTGGCTCAGAAACAATTTGTATTTCATCCATTACAGCTATGGATACTAACCCTGTCAATTTGTCTTTAAAAAATGTTTTCTTACAGAAGACTGTAAATAAATCTTTAAATATTGTCGATCTCAATTTTTAAAGATTTATTAAGTCTTTGTTTACTTTACATATTTTATTATTTTTGTACTATTTTGAATATTGATGATGGTCACCTCTGTAGTTTAGTGATCCGTTGTCAGTGTTGACCTTATGAGATCCCGGGTTCGATTCTCTGGTTGCGAACATAAAAAATGAGTTTTTTCAGTTTTCTGGTAAAACATTGTTGCCCAAGACTGGATTAGTGCCCGGTTGGCAATAGGCTTGTCATCTATCACATTATGGTAGTCCCATAATGTGATAGATGGCAAGCCTATTGCCAAGTAAGAAAGTATCCTTATACCCCTATCCCTGACAAAGTAGGCAGAGGTACATGAAGTGCATCCACGATTAGCCAAAAATACTTAGTGTTTCAATGTGATAGGTGGCAAGCCTATCGCCAACCGGGCACCTTTCAAATATCCCAGGCAACATTGTTTTGTAGAAAACTGAAAAAAACACTGTTTTTAATTGCCTGACTAAGTATCTTTATTTCTTTCTTGCGATATTAATAAGCTTTCGGCTAATCGTGAGTGCACTGGTTGTATTGCTGCTTACTTCTTTGGGTATATCAGCGTGAAGATACTTTTTTATTATGATAAAACTGAAATTTGAATTGCTAGGACTATAATAAAATTATCATTAAACTCTTACAATTAGAAAATTACATTTTTGATGTTTTATCTACTTTTCAATAAGAAAGAAAAAAAAGGATTGTGTAGCTTTCTAATGGTTACTATAAGGATTTTAAGATAAACCATGTTCCATGTCACTAAACAACTGCATTAAAAAACTATTTCAATTGTTGATTTCAATATACAGGAATTCTGTTGCTAGCTAGCCTGTTTATTCAGATATAGAATTTGACCGCCCTGTTGGTCGAGTGGTGAGAGACCCTGACTACGCAACCAAAGGGGCTCGGGTTCGATCCCCCACAGGAACAAGCATTTGTGTGATGAGCATAAATGTTTGTATTTCCGAGTTTGGGTGTTTATTAAATATATTCTGGTATTTATATATGTATTTCTATGTATTAGTATCGTTGACTAACACCCATTACACAAGCAAATAATTTGCTTCAAAGTAAGCTCAGTAAGGGTTAGATCAGTAAGTGTAATTTGTCCCGTTAATATTTATTTATTTATTTATAGAATGATAAGCACCTCCATGAATTAAAATAGTCCATATTAGGCCATTCCCTTGGGCGATCCAGTTGTAATTTGTGTGTTTTATGCAATGATGCAACACTTTAAGGCAAGGATTGGCAATCTGCTGCTCACAATCCACATACTCTTTGGATGCAAAGCTGCAACTCTTTAGTTCCATATGCAAATATTATTTATTTTACAAAAAAAAGAAACATTTAAATAATTTCAACTTAATAACCATGCAAAGCCAACACCCCCATTGAATTTGCTCAATTGTTTGTTATTGTTGGCAAGAAAATGTATGTGGCTCCTTAAAAACTAAATTTTGTAAATTGTAGTTTTTGACTTTTCTGACTCAAAAGGTTGCCAACCTCTGCTTTAAGGCTCTGTTCCATGTTAATAATAAATATTAATCTTAGTTATAAATGATAATTGTAGGTATATAGGCTTACAATTGATCTCAAATAAATCTAAGTAATAATATGTAAAAGGGAAGTAACCAAAACAGGTAAAGTTGTGGTTGATGAGGTAGTGTTGGAACCAGTGGAGGAGTTCTTATATCTTAGATGTGCGTTTTAGTAGAGATTGAAGTTGCAACACTGGTATTGAAAGAAGGTGTACAGAAAGTAGAGTGAATGGAGCATTAGGAAAATTACTTAGAAACACAATTTTACGTTCATGTAGCCAGACAAAAAATTGTTATCATACATTGCAAACGTGAAAGGAATTAGGTATCAGGAAAGATCAAAATTGACATACCATTATAAAATGTATTGTCAAGTCTCCACAACTATCGTGTTTGTATGAAGAGTGTCATGAATGAGGATAAAGTAAGGCAAATCTGCTGTGATTGTGATGTGTGGCACTCTGCTCCCTCTGTCTATTCTGTAATGGGTCTGGTGTGGAGATGTTTCTATGAATGTCTGTACATTTTAAATAACATATGCTCTTTACAAACTATTAAAAGCATCAGGGTAAAATAGGTAGTTATTACTAAATTTTATTAAAAGTCTAAGTTTCACAATATTACTTTAATAACAAAGTAAATCACAGTATTTTTGAACTAAAAATATATTTTTTTCAGATTTTTACAATAGCTGTTAGCGGTAATATTGCTAATTACCTACAGAGTGCAAACAAACAAGTCCATTGGAGGTATGATTTCCACCTGGTATCCTATGCAGCTACAGCTATATTTTGTTATGTGTGGCTAGTCCCTTTAGCCCTATGGGCAGCACTGAAATGGACGGTGGCACCAGATGGACAAAATCAAATGGAGACGCAGGTAGTTTTTTATGTATTTAACATGTATAATTCTAAAGTGCTCTAAATATGTATTTGGTGTAAATTTGGTAGTAAATGTTTGGTAGTTAAATGGAGTTGGACAGGACACTTGTTAAGATGTAAAACTAATAAGTGAAGCTAAAAGTAATCCTAAGGTATTTTCATACTCCTCCTATACTCTTCTGATTAAATTCGATATGGGTTCCAAGACAGCTTAGCTTTTCCCCCAGGGCACCCTGAGCTCGCAACTCAGAGGTTATCAGGAAGGTTTCTGCTGTTGATTCTGGTTTACAGAAGTTACAGTGGTGGGAACGAGAGGTGGGCCCATTGCCCAAAAATAACAAAAATAAAATCCTAAGGTATGCAAGAGATGTAGCAGAAAGCAGCAACGTTCAATTACAATTACAAGATAGTAAAACAATATCCACTTAACCATAAGGCCATATTAGACTAGAGCAGCGGTGGGCAACCTTTTGGCAGGCAAGGTCCACAAGGTGGCAAGATAAAGTAAATTATACGTATAATTGGTATAATTGCATAGTAAAAATTAAAAGCTGATAATGATGAATGAAATGATGAATTTGATATTGTTACAATTTACGAAATTTAATTCGTACAGTTAATAGTTACATTACATTTATATGCTAGCGCTTTATAGGTAGAAAAATAACCACCGAAAAATAGAAATGAAAACTTCAAAGTAACTCCTAACAAATAACTGATTTTACACAAATTTCAGTGTGATGTTTGAGGTTGCATTTGGGAGGCTATTTCTTGTATGTTAGCTGTTATATTTGTAGTTCAATTTGAGATGAGATGAGCATGTGAGAGCAATTCGTAGAATTGCTCTCAAATGATCATCTATGAGACAAGAAGCATATTAAGAGGGGCGGGACGCACCCCTTACTTTTAAACCCACGCTGGTTCTATTAGGTGAAATAACACATATTTAATAATAGTAAAAAGGTTTAATTAACGCTACATACATACTTTGATGTCGCCTATTTTGTCATCACTCAACGCCTACGAATTTTCGTCGCATTGCGTCGATCTATTATAGTAAGTAATATTTTAAAAGCAAGCCGGGAATGTTGTGTCCTGGTATTTTTTTTTTTTTATGGCCCCGGGTGGCGACCCGGCAAATGCGAAACGCTGAACTAGATCACATCATGATCTCATCTCTAAAGGCAGTATTGTGAACATAACTATAATGTGTAACTTTTGTTCCAGGATTCAAACTCCCCAACGATGATGTCTCTATTCTGCTTATACGGTTACTCTCTCTCAATATACGTTCCAGTTGCCATTCTGTGGACAATACCCGTGTCCTGGCTGCAATGGCTTCTCGTACTTATGGCAGCATTTGTATCTGGTGCAGTACTTATATTCTGGCTTTTGCCGGCTTTGAAAAAATCTAAATATTCCTTAATTCTAATTGGATCTATATTAGGATTCCACTTCTTGCTGGCGACTGGATTCATGTTGTACTTCTTCCATGTACCCAGCCCTGACAGTGTTGAAGTATCCACTATTAAGCCGGCATAAGTTTTACAAATTTTATAATCCATTACAAGAAGTTATTAAATAAATACTTGATGTTTTTAATATTTGTTTCAGTATTATTATATATTTGTTAATTTACTGGAGGTTATCACAAGTTTTGGTCATTAATATTTTTCTTGTTTGTTTTGCATTTAATGTTATTGAATACTAGTTGTAGGAGAGTCGAGTTACATGACATCAATAAAAAAAGTATCTTCACGCCCATATCCCCGAAGGGGTAGGCAGAGGTGCAAAGAGTGCACCCACGATTAGCCGAAGATACTTGGTCCCACAAATGTGATAGGTGGCAAGCCTATCGCCAACCGGACACTTTCCAATCCCGGGCAACTTTGTATTTTTTAGAAAAACTGAAAAATCACTTTTTATGTGCCCGACCCGGGATTCGAACCCGAGACCTCATGTGGTTAACGCCAACGCTGGACCACTAGACCACAGAGGCGACATGACATCAATATAATCTTTTATACAAATTTATATCGCCCTTTAAAAAAGACACCGGTCAAGTGGGAGTTGCATTCGTACACCGAGGGTTCCGTATAAACTTGTAAGTAACATTAGCTACACAAAAATACCTTGTAGGTTTTGTTTCCCTTGAGAAATCACAAAATATGCGATATAAACGGTCATACCTTTTATATCACGTTGACTTTTTTATAGCTGAGGGGGACCGTAGACACAAATTTGATTCATCTACGCGTTCCTGAAGAAAAGGCTTGCTTTTACACACGGACAAGGAAGTGATCTTAAAGGGTTCAATTTTTTTCCTTATAAAGTACAGACAGCCCCCTAAAAATAATCTATTTGACCCCAGGTATTTAACTATCTCAAAATCAGCTAAACTTGTTAGCCATGAAAACATAACAGACAGACTTGCATCAGTGTGGAGTAATTATCAAAGTCAATAAATTGGTAACGGATTTTTCACAGTAAATATACAAACTATTTTAAACTGTATTATATATTGTCAGTAATGTTAATCTGAAGGCGATCCAGACATATGTTTGTTTTGAGTTTGTTAACCTTTTTAGTATTTGTTAATAAATTTTATCTTCGGTCAATATTATCATAACCTCTAGTAAATTGTAAAGAAGCTTCTTGCAATGGGTGCTAGTGTAATATATGTATAGCAGTTAATTTATGACGAAAATAATTATATTTGTATTTACACAAATTCATGGCATTTTATAATCATATTAGCGTACCAGATTTGGAACACACTTATGTGTGTATCAATATAAATGTTTTCACATTTTTGTACACATATAGAATTTTTATTGGAACGAAGTTCCTTACGGCAGGCTTGGAGGGGATAGGGATTTTGCTGCGCGACCGAACTGAAAAAAATGTGATAGTAAAACCGTAAGAAAAATGCGTGGAATAAAAGCGTTAAATGAGACGTGCGCAGGCACGACAGTCGCGTACACAAGCGAGTAGTGCCGTTTAGCCGAAGGAAGTTCGTTCCTACCTGGTGTCCCGCGACACCGCATCATTTTTTTATTTTATTTCAATGTGAGGAAGCAAAGCAAGTCTGTTCGGATCGTAATGTATAGCACTTGATTCTCTGCCTACTCTCAAAGGAATTTAGCTTGAAGATAAGTATTTGTTTTAAAATCTCATACGCGTTAAGCAGACAAAACGGATGCCAATATTACTATTCAAACAAACTTGACATGTTTAAAGCATATTCCTGCCGCAATAGCGTCAGTGATAGTCGGTCATGTTTCGGTTTGGAGGGTAAGGTAGCTAGTAAACTAATGCATGTGGTATTGGACCTCGCCACAAGATAGCAACGCACCATTAACATCTTTGGTGTCTTAAGGCAATGGTTTCTCTTTCCATCAGGAGACTCATCTGCTTGTTTGCTATCTTATAAAAAAATCACCTCTTACTAACACGCTGGTTACGGAGATTTTGAAAGAAGTGCATTAGGTGGTGTCTTATAGAGCTAGTTAATCTTGAGGCTTAGACAAAATATCCATATATAAACGATAATGAAGTTAGAAAATATTACTTTTTCGTCTTTCTTGACTGAATGGCAACTTTCAGTGAACTCTACCAGTGTCATGTTTCTTATTGAGAATGCCAGTTTGCAAAATTATGATCAAGCTTTTATGTAAGTGACACATTATCAGTTTAGGGTACCACGGTTACTGACTTCTGTTTTTGTTGCACTAAGGTTATCTAGAACAGAATACATAATATGTATTGAATTGACATAAGGCACACTAAATTACGTGTTCAATCGTCATTGTTACCATAAAATCATAAAGTAACGAATTTAAATTTGAACATATAATTTCATTGTATGGATTTTGGTGAGCCGGTATTATGGCTTCATTTGAGTTTAAATTAAAACTAATATTAAATCGAAATTAACGTGCAGGTACCCTTATCTTAGAATGTTCCACTAGAATTACACGTTTCGTTTCTCGGAGTATGATATAGATGGCGCTAGTCGACTGATAGGTACATCGCGGTGATAATTGTTTTCTTGTAAATTGTGTATAGGTTTTAGGACTTACAGATGATTTTAGCAGGTTTGTGTCAATTCTATATAAACAGTCCCATAAAGCGGAATCGTACATGTGTCGCCATCTATATTTGCAATAAAAAAATCATTTTATTTGTACCCATTTTATGCCTTGAGATAAGCCTCTATTTAGGTATATTACAAAGTACTCTCTAATTACGTGAGCATTCGTTGTGGTGCGCATATTTATATCAGTGCCATGTTCATTTGTATTATTTTTATCAATTTCATATTAAAAATGTCAAAGCATTCCTAATAAAAGCCTGAAATAGGCTGTGATGATTGTAAATTTTGTATGATGATAACAATATATAAAGATAAATGTTTTGTTTATAACACAAGCGTTTTACCATGCTTTAAGAATATGAGCTGTAGCACGAGTTATTAATATTCGACTAAAATCTAAATACGCTATACTTAATAAAACGCGTTATAGCCCTTGATGGCGCTGGCTCTAATGTCTGTATCTACGCTTTACCGCGTACAACCTAAGAGTGGTACAGCTCTTGTGGTCTAAATATAGTTCTGTTTTTGAATGGGCACTACCAGTATCATTATTTTAATTAATTTGATGTATTTATGTATTTTGTTTAATAAAAAGATTACCCAATCTGCATTTTAATTTTATTGGGTGTATGCGTGCCTCAAAGCACACAGTTCTTTGAGCGATGCACAATACATTAAATAAGCATTGTGTCGAGCGGTGTGTAACTCGTCAAATAAGGCGTTATCTTAGAGCACGATAAAATAATATTTTATTGATTCAGGCGTTACTTTGCGGAAATCCGTTATTAAAAGGGTGAAATTAATTAAATTTGCTATTATCCGCGAACTGTCCCCTAATTTCCGTAACAAAACCTAAATTGAATCGAAACGCTTAGGCCTCTTACACACATAAAAACGATAAAATGTCGCGTCGTGCTCCGACCCGTTTATGTCCCGCGTCGTGCTCCGACGTAGCATAATGTGTGAGAAAATGTGAGAGAGCCCTAAATGCTTCAACTCGATTGACGTTCTGTTACGTGAATTGGCCCCCTGTTCTACGTTTTTTCCGCGATGGCATAAATGGATAAAACTCACCGATGTCCGGACAAAAAAGAAGACATCAGCACAATTACCCATCTACATCCACCACTTTTCCACCCACGTCCCATTCCGGCACCAAGCACATAATTTATGTACTCAACGCACGTTTCACTTGGAAACCGAAGCATCTTCAGAAGAAACGAACACTACCTCACTCTACGCGAGTGTAATATTAATTTCACCTTTTTATAAAATAATATTTTTCATTTGTTGCTTATCTTTTTGTTTTTACTTAGGTAACTGCTAGTATTTTATATGGTATGGTAATTAAGTACGTTTTTTTTATTCTTTTACCAAACTTTTTCGCTGGTACTCTAGGTTTCTTTCCTTCGACCAGGGGAGTTCGCATACAATCCAGACAAAAGTGAAGAAGTGATACATGGACATTACAAATATTAATCATTATAGTATTCCATCAACCCTGTTAGATTAACGGAAAACTGGCGACCTGTGTGGGAGCGAGAGACAAATACATTAATTCAAATGCGAACAGAATCAACATTCTGGTAATTACTGAAAGAGATGATATGTCCAGAGCAATCTCTGGACATATCATCCCTTTCAGTAATTACCATTACGTCATCCTTCGATAAATAAGTAGATTAAGTTAATTATAAGTTCTCGACTTTCGCCTAATCCCTTTTCTTTGAGAAGACAATACAAACGTGCACGTTGAGAATGTGCTTTTCTAGTTATCCCTTGTCATGACATGAAAATTATTTATTTGCAAAAATACGGGTATCAGTAACTAGCAAAAAGCAGAGCTTTGTAGGGGCTCGCAAAGTTATACTATCTAGTAATATTGTTAGAAAAGTATTTTTATGAGAATTACATCTTTTAATGTATAGACTTTATTTATAATAATAAAGTCTATAAGTCTTTTAGTGTATAGAAAAATAATAGTAGTTTGTTCACCAAGGCGAGAAAATGACCGATACCATACGAGAGTGTAGTTTCAATGTATGTAATGTAATGTGTAGTAGAGCTCAATACACTCAAGTTAGGTATCGCATTTTCTCCCGAGTGATACATACTGCTTTATACTACACCAATGAGGAAAATAAAAACAATTTAGTTAAAATTTCTTTTAATTCAGGCGGCGTAAATAAATCTTCATTCTCGCTACTAGACATAGACATCAGAACAGAATGTAAGAAGAAGATACAATAAAAAAGAAAATTCGCGCGTACAATCGTTTTTTTTTAATATTGAGGAGGCAAATGAAATAAAGCACATACTGCCAAGTTTCCTTAGTAAATGCTAGTGGCCAGTAACATTTTGATGTGCTTCGAGATACAAACTTATCAATTTAAAAAAGTTAAAGGAGGGGGGAGAAATCCCATACATTTTTGCCGCCCGCATATTGGTTCGCTTGGAATTAGGTACTTTCTTCTCGTTTTTCAAGTAAGAACTAATGTGCTAAGGTGTAGTATAAATAATAAAGTATTTCATCTCTCGCATTGTATATCTGTTTTGTTAATCTTTCATCTACCATTCTTTCTACATGTCCGAACCAACGGAGCATGCCCTTTCTCATCTTTACACCAACACTTTCTTTCAAGCATGACTTCTCTCTCACTTCAAAATTACGAGCCCGGTCCGCGTGAGTTACGCGACATATTTTGCTCTGTTCACACACTGTTCCCCGCCAGCCAGCCAGCCCCCCCCTCTCTCTCTCTTCCCTCCCCCTCCATCTCCCCTTCCCTTCCCTCTCCCCTCCCCTTCCCCCACCCTCCCCTCCCCCTCCCTTTCCCCTCCCCACCCCCCCCAACACCTTCCCCCTCTCCCTCTCTCTCACCCCTCCCACTCCCCTCCCCCTCTCTCGCCCTCCCCCTCCCACTCCCTCTTCCCCTCCCATCGCCCCTCCCCTCCTCTCCCTCTTCCTCCCCCTCCCTCGCCCTCCCCCTCCCTCTCTCTCTATTTTTATGGTAGATAACATATCTAGACATGAATTTAAACTACTACGTCGAAGCACAAACCTAAAAGTTCAATAATTTTTGAGTAAAATGTACCACAAAAGTGCATAGAAAGTGGCCTAGTGTAGGGCTCGCTTCGCTCGCCCTAATTAAAATTAATGAAAAGTACCAGCATATTTTATAATGATATGGAGGTAGAAAAGTCGATTTCTTTTTAATTCATATGTGGTAACACCTTTAAAAGTCGCAAGAAAGAAATTCACCTAAAATATTCATTACACCCTCTTAGTGCAAATGTTTACGTTATAACAAGTTTTTTGGCGTGATAACGTCTTATAAATCGATGAACGCCGACTGCACTGCACACGCCAACTCATTGACACGTTCCGCCTGAGCCGAGCTTGCAAGCGAGAGCGCGGAATAAGCGATAGAGAATGTTTTCTTTTGACGTTATCACGTAACCGACTACAGACAAATAATTTTTTAATTAAAAATTATGTGCAAACATACAGGCAGACCGCCCTATGGAACGGTCTGTCTGTGTTTATATCTATGATAGAATGGTTAGTGGCCCTGACTAATCAACAACGGGTTTCGATTCCCGACATGTTTGTGATGAGCACAATGTTTCTATTTCTGGGTTTGAGTTTGTTAAATATATTTTCTGTACTTATATAAGTATATGTATTTTATGTATTACTATTGTTGACTAATACCCATGTCACAAGCAAATAATTTGTTTACTTTAGGGCTAGATCAATTCGTAAAATTTGAGTACAATAAAATTTACAATACAAAAAAGTGACATTTACCTTAAAAACAACTAAGAAAAATATCGACACGCGGGATTTGAATCTGCGACTATATACCTAAAGCCGGAACGCTCTTCCACTGAGCTAGTGTCGACAGGCTCAAGGCGGCGAAATTCTACTTTGCTATATGATCGATTACGTCGATTGTACTGATTGCTAGCTATACACACGTTAAATGAGTTCATCGTTACAGATGAAATTCACATTTATAATTTTGATCAGTACTTTTGTATTTCTAATTATTTTTTCGCCGCCTCGAGCCTGTCGACACTAGCTACGTGGAAAAGCGTCCCGGCTTTAGGGATATGGTCGCAGGTTCAAATCCCGCGTGTCGATATTTTTCTTTGTTGTTTTTAAGGTTTTTCCAGTTTCCCAAGCACGGGGTGAGTGCTATAACACAAAATTAAGTGAGATTTATTATTATGTGTTTTTATTAATATACCTCGCGACTTAATTCGTATTTTTTTTAGATTACACAGATGTCATTAATGTCAAAAATATCGAGTTAAATGAAAAAGTTCAGATTTTCAAGGACCTGGCAACCCTAATTGGAAATAGATATTGGCGATCAAATAAAAGTTGGTTATACAACAATTGATATAATATGTACATATGTGTATCACATAAATATCCTGCGTCAATCTTCAATCGAGAACATTTGGAAGCTTTTCAGCCAGGGCTGTTTGTGAAAACTCGGCGCAGACTCCTCGCCCGGCGGCTGGAATGTGCTTAATATCTCGGACAACATGTTGCCTGGAACAAAAATAGCTATGGTTATTGGAATTAACAACATTGTCTTCCTTCTTCCTCGTTGAGTGATATAGAAATCGGCACGTTTCTTGAGCGCTGACCTTGACTTGCATATGTCGTCCGTAATACGGACGTTTTTGTCGTGCGCAAAGCGATCCCAACTCCGTAGCCGATGCACTCAAGAACCGTGCCCTGAAATTATACCCTATTCGGATGTCTAGGTATCAATCCCTGGGTCAGGCTATATTATTAGATTTTTTCTGAAGTGAAAAATCTGAACAGACAGTGTTAGGGCGTTTGTCCCGGGCGATTTCCACGTGGGAATGATAACAATGGTGCTTGATTTAATTGTTTATTCTTGAGTTTGTTCTTTCACTTGTTACATTGTACTAAGCAATCACCGTAACGTGAACGATGATGAGTACATATGGATGTACATCGGCGCGCGTGCGGTGCGGCCGAGGAGCCGTCGGTGAGTAGAGCGGCCGCCGGCGCGGGCGCGGGTGGGGGCCCGCCGCGGCGCGGGATGCCCGCGCCAGCGCGCGGCGTTGTGCGTTAACAGACAGATTTTCGTCCCCCGTATTGGTCCGAACCCCCGTTTGAAAAATATACCATTGATAATGTTTTGAGGCAGTGAGCAAAAGGCAATCGATTAGATATACCTACCTACGTCACTACGATTGTGACAAGGTTTCAAAATACCTACGTGTCATTACCATCGTGCCTACGAGATTATAAAATAAGTGTCACTACCACTGTGACTACAAAGTTGTAAAATACATACGTATCACTACCATTATGACTATGAGGTTGTAAAATCCCTACTTGTCACTACCATCTTGACTACGAGATTGTAAAACATCTACGTGTCACTTTCATTGTGACTACGAGGTTGTAAAATACCTACGTATCACTACCATCATGACTATGAGGTTGTAAAATCCCTACTTGTCACTACCATCTTGACTACGAAATTGTAACACATCTACGTGTCACTTTCATTGTGACTACGAGGTTGTAAAATACCTACGTATCACTACCATCGTGACTGATACCACTGCCTTACATATTCCTGCTTAAATAGCGTCAGTGATTTTTACTGTCGTTCTAGTTCAAAATGTAGGGTAGTCGGTAAACTTATACATATCACATTTAACTAGTGGAACCATTATAAGGTGGGAATTTTTCAATCAATTGGACCAATTTGACCCTTGCTTCAAATTTAGATAGATTATTTTTGACCGTTACCGACCGTTTGGGTGTTTATTAAATATATTCCAGTATTTATATATGTATTTCTATGTATTATTATCGTTGACTAACACCCATAAACACAAGTAAATAATTTGCTTAATTTGGGGTTAGATCAATCAGTGTAATTTGTTCCGAGAAGATTTATTTTGACCCGTCGAAAGTGTCTCAACAATAATTTGAATAGAAAAATTCTCATATTTGGTGAAGATCACTTGGAATTAAAAAATTGCATATTTAGCAAAACTCTCGATCGAAATCTGTTGATTCTTGTAAAAATGTACACTCACAGTACAAAGGCTGGGGATCCAGCAGCTTGAGCGTCTGACACAGCTGGATGAGATGGCCCTCGTGCTGCCCGAGTCGGGAACAGAACTCCAGATCCCGGATACTCCGCTGGTATAACAGTTGTACGCCACTCTGACATATTCCCATCAGGTTAAATTCTTTAGCATCGCTGCTTGAAGTATCTAAAAAGAATAATACATATAATTATGTACAGTAAATAAAGTGATCCGAATGTCACCATTCACTGAGGCTCTTTGGTGACATTCATTTACAGCTCACAGCACAATCAATCAATTAATTAACCAATGAATCCTCATTATTTTTTGAAAACTGTTAATTTGTGGTTGGAATTCAGCCACAAAGTAAATTTCCATAGTTTAATCTTCATATTTCTGTCGAGTTTTGGGTATATGGTAGAAACTTAGCAGCATGGGTCCAGTGGAACCAGCAAACTTTGGAAAATGAGCTTTGAGAAAAAAAAGTTTGAAACCTCGAGTCTATTGGTTAGTCAAGTCACTATTATTGTTACTACTCACTAAGTGGTAGAGTTCTGCAACGTCTCGCCAGGATCTTGGTACCACCACCTAACACGTTCCTGCATAAATAGCGTATGCTTATTGCTGTAGTTTTAGGAAACTGGAATTCCAGGGTAAGGTAGACGGTAAACTTATACATTTGACTAAGAAATATATATTTATTTTTATACATTTGGAGTTTTATCCCTATACGGATTGCAACAAAAAAACTTAGTCCTATCAGGAGACTCCCGTGTTAGTCCCGGGCTCCTTTGAAGAATAGGCCAACGGCCGTTCTGCCAGGCAGGTCGTAAAAAGGGACCGATTGGGTATGCAAGTCACTATCATCGTGGCTACTAGGTGGTAGAGTTCTGCATTGTCTCGCCCGGGTGTGTACCACCGCCTTACCTATCCCTGCGGCAAAAGCGTCAGTGCTTGTCGCTGTCGTGTTCCGGTTTGGAGGGTAAGGTAGCCGGTAAACTTGTACGTGGCACTAGACCTCGCCACAAGATAGCAACGCACCATTAACATATTTGGTGTCTTTAGGCGATGGTTGACTCTTACCATCAGGAGACCCATCTGCTTGTTTCCTGTTTTATGATATAAAAAAAGAGAACCATTAGTTTATTTGCTATCGTATTGTTACGTACTCGGGTTCGTGATTGTAGGAAAACACCACTTATATTAAATCCGTGTATTTACACAACACAACACAACGTAATACTAAAATACACTTTACACAATAGTCACTTGCTGTACTATCACTGAACTTAGAACACTACACAATAAAACACTTCTCGCTTCGCACTAGTCACTTGATGTATCGCTCTCGATCGCTTGATAAAAACTGCCTTGTGTTTGTCAACACCTCTGTATTTATAGGCAGGGGAAAGTCCTAGCTGGATCCAGAAAAATCTAAATGTATCGGGAAACAATGAATCACTTCTTATCGTAAACATGTTATGAGTCATAAATCCTAGTACACGCTACTTTCAACCTTATGCCATATCCCACAAAGTCCATTATGGCATAGCCCAGGTCAACAAGGTATTTGTTTGTCAATAGAAGTAGCTATCTCTTTCTTTTATTTCTAGATAATTACCGCGCGCGCGCTCCAACTCTACACGCTTCTAGATTATTCGTAACAGTATGTTACAAAAAAGTCAGCTACCCATATTACGGGTATGCTCATTGCTCATATGTAAAAGCAGTGCCTCCAATTCACGTACCAAGACCCTAATCGAATCGCTTAGGACTCTTACACACACAAACACGATACGACGTCGCGTCATGCCACGACGCGGTATAATGTCTAAGAAAATTTCGTCTATTTTCTTAGAAATTATACCGCGTCGTGGCTAAATGATTCGTCTCGATTAACGTTTTGTTACGTGAATCGAGCCCATGTACCTTGTTATTTATGGCTCTTAGGTTCTGCGATCTCGGTTTCGATCTCTGAGTAATTCAAAATTGTTATTGGAATCACCGGGGTTGTACTGATGTATAAAAGTGGAAATGTGAACAGTTCTTTAGTCTGGTGGTAGTGTATGAGAAGCCACGGATTAGCACGTAATGCTGTTACGGCAAATTATCGCAAGAAACAAATGATAATTTAGTAGGTATATTTATTTATGTTTTTTTTATATTATGTTCTTATGTGTTTTTATATTATGTTATTTATATTATGTTCTTATATGTTTTTATTTTATGTTATTTATATTATGTTCTTAAACATAAGTAATGATTATTTTAATACACTCGCTCACCGGTCTGTGATTGTAAAAATGCTTATAAATAAATAAATGAATATTCACGGGACAAATTACATTGACTAATCTAACTCCAAAGTAAGCAATTTTTTTTTATATAGAAGAGGGGGCAAACGAACAAAAGGTGCACCTGATGGTAAGTGATCACCGCCGCCCATGGACATCTGCAATACCAGAGGTCTTGCAGTTGCGTTGCCGGCCTTTTAAGAATGAGTAAGCTCTTTTCTTGAAGGTCCCTATGTCGTATCCGTTCGGAAATACCCCTGCCGGTAATTGGTTCCACAACAGAGTAGTTCGAGGTAAAAAGTGTCGGGAGAAACGCACAGTTGTGGATTTCCAGACATCGAGATGGTGAGGATGGAACTTCAAGTTTTGACGCGATGTCTGATGGTGGAATTCGGCGGCAGGAATTAATCCAAACAACTCGTCGAAACACTCTCCATGATATATACGATAAAAGACACAGAGAGAACCTACATCTCTCCGCAATGCCAAAGAGTCAAGCTGTTTCGAATGGCCTGATCGTCAACGATTCGAACCGCTCTACGCTGAATGCGATCAAGAGGAAGAAGCTGGTACTGAGGAGCTCCGGCCCAGAGATGCGAACAGTACTCTATGTGAGGCCGAACCTGTGCCTTATAAAGTTGAAGGCGATGGACCGGCAAAAAGTACTGTTTCGCTCTGCTGAGCACACCGAGCTTTTTGAAGGCTAGTTTAGCCTTGCCTTCCAAATGACCGCGAAACTGAACGTAATTCGATATGTCAACTCCCAGGATTCCGACACTAGCTGTGGCTGTCAGGAGAGTATCTTCAAATCGAGGTGATACGACAAAGGGCGTCTTTTTTGCGGTGAACACGCAAAGCTGTGTCTTCTTGGGGTTAAAAGAAACCAGGTTTTGGCGATCCCATTCCGAGACATCGGTAAGTCGATTCTCGACTTCAGACACAAGCTTGTTTCGGCACACTTCGACGTGTTCCCGAGAAATACTGCTTCGGCCGGAGTATGTAGCATCACCAGTACTGTCATCCGCATAGCAATGTATGTTGCTAATTCGCATCATATCATTGATATGCAGAAGGAACAGTGTCGGTGATAGCACGCAGCCTTGGGGAACACCAGCATTGACAGATTTAAGGTCGGAGCACGCACCGTCGACAACGACCTTGATGCTCCGGTCAGCCAAAAAACTGGTGATCCACTTGCATAATTTCTCAGGAAGCCCATAGGAAGGCAGCTTCGCGAGAAGCGCTTTGTGCCATACCCGATCAAAGGCCTTCGCTATGTCCAAACTAACTGCCAATGCCTCCCCCTTCGACTCAACTGCTTCCGCCCACCGATGAGTTAGGTATACTAGAAGGTCACCAGCTGAGCGGCCGCGACGGAAACCGTACTGACGGTCGCTAATCAGCTGGTGCTCTTCTAAATACTTGAGGAGCTGAGAGTTGATGATTGTCTCCATAATTTTGGAGAACAAGGAGGTTATGGCTATGGGCCGATAGTTAGACGGGTAAGAGCGATCTCCTTTTTTAGGGATGGAATGCACCAAAGCTGTCTTCCACGAATTCGGTACCACGCGGAGTGAATAGGAGAGCCGGAATAGGCGTGTTAATACTGGTGCCAACTCTGGAGCACACATTTTTAGCACAATCGGAGGGATGCCATCCGGCCCACTCGACTTGTGGATGTCCAAGGAAAGTAGTTTGCTTGTGTTATGGGTGTTAGTCAACGATACTAATACATAGAAATACATATATAAATAGTGTTACATACATAATAAACACTCAAACCCGGAAATACAAACATTTGTGTTTATCACACAAATGCTTGGGGATCGAACCCGAGCTCCGTTGCTTGCGTAGTCAGGGTCGCTAACCATTCGACCAACGGGGCGGTCAATATCAATGTACAAAAAGGAAATCCTTAATTGGCCAATGTAATGCAAATATTATAACATTCTATAATAATAACTAAACTAACTAAATAACTAATTATATAAATAAAAATCCACAGCCGAATATCAAACTAGGTATAGTTTGATATTCGGCTGTGGATTTTTATTTGAAACTAGTTGTTGCCAGCGACTTCGTCCGCGCGGACTTTGTTTACTCCGCTCAGCTCCTCCCCCGTAGGTGATAGCGTGATAATATGAAGCCTATATGTTGACCCGACCTGTTAGTAATATTTATGCAAAATTTGAAGTAAATCCATGCAGTACTTTTTGAGTTTACCCCGGACATACATACAGACAAACAGACAAAAATTCTAAAAACTATATTTTTGGCTTCGATATCGATTGTAGACCACGACCCAAGTATTCTTTTAAAATAAAAAATGATGCGGTGTCGCGGGACACCAGGTAGGAACGAACTTCCTTCGCCTAAACGGCACTACTCGCTTGTGTACGCGACTGTCGTGCCTGCGCACGTCTCATTTAACGCTTTTATTCCACGCATTTTTCTTATGGTTTTACTATCACATTTTTTTCAGTTCGGTCGCGCAGCAAAATCCCTATCCCCTCCAAGCCTGCCGTAAGGAACTTCGTTCCAATATTCAATGTACAGTTTTGACTTTCCTACGATTTTATTATATGTATAAATAAATAAATAAAATAACTGGCAGAATGATAGTCTATTCTTCAAAGGGGGACGAACACGGTCCACGGATCAAACATGCAATGGTCGTCTTTCTTCAATCCACTTGCTATCACGTGTACATAATATAAAGCACTCACCAGTGGAAGATTGAGATTGTAACAATCCGGCGCATATATTCAATCCATATACCATCACTTGTAATAGAGTCACTTGACAGTCGCATCTGAAAATGTAAACATAACGTTGTTTTTTTTATATCATAAGATAGCAAACAAGCAGATGCTTCTCCTCATGGATAGAGTCAACCATCGTCTATAAACACCAAAGATGTTAATGGTGTGTTGCTATCTTGTGGCGAGGTTTAATGCCGCATGCATAAGTTTACCGACAAGAAATAGCACCATAAATTATTTGCTAGTATATTCTTACGAATAATCTAGAAACGTGTAGAGTTGGAGCGCGCGCGCGCTAACTATCTAGAAATAAAAGAAAGAGATAGCTACTCCTATTGACAAACAAATAGTTGATCTGGGCTATGCCATAATGGACTTTGTGGGATGTGGCATAAGGTTGAAAGTAGCGTGTACTAGGATTTATGACTCATAACATGTTTACGACAAAGAAGAAGAAAGAAAGAAAATATTTATTTGCAAGAATATGGGTGTTACAAGTTGTTAAAAATAAATTAAGTTACCGACATATTTTACCAATATATGGTGTGCAAATATTTAAAAAGATATCATTATATAAGAAGTGATTCATTATATGAGAAGTGATAAGAAGTGATTCATTGTTTCCCGATACATTTAGATTTTTCTGGATCCAGCTAGGACTTTACCCTGGCTATAAATAGAGAGGTGTTGACAAACACAAGGCAGTTTTTATCAAGCGATCGAGAGCGATACTTCAAGTGATCAGTGCGAAGCGAGAAATGTTTTATTGTGTAGTCAGAGATAGTACAGTGAGTGAATAGTGTGTAAAGTGTATTTCAGTATTACATTGTGTTGTCTTGTATATTGTGTGTATCGTAAATACACGGATTTAATATAAGTGGTGTTTTCTTACAATTACGAACCCGAGTACGTAACAATATGAACGATAAGACTAGGGGCAAATTCGCGCGTTTTAAATTGACTAGAGGATTCAGGTTTAGGGTTATGTAATAATCTACATCGCTGTAATAAATACGTTATTTTTTATATTGTTTAGTTACAGATAGGAAACATCAGCATCAGGAGACATGGATTGTTTTGAGAACAGTTTCTCAATCTAATATCTCAATGTACCCATGTTAGTTTTTCAAGACAACGGCGAACTCCTAATAAAACAAGTCGTAGACAGAACGGGAAATTATTCATCATTAAATTACATTAAATTATGAATTATTTAAATACATTTTTTTAAATAAAATAAATAAATATTCACGGGACAAATTACACTGACTGATCTAACTCTAAAGTAAGCAAATTATTTGCTTATGTTATGAGTGTCATTCAACGATACTAATACATAGAAATATATATATAAATACTGGACTATATCTAATAAATACCCAAAACCAGAAATACAAACATCTGTCCTCATTACACAAATACTTGTCCCCGACGGGGATCGAACTCGAGCCCCGTCGATTGTGTAGTCAGGGTCGCTAAACAGTTGACAAACGGGGCAGTTTTATTACAAATGATATACAAATATAAACGCAAATTCTATAGTATTATTCAATTATTTGAGGACTGGTGAGGTTGTTTTAGTAATTTTAATAATTAAAAAAATGCAGTGCAAAAAATGGAACGAACTTATCAGGCCCGAGAAAATTACTTCACTCAACGAGAACCGACGTATTACTTCGGCTCTCGTTGAATGGTGTTCGTCTCCTGAAGATGCTTCGGTTGCGAAGTGAAACGTAAATTGAGTGCGTAAATTATGTGCTTTTGCGCTATCTACTGTCGTGGTGTAAAGTGTGGGGGACGACGGTGGGTAAATGTGCTGCTGGAGTCTTCGTAATTTTTCAGGCCTACGGGGAGTTTGTTCAATTTCTTACAAAGCATTTTTATTTTTTCCTTACAGCGGTGCAGTGTTCCCTTTAATACAATTTTACGATGCATATTAACACATACACTATAAGTGGCATTGCAAGAGAACACCTAAAAGTTAGCATACATAGGGTCAGAGAGCGGAAAGCGGGTCTGTTTTATAGCATGTATTGATTGTATGATGAGAGTGAGGTCACCCGCTGTCGGTGCGGTCCGCCGCGGCGCGGTACAGCAGCACCAGCGCCGCGCCCGCCTGCGCCGCGCGCTCGCACTGCTGCTGCACCTGCTGCTGCTGCACACTACGCAACGCACATTCCACTTGTTTCACCAACACTTGCAGGATGCACGAATCTGAAAAATAAACCAATCACGTACAAAAGTTTTGACGCGTTCCCCATTTTTCAAAAATTCAACATGAAAGGAAGGTCACCTGTCACCCGTACTCGCGTCGATTTGTTTCTAATCACAAGAAACTAGTGTTAGCGATTGCGCTTAACGACGAGCACTAGCCGATCGAGTGTGGCGCACCTGTGTGATTTATGCAACTGTTATTGTGAGATAATGACGTCATTATAAACAAACAATGGACAAATATAAATAAGGATGGTATAAATAGACGGGAATAAGATGTTTTCGTGTCAATGTAATTTTATCGCTTCGTGAGGGCGTTACTCTGTCCAAAAATTATACTATGCGTGCAAAAATCATTTAAGTGTTTTATACGGTCAAACTGATTCTCGGTTATACTAGTGATATCTTTTCATCTCTTTCTAAGAAATATTACATATGGTGGTGTTCTTTTTTCATCCCTTTCTTAAAATTAAATTATATTGGTGTCATTATATATACTTTTATATGGCTACATTTAGTAATACTTGCGTCGTTCTGTCTATTGAAACAGTCCCATTCTCAACCGACGATAAAATGGGGTAAATAAATTGATAAGTTTAACGTGTATGTACGTATAATTTTTATTGAATAATATTTGAATATGACTATGACGTTCAAGCACGTGTACCAAACTTTGTAAATGTATGTTTGTTCACGAATTTTTCGGGAACTGAAAGGCATATCGAGATTATTCTTTTTGATTTAAATTAAATATATTCAAACTCAGGGAACAGCCTTAGTTTCATAAAAATTGATTCAGTAATTTTTGATAGAATATAGTTGATATTTAAATTCGGTTTAAATTTTTAAAAACCTATTATTTACCTCACAAAAAAAAAGTGTTTTTTCAGTTTTCTGAGAAACACAAAGTTGCCCGGGGTTAGAAAGTGCCCGGTTGGCGATAGGCTTGCCACCTATCACATTTGTGGGACCAAGTATCTACGGCTAATCGTGGGTGCACTTGTTGTACCTCTGCCTACCCCTTCGGGGGCGTGAAGATACTTTATTATTTACCACGGACTAGATAACAAGTAAAAGCGGATTCTGGTTCCGTTTTGAAGGGTGTGAGACAGCCGGTAAGCTTATGCAAGTGGAATAATAACATGGAATGTAACAGCTTCAGCATCTATAGGCGATGGTCGCAAGGGCGGATCCAGGGGAGGGGGGTCATGACCCTTCCCCCCTTGGCAGGGGCCTAGATATGCATTTATTAGAATTAGAAGATACTTGTCTTAACCTCAAATATATGACCCCCTCCCCCCTGAATCAAATGCTGGATCCGCCTTTGGATAGTCGTCTCTTTATTTCACTAGGACGACTTGGTGGTTTGCTATCCAATGATAAAATAAATAAAAAATGCGCGAGTTTCGTGGAACTCTCAGTTAGAACGAAGTTTTTTATTTTCTTTCCCCATCTCCCCTTCTTCACTCCTTCCCTCTTTGTCTCTCTCTCCTCTTCCCTCCCTTAGACAGATGACCCTTATACAAAGAATATTTAATTTTTCTTCAAATTTTGCTACCAATTTTTTAAACTCACTAGCTGACCCGGCAAACGTTGTTTTGCCATTCATATTAGGAATCCATAGCGGACAAACAACGTGACACGTAATTTATGTAAGTCTACGCCCTACGGCATTCCACGCAGCCAAAATGGCATTAAACTTTATATGGTGGTTAAGTATTCTTAAATTTTCTAATTTTCCGCGCAATTTTCTTAATATTTTCTTTCATAAGAACCTTCTCCTTACAATTACAAACACAACAAAAAAAATATACCAGCCGAATTGAGAACCTCCTCCTTTTTGAAGTCGGTTAAAAAATTACCGAAATTGGTCCAGCCATTCAGACGTGATGTGACCAAGGAAAATAGGGATTGATTTTTATATATATAGATTTACACTAAAGAGACTTGTGACAGAAAATTCTTACGTTCCTTCGCCTAGCGCAGGGGTCGGCAACCTACGGCTCGTGAGTCACATGCGGCTCTTTAGTTCCTTACACATATATTATTTATTTTGTAAAAAAAATAAACATTTAATAATTTTTTACACTATACTTAGCACGAATGTCAATTAAGCCTGATGTATGTTAACCCGCGCGAGTCGTAACTTTGTTCTTATATGATTCTACTTGTGCTACTGGATGTTGTTGGAACTCTACTATTTAAAGTAACGATTATAGTGACAACGCCTTTTCTCGCCTTATACGAGATGCCCGACAGACCAGCAGTGGGTCTATTCTTTTCACTGGAGCCCGGGCCAACACGAGTGAAATTCTTCACGATAAATTTCCTACAGACATCTTAATTGTACATACAAACTATAATTAAAAAAATAACAATTCGCACCTCTCTTATACAAAAGCACGCCTTGGTCATAATCCAACTTCAGGTTTCCAATTTTTTCCCGACAACAAAACGCCTTATCCAAGTCCTGGCCATCCGAACCCATTGCCAAGTGAATATTGACCCTCACAAAATGTAATATTTGTGAGGTAACAAAAAACATAGGCCGGGACAAAATTATACTCCTCACTATAGGTATGATATCTTCACTTCTGGTGTTTATATACTCCAGTAGTAGGGTTATCGATAACAGGAAACCGCTATACAGTATGGCACAACCCTGAAACACAAAGCACTGTCAAATCCTATGTAATGTAATTATGTAATATTTTATTTAAAAAATGTTATGAAAAAAAGACAAGCCCACTGAGTTTCTTCCGCCGGATCTGTGGCCGCGTTTCCAATCCGGTAGTAGTTTAAAAAAATGTTGACGCGTCAAAATAACTTGTAAAAATTTTATTGAATAAAGTACTTCTGATTTCTGATTTCCTATTAATTCCTACTAATCCTATCCTACAAATATTATAAATGTGAAAGTTTGTTTAGATGGATGTATGTTACTCTTTTCTCGCAAAAACGCCTGCACCGGTTTGGGAGAATTTGGCACACATATAGATGATGACTTGGAATAGCACATAGGACATCTTTTATCCCGGAAAAATAAGTTGTTCCCGTGGGATTCACCAAAAACTACTAAAATGCAGTGGGCTGTAGGGCGCAGCTAGTTTTATTATACACGCGAAAGGTTGTTTGAATGGATGGATGTTTGTTACACTTTTACACCAAAACGGCCGACCGAATTTGGATATCTGGAATTTGGCACACATATAGATCATGACCTAGAATAACACATAGGATACTTTATATTCAGGAAAAATAAGATTTCCCGTTAGATTCACCAAAAACTTTTATGATCCAACGGGCTACAGGGTGCAGCTAGTGTGCATACATAAGTTTGTCAAAGCCAGGGGCTCCCAAACTTTTTTAAATTCACGGCACACTTACAGCTTTAATATTCTGTCTCATGACATAACACTAACTAGAAAATATTACCTTCTCAATGTAAAAGTAAGCAATGGAAGTGTTAATTTAAGGTTTGACACATCTATACTTTGCACCCCTTTTTACGAAAACTACGAGAGTGGAGGAGTAGGAAATTTGACATAAAGTTTACATGGGGAAGGAGTGCAGAAACTAATATTTTTAAACATTATGCATTAGAAATACATTAAATTTGAAAAATAAACATTACACACATTACCACTACAATTTGACATACATACATTTACATGATATACACACATTTACTATTTTATTTAAAGGATGTATATTGTCAAACCTAGAAGAGATTTTATTGTTTAGTCTATGGTCAAGATCTGACCAGAGGATGAACGCTAGTTACAGTAATTACCTTAGAAAAAAATCCAATGTCCAGTTATTCAATATGATTAGTGATTTATAAGCTTAGAGATCTCTGCATATAACTTTAAAATTAGACTTAACACTGCCTTACTCATTCCTTGCCCTACATTGTCCTTGCATACCAGGGAATCGCGGCGCAAGCTTTGGGAACCCCTGGTCTAAGCTATCAATTCAATACAATCCACTATAATGCAGGCCTGCTTTCGTTACAATGGATTGCATTGTGATTTATTATGGAGTCTTCTATGATAGTTTTTTTTTAAATTTTCCCGCGCGATCCGGACCTACGCAGGTACAACGAGGTACACAGCTACAGATAAGTATAATTATAAGTCAGCTAACGGGGTATAGAGAATTGTGTCTGGCACTCTAGTTACTTTTCATCCAGTGAAAATCCCGTGGGATTCACCAAAAACACGCAACGGGTTGCTGAGCGCAGCCACAAGGTAAAACTTACCGTATCATCAATAAGCGAGCATATTTCCTTAATAACCTGCACAGCAGGTACCGTCAACAGCAGTGTTTGGTCCCTATGGTCCGACTGGCCCGCAAACAAGTCACAGTGTCTCGTTTGCTCTAGCGTGTACACCACTGCGGTGGCGAAACGTCTCGCTAGGATTGCTTGCTCGTCGGGATATAGGGGGCTGGAATTTAGTTAATAATAACATTTAATTAAGTCATTGAGTAAGTAACCACAAGAGTGGCTATGTTGTTTGTTTTGTTAGAAACCAAATTCCGCCAAAAACACTACGCCAGTTGTAATGCTGTGATTGGCCGACTCAAGGTCAATGTGATAATGACGCAGGAATAGTAAACGCGTATTGAATAAAATAAGATAGTTGTGTATAGGTTACATCTAGGCATAACAATAAAGTTTTGTTTCACCGTTTAGATACCGAACACTAAAATGGACAGATTTTATTTTGAAAAACTGAAATGTTGACTAGGTATTTCATGATGTCGGTCTTTCGTGACGGTGCGCGCGCGCATTGTCAAAAACTATTTTTTTTTTTTCATCATTTTTCTCTAACGCACCAAAAAAAGTATAACTTCAAAAATATACACGTCGAATTGAGAACCCTCTCCGTTTTTTGTCGGTTTAAAAGTGTAGGTCTTCAGATTAAAGTAATAAAACTCTTGCAAACTACTTATAATACGAACCTGGCTTTTAATAAGTCAATCTGTTTGACGTCTAGATAGTTAGAAGTTTCTTCTATGTATTTCTCGTCCATGTCCTTCTGAAACGCCGTAGTTATCCTCTGGGATAACATCTCTAGTTCACACTTCACGTCATCTAGAACATCCTTGAATTTTTTTAAAATCTGAAATGAAAGAAATACATGTATATAAGTAACAAATCTTTATACATATTGGCTTGTTTAAGATTGTGTTTACCGTGTTGGTCTGGGCTTTGAAGAATAGACCAACCGCCTTTTTGCTAGGCAGGTCACAAAAGGCGACTGATTAGCTAAATGGGAGGGGTCAAAGGTCTCAAGTTCTGCAAAGCATGACTAAAGAAAGAAAGCTCCCATGTTTCCCACTAGATCGTAGTTGATTACTCATTCATTACACTAATCTTAGATCAAATACTATCAAGCAATAGGCCGTATTCACTTTGTCAGAGATTACATTCCCAAAGAATGTTATGTGCTTTTAACAAAATGTCTTCCCCCCATTTTGAGCCCTTAGGGGTTGATTCTTTTAAACCTATGTTTGATACCGGATTTTTATCTATCTACATGCCAAATTGCTTCAAAATCGGTCTAGTGTTTTAAAAGTGAAAGCGAAACAAACGAGTAAACAAACAGAATTTCTCATTTATAATATTAGTATGGATTAACATGAAATATATATATATATATATATATATATATATATATATATATATATATATATATATATACGCCTTTAGTGTTATCATTTTAACTTATGAATTTTAACTGAAAGCTTTATAAAAAGCTCCATATACTTGGTCATTCAAGCTCGTGCTTCAATTTGGCTTCCATTTTCGAGATTTATATATATATATATATATATATATATATATATATATATATAATATATATATATATATTTATAATTTAATTATCATTTTACATTTAGGTATGACAATGATTGTAACTATTATGTAATCTGTCGTTCTAAGTAGATTTTTCCTAAGCATCTTTAATTTGGTTGAAGGCACTAAAATAATTTTGCATAACTGAAATTATATCCACATTATTTTTTTTTAGTGTCGGATAAAAATGACATTTTGATTTTTTTTAATCATTTTTTTATTACATAATCGAACATATAATCGATTCTGAAAAGGCTCTGAAAATTTAGCCAGACCTTTTTTGAATAAACCTTTTATAATATAAAACCTACATTTTGCCTACCCAAATTTTATTAAAATCGTTCGGAAGCGATATATGTATGTATGCGTATATAAATATATATATTCACAGGGCAAATATCACTTGCTGATTTAACCCCAAAGTAAGCAATTTATTTGCTTGTGTTATGGGTGTTAGCCAACGATACTAATACATAGAAATACATATATAAATACTGGAATATTTTAATAAACACCCAAACCCGGAAATATAAACATTCATGCACATCACACAAATGCTTATCCCCGTCGGGGATCGAACCCGAGCCCATCGATTGCATAGTCAGTGTCGCTAACCACTTGACCAATGGGGCGGTCTAATAAATCATTAATCATAACGAACGAAATACTCACATTTAAATAATCCTCTATATTCCTATTAGATGATGCTATCCTAGTCAATTCATTATATATACAAGAGAGATTTCTTTTTCTTTTGCTGGTGGGTCTTGTACTGGGTGTGGAGGGCAGTCGGTGAAAAGTGTTGAATATTCTACATTTGTTTGGTGAAACATCCAGTTTCTTTAGTTTATCATTGTACTCTAGAACTGAACACTGCTCCTCCGTAGTCTCCATTATATGAGGTAGTATTCGGTTTAGAGAGGACATCTCTAGAACAAACAAATTTTATTCATACCACATTGTTACAGGTAGCCCTATTTGAAAAATATGTAATCTGCCTTTCTGCCTAGTTCTTAATAGTACGGGATCCGAATATAAGTTGACCTTCACCCATCTGTTTACCAAATGAAACATTTTTTTTATTAAATTTCATACATAGACAAATACGTCATGCTCGTATTGCCTATCAAAATCTATTCATAGCTATCCTTAATTAAAAAAATATTAATTAATTTTTTTTAGGAAGTTTCTTCCACTTGTTTACCGATCAAATGTTATTGATACTAAAAGTTTTAAACATTTATACATATAAAATAGGTCTGTGAGGTATTGCCTACGTGTTTATGTTATATTTACTTACATGTTTACACCTGCTTACCTGGTAGCCATGAACGTAAACACGTAGGCAATACCACACAGACCTATTCCACATGTTTAAAACTTTTAATAGCAATAACATTTGATCGGCATTCAAGAGGGAGGAACTTGTGAAAAAAAAATTAATTAAGGATAGCTAGCTATGAACATATTTTGATAGGCAATACATTCAAGACGTATTTGTCTATGTATGAAATTTGATAATAAAAATGTTTCATTCGGTAAACAGATGGGTGAAGGTCAGCTTATATTCGGATCTTAGACTATAACACTTTCAATGCGGTTGGCGTAATCTAATACCTTTAAACGAGCAATTCTTTTATGTATATATATTCCTTGACCCGAAAAACCCCTAATTTGTGACTTTCATGAAAATCGTTGGAGTCGATTCCGAGATTCACAAATTAGGGGTTTTTCGGGCCAAGGAATCGATTTATCAAGGTTCCAGGTCCAAGAAAAGCTCGGTTCCCAAGATATGGGTATGTGAAAAACCGAGCAAAGCACGGTCAACCAGATATTATTAAGTAAAACCTAAATGCTTTTACCACGGTAGTATGAGACAACGAGAAAGATCACCTTGCTGTGCAGAGACTATAGAACATAGCTACGTTTCATTAGACATAATAATAAGCTTCCCGCACAAAAAGTGCGTAATCGTGACGTCATATCCTACCTATTGTTCTAAAGAGTGACTTGAAGAAATGTCCATACAGAGGAACCAATATTGAAAATATGGTCCCGCATGGAAAGGGTTCAACAAAGTGACTATTGTTACGAATAATCTAGAAGCGTGTAGAGTTGGAGCGCGCGTGCGCTAACTATTTAGAAATAAAAGAAAGAGATAGCTACTCCTATTGACAAACAAATAGTTGACCTGGGCTATGCCATAATGGACTTTGTGGGATATGGCATAAGGTTGAAAGTAGCGTGTACTAGGATTTATGACTCATAACATGTTTACGATAAGAAGTGATTCATTGTTTCCCGATACATTTAGATTTTTCTGGATCCAGCTAGGACTTAACCTTGCCTATAAATAGAGAAGTGTTGACAAACACAAGGCAGTTTTCATCAAGCGATCGAGAGCGATACATCAAGTGACCAGTGCGAAGCGAGAAGTGTTTTATTGTGTAGTGTTCTAAGTTCAGTGATAGTATAGCGAGTGACTAGGGTGTAAAGTGTATTTTAGTATTACGTTGTGTTGTGTACACGGATACACGGATTTAATATAAGTGGTGTTTTCTTACAATTACGAACCCGAGTACGTAACACTATCATATGGTAGTTATGCAACATTTTGCTTGGGCTTTCTACCAACACCTAAACATTTTGCTTTTGTCTTAATAATAACAGTGCTAGTCATTATTGCATTCGGCTTTGGATGGTTACACAGCTAGTATACAGTGAATGTATTCTGACATCCCCACTTTGCAAATTAATATTTGTTGTATTCTACACTTTTACCCTTCCAAATCCTTTTACTCTTTTTGCTAACAACGAAATCTAAATCCTTGGATTTCGTTGTTAGTTAGCAACTATAAATACCCTGATGCTTGTGTAAGAGAAACTGGTCGGAAATTAAATATAATTACCTTATTGTGAAACAGTACAAATGTTAGTAATTAATAAATATTGTGTTAATATTTGTTGTCTATGGGTATGGCTCACTTCTTTCAATAACAAAAGCATTTTTTCTGTGCCATTGCAATAAAGTATAGTAGAACAATAAAGATAGGTTACATTGGGAATAAGGAACATAATTTTTTGCCATTCTGTCAGGCAGTTCGTAAAAGGCAAACGATTGATCCTGATCAAACGATGATCCATTATGACTACTAGTTAGTAGAGTTCCGCAGTCTCACCGGATTGGGTGTCTTTGCCTTATCTGTCTCTGTCACAATAGTGTCAATGTTTGTCACTGTCCTGTTCGAATTCGGAGTGTAATATAGTCGATAAACTAATGGCAATTCCATCTCACCTAACAGATAGCAAAGCACCATTAACACCTTTTGTGTCTATAGATGATGGTTGTCTATTTCGATAAGGACAGTCAACTGCTTGTTTTCTATCTTATGATATAAAAAAAAGAAATTATTTTTCATGAGAGTTCAGGGCCAAGCGTTCACCATTATTTAATTCTTATCTTTTATACAAAAATCTTTACAAATAAATAAAATTTTGTCCATCTGTTTGTTCTGGCTAATCTCAGAAACGGCTGGACTGATTTTGACGGAGCTTTCACTGGCAGATAGCTAATGTAATAAAGGGTAACAAAGGTTACTTTTATTTAAGAAAAATTTCCATACAGACAAAGTCGCAGACACAACTACTTTCAAATAAAAAAATGGTACAATTAAACAAAAGAGTTACCTGATCTATTTACAGTATTAAGCTTCAAGAAATGAGACATTGATTCTGTTTGTACTGCATTTGATGACACCTTTGGTTTTTTTCCTATGGTATCGTATTGTATATGCAAGCTGCTGTTCAGTCTTTGGCTGAAATAACAAGTGTATCTACTTATTACTAAGAATGTTTGAAAATTTTAAGCCCTTTAGTAAAAATACTATCACTTTAACTGCTACATGGTAAATATGTGTAATGATTTAACTGAGTCTTGATATTTACCTTGATCGCAAGTCGTTTCCGGCAAAATTCACCTGTGTCAGTTTCACCTTATTTGATTCTAGCATTTTACATTTTTCTTTTACACTTATTATTTCTAAATTCTGAAACATAAATTGCAAATCTATCTATCATCTATATATATATATAAAAATTAATTGCTGTTCGTTAATCTCACTAAAACTCGAGAACGGCTAAACCGATTTGGCTAATTTTGGTTTTGAATTAATTGTTGAAGTCCAGAGAAGGTTTAAAAGGTGAAAAAATGTAGAAAAAAAAATAAGAGTAGTTAAAAAGGCAGAACAATGTTTGCCGAGTCAGCTAGTAATAATATAAATGTTAAATTGCTTAATTAGAACAAATTATACATATTTATGGAAAACACATTTTATTTTGTTTATTTACTTACTAGCTGTGTCTGTGACTTTGTCTATGTGGAAAAATTTCTAGTCAGCCCTGTGGTTTTATCAACATAGTTCCCGTTCCCGTGGGATTTTCGAGATAAAAACTATCCTTTGTCCTTTCTCAGGTCTGTTTGGATGAAATTGGGTACACAGATAGTTTGCCTATCTGTGTACCCAATTTCATCCAAATTGGTTCAGTGGTTTAGATGTGAAGAGACAGAACAGAATTACTTTCGCTTTTTTTTATATTATAAGATAGCAAACAAGCAGATGTGTCTCCTGATGGAAAGAGTCAACCATCGCCTATGGACACCAAAGATGTTAATGGTGCGTTGCTATCTAGTGATGAGGTCTAATGCAACATGCATAAGTTCACCAGCTACCTTACCCTCCAAACCGGAACACCACAGTGACCAGCACTGATGCTATTGTGGCAGGAATAGGTAAGACGGTTGTACCAGACCCGGGCGAAACAGTACAGAACTCTACCACATAGTAGCCACAATGTTAGTGACTCGCAAAGCCAATCGGTCGCCTTTTACGACCTGCCTGGCAGAACGGCAGTTGGTCTATTCTTCAAAGGAGCCCGGGACCAACATCAGGTTTATAATATTATTTATTTATTTATCTCGTCCCAATTACTTCTTATTTAAACAAATTTACATTGACTTAATACCTATTTATACACCCATTTGTGAGCGACTGGTGCCTGAGGTAGGATCAAGAAGATCCTGCAGTACAGGTCGCCAGGCCCTCACTTCGCAGAATGAATTGAGATGTAGTTACATATAGTAGTAATAGTAAAAACAGACTTTTAGTAATCTTAATATTAAAATGAAATAAAGTTAGTAGTGATATTAGCAAAACATTAATAAACAAATAATAATAACAACTAAAGGGTGTTTTATTCTTAATATATCAGAAGTAATAGACATTAAGTAATTTTACCTTAAAATCTAATTGTGTTTGTAAATCACGCATTTTATTGTTCAAATTAGTAAATTTGTCAGACCATTCCATCTGAGCTCTTTCCTGTGCCCTTATTTTTTCTATTCTAGCATTATCTACAGTCATTTGACAGTTTTTCAACTGTGTACGAAGTATAGAAGCTTCTCCTTCTTTTGTTACACATTTTTCTGATAATCTCCCATTTTCCGATTTCAATTTTGCATTTTCTTCTTGTAATTGTAGCAATTGACGATATATATAATCTGGATCTTGCCCCTGACATATTTTATCATTAAATATTAAATCATCACTTACATATACACTTTCATTATTTGCTTTAGCTACCATTCCTGGTAACGGCAATGATATTCTTTCCAACTTATCTTTCTTTTTTGTTGATAACACACCGTGTGCTCCTAAGTTTGGCCTTTTAAATACGAATCCTTTTGAAGTGCTAGGAGGATTTTGGATTTGAGTGCTTGTTGAAGCAGGTTGCATGCACAATGAATAATCAGGGAGTGTAGTAAGAGTTTGATCATTGTAAGCATCTTCACAAGCTTGACTTGCCAGCAACAAGATTTCATCATCATTATCGTCTCCCCAATTGTCTTGGTTTGCATCTGAAAACATTTACTTTCTGATGCTTAGGTTGATAAGAGTGATATTAAATTAACACTTAAAATTGATCATTCAATCAGCTATGATTGCAAATAGAGTACTTGTAAGAAATGTCATATAATCTTATGGAGATTCTATTTAGGGGTTAGGGGTTAAGTTTTGAAAGCCTATGTTTGACCCCAGGTCTCTCTGCCAAATTTCATCAAAATCAGTTTAGCAGTTTAGCTGTGTAAGTGAAATGAACAGATTTTCACATTTTTAGCAATAGAGCTTTTTTCCCACTGACCCAAAGATAAGAAATTCATATTTATTTTTACATCATAAGATAGCAAACAAGAAGATGACTGTCATGATGCAACCATAGCCAATAGATAGCGATGTGCCGAGTACGGTTTGCTCGAGTCAGACTCGATTCCTGCTTTGAAACTCGCCTACTCGAATAACAATTTATTTTGATTCGAGTACACTGGACTCAATTCCGGTACTCGAGTTACGAAGAATCGATTTGTACTTACTAACTCAATTCTATTTATACCAGTCCAACTGACTCCAGTCTCATATTCGAGTTTAGTTAACTCGCTCGTACTCGCAAGCTGTTTACTTAAGCAATTAAGTGGCACGGGTCTAATAATACTAACAAGTTTGACCTGCATCTTTCCTGCCTTCGGACTGAGTTTTCTCTCAGGCTGGTTTTTTATGCAACCAACGCCGCAATAGACTGAAGTCCAAGAAGGTTGACCAAATACTTTATTTGAACAGTTATTTCAAATAATTTTAATTTTCCTATCCCTATTTTGTTTTTTTTTTATATATTCATTTGGTAATGTATGGTATTGTGAGTATGGTTTAGGTTGCTTAGGTGGATACCTTCCCAAATGTTATATTCTGAGCTGTTGAATTTGCATACCTACTTTTATAAAATTAAAATGGTTTGTTTTTAATGCTTACTATATCTGCCTAGTGTTTAGATTTATAGGATTCCTTAAAGCTGTTTCAATTTAAATAATTAAATAAAATAAATAAAAATAGCTTTATTCTCTGACCATTCCAACATAATATTATTATGTTGTACTGTACACAATAAAAGATCACTTAATACTCAAAAATTAGTCAAAAAACAATTACAAATACAATAGATGTCATTCTTAGTTAATTAATTAGGATTATTATATTATCATTACATTATATTAACATTATTATTATTATTTTATAAAATTATTTTAAATCTATATAATATATAATTCCAAATAGTTAAAATTGAGCATTGGTAACACATTTCAGGTCAGGTTGTCCTTTGACATAGGCCTCCTCCAGATAGTGCCACTTTGTCCTATTAATGCAGTCTCTCCTCCAACTCTTAGGAAGATCATCCTCCCATCTTTTTACCTGTCGTCCACGGCTTCTTTTTCCGTCTGGTTAATACCACATAATTATTTCATTTGTCTATTTAGGGGCTTTCATTTTTATTGTGTCCAGTCCACCGCCACTTTAATGTACGTATTTTCGTAATTACGTCTGTTACCTCGGTCTTTCTTCTGATATTTATATTTGTCCATTTATCCCTTAGTTTTAAATTCAGCATACTTCTCTCCATTCTGTGTTGACAAACCTTTAATCTTTGAATATTTTGTTTAGTTAGGGCCCATGTTTGACATCCATATGTTAGTATAGGAAGTATGCAAGAATCGTACACTCTGCTTTTTTCCTTCATCAATATTGAATTGTTTTGCATTACTTCTTTTAATGACCAATAACGAGACCAACTATTAGTTATTCTCCTTTCTATCTCTTTTGTCATTTGGTGTTTTGGTGAGATTATTTGACCTAGATACACATATTCTTCTACATATTCAATTTCTTGATTCTGTAAGGTAATTGTTGTTTTTACACTGTTTGTCATAACCTTAGTCTTTGATGTATTGATTGATACCTTTTCACTTTGCTCTGTTAGTTGGATTAACATACTTTGCAGATCCATCACATTGTCAGCAAACAGAACAATATCATCAGCAAATCTCAGATGATTTAGTTTGCTTCCATTAATATTTAGCCCCAGGTGATTCCAATGTTAATTCCTAAATACTGCCTCCAACACTGCAGTCAAAAGCTTTGGAGACAGGGGGTCGCCCTGTCTAACACCTTTTGTATTTTAAATTCGTCTCCGAGATTTTCTAGTTGGATTCTTGCTGTGCATTTAGAATATATGTTTTTTATTATTCTTACTGAAATTAGTAATAAATGAATAATATCTAGTCTAAGTCGTGAGTAAATTTGATTGTGTTCTACATATATTTTTTTGTTTATCTATATAGAACTCCTATGCTCTATGATTTTATTTAATGTTTATAATTATCTTCTGTTAAAAATGATTGATTTATTATTGTTGTGTCATTACGCTTAACCTAACCTACATGCCGTTTGAACTTAACTCCAGTTCATTATTCCCTTTTGTTCTAAAATCAGACTCTAGTTCTGTACTAAAATTTTCAGACTTGAATTTCTAGTCCGGTTGGACTCGAGTCAATATTCGAATACCAAACATAGAATTCGAGTACTGGTCGCGAATCAGGGAATCAATTCGAATCATCATTCAAACACCTTATAAACTGACTCGAGTTGACTCGATCACCAAAAGAGCGACTCGGCAAATCACTACCTATAGACACCAAAGAATTTAAATGTGTATTAGTGGGATCTTAATGCCACATGCATAAGTTTATTCAGCTCCCTTACCTTGCAAAATGGAACAAGATAATGACTAAGCACTGACACTATTGTGGCAAGAAAAGAAGGTGGCACCAGACCTGGGTGAGAGAATACAAAACTACCACTAGTAGGTGGTGGTGGTGGTAGGTACCACAATGGTAATGACTTGCTTTGCCAATTATTTGCCTCTTACAAACTATGGTCTACAGTTCAAAGCGAGCCCATACCGACACAGAGAAAAATAACTATATTTATATTTAGACTGAACGTAAAATGTAATTCATACATTTAAACTACCAATAGATTCAGTGTTATTGAAAGTAGACCTTTAGCTAAATGAAGTAAATTAGCTAGCTTACATTTTTATAACTTGTTAATATAGTGTACAAATACATTTGATTAAAAAATAAAATTAGGTCTACCTACCATACCAACTACCTAACAACTTAATCACTGATATTGTCATTGTATCATTGAACATTAAGATAAAATCGCCTCTGTGGTCTAGTGGTCTGGTGTTGGAGTTGATTACACAAGGTCTTGAGTTCGATTCGCAAGTCAGGCAAATACAAAAAAATAGTTTGTACAGTTGTTTGATAAAAACAATGTAGCCCAGGATTAGAAAAGTGCCCAGTTAGAAATAGCCTGGCCACCTATCACAATGTGGGACTAAGTATCTTCGGCTAATCTTAGGTTCACATGTTATACCTCTGCCTCCTCCTTCGGGGATATGGGCATGAAGATACTTTTATAAAAATAAAAAATAATAAAAATAAACTAAAGTTAAGATTACACTTTTAAAACAATATATGAAAATATTTGAATGAAGTAATCTTATTAATACTTTTTTCAGAAATAATAACACTTGGTACAGAATACAGAAACTAAACACTTAGAACCGATAGTAGTCAAGGTGAGCAAGTGCCCACTTTTGACTGACTACTTAGAGTCAGGTGATAATTTGCCGAGATTATATATAATTGATATAAGATTCCTGCAGCCATAATACTATATCTTGTTAATGCTTTGACTTTTGCGAGGGTTAGATAGCTGATAAACCTCTATATATGCTCATAAGTAGCCACTCTTAACAAAGGACAAAAACAAAGGTACATTAATCCAGGATACTAGTTTGTAAATTTGTTTATTACCTTTATTAGATCCGATGTTTTGACTTATAGGAAAGTTATGGTCAGATAACGTAACATCTAACTTCGGTCTCTTCCTTTCTCCCTGTTGTTGAGGAAAAATAAAGCGTTTCGACATCTTAAGTTAAAGCTTCTCAATATTTCATTTCTACTTTTTCTAATTAATTTTGGCGCCTGAAAATAAGCAAACTTTTAGTTTGTTTTGTTTTGCATGTCAATAATTATTAATTGTCATTTGTCAAGTGTCAACTATCCTCTGCCAAAAACACATGCACATCTGCCAAACACACTTCACTTGTCTAAATTATTTTAATATAATTATTATTATTTTTATAATTAATATCTCTATGTTTGTGATTTTAAATATTTTTAGATAAATATTCTGCAACTTTACAAAATTTTATACAATATTTACGACTTACACGTTAAGAACAGGTAATTACCCTACCTTGTAGCTCACATAGGAATAAATTTTTTATCGATATTAATTGAAATGGATTTTATAAGTATCAAATTATTAAAAGTTTAAAACCGGGTATGTTTTTGACACTATTCTTTCATCGACGTTGTCATCCCATCAACATTATACACTTTAGTCACTAAATAAATGGTTACCATTTACTAAAGATAAAGCAACGAAGTGGCTGATATCAATATGTAAAAATTATACACATAATTATATTTTATTTTCATAATACATAATAAAATAATTATATTTTATTTTCGTGCTTATGGCTTTACTAGCTGTTGCCCGCGACTTCGTTCGCGCGGACTTCGTTTATTCCGCACAGCTCCTCCCCTTAGGTGATAGCGTTAAGCGTGATAATATGTAGCCTATATGTTAACCCGACCTGTTAGTAATATGCATGCAAAATTTGAAGTAAATCCATGCAGTACTTTTTCAGTTTACCCCGGACATACATTGACTTTCCTACGATTTTATTATATGTATATGTAGATGATAAAGATCTTAATGTTAATAAGATCTCCAAAACCATATTATTTTACGTCGTCATTGTTAAGGCAAAATTCTTTTTTTATATAATGTATGATACCTATTGAAAGTCAAAACTTTATCATGGCAGTATCAAAATTTTCATATTTATAGTTCAAGGCTACCGAGTTAAGAGTTATCCGCTGATAAGTAAAAATAACGATTTAGCTGGAGGGTGTTGTTAGATTAGACTTTAAAATTGTAAAACGTTTAAATAATATATGAGTATTAAATTTTTGGACCGATTAAAATTAAACGGTATTAACTGATTTCAAGTTGATTTCCCAACCCAATTTTAAAAATAAAATATGCCAGGCAGAAAGTGGATTTTTAATAATAGTAGTAGCCAAACTTCTAGATAATGTAATTAAAAAAATAATATTTATTGCAATGCAAACGCCTTGATTCTTTTTTAATGTGTAACAAATATCGTGATTACTAGATGATAAAGTTCTGCAGTGCTCTTCCGAGCCTGCCATTACAAAGTTATTACGTAGATTTAGGCGTTGCTTCGCGACAATCATGACTAGAAAAACAAATCAATTCCGCGAAAACTTACATGTAACAACTATAACTATGCTACCGTGTTACTCCGGGCCCCCTTGTGAAGAATAGACCATCGGCCTTTCTGCCAGGCCGATCATAAAAAGTGACCCATTGGCTACACATGTCACTACATCGTGACTACTAGGTAGTAGAGTTCCACAATATCTCACCCGGGAATATGGTACCATCATGTATGGTTATATGTTCCAGTAGACTTATGCATACGGTGACCGGTAACCTAAGGTAACCGGTAGACTTATGCATACGGCATTGGCATTTCGCCAAATGGATAGCAATGCACCATTAACACCTTCAGAGTCTATAGTCTCTTTCTACCAGGAGAGCCATCGGATTGTTTGCTATTTAATGATTTAAAAAAAAAGAAAGGTAAAAGGTGGAAAAAACTCACACGTGCTCCGTCTTCACGTACATTTTACTTCGCAACTGAAGCACCTTCAGGAGAAATTAACACCTCTTCATTAAACAAGTACTCTTGTTCTGCCTTCGGTGAATTTATTCCACTCCTTAAATGCTTTTTTTTTTCAGTGGCATCGCAGGTGCCCACTTTGAGGCTCCGCGGAAAGTTGCAAATTGAATTGATTTCTTCTTTGATCTCAATCTTACATTTCCCAGTCGCATTAGCTTTAATGCTAGTCACTTTTATATTCCGTTTGCAGGATAGGATAGCCGGTAAACTTATGCATGTTGTATTATGTCCTCCCTACCACAGTCACACAAACGGTAACGCATCATTAATATCTTTCGAATCTTTTATAATTATCTCTGCTTATTTGCTATTCTGATATATAAATTATGTTATGATACATATTTTTGTACGTTTGTATATGAGTCGTTAAATTTCAAACATGGCCATCTCCACATAAGGTCGATTTTAAGATTTTATTATATGCAAAAAGATTACAATACATAAAATATGTCTGTAAATTCAATCATATCCATATCTAGACCTAAACAATATAAAATGCGACGATTATTTCTTGTTTTATTTCAAACTTAGCCATCTCCATCTTCGAATGTAAAACAAAACGCGCCATGTCCATTTCGACTAATCACAGTGCAGTATCAATGTTTAGGACGCCATTTTAAATTTAATAAGTTGTCGTTTTGAGTGGTTGCTATACGTGCTTTGTAAAGGTTGTATATTATTAAAATACAAAAAATGGACAGTGAAATAGTAAAGTTACCACCAGAAAAAGCTAAAAAACAGCAGTACCTTAGAAAATAATTCAATGTAATAAATCACTACAAAAACTGAAGTAATTTCATTTAAACTTCTGGTTTGTGGGGAGATATTATAGCTATTAGCTAGGATTAGCAAATTTGTACATTTTTGGACAGCTCTAATAATGTGATTTTCAGATAAAAATGACCATTTTTACCTTTAAACTAGCTTTTGCCCCCTGCTTTGTTCACGTGACACAAAACCATCGCATTCTTATGTTTAGCCTTTTAGCTTAGCCTTTGTTACTCCCAAAAAATCCAGCTTTCCTAAGATGAAACAGTTTTTCAAATCGGTTTAGTCGTTATAGAGTTTTTCCATGACAAAGATACCATCTTACAAACAATCAAGTTTTTTTTAAAAATATTAGTGTAGATGAATAGTGTTGATTGTAAACAAAAAATGGGGTGATGCGTGATTTTTTTGCATTTATTAAATTACAATTTTGGTCATTACGTACGTCTGGTTTTTATCTACAAATATCGCAATGTCATATCAAATTCTTCCAACTCCATCTTATGTCAAATCAAACGTAGTCAAATCTCATAGGTTCAAATCAAACATAGCCATCTCCAATATTAAAACTGCTTTTAAAGAAAAGCTAGAGTATTTATATCTATTTTTGTAACTTTAATATGATTTATAGTGCCAAAAATGTAAAAAAATACTTTTGGAATCTTTGGCAGTCGATTTTGTTCATTTCTGAGATTTGACTTATGATGGAGTTGGCCATATTTGAAATTTAACAACTCATATGTAGCTTTCATTAAACATATTTTTGTCGTGTTGTTCCTGTACTTTATTTTGAAATAATCTGTCATTCTTCTAGGTAGTTCGTAAAAGGCTAACGAAATATGTCTGCACCATCGTGACTATTACTTACTAGGTGGTAAAGTTCTGCAACGTCTCGCTCGGCTTTGATAGTTGATACTATTACCTTGCTTATTCTGCTATAATGATAATGATTGTTGATAATGTATTCCAGTTTGAGGGGTAAGGTAGACAGTAAAGTTATGTATGTAGCATTACCAGCTCTCCACTTGGATTTCAACGCACCATTTACATTTTTAGTGGCTATAGACAATGGTTTGTCGTTTTCGTGAGGAGAGCCATCTGCTAATTTGTTGATCTATGATTAAAAATACTCTTATACGATACATAATACACATGCATTGGCTATCTAATAACTGAAGCTTAAAATTATGATTTTTTTTAAGCTTTATCGGTTAGACACCCAGTTAATACGTGTTGCTAGTCTTATTCATGGACCACGATTTAGAATTTTTATTTATTTAAACGTGAATATATAAAAATTAAAGATAAGTGATATATATAAAAGAAAACATAAAAAGTTATCGATATTAAATTTTTACAGCACTATGTTTTTATTAAACTGCCATAGACGAAAGACAGCGAGAAAAGTTTTTAGTTTTTGAAGGAAATTTAAAATTGTCTTTGGTTTAGTTCATCGTGTAATTTCGTTGAAGAAGGACGTGCATTATGTCTATTGCTTATAAACTTGGAGATTTAGTTTGGTATGTCTATTTTTTCACTTGTTGTTACCATAACATAGTAATCTAATAATATAAAACACCAAATAAAACGTACGTATCTTGTTACAGGGCTAAAATGAAGGGTTTCAGTCCTTGGCCAGGCCGGGTGAGTCTACTCATGATGCTACTTTCTTATTTTTACTTACATTTAATCATCAATTGATCATAAATTCGTTTTAGAACTTGCAAATTTCAGAACCATGTAGATTATGTTTGGGATTAACCAAAGGCTATGTATTTATTACGAGAGCGGCAAATTTTTTAGAATGCGTCCAGACGCTAGTTTGAGACCTTAGCATGTATAAACATTTGTATTTTGCTTTAAATGTGTTTACTCAATCATATGAACGTATTAATGTTTGTGTACAAAAAATATTTTCTAAAATATTACTTGTTACTTTTTAGACTAAACTGAGATGTATAAGAGGAAAAGAGAGGTCATTATATTGTTGGTTGAATTAAAATTACGTGTTTGGCGGTTTCAGGTTGCAATTCCTACTCCTGAACTGAGGCCCCCAAAGAAGGCGACCAACTTACAGTGCATTTATTTCTTTGGGACTAATAATTAGTAAGTACTTTATCTTACTTATTTTTTATGACATTGAAAAACAAACAACTAGATAACCCTATAAACAAATAATTAAAATCTATATCATATTAAAACATTTAAGTTGATTTTGTGCCCACTTTTGTTACACCTACTCATAGAAGTAACTTATTAACTGGAAATACTGAGTAGAAAAAAATCTATGTTATCACAATTTACATTTAAAGGTGGCTTAAAACATCAATGGACATTAAAACTGCCACCATACTATGTATAGCATATGCATAGTGTCGGCAAGTAGGCATATGCCCATGGGCGTACCCAGGTTCTGGGCCAGGGGGGGCAGCCATAACATTTTAAGACTAAAAAATCTTATTGTATTTTTACTAGTGACCTGCTCGCAGTTGCACCCGCGTAGCTTTTGTTCCCGTGAGAACATTGAAAAGGTTTATATACTTAAACCTTCCCCAAAACTCAATCTATCTATTAAAAAAACCGCATCAAAATCCCTAGTTTTAAAGATTTAAGCATACATAGGGACAGACAGAGAAAGCGACTTTGTTTTATACTATGTAGTGATCTACAACAGTATAGTTAGTAGAGAGGTAAACAAATTCCAAGGGGGGGCCTGCCCCCCCCACCCCCTCGGTTCGCCCATGCATATGCCTATACATGTTTCAACTAAGTACATGTAACAGTGTTGATGTCCACAACATATTGGTACTACAGAAAACATGCCTCAGAATTCTAGCCCACAACACTAACTACCAGTTTCTGCAATGCAATTTAATTTTAACAAGCAATTAATCTGTGTAACATCATTTTTACAAGCAAATGTTCTGTTAAACACGTTATTTGCTAGTTAAAATTAATTTGAATTTTAGAAACTGGCCTAAGAAATATGTAAATTTAAAAAAAATTTAAAAACTTAACTCAATCTTAACTCAACCTTGTTTATGTAATATATGCTCTTAACTGCCCACCAAATGTGTCACAGATTCCACTCGGTAATTAAACTTGAGTAGGTATTATTGAGATGGAGTTTTGTATTCACTGGTTTATTCCTGTACCTTATTCCTGCGTCCTGTAACTCACAGCATCTCGTTGAGGTTGTATAATCATGTGTGTTTGCTTCAGGTGGGTAAATAAATATTAACAGTTACGTTTTTAACTAAAGAACACGGCCATTTTGGTTTTGTACATCCTTTGCGTGTCTTTTAGAATGACGAATATAAGATAAAATTATTTATTCTAGTTTTATTATTTTCTACTATTTTTAAATCAATTGAACAAAATATGTCACTAGTAACAATGATATAAAAAATATTGAGACTTTAATTTGATTGAATACTATCATCATATTTAAGTGTTACCATTGTATAAAACTTTAATTAAATTTTCGTTAAAACAGCAATAAGTTTATATATCATAATTTTCATTATAAGTAACAAGTAAAAATTCTTCCTGTTTTTGTATTAAAGAATAGATAATCTAATTTATTTTTTGTTCTTTTAAGTACTTATAAAGTGTCTTTGCAAAATCTGAGCTCAGAATTCTGTCAATCTAACTTAGATTTCTGAGATTAGCAGCTGTTGTACTGAAGACACCCAATGACGAGATAAATACCACAGTAAATGGAGGCGCCTTCTCGTGACGTTTGTTAGACATCGAGCGTAGCTAAATTTTACACTCACACAAATATGTCAATGTATATGTACATACATTGATGTATTTGTGTGAGTGTAAAGTTCAAATTTAATTAGAACACCAAAAATAAAAATTCAAATTTAATTAGAGTTTACTGTCAATACTCGAATATCGACAGTCTAATTGACGGTACTAAGTACTAAATATCAAATTAATCGACATTGACCAATAATTTATACTGTTAATAATCCTGTCGATAGTATCAATACTATTGTTACATATAAATGTGACAATACTATCGATATTATTGTAAAATTTGGTATATACAAATCATAAACCATTAATAGAACTGGTGAAATGGATACTATAGAAGTTTCAAAATAAAATAACATAGATGGTATCACTATTATCAGTTACTTTAAACCATTACATGTGGCTCATTTTCAGTTCGAATGCGGTGCGTGCACATTTTGAATGTGGTTCCATTTAATTTTGTTCCATTTAAGTTCTATAAAACTAGTCATTTTATTCATTGAAGAATCCCTTTTGAAGAATAGATTATCTGCCATTCTACCAAAGAAAAAAGTTCAAAAAGTTCAAAGAAATCAATATTTTAACTCTAATATTCCAAGTATATGAGAACTTAAGATCCGTGCGTAAAAATATTTGCTTGTTTAAAAAATGTGATGTACACTTACTAAACATAAGAACAATATTAATTTTGTTATGTATATATCTCGTCTCCATAGAATAAGTAACTCCTATTTGGGGCAACATACAATACTTTTACAATAAATTTTCCGAATCTTTAAGATATATTAAAAAAGTAAATTTAAAAAATGCGTTCAAATAAAACTGTAGAAGGGTATTATAAAATTTCAGATTATTTAGAAAACAAAAAGGCCTGGGATCAATCAATCCTCATACCAATCTCTTATATATTTTTAGTCTGAAACATTTGTTGTAACCTTGTACCTACTTAATCATGAAAAAATAAAAGACAAGTCCGCTGAGTTTCTTCCGCCGGATCTCAGTAAGTGGCCGCATTCTGATGCGGTAGTAAATAAAATAATTACCTACATTTACCTATTATTTACGCTTTTCAACTTTTTTAAAAGTTTTGTGTTACACAAATCTAATCCGAGAATATGTATAATAATATAAAATTAAAACATATTAAAATATGAGACACAGAAAAATTTGAATTATAAGCGTAGTGTATTAAATAATCAACAAGTACAAATTATTATCTATACATGGCCTATGAAAATAATCAATACCAATAATTGTAAAATTACACTTGTACCAATAATCGATGAGAAAAGTGTATATCTATCGCTGAGCGATTCATTGTAGGTCACATGCGTAATGCCATGCATGACTCCAGTTATTAGTAAGCAATGTATGTCAATACTGTAGTGTTAACAGAGTTAATAATTTGCTTACTTTTGATAGTGATATGAGCGTTCGCTCATATGGCCGGCTACTTTTTTATTGCCAAACACCGTGTCTATAGTATTCATATGGTCTGTGATAAACCACAGAGTACTAAGGAGAGAACTGGTTTACGTTAACCTTACCTAAATTCCAATTTTATTTAGCTGCTATTCCCCATGTTAAAAACAATCAACAAAATTTTAATTTAGAGCCTGTAATTCTGTTAAATTAATAATTTTTTAGAGATTTGTTGTTTGGATATAATAAATAATGTTTTAAGAATTTTCTGTCATAAAATAATAATTATTTGTGGATCTCATTTTCAGAATATGTTGTAAGCCTAAAATAAGAGATTTTTATGAATTTGGGATTAAAACATTATATCTTGATTTTAATATGCCTTTTTTCTAATAAAGAGTTTAATAATGTTCAAAACAAAATTTTAATAAGTAACAACAGTGCTAACATTACTGTATTATGCTCAGGGGTCCAAAAAATGTATGACAGGTTGAGTGACAATATGTGGTAGGTAGTTCAGGGATATAATAGGGCTTTACCTATGAAATTGCCGTTTTTCATGAAATAAATGAAGCATATGTTCTTTTATATTTCTAATTTCTATTTATCAAAGTAATCACCCATGCAATCTATGCATCTTTGCTAACGCATTGGGAGCTTATTGGCATTTTGTACTGCCTCTTGGGTATTGAATTTTTTTCCCGTCAAGAAGTTATCCATATTCTGGAAAAAGTAGAAGTCTGTAGGCGCAAGGTCTGGTAAGTACGGTGGATGACGGAGAACTTCCAACTCCAGCTCTTGTAGCTCTTACACGACAACGCGCCACCTCATACTGCACAGCAGACGGTCTCCAAGCTACAAGAGCTGGAGTTGGAATTTTTTTTTATTTATTTAAATTTTATTGTACACCAAAAATATACATTTTCGTACTAAAGGCGAACTTAATGTCTGTTGGCATTATCCACGAGTCAACCGTTGGGCCAACAGAGTGTAGCTGTTAAGGTGCAACTGAGCAACTTAGATTACATGAAATTAATATATATTATAGGACACATACATACATTTTGTGCGTCATCCGCCGTATTCACCAGACCTTGTGCCTACAGACTTCTACTTTTTCCAGAATTTGGATTACTTCTTGATGGGAAAAAATTCAATAGGGGAGATATCATAGAAGTGTTAGAAATTGTGTCAAATGATTGTACTGAGTTACCATCTACTCAATCCAAGTCTGGTCACACGATCACGACTGGTCAATCAATGCACTCAAGAATCAATTTCATAAATGGCAAATTGGAAACACTGGCACATAGATATGAACGTATCAGCCAGGGGATGCTTGTCCATTAACAAATAATAATAATAATACCCGAGAAGCAGTTCAAAATGCCTTTGAAGAATTTGTTGCCTCCCGTCGAGCTGATTTCTTCAAGGAGGGCATCAGTAAGCTACCAATGCATTGGCAAAGATGCATTGATTGCATAGGTGATTACTTTGATTAATAGAAATAAAAAATATAGAAAAAAAGTATGCTTCATTTATTCCATGAAGAACGGCAATTTCATAGGTAAAGACTTATAAAACTTTTATAATTTGTTAGGAACAATAATAACTTATCAACACTGGTTAGAAACAATAATAACTTATCACCACTGGAATAATTTAAATTTTATTTAGCCTGACTATTAAAAAGGTTGTGCAGCCTTGCTCTAAATTAAGTACCATAAATGTAACATACTGCCACCTTATACTTTCTACTTGATTATAAACATTGATAAATACACAAGAAATATAGGTGAGAAATTCTTAAAAAAAGTTTGCGCAGACTAAGTCGCGGGCACCAGCTGGTAAATAAATAAATTACTCAAGTGATACCTCAATGAGTCAGAGACCAACACATTCAGTTTTAACCTGAAATTAGACAATACGTTCCTGCTAAACAGCTTGTATAAAGCTTAAAGGTAGCATTCGGATCTAGGATTGACTCGGCAGCCGCGACGTACCGCAGCTGTGCGACGCTGCCACGGCCTTTCGGATAGCTGCGGTCGCAGCCTGAACCGCGACTGCCACGTGCAGTAGTCAAGAAGGAGTCATGAACAGTTGTGCCGGGCGCACGTTGGTGTCGTGTTGACAATTGTGTTGTGCTTTGTGTATCAAAACGATGTCTGATACTTTAAATAAAACAAACGAAAACTCCTAAAGCGACTTGAATCCGAATGGTACCTTTAGGCTGGTTTTCCTGTCATGCTGATGTCAATATAAGTCATAGGTAGCGTTTTTGAGTCGCGCTGAGCCCTCAGCGCTCACGGTCGTCAGACTACATACTAGGCATGGAACATTTCATAAACAGGATGCGACAAATCATATGATATGCTTTATTACAAATCACATATGCTACGTCTCTTCATTTGGTTTGTGAAATGTTGCATTCAATGAAATCGCACCGTTCGTCAGGTGAGTGATTCGAGCACGGCGTTCGAACTGCGATATGTTGTGATTTGTGAACTTTGCTATTTTTTGTGATTTATATGAAATGTAATTATTTATTGTACTTATAGATTTTTCTTAAGTGAGTAGGTACGTGTATAATGTTAGTGTAAATAAGACCAAAATTAATGCAATGAGTGGATTTCAAATTTCAATTAAAAGAGAGCTAAAGTACCTTTTTGGTCTAAATTGGATACTAAACTTATATCATGATAACTTTTTTTATAGATATACATATTAAATTTTTCCATTGTCAGTCCTAAGCTTGTAAAAGTATGCACCTATTCGGCTCATATCATACGATCCCGGGTTCGATGTTATAGATTTTTTTTTGAAAACTGAAATGAATGAACCTGATCATCATTGCCAGTGAAATGTCGCATGCGAAATCATTGTGGTTTGTCTTTTTAATTTCATTTAATGAAAATGATTTAAAAGTAGCAATAATTTCCATGCCTACTACATACATATTGACCGCGTGCCTGACCGATTGTCAGCGTGCGGTCAGCGTGACAGCAAAATCAGCCTTATGCTAGTTTTAGTGTCGCGGTCACTGTCGGCGCGGAACGATCCGCACCGCCGAATATGTACTAAGTTCAGGGAGCGTTTTAAAGTAAAGCTAACAGGTCCGCGCCGAACGCCGTCCGCTCGGACAGCTCCGCAGCCGACCGTACGGTGCGTCGGTGACGTGGAACAATCCGCGCGGTCGCCGTTCGCGTGCCTCTGCCTGCATTGGGTGTTTTAGTATCGAGTAGTACAGGCATGGCGAGATCTTTTTCTTATGTAATGCAGGGAAATAATTAATAACACCCTTGACATTGCCCTCACTGTTCGCGTCTGTACTCTACAGTGATCAGCACGATACTATAAAGACTAACCCAGACGATCGACGTGGGTCACCTACTAGCGGGTCGCCCCGCGCCGACTGTCAGCGCGACACTAAAACCAACCTTACATACAAGGCGGTGCGGACTGCCAGGGTCGCGACCGCGCCGATTCGCGGCTGCTGGGTCGCGGCGGCTGGAGCTGAAATCTGAATGGTACCTTTAGGCTGCCAAGACCAACATGTGGGACATCTACCCTGGTTGACTCATAAAATACTATATTATATTGAAGGCGGGTGTACAGTACACGATTCCCATTCTAATTATGTAAAAGAAATGTGTACTGAAATTTTAACCTAATTATCTAATAAAAATGTTAAGTATAAACTGTACTAGTGCATAGATATCGAAATTCTTTGCGAGGTGCCAACGCATCAGTTATCGGCCAAAACTCGCATCTATTGCCTGCGCGGTGACCAACATTTTTGTATATTACGTCACCTCTCGAGTTGGTCCAAGCTCCTTCGAAGAATAAACCAACTGCTGTTCTGCCAGGCAGGTCGTAAAAAGCAACTGATTGGCTATATGTGCTTATCATTCCACTTTGTGGATAGGGTAGCCATTAACCTTGAATATACCCTTTTATTCATGTTTACAGTGATCATGATAAGCAATTGGTCAATTTATTAAAAAAATCATAAATTTATTAAAAAAATCATTAAGCCTGGGACCTCAATGATCAGACACTAGACCAATAAAGACAGTACTAACCTTAGTTATTGCAATTAAAGATTTTTTGTTAATTTCTTGACAAAGGTAACATGTGAACCTATAAATGTAGCTTTTAAATCCCTGCCACATTTTTTATTTCATTAGATAGCAAACAAGTAGATGACTCCTGATGAAAGAAAAACTATTCTAGACACTAAGAATATTAATGATGCGTTCCTATCCATGTGGCAGGATGCAATGCCATGTGCATAAGCCTAATGACTACCTTCAAGACCTAAACACGACAATGACAAGCATTGATGCTATTGCGGCAGGAAATAAGTAAGGCGGTTAGGGATGTCGGAAATGTAATAAGGTATCGATACATATCGATATTTATGAAAATATCAATATCGATATCAATATTTTTATTTAAAAGTATCGATACGATATGAAAAAAGAGCTCTTTCAGTCATTTTAAGTACATTACTAGGTAAATACTAATCAATAGACGTAATATTTAACAAATCAAGAACAAGGATAAAAAATATTAATTACTTAATTTAGACCAATATTTATCTGATACAGACAGGAAAAAACAAAGGGATCTAAGTCCCATACGACCTAGTCAGATACACAATCGAATGAAATTACTGAACTGAACTGACATATGTCACATGTGTCATTGTCCTAAAGACAGAGTTGCTAACTTAAAAACCAACCAAATTAAAAAGCAGTTAAGCAGCAAATTGAGTCGACCAAATAAAAACAAAAGAAAATATCGTTTTTGATACAATTTTCGATATTGGATATTTGATATCGATGTATCGTTACAAAAAATATCGATATATCGAATTGAAAATATCGATGTATCGATATTCATTCGACAAGCGTAAAGGCGGTGGGACCATATACCCGTGCGAGATGTTGCGGAACTCGACCACCGTATAGCCAATCGGTCGCCACTTGCGGTCTACCTGGCAGAACGGCAGTTGGTCTAATCTTCAAAGGGGACCAGTTCAAAACGAAGCACATTGATAGAAATGCATAATTAATATCCTTATGGCCTAAATGCATTGGTCATATTTTGTACTGCTTTTTTTTATAAAAAAAACACCAACAATGTTTATCCAGATCATCAATCAATGGAATTTAAGGCATACTTGAATTGTTTTGTTTATTGTCAACAGTGCATGGATTGAAGAAAACAACATCAAGCCTTATCAAGAACACAAAGAGCAGCTCATAAAATCCTGTAAAACCATTGCCTTTAAAGAGGCTGTTGCACAAATTGAGGAATACATTGAACATCCTGAGGTTTGTAGCAGTTTCTATTAAAGTGAAAATTTGATTTATAAATATTATAAACAGGAACTTTGCTTCAAATTGAAATTCAAATATTTATTTGGTATCAACTTATACATAACCTTACGATACTATTGAAGAAATATGAGCAATTCCCTTAAAATATTCCAAGTTAAATAAAATCAATGGAGTGATAGTTTTAAATGATAGAACTATGCCACATCTCACTGAAGTTTTGTACCTTTTCTTTTCCTGTCCCAAGTGTGAGTGGTTGAGATTGTGGTCTTCCTGTTTGGTAGGTAAGGTAATAATAATAATAATAATTTCTTTGTTTGCATAAAATAGGGTACATAATTAGATCTTATTTAACAATATGTTGTTCTTTATTCCTATTTTGCCCTTTTTGTGGCGTGCAAATGTTACAATTGTGTTTATTATTATTACAGTTTATAATTTTATTTTATTATGTGTAATATGATAGTTACAATTTTTGCAGAATTTTTGCCGATTTTTACAATTGTTGCCGGTTTGACAGTTACCCTCGCTAAGATAGAAGAAATACTATATGATGTTGGGTAGCCACTAAATTAATACCAAGTCCAATTAAAACATTTACTACTAAACTGAAGAATTTTTAAATATGATAACATTTTTTTAATATTATTGATTAGTATTAGTTTTATCAAGCCATTACCAATTTCATATTAATTTAATTTTTCCTCTTAAATTTTACGGGGTAATAATAAAAAAAACTTATGTCATTTATATATTCAAATTGAAATTAAATAGTTATTAATGTCTAAAATTTTAAAATTGATGCAAGAGTACATAACTAATATAATTATATTAAAAAAAAATCAAAAATGCATAGCCAATTTTACGCATTTTGTGCTACGTCCATTTCATACAGGGCCATAATTTCGTGTGTTATCCTATATATTAAAAAAGGTTCCTTTACAGAGTACTAACCACTATGTAGTATTAAAAGGGCTTAATGAAAAATATAGTTGTGGCTGAGTATTTTTTTGTTCATTTTGTTCTTTAAACCTATAATTCGTTCGTTATCTATAGGGTTTCATCATCTTGGTAAGTACAATAGTCTAGAGTTCGTATTCGGTACCTTCGGCATATTTTTTCATGTCCGTATTCGGCCGAATGTTCGGTTGATTTGCGGAATAATTGCCGAATATTTAAATTATAATAAGAATATTTAAAAAAGGACATTTTTTAAACACTAAGGTTAACTAATAACTAAATAGGTGTGGCGCTTATTCCGAAAGTTGTACATAGTGTTTTGTAAATGAAAGAAACACTACTTTTTTATTTACAAACAAAACACCAATTATTAATTGACAAAATAAAAAAGATTAACAATCAATTTAAATAAAATTTTAGTCAAATAAACTTGCTTTTTTTTACTAAAATTGTCAATTTTAAGAAGACTGTATGGCCGCGTTTCCGATCCGATAGTAGTTTTTAAAAATATGTTGACGTGCAAAATAACTTGCAAAAAGTTTTATTGAATAAAGTACCTTTGATTTCTGATTACTGCTTTGAGTAACAACTTTTTTCAGAATATATTTTTTTTAAAATAGGTGTAATAAATATAATAAAATAATTAAACTACACAATATACACTTTTGTCGAAAGTGAAAAACTTTCGTATTCATTAAAAAATCTCTACACATGCGAAATTTTATGTCTACTCATCTTCTAAAACGTTCATTGATGTAATATAATAAACTTCAATCAAAATCTGCAGTTTCATGTTATTTTTAAAAAATATGCCAGATACATCGACTGAGCTGAGCTAGCCATGCTGGTGTGAGGGACAGAGAGGGGGCGGTGGCAAACGCCGCCCGGCTATTCCAGAGCGCCGTACCGACGTGTACAAACCTGTTTACCGCACAGAATTGAACCGAATGATTCGGCCGAATATTCGGTTCGGTACATTTTGGGCCGAATATTCGGCCGAACATTCGTATTTGGTTGACCTGTCATTCGGCGCATCTCTATAAAAAACTATCTTTAAACAGCAATACAATCGATAACATCGATAGTAGTATTCATGATTTATAAAAAATGGTTGAAAGTATCGATATAGTATCTATCGTTGAAGATAAACAATGTTGTTTATCTTCAACGATTGCTACTATCGATACTTTTGACATTACAATCGATATTACGGCGTTTCTAGATTAAAACTGTCTATATTTGGCAACACTACTATAACTATATTCTTATGAATATTCAACATTGTGGGAAGAAATAAAAATTGTATCTCTAGACTTTGCTTATATTTATGATGTGGTGACTATACTTCCAAATTGTTGGACTAGTAACTATTTAAAAATTAAAGGTACAATGTTTATAGCGTATTTCTCGGCAACTACAGCTAAACCATTCTGGTTTCTAGACTATTCGCTGAGGCCACCGTCATGCGCTGTGCTGATTTATATATTTGTTTCATTAACTCACTGCGTCCCCCGCCGCGCGCGCGATTTGTTCGGCAAAATTCATCCGTCGCCCCGCCGGTCGCCGCGCCGCGCCGCGTAGCATGCTTAGTACTTTCTAATATATTTGTTTTAGACGCTAGACAATTAGCTGCTCGTGCTGTGCCAAAAACCGCGGACGCAAATATCTCGTGGCCAGGCGGTCAGTCTCTTAAAAATTATCCAGTTTCCAAAAATGTGATGTAAAAACCGTTGTAATTTACTTGTTCCTCCAAACTCCGGGATCACTTCAATTAAATTTTGCATTCTAGGGTGAACTACGAGACCACATGTACTCGGACTTCAATAGTTTTTGTGCGAAAATATGAGTTACTTCAAAAATCGCGAATACCACGATGGTATTCGCGATTTTTGAAGAGGAGATAAACAAGTAGGAGGCTTACCTAATGGTACCTCATCATTACAGCCCAGGAACATCTGCAAAAATTTCGTTTGAGTTGCCGGCCTTTTAAGAATGTGTTACTATTTTGAAGAAACTCTTCTTGTCGGTTCCTAAAAGAAGGGGAGCCCAAGGGGGATTTTGGAACTTCTTTGAGTGTAGCAAATCAAAATGAGGGTTCAATCAAATCAGATGTTCCAAATATGGCCTACATTTTTCAGCCGCGTTTATCCTGTTATACCATAATCTGATGAGCTTCAGTGTTTCCATGTCGAATGTTTGTTTTTATATTTTTAGAAATCTGTATACGCTTTCCTGCTATTCAAAAACATATGACTTTTTATTTTTCCTATCCTATCTACAAATTCCAATAGGGCCCCACGTCGTTCGTATAAATCACGATTTAGCATCTTTGTACTCCTCTATTAGTTGCATCCGAAACACCCCCTCCGCAGTTGCAGGGGATGGTTAGCCTCGGAAGTTTAGGGACTTGGTTGAGTGTCGCTCTGCTGAGCACATCATGCTTTTTAGAAGCCAGTTTAGCCTTTTTTCCCAATGGTCACGGAAGTTTTTAGATATGTTAATTCTGAGAATCCCAATATTGACTGACTGAATGAGGACTGCCAGGTAAGAATACTCATAGTGAAGTGACACGACAAACGGTAACCTATAAACGGTATGCGCGCAAAGCTGTGTCTACTTGGGGTTCGATTTGACCAAGTTTTGTCTACTCCGATATTTCGTAAGATGAGTATTTGACTTCAGACACAAGCTGGGTCATGCACTCGTCGACGTATTTCTGGGAATACCGCAGTGACCGAAATGTGAACCATCACTAATACTGTAATTTGCGTAGCAATTGATGTTTAAATTAAACAACATGTCATTAATATGCAGGTTAAATTATCGATCATAGCGCACAATTAGAGAACAGATTGACAATAATAGGGAACAGATAGACAATTGACAGATTTATCGTCAGAGTACGTACCGTCGACCACGACCTGTATGTTCAGTAAAAAAGCTGCTGATCCAGTGGCATAATTCTTGGGGAGCTCTTTGGAAGTAAGCTTCGAGAGAAGCGCTTTGTGCTATATACCAGTCCGAAAACCTTTGTTATGTCTTAAATAACTGCCAATGCCTCCCTCTGGAAATTAATACTATAATATAACCAGCTGAGCGATCTCCTCGAAAGCCATTCTGAGACTGTCATTAATCAGCTGGTGCTCTTCTTAATATTTTAAAAGCTAACAGTTAATGATTGTCTCTAAGATTTTTAGATCAAGGTGGTTATGTCTAAAGGTCGATAGTAATTTAGAGATCTCCTTTTTTAGAGATAAGATGCACTGAGGCCGTCTTCCATGAATTCGGTACCATGCCAAGAGAGTAGGAAAGCTGAAACAGGCACGGGGCCACCTTTGGAGCACACGCTTTGAGCACAATATAAAAATGCCTTCTGACTCACTCGACTTTTTGATGTCTAAGTAAAAAGAGTGGAGAATTTTACTTGCGACATAGAACTAGCGCACTGAAAAATCATAGGCGGTGTTTTACCTTAGACATCCAGTTCTGAGTTGGTCGCAAAAAATGAGCCCAGAAGATCAACTTATATTTTGGTGTATCACATCTGTTGGGATGGAAGGAAGAACTGACCGAAATTACCTAAGACAACTTTGCTAAGATACCCGAACGAACGAGCTGTCGAAGGAAGGCTGGTATTTGGCGGATCCATTCCTAAGGTGAGCGCAGTATTCCATGCACGAACGGACTAGTGCTTGATAAAGGTTGAGCAACTGTCCCAGGCTGAAATACTGTCTCACCTTCGCCAGAATACCAAGCTTTTTTGAGACAATTTGAGCTTTAGATAGAGGGGTCGGTATGACTGCCTTTTTTGGCACAGCTAAGATTTCAGTGTTCTCAAAAATGCTCTCTTTTACGCTGACCTTTATAGGTAAGGTTATCAAGCGAATAAGGCAAGGAGCTCTACAGTAGGAACGTGAACATTATATCATGTGTCATGTATCAAAGCCTCACGCGGTTATCTTGTGTTCTAAAAAAGAGAGAACGAAGCACCTATACGTGCTTTGGTTCACAACGATACATATATCAGATTATTATTATTCCGGAACCCACGACTTTATGATCTTGAGGAGCATAGTTGTGTTACCACAGCAACACCAGAGTCTGGGTTGCTACTGAGTTGTTTCTAAACAAAAAAATTGTCTATTGAAGTGCCCAGAATAAAGTTTTAAATTGAAAGTAACCTAATATCTCTTTATGGTACGTGTGCGAATTCAACTCGCACTGGTCCAGTTTTTTGTTGAAATTCTTCAGTTAATCCAAATGTTATCTCTTTTCAACTGATTTATGTACTATGTTTTTTTATTATCTCAGGACTCGGTCTTTTATGAACCGGTTTTAAAAATTCTTTTTTTTTTTTTACTGTCGATAGGGAAACGCTTGACCACGATCTCGCCCGATGGTAAGTTAAGATGCTATGGGATGATATACTCCCCGCGTGGTTCCTTTTTATTTTGATGAAGATCTAATGCAGGGCTCCTGAGATACAGGAAATGGGAAGTCAGTTGCTGCAGCTTACTGCGTTAAAATTATTGTCATGTATCGTCTGGTACAGGAGTAAAACAACGATTAACTTTCGTTGCCAGTTCATCCTTTTGTTTAATGGACGTCCGAAAGGCCTAAAACATAAATATTTAATTATTGCCTATGACTTGTACCCTGATTATACCGGCTTAGAATTAAACTTTAAAAATACGAGTATGAAGTCCGGTCCTAGTCCCATGTGAAAAAAAGACCAATTGCCTCTGTGTTGTGAATGATTTGGTCAAACATGTCACTAGAGTATATGGAAGAGCTTCGCGACGTCTCGCCCGGGTGTAGTACCACCGCTATACCTATTCCTGTCGCAAACGTGGCAGTGCTTATTATTGTCATGTTGTGGGATTGGAGGGTAAGGTAGGCGGAAAATTTATGCATCTGGCATTAAAATACAATCTTACCACAGGGATAGCAAATCACCATTAAGATATATTGTGTCTAAAGCGATGGTTATCTCTTTCCACCAGGAGAACCATCTGCCTACTATAACATGATATAAAAAAGATAACGTTAGTCGTCATGCAATTAAATAGATAGCCTAGTCTCTGTCGTATATAGAACAAAGAAATACGTTAGTGTTTATGATCAATCAGATATTGAGTAATAGACATTAAATGATTTTTTTAAAACCGACTTCGCATAAAGAAAGATGTTTTCAATTTGGCTGTATTTTTAACTTCTCGCTACGAATGTAGGAAGTTACTGATTTTGCCCTGATTTTCGAAAATATAGTTTTTCAGATCCACGTTTTGAGGTCCTAGAAACCTTTTTCGACTATTTTCACGCTGACGTCATTGTGTATGTGTGTTTGTAAACATCTTATAACTTTTGGATGGCTGTATCGATCGAAACGCGGTTCATGGCATTCGATTGGATTCCGCTCAACTTAGACTTCCTGAAAATTTGAAACAAGTCGGCCCAGGAGATTTTGATAAATTTAAAAAAAAAATTAAATCAAATGGGTCCAAGGGATTTTGAGAAATTTTGAAGAAACCTAAAAAATATTTTGGCGAAACCGATTTTTTTAATATAACTTTCAGATTAATGTACCGATTGAGTACAAAATCTAATCATCTCTTTTAAAAAAAAAACTACGTCTACCTAATGCATAAATTGCATCAAAACCAGTTCTGCTGCTTATTTAGCAAAACCATTCAAACAAGTTGTTAAAAAACCTGTATGTGTAAGGCAAAAATATAGAGACTATCAAATGAGTGCTTCACATATCGAATTGGCGGGAAATTGGTATTAAAGAAAGTGAAATTTGGCACCACCACCTTACTTATTCCTGCCGTAATAACGTCAATGCTTGTCATTGTTGTGTTCCAGTTTGGAAGATAAGGTAGACGGTAGATTTATGCGTATGGCATTACCATCCCGCTCCTCGAATAGCAATGCACCAGTAACATCTTTGATGTCTATAGGCGATGGTTTCTATCAGGAGAGCCATTTGCTTGATTGCCATCTATTTTTTTAAGTTTATATTATTCTCTGTTTTCATTGTTGTAGAAATTTGCAGACCTGGATGACCACGTGCGTAATCCTGAAGAGGAGTTTGATAAATTGAAAGAGATGAAGGAGGACAGTGACGATGAGAAAAGAGGAGATAATGAAAATGCCACTCCTGAGACTAAGAAGAAAAATGCCACTCCCAAGGTAACTTATTTTTTTTATTTCTTAAGATAGCAACCGAGCAGATGGGTCTCCTGATGGAAGAGTCAACCATGGCCTCTCAAGAGATGTTAATGGTACTTGCATAAGTTTAAGTTTACCGGCTACCTTACCTTCCAAACCGGAACACGACAGTGACAAGCACTGACGCTATTGCGGTAGGTACAGGTGAGGCGGTGGTACCAGACCCGGGCGATACGTGTCTGGTACCACCGATGATCTTCAATATAATCTTTTATACAAACTTGGAGAATATATTTTTTTTTAAAGAGTAGCCTAAAAGAGAGTTTGACTCTAAAGTCTACCATTTTGTTCTTGGATTCATCAAAATTGTTCGAAATAATTCCTGTAGTTGCATTGCTCTATGTCAAATGTCCCCAAACTTTTTTTCTCATTTCAAAATTTTGTTAGTTGCGGTGGATCCCCTGAATCTACCATACTCTCAAAACTTAAAAAAAATATGAAGCCCACGTAGATCCTCGTCGAGTCTTTCATGGACCCCAGGGGGTCCAACTGGATCACTTAGGGAATCAGTGCTCGATGCCAGCATCAAACGTCGTGTCAAAATTCAGAGTACCACCATCATCACCTCCGTGTCGGGAAATCTACAACCGCGCGTTTTCCTCGATTGTTTATTGCCTTGCACTATTTATTTATGGAATCAATTACTGGCGGGAAAGTATCCGAAGGTATAAGACTTAGGAACCTTCAAGAAATAAGCTTACTCAATCTTACTAAACCTTCTGGTGTTGCAGACGTTCATGGGCGGCGATCGTCACTTACCACCAGGTCCACTTACTATTTGTTTGCTCTTTTTTTTTTTAAAAAAAAAGCATGTCAACATCAAGTCTCATTTTTCGATCGCTTCCACATTTCCCTCTCTTAAATTTGATATCCAGAAGTAGGTCTAAGGTCCTTAAAGTTCACATGGCCTGCCTAGTCTCATTGAAATCTATCAACTATGTAGTATATAAAAGTGTTCTGCATAATTTTTTTTATATTATAAGATAGCAAACAAGCAGATGGTTCTCCTAATGGAAAGAGAAAGTCATCGCCTATAGACACCAAAGATGTTAATGGTGCGTTGCTCCAAACTGGAACACGATAGTGACAAGCACTGACGCTATTGCGGCAGGAATAGGTAAGGCGGTGGTATCAAACCCCCTTCGGCGAATGCAGAACTCTCAGTCACGTTGGTAATGACTTACATAGCCAATCGTTCGCCTGTTACGAAATGCCTGGCAGAATTGCAGATAGCCTATTCATCAAAAAAAGTTGAGACCAAAATGGGGGATTTCTGTTATAATACAACCTCATTACTAGTTTACACGGCTCACGTCATGGAGACTTGGTTCAAAAATAATGTTTCTTTGAGGGAAATATGTCAAAGGTGGTAATGTGTTGAAATCCTGTTGCTTCAGATGAGCCCGTAAAGCTATATGTCCTGATTATCGCTAGGTAGAGCGATAGTATTTTGTAGATTCAGGTGTTACTTTGTGGAAATGTATAAATACAAACAATTTAATTTGTGAAATTCGTGAACTTCAAGTGTGCCCCTGTGATGCCAAAGAAAGGAAAATTAAGTTGTATAAGAAATTGAATACACACTGTGTACAAACTCTACTTAGAGATGAAATGAATAGTGATTTTGGCGAATAACTAATGCCAGGCCAGGCCTTTGGCTGAATACCGAATATTCGGCAGCGTATTTGTTTTAATAGAGAGTTGAAATATTGTCTATCTGCTTGTCCAAAGTATAATTCTCGTCGAGAAATATTGAAAATTATGCTTTCATTCATAACAAGATACCTTTTATGAATTTTAAGTATTAATTGTTTTGTTTCTCGGTAAAATATATTAATATTTTGAGTAATATGTGCGTATTTTTCTCATGATTAGGTATTCGATATTCGGCTGTATATTTCCCTATATTCGGCCGAATACCAAATACCAAAGAAAGTGGTCGAATATCGAACAGTAATCGAATATTCGTGGCATCTCAACTCTAAACACGTTTCACTTTGCAACCAAAGCATCTTCAGGAGAAACGAACACATTTCTATAGTCTTAGTTCTTATATAACCTATAGTTACGATTAAGGTTTTACACCTTGCCAGAAAGGTACTATTGTGCCACTAAAATCTGTGATGTGTACATTATTGTCGCTTTCCAAAAAGAAAACATTTATCAAATGTGGTTGGAATAGTAAATGCTGAATGATGTTATTAATATACTTTATACATTTATTTTAGATTCGTTTGGGCAGTGCGAAAGTGAAGGCGGTCAAAAGGTCTTCATCCGCCGGCTTGAAACCAACGCCTAGAAAGAAGCCCAAGAGTAACTCACGGTCTTTCACGGACACTGATTTGGACAATGAGAAACCATCAATGCTGAATCATTCCTTCTCAAAGAAGTCCAGTCTGCTGCAACGTCCTTCCAATATCCTACGACCGGTAAGCCTATTCAAAGTAACATTTTTTTTACTTTTATACAAACAAGCTGATGGTTCTGATGAAAAGACCTAATTATCGCCTGCAGACACTAGATATCTTGTGTGTTGCGATTCGTATGGCAGCAGTGAAATACCCAATGCATAATTTTGACTGACTGATAAAAATATACCATAACCAATAAGATAGCAGTATTCAATGACATATCCATACTAAGGTAAAGTCACACAATCCCAGTAAACTGCACTTCCTATTCCGATCTGTTGTCAAAACACAACATATCTCTATGCCCCCGTGTTGGTCCCGGGCTCCTTTGAAGAATAGACCAACTGCTGTTCTACAAGGCAGGTCGTAAAAGGTGACCGATTGGCCATACGAGTCACTACCATTGTGACTACACTAGGTGGTAGAGTTCTGCATTGTCTCGCCCGGGTCTGGTACCACCACCTTACCTATTCCTGCCGCAATAGCGTCAGTGCTTGTCACTGTCGTGTTCCGGTTTGGAGGGTAAGGTAGCCGGTAAATTTATGCATGTGGCATTAGACCTCGCCACAAGATAGCAACGCAGCGTTAACACCTTTGGTGTCTATAGGCAATGGTTGACTCTTTCCATCAGGAGACCCATCTGCTTATTTGCTATTTTATACTATTAAAAAAAAGCCCTTACATAACTTGCTGTAGAGGGTGGAATCACCATAGAGCTAATAATTACGCATAATAATATGGATTATTACACTTAATATTATAAATTCGAGTCTGTCTGTCTGCTATTGCATTCACGATGGTCACCATCATGATTACAGTAACAAACAGACACTTTGCCTTCGTTCGCCCAAAAATGCAACGTGGAATTGAATTTAAAACAATTTTATTGCACGATCATTACATTGGTTGTTTTTTATTAATAACAAAGCACATCAACCCTACTGAATTGAATGAATGAATGAATGATTATTGTTTATTGTGCACCATAATTATCAAAAGGAGAATAAAATAACATATATAACAGTACTTTTCTGAAGTCTATCTGACTATTGCCAACTATGTTACTATTACGCAATTTTTTCTTTAGTGATTTTTTTATATCAGAAAGTACACAAGTAGATGGTTTTCCTGATGGAAAAAAATCATCGATTATAGATAGCAATAACGTTAATGGTGCGTTGCTATCCATGTAGCGGAATGGCAGTGCCATATCTATAAGTATACCGGCTATCTTAACCCTCCAAAACGGAACATGATAATGACAAGCATCGAAGATATTGCGGCAAGAATACGTTAGGCGGTGGTACCATATACCGTGCGAGACGTTTGCAGAACTCTACGACCTAGTAGTCACGATAATAGTGACACATATAGCCTTTTACGGCCTGCCTGGCAGAATGGCAGGCAGTCCTACAAAAGGAGCCCCGGGCCAACACTAGGTAAACCAATATATTGAAATATTTGATTTGGGGATGTTTCAAAATTAATAATGGAAGTTTCGTAATATGACTTGAAGTTATTTAAAATTGTATTCTCACTTCTTGAAAGGCAAGCTACGCTCTTGCAAGACCTCGGTTTTTGCACATCTTTATGCATACAATCGTTAACCATCAGGTGAGCCCATCGCCCATTTGCCCCCTCTTTTATAAAAAAATCTGTTACGTCAAAATCAATCAAATCCTTTATGGAAGAGCAGACAGAGAGAGACGTGAAGAAAAGGAGAGAGAGAGAGAGAGAGAGAGAAAGAGACGACAGAAAAGAAGGTAGACGACGAGGAGAGTTAAAACTCACGAAATCCCCTGTTTCTATAAAATATCTTTAAAATAATACCTTATATTTATTCTATATAACTTTACTTATTATCATATTTCTTTCAGGAAACTCCACCGTTGGATTTGGAGAATGTCTCTGAAACCTTGTTGGAGAAGAACATTAAAGCCAGCCAGATGAAGTTTGGCTTCCTCGGACTGGGTATCATGGGCAGCGGTATTGTGAAGAATCTCCTCAACTCCGGACACAAAGTGCTTGTGTGGAATCGCACTGGGGCTAAGGTAAGTGGAATTGGCTGAAATATGTTGAAACACAATGGCTTATGTATTATTAGAAATTTGATGTAAGGCTGTCAAGAAAGAGTTTCATGTTTCATGTCGACATTAAAGCAAAAATAGGTTTCAGATTATGTACATCTTGAATTTATCAAAGAATGAAATGAATTTTATTTTGTTTACAGCAATGCACAATATTTAATAAGTATGTATAAAAATCATAGTTCCACATCTAAAATATGAATGAACTTAGAAATAAACATCTATCATACGCCGATTTTAAAAATTATTATAGATAACATTGAATATTGATGTGCAGAACGCCGGAAACGGTATCTACTATATTAATACACTAACTTGCAAATATTTTAAGATCGTACGTGAAAAAAATAACCCAGTATAACTCACATGTTTGTTTAGTCTGTTTACTAAAGGTTGCCATTTCGTTTCGTTATTCATTTACCAACAATCTGGTACTACGCTAGCTCACCAATAAAATTTTAATTAATTCACTTACATTCTAGTACTACTGCGACTCAGACAATGGTATTTTAAATGATGACGTGACGTGTCGTACGCAACTTCCCTTAGTGAACAAATAACGGAAAAAATGTTTTAAATTTTATAGTATATAACGACGAATTATGTAGTTGGTTTTAAATGTTATTTTTTTGAAATTTTAAGTTAAAGCTATGAATTTATTATTGCAAAGTGTTTTTTTTATTTATTACAGTGTTGTAATTGTGTGTTTATGTCGACTAGAGAAGGCTGTATATAAAATTATATTAATAATGTCAACTATGCTTATAAAACATTAAATATTTATCAAAATATTACAATATTACCTGTGTAAAAATATGACTTTTGTAAGTTTGACTTCTAATAAATTTTTTTATGAATTATTAATTTCTATAATTAATTACACAACAAAAAAATAATTTACAGTATAATACACATTATCACTATCAAATAACGAAGACTGTAGAGCAGTTCTAATTTTATGGTTTCAATATATTTTTTAATGTTTAGTAAATTGAGAAAACTGAAAAAAAAATGTACCGAATAAATTTGATTATGAAGATACAGTTTTTTGAAAAATTAGGTACTAAATAGAAATATGAAGGAGTTACGGGCTACCCATATACAAGCCGCTGGGGCTAGTTTGTACTAGAAATTGGAATGTTGATTGTTAGTTTATCTGCTCAAGTCTGTGCAAATCGTGATCTAAATATCTATTTTACATCGAATGTGATTCACATAGCACATTCTTTTAATCTCAAAATGCTTAAAATTATATACCAAGATTTGATACTTTGATTCGATTTTTTTGAATCATTAGATAGCAAACGAGGAGATGGCTTTCCTGATGGGAAGAGTCAACCATCGCCTATAGACACCAAAGATGTTAATGGTGCGTTGCTATCTTGTGGCGAGGTCTAATGCCACATGCATAAGTTTACCGGCTACCTTACCCTCCAAACCGGAATACGACAGCAACAAACACTGACGCTATTGCGGCAGGAATAGTTGCGGATTGCGGAAGTTGGTCTACTATTACTTAAAAACTTGGAAAGTCTAATCCGTGATAGTTTTCTTTTTAACTTCACTATATTTACTACTACCATGTTTTTTTCCACAAAAACTAACCGCTTAGCCTGCAGAGGGGGAGGGGTGGGGTACACTTGACCCTAACAAAAATTACCACTTATAAGCTTAATACTTTACAAACGAGTCCCTTAATTGAAAACTTGTTTTCACAAATCACTAATATTTTTCAAAAACCTAAAAAAGTAAAAAAAAAAAAGTATCTTCACGCCCATATCCCCGAAGGGGTAGGCAGAGGTACAACAAGTGCACCCACGATTAGCCGAAGATACTTGGTCCCACAAATGTGATAGATGGCAAGCCTATCGCCAACCGGGCACTTCCCAATCCCGGGCAACTTTGTGTTTCTCAGAAAACTGAAAAAACACTTTTTTTTTAATGTGCCCGACCCGGGAATCGAACCCGGGACCTCATGTGGTCAACGCCAACGCTGGACCACTAGACCACAGAGGCGATTATTATTCAAAAACCTAATTCAACGATATTATGATTAACTATTCCAACGATACCCCACATAATAGGGTAGTTACGTAAGAAAAAAATTAACATCCCCACTTTACATGTAGGGGAGCTTCCCACTTTGTTGACGTGACGCATATGTATATTCAAGCCAAATTGCCACCCGAATATTCATGCGAATTCGTCAAGTCACCATCGATCCTACCATATACGACGGTAGGTCGGTGCTAGTCACCTAGTGGTTACATATTTAGCAGCTGACAAATTATGATCTGTCTCATTGCAAGGCAAAGCCATGTGCACAGGGCGAATTTCTTTCCTGAGTTCATTGTATCACGACACGCCCGAAACCCAAGAAATTATGAAAAAATTGTTTTTCATCATTTCTCCATAAAATAAATATTTTTTTGAATAATATTTGCAAAGTTTTTTCATAATTAGTTATTCGATGTTTGGCCGAATATGCAGTATACGGTCGAACACCGAGTACGGGTGCCGAATACAGAATATTAACCAAATATTCGTGGCATCTCTAATACATATACGATTGGAATTAAAATTCGGAAGTATAAAACTGACCAACTACGAGTCGGACTCGGGCACGAAGGGTTCCGTACCATCTTCTATAAAAAAACAGAAACATGTTTTTTGTATGAGATTTCTTCCCCGTCCACCCCTCCACCCTCTCAAATATTTATTTCATTTAATTTTAAATTTTTATTTTTAAAGTGAATATAACCTAATATTCTGTGAATATTTCAAGCGTCTGTCTACCAGTTGTCGTTATTAAAATCGAGATAAAATCACGTTTATTTTGTTGATAATATTTGTTGTTATAGCGGCGACAGCAATACATTATCTCTAAAAATTTCAACTGTAACTATCACGATCCTGGGTACCACGGCTGTAAAATACACCCTGGGGATAGGTGAACAGACAGGCAGACGAACGGACAGCGGAGTCTTAGTAATAGGGTCCCGTTTTACCCTTTGAGTACGGAACCCTAAAAGTGTTAAGGCGAGGCATCGCGACAAACGGGAAAAGACTGGTTTGCTAAATCACGTTTTTTTTGTATTGATTGTTAAATAACAATTTTACAAAAATTACACGACATACCTGAAGGTATTACCTAAATGTGCTAACTCATTACATGATAGAATGTACTTTACTCGATCATATAAAATTCCGAGAACAGGCTAAAAAAATCTCTAAAACAAATAATTTGTTAATAATATATCTAATCTTCCACGTGATTTTTATATGGTAATATTTAGTTGTAAATACAAAAAAGAATGTGCTAAATTTTAGTTTTCAGATGATGTCCTATATTTATTTATCCGAAAATTAACACGTTTCCCAGCGGTTTTAGAACATACCGCGCTATCCATTTTCTATAGAATTGACGCGCGTCGAAATACCTCGCCTTAAACGTTGGTCTTATTATTGGTCCAGGTCTCGGTCAAGGATAAACTATCTGTTACGAAGCTAAAAAAAGTCGAACTACTGTCCACTAGTATCATGATATTAGGTATTGTTCTCCAACGTCCTAGCCGGATTTACCAACGATTTAGGGTTAAATTACAACTGCTTGCATGCTATCTCCTTTCACTATTGCTCCTTACTTTTCTGTCGCTCAGAACTGCCATTTACGATGTACAACGTAATAGCCGAGCCACACTGTTGGAAACAAGCTTCCAACACGGGTGATCTTGGTGGGAGGCTTGTGGAGTTCAGATGAATTTTTGTTGCAAACAAGTGTTTACACTGTTGCAAACCGCTGGTGGAGACCCATGTGGAGGGCTTGTTTCCAACAGTGCGGCTCGGTTTTAACGAGAATGCAATCACGTCAAGTATTCCGCCGCGTGTTATCGCAATCCCTTTATCTTCTTGCTACAGTAACATCATGCTGGTCACTATCATGTTCCGATTTATAATTTAAGATAATCAGAACAACTGTTCGACGCCATATATATTTATTTTATACTAGCTTTAGAGTTTACCCCGGAATTTGACCATAGCCGCACTGTTTACCTATCCTCCCCTGTAGCGTCCCCTTATCACATTAGAATAATGCCATATGCCCTCGAAAGAACACTATTAATTTGGATGCTAAAATATAGAATTATTTTTTGGTCGACTAGAACAAAAGCTAATAAATAAGTAGATATTGTAGTCACTCGTTACTGTCTGTCTTATACTAGCTGCTGCCAGCAACTTCGTCCGCGCGGACTTCGTTTACTGCGCACAGCTTCTCCCCCGTAGGTGATAGCGTGATAATATGTAGCCTATATGTTGACTCGACCTTATAGTAATATTCATGCAAAATTTGAAGTAAATCCATGCAGTACTTTTTGAGTTTACCCCGGACATACATATAGACAAACAGGTAAACAGACAAAAATTTTTAAAACTATATTTTTGGCTTCGATATCGATTGTAGATCACGCCCCAATTAGTCTTTTAAAAAATATCAATGTACAGTTTTGACTTTCCTAAGATTTTATTTTATATATATATATATATATATATATATATATATATATATATATATATATATATATATATATATATATATATATATATTGCCCGGCTACTTCATGATATGTTTAAATAGTAATAATGATCATATCGTAAAATAGTTACATATCCGCCAAGAGCGTTGATATAGTTTTGATTTTGTTCAAACCATGGCATTACTTATGCACATGGCAATAGACTCCGCCACAAGACAGCAACGCATCATTAACATCTTTGGTATCTATAGGCGATGGTTGTCTCTTTCCACCAGGAGACCCATCAGGAGACAAGCAAGCAGGATTTCCTCCCCCTTGTTAGTCCGGGCTCCTTTGAAAAGTAGGCCAACTGCCGTTCTGTCATTCCTACCGCAATAGCGTCAGTGCTTGTCACTGTCGTGTTTCGATTTGGAGGGTATGGAAGCCAGTAAACTTATGCAAGTGGCATTAGACCTCGCCAAAAGATAGCAATGCAGCATTAACACCTTTGGTGTCTATAGGCGATGGTTGACTCTTTCCATCAGGAGACCCATCTACTTGTTTGCTATCTTATGATCTGTACATATAATATAATCGTAGGAAAGTCAAAACTGTACGTTGAATATTTTTTTAAAGGATACTTGGGGCGTGATCTACAATCGATATCGAAGCCAAAAATATAGTTTTTAGAATTTTTGTCTGTTTGTCTGTATGTATGTCCGGGGTAAACTCAAAAAGTACTGCATGGATTTACTTTAAATTTTGCAGGAATATTACTAACAGGTCGGGTCAACATATAGGCCACATATTATCACCCTATCACCTACGGGGGAGGAACAGTGCGGAGTAAACGAAGTCCGCGCGGACGAAGTCGCTGGCAACAGCTAGTTATTAATATATTATGTTGATTAATATAGATTGGGTATTATAATTGTCAGATATTTGAACTCTGTTTAATTCATATGTTATACATACACATTAGTATATTTTACATATTTGAGATATTTATAAATATCTCAAAAATACTGAATCGATTTTGATGAAACTTAGGTTTTTGTCTAAATTTGATTATACCTGATTTAAATTAAAATTATCTTGATATGGCTTTTAGTTCCAAAAAGAAAATCGTGGACATACATACAAACATATAAACACATTTACGAAATTTAGTACGCTTGCTTGGACGCCTTAATAAATCATCACACTCAAATATTATCCAATTCCTACATACATACATGTCAAACTCGGTTGAAAACGATGTCTAACAGCCAATAATATTTTCTTAAGTGTAGAATTCAACTATTTTTGTTAATCCATTAGTGAACTAAGCCTCTTATTTTAGATAATTAATGCTAACCTTTTATTGTTACATTTAATGCTTATTGACTTAAAATGAAACTTTGTACCTATATGCTTATTTAAACTAGCGTATAATGAATTGTAACGCCTGGAATACTTACTCAACGTTAAATTGCAGTATTCAGATTTTACCAAATTACATTAAGGCAAGGCATGAAGGTCGGGACGTGAAAATCGTTATTAGGACTAAACTAATTAGCTTTTGCTATTTTTGAAAACATAAACGTTTATTTGCGATTTATTAAATATTCATAACTTTCATAAAAAGCTATTTATATGTGTATATGCGGAAACGTATAAATGGTGTTAAGTTTTTCACTGTGTTGGTCCGGGCTCCCTTTAAAATAAAGACCACTTGCCTTTCTCATTTCTGTCAGGCAGTTCGTAAGAGGCGAACGATTGGCTATGCGAGTCACTACTATCGTGGCTACTTGGTGGTAAAGTTCTGCATTGTCTCGCCCGGGTCTGGTACCACCGCTTTACCTATTCATGTCGCAATAGCGTCAGTGCTTGTCAATGTCGTGTTCCGGTTTGCAGGGTAAGGTAGCCGGTAAATTTATGCATGTGGCATTAAGACCTCGCCACAAGGATAGCAACGCACCATTAATACATTTGGTGTCTTAGGCGATGGTTGTTTCTTTCCATCAGGAGAGCTATCTGCTTGTTTGCTATTATGTAAAAAAAGTTTCTTATATTATTTAACTAGCGACCTGTCCGCGGGTTCACCCGCGTAGCTTTTGTTCCCGTGGAAATATTGGAAAGGTTTATATACTAAAACTTTCCTCAAGAATCAATCTTTCTATTAAAAAAATAGCGTCAAAATCCGTTGCGTAGTTTTAAAGATTTAAGTATACATAGGGACAGCCAGAGAAAGCGACTTTGTTTTATACTATGTAGTGATAATTAATGTTTATTTTCATAATAAAATAAAATTGCCAATTACCGGCAGGGGTGTTTCCAAACGGTTACGACTTGGGGGCCTTCAAGAAAAGAGCTTACTCATTCTTAAAAGGCCGGCAACGCAACTGCAAGACCTCTGGTATTGTGGATGTCCATGGGCGGCGGTGATCACTTACCATCACGTGCACCTCCTGCTCGTTTGCCTCCTCTTCTATATAAAAAAAAAAGGTTTAAAAGCGTGAAATCTTTAAACGCATTGCTCACTAAGTTTTGCATTTAGAACCAAAATCCGTGCCCGTATTTGAGGAATAGGTTAACAGCCTTAGTGATAGGCATCTCGTAAAATGTGAGAAGTAGCCTCTTCTCGCCTTTTACAAGATACGTAGTACGTACACTAACATTGTGACTACTATCTGTTATGCTGGGACCGCACTTGCGTTTATTGTCCTGTAGTTTTATACGCGTTAATGCACACACAGTCCGGAATGATGCAAAAATAGCCGGGTCACATCTGCATTTATCTTGTCCAGTGCACGAAGCTTTGTGACGTGCTTTGGGTCTATGCAAGTGCATTTAGCGTTCTTCAACGTCTCGCTCGGGTTTATTATCACAGCCTACCTATTCCTGCCTCAATAGAGTTTGTGCTTGTCGCTATAGTATTTCAGTTTGGAGGGTAAGGTAGCCGATGGACTTGTGCATGTAACATTCCGATCCTGCCAAATTGATAGCAACGCACCGTTAATCTTTTGTGCTTATAGGCGATTGTTTTCTCTATATACTACTAGGAGAACCATCAGCTTGTTTTCATCTGCTTATCAGCGTCAGAAATAATAGAAACAGAAATCATCTTTGAAGCCAGGTTGTATTTTAGCTCGCCAGTCCATAACAGACTTTAAACCGACCACGTTGACGGGTTTTAAATTAATTTAAACATATTATCTACAGTGCACGTAGTAATTAGTATATTTTTTGCTTAGGATTACTTATATCCTTACATTTCAGAGGCACCGCAAACATTCTCTCTGTTGGCCTAAAGGTTAACTGGAGGAGAATGCCACTAGACATTAAGTTCACCTTTTGTACAAACTTATTTTAAGATAAAATAAAAAATATTTTAATTCGGTTTAATTTACTATCGTCACTCTGGTCTAGTGTCCGATGATTTGAGATTGTCAATTTTGTCTTAATGTTGTAAAGAATCTTTTTGACTGTCTTCGTGACTCAATCATGTTGTAATGTCTTTTTTATTTCATAAGAAAAAACAAACAGATGAGTCTCCTGATGGAAAGAGTCGACCATCGCCTATAAACACCAAAGATGTTAATGGTGCGTTGCTATCTTGTGGCGAGGTCTAATGCCATACGCAGAAGTTTACCGGCTACCTTACCCTCCTAACCTGAATACGATAGTGTCAAGCGTTGACGCTACTGCGGCAGGTATAGATAAGGCGGTGGTACCAGACCCGGGCGAGACAATGCAGAACTTTACCACCTAGTAAGAGCCACGACGGTAGTAACTCGTATATAGCTAATCGGTCACCTTTTACGACCTACATGGCAGAGCGACAGTTGGCCTATTCTTCAGAGGAGCCCGGGACCAACACGGGATATAGACGGATTTGCGTGAAATTTGGCATACATATAGACCTTTAACCTATAATACAGTAAATTGATATTATCAATGTTCTCTTATTCCTTATATAAAAATATAGTTTACGTAGAACTAAAAAATGTATGTTGTTTACCGGCTGGGAGCAATCAGTCTCTATTAAAATATATTATTACACATATGATAAATGTTTTCATCATCATTCATAATGTTGTTTGGAGTTACTGCAACTCGTTTTAATTTGTACATTCATTATTTGAATACGTTTCAGCAATATTTATACATTATCTTATTTGACTGAATAGCTGCTAATTTACGGAAGTGAAGTACCTAATTGTGCTCCATTTTAATGTTTTAGAACTCTGTCTAAATGCTTAAGTAATTTGGAATAAATGGTTTGTATTTAAATGATTGTTTTATTTAGAATGTTTTAATTTAGAAACTGTTAGGTGAAATTTCAATCAATCAACCACATTAAAGGAAGTCTATAGGTGACGTAAAAATAATATAACGCGGAGTCCATTGCAGGCTAGGAAGGGACACAACGTTGACTCTCCCTGTGTTGTATATTACACAGACAGACGGTGTTCACCGCTTTGTTTGTTGGCTAGATGAGCGGTGATCCCTATCGTCGCTTTTTATCAAATAAAACGAGTATTACTTATTTCTATACCTACCTACATCTTAAGAAAGAACATTTTTGGAGTTTGAAAGGCAATCTTCACTAAGCGACATTGAGTAACTTTACAGGAGAGTGATTTTAAATTAAAGTATAAAATAAAACGAGCAAGAAAAATCACCTTATTGTAATAAATATAATTACAAGGAATTGTAGTAAATTTAATTACACTTAAATTATGTTTTTTTTTTATTTTATATTTAAACTAAAGCACTTTTCTATTAAGTTTACTCAATGTCGCTTAGTGAAGATTGTCTTTCAAGCGTCGACATACATATACATATCTTCACATCAGATCCCTAGGGTAGGCAGAGAGAACAGATTGCCATACATTAGGATCTATATATAGGAGGATTCATACAAATATGCCGGTTGCAATTACTCGACATCACCTTCGAACAGTATTCGATCAATCTGATCAACGTATGTCAGTCTTCAGATTGGCATTCGGTTGGGACTTAAAAAAGAAGATATAATGAATGTAGCTTGATTAATTAATTATAATTTTATCAATTATATGTTAGTTGACAATTAATAATAATAATATATCATTCAGAATTCATAAAAAAAATCGTTATCGTTTGCAAATTTATTTGCAGTATTTTTTAAGGTAACGTTTCAAAGACTGATATTGTCATAAGTTTTATAAAAAATATACTTTCACGCACGAAATTTCAAATACATACTAGATTAGTTATATCCACCGAAACTACTTTAATCACCATGTTTTTGTAATTTATTAAATCTATATTCATTTCTATATTATAACACATACTGTAAGTGGGTATTCGCGATAAATTTTCGGTATTAAATATTAGTAACTATTATAATGTGTTATTTCTATTATAGAGTTTGATATATATATTACTAAGGATGTATACTTTAATACGGTTGATTAGATTTAGTTTAACTAGTATATTAAGGTGCCTTATACAAATATTTCTAATATTACAAAGTTTCCACTTTTTAGTTGCGTACGATAGTTGAATTTTTTAATACAAAAAATAAAATTTATTTATATATTTTTTTAAGTATACTCAACACTTAAATTTAAATAAGTACCTAAATACTTATTTTTTATGCAAATTCATGAAATGTTTCGCGTACTTGAACCCTTTGTACAGTGCCATCAAACTTTCCGTGGAGTGTTCTGAGTTAAGATTATTGTGTTGATCTTCTCTAATACAATAATAGTTTTTTTAAATTGCAAAATTACTAGTTTTCTTCCTTTGATTAATGGTTTTATTTATTGTTATTAAATAAATGCAACAAATTATAATAAAGCTAAGCCAGATATGACTATATTTAATAAGATGTTACGAATTAATTTAATTAATTTGTTATGTATTTGATTTAGACCTTGAGTTAACTTTTTATATAGAGATATATCAATATTTTTTTATATGAGCAAATAAAACAGATTAAATAAAAACTGGTTTTATATAATCTTCACGTTACGCGTATTTACATTCCGAGTCCCACTACCACTCAATTCACAGATAATTTGGTGCCATTGTTTTAATCTCCATAGTTTAGAGATAAATTAAACAAAGAATACATTGAAAAATAATTTATTCTTCATGATTTTCTAGTTACTCTTGTTTATAATATTTAGAAAATTTTCAACAATATTTATTATTTCGTATTTAAGAAACGTTATACAGTACAATCATTGCTGGTTTTTATTTGGCATATCACTCGCAAGGCTCATAATGGCAAAAAATTCTATACATAATTACAAATACAAAATTCAGATACAAATACATACAGATATAAAGTAGGTGAAAGACCTAATTAAATGTACACCTCACTGAGTTGTTTGGACAGAATGACACTAGCTGTAGATGAAAGATATACCAAGCAGAACCGCGCAACAATTACCATTAACAACTTCCTTACTCCTCACATTATACTAAGTTAAACAAATATAAAATGCATATGTTCTAACAGTATACCCTAAAAGTACATCAAAATGGAGGAAAATGATTGAAATAAAGTGATTTATTTACATGATTTAATACCCACAGAACACTTAATTAGACTGCGATTCTATACAGAATTCAAACCATTCTCCACTTAACACTAGGAGAAATGACAATGTCGCTAATACGTTATTCAAATCTAAACTATCACAGCTTACTTATTAGAAGTACAAGCACTATCCATAACCGAACGTCCCATTACATCTAACGTCATAAACATTTAATTTTAGAAACTTTGGAGAGAAGTCACCGGAGCTGAATGATGATAACAATTTTGTGAGCAATTAAAAATCTGGCTAGTATGAGTCACAACTCTTCAAACAGCATCTGACAACCTCGGGCAAGATATGTCTATCAAACGTAGGATGGTGATTTATAATCACAGAGTTGTATGTCTTGAGGACGATGGCCTGATCGGGCCTTTAACGCGTAGATTTTAAACACCCGCGTTAAAAGCCTATACTACAATGGCGTATTTTCACAAAGTTTAGCACATTCTCCACAAACTAATTGTCCAGCTGCGTGTTTTACTTGACATTCCGGCTTCGTAAACTCAACCGCCAATAGAACATTAGCTTGCTCTTTATCATTTTTTTCTAATACACCAAGTTCTGGGGAACTCATACTAGCTGCTATGTGACTCTTATGTTTTTTTGCTTCTCGAAATACGTCACGATGCCCTAGTAACGGTTCGCTTGATGGCTTCGCGTCTTCAGGATACTTTGGTTTAACATTGAGCGAACTTCTTGTTGGAATTGGAGATTCCAATGAAAATGTTGAATCTACTGTTGGAGGGGGCGCTGATTGCAATGGCTTTATCATTGCTAAGAGCCGTGGTGGGGGCCCACATTCAATCATGTTGATGTGGATTCCTTCTGGTATTATGACGGGCGAGTTTCGTCGAGAGTTAACAGATCTTTCAGTGGGAGTGTAATATACGGATATTTTACTCTCATCATCTAGGTTAGGAAGTTTGGAAAGCTTTTCGATTTTAGTTTTGAGGTACATATCAATGACTTCTACGTCAGGATCAAATGCCATCGAGTCACTGCGTCCGCACGAACCACTGCGACAGTTCTCGAAGTAAAGGCTCGGTAAATTCTCCAGCACTTTGTTTAGAGTTTGTTGCTGGTATTTATAGGATTCGCGGAGCCTCAGTATTTGATGAGCACTGAATTTCCTTATTTTATTTCTTTGAAAAACGTAATTTTCTCGTACCCAGTTTAATTGGCAGGTAGAGTATTCCCGTACGCGTTTTACCTGAAGAAATAGGACAAAATATTACCTAAACCTATTTAGTTCTAAAATGAATTTCCTGATAATATATCAAAGCAAGTTAATAAATAATGGTCACTGATAGTTAGAAATAAGCATGTGGATTTTTTTTACCTATATAGCCTAAATGGCTTAACGGATTTATTAAGATCTAATGCAACCAAGGCAACTATGTAAACTGTTCGCTTACATTGGGGTTAGATCTATTTGTGTAATTTGTCCGGTGATATAATAATACCTGTTATTATGTTTGTGTGTTTGCGGGACATTTTAATTTTTTTATGTTAACTGTAATATAAAAAATATATTTTATCTACCTTATGCATAGTTAGCAAATTAAATTAATAAAATTACATAGAGTTCACATTTAGTTTACAAATAATTTACCAGTTATCATTAGATTAATAACAATCCTGCATAAGTCATCCGAAGCATGAAATTAATATGTACTAAAAATACAAAAAAGTAGATGTATTATCTTAAGTCTAAAATAGCACCACTTTGCAGACTGTGATTCTATACCTTCCGTTTTTAGTCTATGTTAAATTTGAAAGGCAATTAAACGAATGATATCTAATAAGTATAATTATTTCATAAAAATCATATACCTGATCATAGTACTGATCACGCATTGCAGTAAGATGATTCGTTCCTATATCTCTGATATTACGCAGATGTGTTGCTTGCGTCGAGTAACTACTCTGAATCCACTCCATCTGCTGCGTGCAGTTTTCTTTTATTCGATGAACCTGTAACATAATATTTATAACATTAAATGATGCATGTTTGAGATATCAATTACAAGCGCTGTAAACTGTATAATGCTTACTTGGATTGCGTAGTTCTCTCTAAGCTTTTCCAGCTGTAGTCGTTTGTATTGTTCGATATTATCCAGCATATTATAAATTTGTCGTGAACGCGGCGCATCACGACTGACACATCCACAACAACTACAACAGGTTTCCATAAGACGAAACCTGCAAAAAATATCCGTATTAAACAAGTCTTTTTTTCATGTTCAATAGCAAAATACGATACAAAACTTTACCACAAAATATACCTACTTGTAAAATATATACCGAAGTGCTTGTACAATCAAAGTGATACCAAGAAATGCAGCTGCACATATTGCTCCACAGAGCAAACTGTACATTTTAATTTCAAACATTGTCATAGGATCAATATTTAGTATAACCTCGATGGTGACATTTGCAGTTGGATTTGTAGCCATGCATAAATACGTTCCACTATCCTCTCTGTGAATATCTAATATAAGTAAGGAACCATCATCTCCACGCACCTTTACTCTTGATTTACTATAATCTAGGCTTCGATAATACTGGTCGTGGGCAATACCGTGTTTATGAAATATATCGGGAATGGATGGCTCTGGGTTCCAGTGGAAAACATCTCTTGTAGGCGTAATCCAAGTGATAGACGGCGCTGGATGGCCTTCAAACTTACATTCTAAAACAGCGTCGGACTGTAATCTGTGAAGTGTGAGAGGGCTGCTCTTTACGAGATTAGGTGGCTTACAGTTTGTATTATTTAATATTGTTAGCATGTCGTTCGGATATGTGAGACGACAACTTAGATCTGATTTTATAATTTCCTTTCGCCTTTCCGCCCAATTACCAAACCAAGCCATTCGACAATCACAAGACCACGGATTTCGCCCTATTCGCAAATCTCTTATGTTTTCTAATAAAGTCAAAGATTGAGGTAAATAAGTTAATGAGTTTCCGCTTAAATCCAAATTTGTAATTGAGGGTGTGTCTTGAAAAACAAAAGGTTCTATTTCGCGTAACATACGGTTATTTCTTATGTACAATTGCTGCAAATTGTGTAAGTTTTTAAAATTAGTGTTTTGTATAACTGCTATTTCTGTTTGATCGAGGTAGAGCGTTATTAAGTTTTCGTTATTTTGGAAGAGCATCGGAGGCAATGCTTTCATTCTGTTTCCGCCCATATTGAGCCTCCTCAATTCAAAGAGATTTTTAAGAGCATCTTGTGATATGTTTTGAAAGTTATTGTAGCTAATGTTTAATTCTCTTAACTGTACTAAATTATCGAATATATATTTAGGTATATAATTTAATTTGTTGCTAGATATATCCAAAGTCTCCAATTCCTTTAAGTTGACTAGAGCATTAGATGTAATTTCGACTAGGCTATTATGGTTTAGGAACAGTTTTTTCAGTTGGCGATTAGGTTTAAAATAGTAATCTAAGAAAGTAGCAATTTTGTTATGCGATATATCCAAATACTCCAAATTCATCATTGGCCCAAAGAGCTGGAATGGTATTACTTTAAGATTATTATGCGACACATCTAATGTGAGTAAATTCTCCAAATCTGCAAATGTAAATCTGGGTATGTCATGTATCCGATTTCTTGATATATTAATATGTTTTAAATGAGTCAGTCTTGCAAATAGCCCATGTTCAGTCCTTTCTATTTCGTTTCTACTCAGATCGATGTATTGAAGATAAATTAGTCCTTCAAATGCTTGTGAATTTATAGAAGCAATGCTTGAATTAGTCCAAATTATTTCTTGCAGTTCGAACCCATAGACTGTTAGATTTTCCTGAGTTAGCTTGTTGCCGGATACAGGTGTTTCGGAGCATGATAGCCGTGTAATTGTACATGTGCAGGTAGATGGGCATGCCCCTACTGTAGCCTTCACAGCTGCGCAAATTATTGCCAGCGTCAATATTTTGTGCAGCCGCTTCATTATTTGACAACCCTCATAGTCTTATTGACTGAAACAAAGAAAATAAATTTGATTAACACCTCTTCATGCACTACTAATATTAAGTTGATAAGATTATTTAACATATACTATTAGTAAGATTTTGATCATTAAATAAAATCAAAAAGGCCAAGGTCTTTAGACCAAGTTTTTAAGATTGTCACATCATTGATATAAAAAATCCAAGATGCACATTAATTTTTGATTGTCAGTTTAGTTGGGACTGTGCATCTTGGGCTTTTTATATCAATGTGTCAAATAGAATGTTTACAATTATAATAATTTGGTTTATAATAAAAAAAAAATTTGTTTTTTAAATATTTAGTTAAATTTTTAATTAATAGATTTACAGATTGCTGTCAAAAATTGATAATACAATATATGTACCTATTACAAGGCCTTGTAAAATTTAGTATGCTCTAACCTTTTATACATGATGTGCCCAATTAAAAAGCACTCAAACTTAGCCAATATTAATGTTGGCTTATATTATGTACAATACTTAACTGTACAATTGTTCCTGTAGCTAGTCCTCAGAAGATGGTGAGTGTGGTGGTGGTTTTGACTATTATTTTTAACTAGCTGCACTAGCTCTTATTACGTCCTTAAAGTGTTTTTGTAAATGCCACTAGGACCAATGATTTTTCTGAGGTAACAAATTAGCCATTTTGATAAATCTGTTACATATACATCATTTTTATATATACTTTTTTTTCAAATCCAATCATCAGTTTCAATGTGAAGAAATAACCACCATAAAGACAAACTTTTACTTTTATAGTATACCGCGCAGCTTCGCGTGCGAGTAGGGTATCATGCCATCAATATAATTCATACAAACTTTCATCTATTTAGGGCACCGACCACACAACCTATAGACCCCTAATAATAGGCGAATGGCTTCTGTCAACACATCTAACTTATAGTTCCGATGTAAATGTCCATGCACCAATACGCAATCAGTGTCGACCAATCAGATTCTCTGTACATCACTATCTTTCACTGTGGCCTTAAGTAAGCCAATCACGATGTTGCAGCTCAGCTCAGCTAGTTGCCAGAATGTATTCAATACGGAAAATCGAACATTAGGCGTCTATGGGCTGTGTGGTCGATGATTTAGGGGGTTGATTTTTTTAAATGTAGCCCACATATAACCCTGAATTGTCAATCATCTCCTTACCAAATTTCATCAAAATCGGTTTAACCATGAAAGCTTAATAGACTGACAATTTTTTGATATATCTACATTAGTGAAAATTATTGAACATATAAATCAAAAATGTTTTGATAAAAACAATTATCTCATCATTTTGGTCATTTATAAATTTTATCAGTTTACTAGCTGACCCGGCAAACATTCTGCCTTTTTAACTACTCTTATTTTTTTTCTATATTTTCTCAACTTTTAAACCTTCCCTGGACTTCAACAATTAATTCAAAACCAAAATTAGTCAAATCGGTTTAGCCGTTCTCGAATTTTAGCGAGACTAACGAACAGCAATTGATTTTTATATATATTGATAATTTAAAAAAATTTGCTCTATTAAAATTAAAAGTCTAAGTCTTACTAAACACAGTTCAGATAGTGTATTTCATGATATAGTGGTATTTATCTATACATATAATAAAATCGTAGGAAAGTCAAAACTGTATATTGAATATTTTTTTAAAAGAATACTTGAGGTGTGATCTACAATCGACACCGAAGCCATAAATATAGTTTTTAAAACGTTTGTCCGTTTGTCTGTATGTATGTCCGGGGTAAACTCAAAAACTACTTCAAGTGATTTACTTTAAATTTTGCATGAATATCACTAACAGATCAGGTCAACATATAGGCTACATATTATCACGCTATCACCTACGGGGGAGGAACTGTGCGGAGTAAACGAAGTCGCGGGCAACAGCTAGTAAAGATATAAAAAGACTGCAAGGATGTTAACAGTGGCTCTATTACAATTATTGTTAAAATTCTTGTGTTTCAATGAGATATTAATCTATCATCTTTCACACTGAACAATAGCTGTTTATCTATTCTATATATCTATTTGTTTATTTATTTGCTATTAATCTTTCTGTGTATACTTACGAGCTATTTTGTTTCAAACCCACTTTGAAATATAGTTTTAGAAAGTACATACTTTGGGACCTTCACTATTACACAAGGTCGAAAAAGTATTTGTCAGTTTTTTTTTGTTATGCAATGACTGTCAAATGTATTGCATGTTATATGTACTGTATGTATGTTGTTATTTTTTTTTACAGAAGATTAGTAAAGATCTATTACATATTTTTGAAAATGCAGAGGGGCAGGCAGGCAATTGTTGCAGGTTTATTTTAAATTATCATAATACTGTTAAACATGTAAATATATATGTATGTTTAATGCTTCTTTACTCACTAAAATAGCTTTGCACAGATATAAAATATATACACAGTTAATTTTTGTATATATATTCTGGCAAAATTTATGAGCATTTTTTCATTCCAATAAAACTGTGAAACAGATTTTTGTAATTATTGGTTTTTATATACTATAAGTATTTTGAATTATATTTTTTGCCAATATACACATACAAGGAACTAGGTCTACTACCAGGCTATTATAACTTTATTATACATATTTTGTCAGAACTATTGTCATGGATTTCCTAATGTCAAACCATATATATCTTATATTTTTCTAGTAAGCATGTTGTCCCTTTGGGATTTATATAGTTATTACAGTTTTGTTCTTAATTTATTTTTTATGTGTATTGTTATATAAAAGACTAGCTGTTGTCCGCTACTTCATTTGTGCGACCTAAGGACATAATTTTCATTTGTTTTGTCGGGTAAATTTAAAATCACCCTGGCAAAAAATTTAGCTTTTTTAAATCGGTCCAGTAGTTCTTGAGTTTATTAATTTCAAATAAAAATAAATCTTTTCTATTTATGTCATTAGATTTTATGTTTTTAATGATTTAATTTAATGACATTACATATATAGAATTTATGTTTTTAATAGATAAATAAATATATTTGGTATAAATTTTTGTGTATGTACAGCTATTCCTGTAGGTTATCTAAACAGATTTGTGTTTTCCTGGGTGTTTCAATATGTATGTTAATGTAATATTGATTGTTTTGTAATTAACAGTTGATTTTCACAGTTTCATCCAGATTTGATACACATATTCCAATTCGTGCCATCAATAATGACTTGTCACTATTATCAGAACTCATCACTTGTTTACAATTACTCATAAAAGTGTAATCGGTATAAGGTTGTGGAGATAAAAAGGAATTAGGTTTGTTATTCACATTTTTCTGCATCTTATTATTTACTAATATAATGAAGAGGTAAAATTTATAAATTTGTAGGACGTAATCTCTATAACTACTGAACCATTTATAAAAATCCTTTTACCAGTAGAAAGCTATATTATTCCTGAGTGTCAAGAGTTATAAGCCGGAAAATATCTATACCACTATTCAAAAATATACTTTTCATAAAAAGCCATAGCCTATTTCCTTGTACTAAGATGTTTGTAACAAAGTAACAAAGGGTATTGTCCATTACAGGCTATATGGTGACCATGTGTTTTTTTAAAAACCATTTTTACCAAAAATCATTATTTTATTTTTAAAACACGATGGTACTATTTTAAGAACTGGAATTTAAACTTAATTAGAAAATAAAATAAAAAGTTATTAACGTTAATTTTTCAATTCTAAAGTCCCATTGCGGCATAGGTCTGCACCACGTTGATTGTAGAATTTAATCGATTTTAACATATAATCGATTCGCATTGGTGTCGATTATAATATCGTACATAACATACCTAAACATGCATATTTGTTTCTTTTCTTGTTTTCTTGTATATTCTGCTTTTATTTACAGACTTTTGTTTATAGATAAAACATAAATAACTAACAAATACTAAACTAATAAAATACAATCGTTAAAATAACGAGTTTATTTAATAAGCGAATAGATAGATTTTGCACGTTATAAGCAGTAAAAGTACTTTTTTAATGTAATTGATTATCATCTGTTTTAGACAAAATGACTGAAGCACTATTTCCTAGTTAAATAAAGTAGTATCGGATTATTTGTACAAATCGATTGTTTTTGCAATCTAGGACATTCAATTTGAGATGGGTGGTATAATCGAATGAGTTCACTAATATTAACATTGATAGTCTATTAACAGATTCGGTAATCGGGAGCCCAAGTCATTTTTTGGATGTTACATGGAAAAGATCTTTTTTTGTTCTAGTGGTATGAGTTTTGACGCATTATTGATATAGTGGTAACATGAAGTTTACATATTTTAGTTTCTTAAAAATACATAAAAAAACAAATAAAAAACATAAAAACAAATGATTATAATATGAAAATATATTTTTTCTTATATTTTTACTTCTTCAACAAAAAGAATCAAGCTCCATTAACCTTACTATCTTGTGAATTTAGTGATTTGTTTAATTTATATGTCTGTTTTAAATATCTTATCATTCACACTATTAGTTTGGTAGCCGGTTTCAATTTATATCGATCTCATTCGCGAATTACGATTCTTAACTAAATTAACAACTAAGAACGTATTTGTCCAATCGAATCATCCCGAGACGAGAAATTATAAAAATTAATCGAATGATTTCGTTAGATGTCATATTCACCCACCGCTACACTAATAAGCATGTGTCAAAAATTGACATTAAAGGAATAAATAAACAGTAAACACGAAACAAACACGAAATAACAAATAACAATAGCTTATTTTCAATTTGCGATCTAGTATTCGGTTAATGTAAATGATTTTCCGGTTCTTTTACTTGTCGTTTTGAATTGTTAGTTATCAACCGCTGCAAATGATGAGCAGTTTTTACTTTTGGACTTGTAATCTGTTTGTAATTTTGACCCCGGCGTTATTTTAAACACTAAACCCACCGACCAATCGGACCTGGGCATGTTATTTGATTTGGATTCAACTGTGTCTGCGCCTTCTGTTAATTCGACTAACAATTGATGGCATTGATGTTTTGCATCGCAGGAGACGAAATCTGGAGCTTCTCGTAGTTCGATAATTATCTATGGATTGCTCCCCATGTGGTAAGGCAATTTTTATTAAGATTACATTATTTTAGTATAACAGGGCGAAGATCTTTGTAATATTGTGCTTATATATAAGTGTGACAAGCAGTATATGTTCACTTTGCGGGTGACAAATCAAAGTGCAGTCTGTCAATTTTACTGGATGTTGGTACTTCACAACTCAACAATTCTAAAATCCAGCACAAGTGAAGAACATCCTCGACAGTTGTGTGGGAATTGTATGTCAATATTACACAGTAGAAATCATGTTCTCAATGCAACTACACCAAGAACAATACACATAAGAATTGTGATTAATGAATGGATATCACCTTGTCAGGTAAATTAATAATAATCTTGACACATTCATCTAAACATACCTTGTACTATGGTACTAAATATATAGGATAATTATATATTTAGTAGAACTCTTTCACACACACAAATATATTTTATCCAACTGTTATTTTAAACAAAGACCCTTAGCTTCATAGTAAGGAGCTGATGTCAACTATTGAGATAGCATTAATAATTTGAGTTTGTTTGTTTGTACATCTTCAAAAATACCAATAAAATGGAAATAAATGTGCAGTTAGTAATGACTATAAAGAGCATGGGGACTATAAAAGTATAGGTTTGTTAATAAAGATATTCCGAGTAAATACTTACTGCTAGTTCCGAGTAATTACCAACTATGTAGGTAGTTAGTTTGATTACACACAAACATGTCTCACATTTTAAAAGTTAATAATTATATTTTTAATGAATTTTATCTGATGAAAATTCAAATTGTTACAGATCCATGAAACAGATCACATTTGCTATCTATGTTGGCTCCCTGTAAATAGAATACCCGTTTCTGGAGTCCCAGCAAATCCAGTACAGGTTCAGGAATGATGGTTCCTGTATTAGAGAGATATGTAGATCGAGCCAGCAACCTACTTGAAGAAATAAGCATATAGGCAATTGCATATTCTCAAGGGGAAGAATACAAAGCAACCACATAAGCTATAATATATATTTGTATTTTATATAATAATGATATATTAGACAGAAATGTTTTATTACAATATTGTTGCAATCGTCATGTGTAGGAAGAACGTAGGCTGCTCACGTAATGACCATTATCTGGTATTTTGTTTGAACAAGGCATGATAATTATATACAGCCCCCTGCCTAGTTCTTATAAAGTATATTAATAATCTAAGATGATTTATAAAACCATTACAATTCCTTATGTGAGTTTTATTTTAGAACATAATAACTTTGTTTGATTTTGTGTTAAAATCTCATGATATTATGATATGCTTCAATATATAAACATAATACAACATGTGTATCATATTATAAATGTAAATAATTGACATCATAATAGAAGAATTTGTTTTTAGCATGTTGATAATTATAAATAAATACACTTCTGCCGCACCAAGACTACAACTTTTACCATGCTGAATATGACATATTTTTACATTTTCCTGTTATTTCTTTATTATAAATAATTTTGTTTAGATATCAAGCATACAAAATACTAGTTAATAAATAGCTGAGTTAATGGTCACATGTAGCCGAACAGTCCATACAAAGTGGTTGATTCCCTTTATATCTAAATAATCTATATTCTCTTAATATACATAAATTACACATTTGTCACATTGTTTGTCTGCTCTGGATTCCTAAACTACTGAACCGATTTCAAAGAAATTTTGTAGATGTTTAATTCAACTTAAAAGATAGGATAGTTTTTATTTCAATTAACCCCTTCAAGTAGTACCCCACAAAATATTTAATACAAGTAATTTGTATGGCAAAACAATATTTGCCAGGTCAGCTAGTAGTATTATAAATGTAAAGGTTTGGATATATGGATGGATGTTTGAAATGAAATTAAAAATATTTATGTTATTTTGGTTTGTTACTCAATCAAGCAAAAACGGCTGAACTAAGTTGGAGGAAATTTGGGTAATATGTAAATGGAACTGGAATACTTTTTATCCCGAAAGTTGTTCCAGATTCACTGAAAAATTTTAAATAAAGCAGAGGGCTGCAGGGTGCAGTTAGTAAAAATGTCTCCTTGTTAAGTATTCTGTTTATCTCAGATTCATTCCTAGGTTAGATAAAATTTGTTATACCTATTACAATTTTTTTTAATATTTTCATTTATGCTACATGTTGAAAAATAAATAAAATAAGATCATTACACTTGTTGTTTTGTGGAGTAGGAACATTAAATTGAACAAACACAATTGAAGACATTTAGGTTTTAGACAATGCATTTCTCTATTGGTAGTTCAATACACAGTTTAATATACCAAGGTACTTTATAGGCCTGATACCAAATTCCATGCAATACTGTTAAGTCGTTTTTGCATGATTCAGAAACAAACTTTCACATTTATTACACTAGTTAGAAGATTCTACATTTGTTATTTTTCTTATAGTGTAATTAATCAAAATAAAGCAATCTTAGAATTAAAATGTACAATCTAGCTGATAAGTGATAATGGTTATGTTTTTGTTACGTGTAGATAAACGTTTTTGGATACAACAAAAGTAATTTTATTGAAATTATCCAGATCTGACTAGCTTTCCTTTTTTGATAATGTATTGTTTAAAATACATTTTGGTGAATTTGTGAGAATTACATATTCTCGTGATTGTAGTGTAAATGTATAAGAATTCAATATTTTTAATTTATATAATCTTTCTCAACTTTGCTTCAAATTTTTGGAAAATAATATTTAAACTCTAAAAGTACATAGGTACCTAGCTATCGTGTAATGTAGACCTGTAATTTTAGAAATTTAAGTAGGTAACCATCTTGTAAATCAAAAAATATAAGATTGCGTGGTATTTAACGGATTAGTATAAAAGACGTCGGTAATTGACTTGCATACGACGGTTACTTGTCTAAAACACTATCTATTTGAGAACGAACTGTGCTAAATTCTTGGTCAAATATTTTATTTATAAATGCAATTTTTTAAGTGAACTTGTGATTTGTATATACAGCGAGGTTTATATATATTAAATTTACCTAATATTTGTCCAAATTTCCTTCGAACTTGCATAATCCACATTTATTTTGTGTTGACAACAGATGTGAGTATACCAGACATACTTGTGTCCTTACACGTCACATTCTAGACTTCACAAACACTTAATTTCATTGTGATTTTCACCGACAACGCATATAAACACAAATAAATATATTTATGAAACTTAATATATAATTTTCACATCAAAAAATGATTACGCTTTCGCGAAATACAAAACGTTGTCACTACGGTGAAGTCGAGCACTAGAAAGAAATGATGGCGGCGCTGCGAGTTGCGCGGATCGATGTCTCTTTCTTGCGCGTGTAATTTATCGCTAGCTATTTCTGTCGTGTATTGGCTCGGTCAGCTGTGGGAAGCGGAGGGCTCCGAGCGTTGTCGAACGTAGGCGAAAGTGTCTCGGAAATCGGCGGGTGTTCTACCGATACCTCAGACCTCAGTTGTTTTTGTGGGTTTTCCTAGGGCCCTGAAATAATGAATAGAATTCATACACGATTTTTGATGTCGTCAAATGAAAAATACCTTGAAATTAATATATGTTATATTTTAGTTCTCAATAATAGGAAGTTTTATTTAAGCACCTTTCTCCAATAATAACTGTAGGTGTGATGAAATTGTGGTGTACTTACAATAATAAGTCTATGGTATTTTATATATTGTAAGCTGGCTTATTATGGGTGTAAATAAATTTGTGTTGTTGGTCCGGGCTCCTTCGGGAATAGGCCAACTGCCGTTCTGTCAGGAAGGTCGTAAAAGGCGACCGATTGGCTATGCGAGTTACTACAATCGTGGCTACTAGGTGTTAGAGTTCTCCATTGTCTTGCCCGGGTCTGGTACCACCCTTTACCTATTCCTGCCGCAATAACGTCATTGCTTGTCACTGTCGTGTTCCGGTTTGGACGGTAAGGTAGCTGTAAGGTAGCTGGTAAACTTATGCATATGGCATTAGATCTCGTCTTATGAATTATGATAGCAACACGTCATTAACATCTTTGGTGCCTATAGGCGATAGTTTACTCTTTCCATCTGCTTGTTTGCTATGTTATATAACAAAAATATCAAACTGTTAAAACACAAAAATTATTTCATTCACTTCTACAAAGATCTGAATTAGGTACTAAAATTAAATGAAACGATGTAAAATTTCAATCAGAATCTAGGCAACTATTTTTAATACATTTAGATGGCTCTTAACAGATTTAATTGACCGCCCCGTTGGTCGAGTGGTTAGCGACCCTGACTACGCAATTAATGGGGTCCGGGTTCGATTCCCGGCAGGGACAGGCATTTGTGTGATGAGCGCAGATGTTTGGATTTCTGGGTTTGGGTGTTTATTAAATATATTCCAGTATTTATATATGTATCTCTATGTATTAGTATCGTTGATTTAATAATTTGCTTACTTTGGGGTTAGATCAATTCGTGTAATTTGTCCAGTGATATTTATTATTATTAATTAAAAATGATGTCGACGATTAAAAGGTTGGATGGAAATCAATGGAGACTTTTAGAAATATTGTGATTCTCATCAACGTATTTTAAGTGTTGAGCTTCCTGTCCGTTTGCCCCCTTTTTTATTAAAACCCTTATTGTTTAGATATTTACTCGATTTAAGCCTTGGAAGTTGAAGCTAATTGTTAATTTATACTCTTGAAAATTCGTGGATGCGATTTATTATATCATCTGATAGCAGATAAGCAACCATCGCATATAAACATCAAAAGATATTAATGGTGCATAAGTTTACCGGCTACCTTACCCCCGTAACCGGAACACAGCAGTGCTGCTATTGCACCAGGAATAGGTAATCGATTGTACCAGTAACCAGACGTTGGCGAGACGTTGTAGAACTCTACGACAAGTCACGATGGTAGTAACGCGTATACCTAAGCACAATCGTTTGTTTTTTCAAGCTGATGGCAGAATGGCAGATGGTCCATTATTTTTTTATATCATAAGATAGCAAACAAGCAGATGAGTGCCCTGATAGAAAGAGTAAACCATCGTCTATAGACACCAAAGATGTTAATGGTGCGTTGCTATCTTGTGGCGAGGTCTAATGCCACATGCGCAAGTTTACCGGCTATCTTATCCTCCGAACACCCGGCAGTGACAAGCACTGACGCTATTCAGGAATAGATAAGGCGGTGGTACCAGACCCGGGTGAGACAATGCAGAACTACCACCTTAATAGCCACGATGGTAGTGACTCGCATAGCCAATCGATCGCCTCTTACGACCTGCCTGGCAGAACGGCAGTTGGCCTATTCTTCAAAAGAGCCCCAATCGGGTTTGTATCTCTCCGCGAGTTTTCACGGACTTGTTATTTTGTTTTTTTTATCAGAACACTGACGTCACTTGAATTTTTATACGAGAATAAAAACAATATCGCAAACGGCGGAAACGACGCGCTTCTTCACTTGGCCTTGATAATTTTTGTTATGAAAAATAACACGAATTTAGTTATAAGCTAAATTTAAAATTTAGTTATAACCTTATACACTGTACAGCGCCGATTACACTTTGATTAGTGCGAGTGTTTAATTTTCTTAGCTTTTTCCCACAAAGGTAGAACTTTTTAACTTCCCGCTACGTAGTACGTAGTGTATAGGAAGTTACTGAATTTGCCCCGATTTGGCATTCGATTTGATTCTGCTCAACTTAGACTTTCTGAAAATTTGAACCAAGTCGGCCTAGGAGATTTTGAGAAATTTTGAAAAAACCCAAAAAATTTTTTTGGCAAAACAGTATAATTTTAACATAACTTCCAAATTAATGTACCGATTGAGTACAAAACTACTAATCAGCTCTATTCCTCAAAAAACTACATCTAATGCATAAATTGCATCAAAATCGGTTTATCTGTTTGGGAGAAATCGTTGACGAATAATTTTAAAAAGTGTTTATTCGACATAACTTCGAAATTTTTCAACCAATCATTTTTTGGTAATTTACGATATTTTAGTACTAAAAAAATTACGTCAGATGGCATTTCAGGAATCAAAATCGAATCTAATTTTCAAAAGTTACAGCTTTTCAAATATTAAAATTACGTAATTTTTAGCAAATTTACTTAGGGTCAACTGCTTACACATTTTTTAAATAGTGTTTTATCCGTCAATTAAGAAAATGCAGTTCCGACAGGCAACTCGCGGTTCCATCATCATCTTTTAAAATTATGAAAATGTTTAAAAATATATAATCTGCTTCGACAAGACTACAGTTTTAATAATATTGAAACATATTATGTTGCAATTTACATTTTTGACGTCTAAAAAATGGCAATCTATTTTGTAGTTTGGAAGTATGTACCAGTCGATAACAAACATTTCCCACAAGGATGATATTTTGAGATTGTATTCTTTCGACAATTTAAAAATTATGTGTAAAAAGACAAAACAATTTTGGCGGTTCCAACTGTATGCCATACCTGTATACCCCCCAGGTGGACTCATAAAATACTGTACATACTGAAATTGTTTAATAATCGATTCTGATGACAAACATGTAAAAACATAGAAACTTACAATTACGCATAGATATCAGAATTCATTGTATGTATTTTTGAGGAATGGAACTCTAATAAGTTTTTGTACTAGATCGGTACATATTAAAAAATACTGTTTCTCCAAATTTTTTTGGGTTTTTTCAGAATTTCTCAAAATCTCCTGGTCCGACTTGGTTCAAAATTTCAGGAAGTCTAAGTTGCCATCCATGAATGCCATCAACCGCGTTTCGATCGGTCCAACCGTTCAAAAGTTATGAGATGCTTACACGCACACACACACACACCCACACACACGTACAAAGACCTCAAAACGTGAAGATCTGGTGAAAACTCGATTTTCGAAAATCGGGCATAATCGGGCATAATAATAAAAAACTTCGTCCAATGCCACAAATTGCACCAAAATCGGTTTTTCCGTTTGGGAGTTATCGTTGACGAAAATTTTTGAAAAAGTGTTTTCGACATAACTTCGAGATTATCTTAAACTATCATTTTTTGTCCTACAATATTTTAGTATTTAAAAAACTACATTGAATGCCGTTTTAAAAATCAAAACTGAACCAAGTTTTCAAAAGTTACAGCTTTTCAAATATTAAAATTACCTTATTTACAGAAAACTTATTTTAAATGTTTATAATAACTTTTAGGCCAATATATGAAATCTAATCAAATCTTACTGAATAAATTAGGTCAAATACCGTAAATTGGATCAAAATCGGTTGATTTGTTCGCGATTCATCAATGGCAAAAAATTTTGAAAGGTTTTTTTGAAATTTCCTAACATTTTTCAACTTATCGATTTTGTAGTTTATAGAATAATTTAGAACTTAAGAATTGCGTTGAATGCCATCCGAAAGATCAAAGTGGATCATCATTTTCAAAAACTAAAATACTGTAATTTTACTAACTTTAGATTTTTCAACTCTGAGCTTAAGGCGAGGTATTTTGAGTCGCGTCAATTCTACAGAAAATGGGCGGCGCGGTACGTTCTGAAACCGCTGGGAATCATCTTAATTTTCGGATAAATAAATATAGGATTTCAGCTGAAAACCAAAATGTACTAAACATTCTTTTTGTATTTAAAACTAAATATCACCATATAAAAATCACGTGGAAGATTAGAAATATTATTAACAAATTATTTATTTTAGAGAATTCTTTAGTCTGTTTTCGGAATTTTATATGATCGAGTAAAGTACATTCTATCATGTAATGAGTTAGCACATTCCTTAGATAATATCTTCAGGTATATCGTGTAATTTTTGTAAAATAGTTATTTAACAATCAATACAAAAAAAACGTGATTTAGCAAACCAGTTTTTTCCAGTTTGTTCCGATGCCTCGCCTTAAAAAAACTATGCTTAGGTATAGTTTTCGCTTCTTTGAATTTAGAATTCCTCAATTTAGCGGAAAGTTAGATGGATGGCCTAGAGAGTCAAACCGGCTTACAGATTTTTAGTGCTTACATAATACTTGAATGGTCCCTGTTCAGTTAACCACGATTCACCGACGAACCGGTGAAACGTTGGCAGGATGGGTGATGATCCCCAACGCAGCTGTTGCTGACCTGATTACGATTACCGTTTACTTCCAGAGATAACCGGGATCGACAGATTTGCGTGCTCATCCAAGGCACGGGAGAATTAACACTCCACCATCATACTGCTGCTGCTACTGAGATTAGGATATCCGAGAAAAATCTCGAAAAAATTCTCAATAATACCTCCTGCTATACCTTCAGACCATCAGGCAATTTTACTTATTATCTCAATACAGTGATATTATTTCCAAATGAAACGTCACTTATCTTGTCTTACTGATAGCTTTCTATCGGTAAAAGGATTTCAGAATTAGTTTCAGTGTTTTTCCATTAAAAACAAATGATTGATGCAGTGACTGCCTCGCAGTCTAGTGATTAGTCTATTCGGATTTGATGTTGTGGTTGTCCCGGGTTCGATATATGGGTTGGGCAAAACTATTATTTTGTGTTTGTTCAAAGATAACCTCAAAAATCGGAATATCAGTAGCATCATGGAGTAAGTTGTGTGTTAACATTCCCGTACCTTGTATGCAAAGCTAACGGACCCTGTTATCACAAGAAACAAGCGATAGTCGTTTTCAGGTCGATAAAATACGGCGCCATCACCTATCTCGCCAATTAACATACCGGTGAAGTGTGTATAACCAGAACCTCTACTGTTCCTCTAGATGTTCGATTTAAAATTGATTTTTTTTTATATCATAAGATAGCAAACAAGCAAATGGATCTCCTGATGGAAAGAGTCAACCATCGCCTATAGACACCAAAGATGTTAATGGCGTTGCTATCTTGTGGCGAGGTTTAATGCCACAATCATAAGTTTACCGGCTATCTTATCCTCCAAACCGTAACACGATAGTGTCTTCTAGTAGTAGAGTTCTGCATTGTCTCGCCCGGGTCTGGTACCACCGCCTTACCTATTCCTGCCGCAATAGCGTCAGTGCTTGTCGCTGTCGTGTTCCGGTTTGGAGGGTAAGGTAGCCGGTAAACTTATGCATGTGGCATTGGACCTCGCCACAAGATAGCAACGCACCATTAACATCTTTGGTGTCTATAGGCGATGGTTGACTCTTTCCATCAGGAGACCCATCTGCTTGTTTGCTATCTTATGATATATATATAAAAAAAAATAGCACTGACGCTATTGCGACGGGAATAGCTAAGGCGGTGGTACCAGACTCGGTCGAGCCGATGCAGAACTCTACGATGGTAGTGACGCGCATAGCCACTCGGTCGCCTTTAACGACCTGCCTGGCAGAACGGCAGTTGGCCTATTGGAGCCCGGGACCAACACGGGGAAAATTTTATAAATTCCTTGGTATAGGTACTTTGTGTGAAATATTAGCTGACCCGGCCATCCTATATAATGTGTGTATCTTGAATTAATAAATGCTATACTTACCTATTAAAAATTGGTAAAGTGCTTGTCGAGACACGCGCAATGTAGGGTTCCGAAGTTACCCATCACAATAATGTGGACTAAGAAGAGGGCTTTCATAGTTTCAAACCATGAACATTTAAGCTATTCAACGTCAATAACAAATATATCCGCACTTCCGCACTACAGGTTCACCGCTTATAAAATCATCTCTAAGTACATTTTGTAAGTTGGGGCCGCCATTATTTATTACCCAAAAACTTATAAAACTTTTAAGCCGTGATAGTTTTCCTTTTAACTTCATTATATTTACTACTACCATAATTTTTCCCAGCCCCAAAACCAACCGTTTAGTCTGCAGAGAAGGGGGAGGACATGCTTCATTGTAAACAAAAATTACTACTTATAAGCTTAATACTTTACAAACGAGTCCCTTAATCGAAAACTTGTTTTCACTAGCCTACAATATTTTTCAAAAACCTATCCAACGATATCCCAGACAATTGGTTACGTAAGAAAAAAAATTAACATTCGCACTTTACATGTAGGGGAGCTAGTCTGAAAATTTTTTTTCAAGATTTTATGTTACCACTTTGTGGACGTCAATAGTAATTTAAAACATTAAACCAACTTTACATATCTGTCAACTCCCTAATCTCAAAAACTACTGAACCGATTTTGATGAAACTTGGACTGTTCCTTGAAATAGAATGTATTTAACTGATTTTTTATCTCGATACGGCTTTTCTTGGACAAAATAATTCATGGACAAACATACAAACATACATACACTTACAACATTTAGGACACGTGCTTGGGCGGCTAAATAGATCGTCAATCATACACAAATATTATTCAATCCCAACAATATTACGGAGGTTATCAGTTTCACATGTATGTAACATGTGAAATTGATAACCTTCGTTTTTTCGTCGGTTGATACAAACAAACCAATTATCGTCAGAGTTTTATTTTTTATAACTTGTATTAATACGTGAAGTAAAAACTTTGTACCCCTTTGTAATTGCACAATTATAATTCAAACAGTTGAGTTTGATTATTATTAGTTCGTATTTTTAGGTATTTTATACAGTTTGTAAAGACAACCATGTCAGATCGTCAAAGGTATTATCTAGTAGCTTAATACAAACATAAATATGTCATTATTTTATGGATATTGAATCATTATTTATGTATCAATATCATTGATACATAAATTTTTAAAATATTTGCTTGATTTAAGGGGAAGTTACTCAATTTTAGTACTAAAATGAGGCACTTTAAACTACGATATTCTTCGTATTTTAATAAAAATAATTATTTTATTATTTTTTCTATAATGCCACTGACCCACCTATATACCTTTTTCGGATCGGACAGGGTTTTCTTTACATCCCGTATAAAAAATGTAGGTATGTGCAAGATTTTTATGAATGTAACGTATACATATATTTTTTCAAGATATTTTAATACTTTTTGATAAATCGCAGAAACACGGTTGTTACTTTAAATTGACTTGATTTTTTGTACTTTGAATTGACGCCACTGCCACACCATTGTACATATTGATCATGGAAAAACATTGAATTAATAAAAATTACACACAGTACACACACTACATTCATGTGACATACATGATATTACACACACTTGTATACAGCTATACTATTTTCTTTACGGCTTAAGTCAGGTGTCAAATTAAGAGATTTTATTGTTTAGCCTATGGCATTGATATAAAAAACCCAAGACACACAATCAGTGTCTCAAAAACGTCCTCTACAAATGAGCGCACAATTTCAAATTGTGCGCTTGTTTCAAACAGAACAGCGTCGGTCGCGACACTATAAATATTATTACTTTTGGATACATTGCTTTGTAAAAACAACTATAAATCTTGCGCTTAAGGTTGGATATACAAAAAATATATATTTTTGACATAGCTATATCTAACTACTTTTGTGAAATTAGCAACAGTTTTTAGTGTCAGTTTTGTTCGGAACTGTGCATCTTGGGTTTTTTTTATCAATGGCCTATGGTCGAATTTCGGCCACAAACGATCGGTAGTAACTTCTCATACCCATATTCTTGCAAATAAACATTCTTTCAACAATGTTAGTTTAGATAAAGGGAATCGACCACTTTGTATGGACTGTTCGGCTACATGTGACCATTAACTCAGCTATTTATTAACTAGTATTTTGTATGCTTGATATCTAAACAAAATTATTTATAATAAAGAAATAACAGGAAAATGTAAAAATATGTCATATTCAGCATGGTAAAAGTTGTAGTCTTGGTGCGGCAGAAGTGTATTTATTTATAATTATCAACATGCTAAAAACAAATTCTTCTATTATGATGTCAATTATTTACATTTATAATATGATACACATGTATTATGTTTATATATTGAAGCATATCATAATATCATGAGATTTTAACACAAAATCAAACAAAGTTATTATGTTCTAAAATAAAACTCACATAAGGAATTGTAATGGTTTTATAAATCATCTTAGATTATTAATATACTTTATAAGAACTAGGCAGGGGGCTGTATATAATTATCATGCCTTGTCCAAACAAAATACCAGATAATGGTCATTACGTGAGCAACCTACGTTCTTCCTACACATGATGATTGCAACAATATTGTAATAAAACATTTCTGTCTAATATATCATTATCATATAAAATACAAATATATATTATAGCTTATGTGATTTGTATTCTTCCCCTTGAGAATGTGCAATTGCCTATATGCTTATTTCTTCAAGTAGGTTGCTGGCTCAATCTACATATCTCTCTAATACAGGAACCATAATTCCTGAACCTGTACTGGATTTGCTGGGACTCCAAGAAACGGGTATTCTATTTACAGGGAGCCAACATAGATAGCAAATGTGATCTGTTTCATGGATCTGTAACAATTTGAATTTTCATCAGATAAAATTCATTAAAAATATAATTATTAACTTTAAAAATGTGAGACATGTTTGTGTGTAATCAAACTAACTACCTAGATAGTTGGTAATTACTCGGAACTAGCAGTAAGTATTTACTCGGAATATCTTTATTAACAAACCTATACTTTTATAGTCCCCATGCTCTTTATAGTCATTACTAACTGCATATTTATTTCCATTTTATTGGTATTTTTGAAGATGTACAAACAAACAAACTCAAATTATTAATGCTATCTCAATAGTTGACTTCAGCTCCTTACTATGAAGCTAAGGGTCTTTGTTTAAAATAACAGTTGGATAAAATATATTTATGTGTGTGAAAGAGTTCTACTAAATATATAATTATCCTATATATTTAGTACACATAGTACAAGGTATGTTTAGATGAATGTGTCAAGATTATTATTAATTTACCTGACAAGGTGATATCCATTCATTAATCACAATTCTTATGTGTATTGTTCTTGGTGTAGTTGCATTGAGAACATGATTTCTACTGTGTAATATTGACATACAATTCCCACACAACTGTCGAGGATGTTCTTCACTTGTGCTGGATTTTAGAATTGTTGAATTGTGAAGTACCAACATCCAGTAAAATTGACAGACTGCACTTTGATTTGTCACCTGCAAAGTGAACATATACTGCTTGTCACACTTATATTATATATAAGCACAATATTACAAAGATCTTGCCCTGTTATACTAAAATAATGTAATCTTAATAAAAATTGCCTTACCACATGGGGAGCAATCCATAGATAATTATCGAACTACGAGAAGCTCCAGATTTCGTCTCCTGCGACGCAAAACATCAATGCCATCAATTGTTAGTCGAATTAACAGAAGGCGCAGACACAGTTGAATCCAAATCCAATAATATGCCCAGGTCCGATTGGTCGGTGGATTTAGTGTTTAAAATAACGCCGGGGTCAAAATACAAACAGATTACAAGTCCAAAAGTAAAAACTGCTCATCATTTGCAGCGGTTGATAACTAACAATTCAAAACGACAAGTAAAAGAACCGGAAAATCATTTACATTAACCGAATACTAGATCGCAAATTGAAAATAAACTATTGTTATTTGTTATTTCGTGTTTGTTTCGTGTTTACGGTTTATTTATTTAATGTCAATTTTTGACACATGCTTATTAGTGTAGCGGTGGGTGAATATGACATCTAACGAAATCATTCGATTAATTTTTATAATTTCTCGTCTCGCGATGATTCGATTGGACAAATACGTTCTTAGTTGTTAATTTAGTTAAGAATCGTAAATCGCGAATGAGATCGATATAAATTGAAACCGGCTAGCAAACTAATAGTGTGAATGATAAGATATTTAAAACAGACATATAAATTAAACAAATCACTAAATTCACAAGATAGTAAGGTTAATGGAGCTTGATTCTTTTTGTTGAAGAAGTAAAAATATAAGAAAAAATATATTTTCATATTATAATCATTTGTTTTTATGTTTTTTATTTGTTTTTCTATGTATTTTTAAGAAACTAAAATATGTAAACTTAATATTACCACTATATCAATAATGCGTCAAAACTCATACCACTAGAACAAAAAAAGATCTGTTCCATGTAACATCCAAAAAATGACTTGGGCTCCCGATTACCGAATCTGTTAATAGACTATCAATGTTAATATTAGTGAAGTCATTTGATTATACCACCCATCTCAAATTGAATGTCCTAGATTGCAAAAACAATCGATTTGTACAAATAATCCGATACTACTTTATTTAACTAGGAAATAGTGCTTCAGTCATTTTGTCTAAAACAGATGATAATCAATTACATTAAAAAGTACTTTTACTGCTTATAACGTGCAAAATGTATCTATTCGCTTATTAAATAAACTCGTTATTTTCACGATTGTATTTTATTAGTTTAGTATTTGTTAGCTATTTATGTTTTATCTATAAACAAAAGTCTGTAAATAAAAGCAGAATATACAAGAAAACAAGAAAAGAAACAAATGTGCATGTTTAGGTATGTTATGTACGATATTATAATCGACACCAATGCGAATCGATTATATGTTAAAATCGATTAAATTCTACAATCAACGTGGTACAGACCTATGCCGCAATGGGACTTTAGAATTGAAAAATTAACGTTAATAACTTTTTATTTTATTTTCTAATTAAGTTTAAATTCCAGTTCTTAAAATAGTACCATCGTGTTTTAAAAATAAAATAATGATTTTTGGTAAAAATGGTTTTTAAAAAAACACATGGTCACCATATAGCCTGTAATGGACAATACCCTTTGTGTCGCCCTTGAGACAGTAAATTCTTAATTATTTACCGATCGCGTTTTGGGTGACCTTCACAAGGCCACTGCGGAATCACTGGCATTAAGTTAGGTCGAGATAAGGGTTGCCAACCGTTCCGCGTGAGGTGGGACATCCCGTTTCGACAGTCTAAATAATGAGTCCCTCAATAAGTGTTTGCGGGACGCTAATTGTCCCGCTTTGTATTAAATTGACCTGGGCTAGCAAAAAAAAAAAACAATTGTTTTGTGTTATGCCACTTAGGCATGTTGGTGATTATTACTGCTTTTAATAATTTGTGTTAATGTATTTGTAATTATTGAGTGCCTATTATGTAATAATCTATATATATAAAAATCAGTTGCTGTTCGTTAGTCTCGCTAAATCACGAGAACGGCTAAACCGATTTGGTTAATTTTGGTTTTGAATTAATTTTTGAAGTCCAGGGAAGGTTTAAAAAGTGAGAAAATAAATAAGAGTAGAAAAGAAAAAAAGAGTAGTTAAAAAGGCAAAACAATGTTTGCCGGGTCAGCTAGTAAAGAATATATTCTGTCAATTTTGTTTCACATTCTGAATAAAATATAAAAAAATATTAAAATTGTTTTTCCCTTATTTCTGTACGTATGTGGGAAAGTCCCAAATTTTTTCAATCATGTCCCGTGTTTCCTGGTTTTCTGCATATAGTTGGCAACCCTCGTCCAGATCCACGTCAACTTTGAATAATGTTATGAAAATATAACAAACTAGCTATATGGACGACATGCTAGACTAACATAAAATATAATATTCACGGGACAGATTACACTGACTGATCTAACCCCAAAGTAAGCAAATTATTTGCTTGTGTAATGGGTGTTAGTCAACGATACTAATACATAGAAATACATATATAAATACTGGAATATATTTAATAAACACCCAAACCCGGAAATACAAACATTTATGCTCATCACGCAAATGCTTGTCCCATAGACCCCAACATGTTCATATAGTTTTTCGTACAAACTGTCCCCTATTTCAGCCTCTTAGGGGGTGGATTTTTGAAAAACAAGCCTATGTTTGAACCTAGATCTTCAACTATCTTCATTCCACATTTAATTAAACTGCTGAACCAGTTTAGCCTTGAAAGCCTAACAGACAGACATACTTCCGCATTTATAACAGTGTGGATTATATTATTAATACCGATACGTTACGTGTAGAATTTGATGCTTGTTGAGTTCATCCGTTAGTCAATAATTAATTGTATGTGTTCACTTCGCCGTTTCGCCGTGTTGGTCCCGGCCTCCTTTGTAGAATAGGCCAACTGCCGTTCTGCCAGGCAGGTCGTAAAAAGCGACCGATTGGCTATCGAGTCACTACCATCGTGGCTACTAGGTGGTAGAGTTCTGCATTGTCTCGCCCGGGTCTGGTACCACCGCCTTACCTATTCCTGCCGCAATAGCGTCAGTGCTTGTCGCTGTCGTGTTCCGGTTTGGAGGGTAAGGTAGACGGTAAACGTATGCATGTGGCATTATACCTCGCCACAAGATAGCAACGCACCATTAACATCTTTGGTGTCTATAGGCGATGGTTGACTCTTTCCATCAGGAGACCCATCTGCTTGTTTGCTATCTTATGACATAAAAAAAAAATCACTCCGTGTTAGCCCGAGCTCATTTTAACGAATAGGCAGTTGCCTTGCTGACAGGCAGTTCGAAAAAGGCAGAAATTGACCACACTTATCAGTTATCACTTATATATCTAGGTGTTAGACTTCTGTAACATCTCGGAGGCCCAAACTCAACTCCTTTGTAAACGTCCTTATATTGGTGTCTTCTACTAGATCTATCTATCTATCTATCAAGGCGGGCTGTACTGTACCGCACTTAGCAGCACTACGGGCTATTGTGCGTCTTACGTATAGTGGCTAATCCTGCCATCCCAGCTCTCTCTAGAGACTCAGTACAGTATGGGGAAGCTCAAACATCTCCACATACGTCGCGTCGTCCCGTCCTTCAGAAACTGAGGCCTAAGGTAATTTAGCTCCACGCATTCCAGCAGCTCGTGCTGTAGTGTTTCATTACTGCTCAAGCATGCTCTACATAACGGACTATCTGTTAAGTCAATTGTATGTGTGTTTGTTCATTAGTCAGTGTCCCGTTATCAGACCAAATATTTTCCTCAGTTCAACTCTATGTACCTAGTCTGAGTAATTTCCTGGTGAGTTTAGAATTAAGTTTGGGGAGTGCTAATTTGGATTGTCTACATCCTTTCTACTAGGTCTATGGCTGAGACTATTAAGTAGCAAACGGGGCCGCAAACTCATTTGTAAACGTATGTAAAACTTATTATGTTTACTAAGGACTTAGATCAACTGAACAAGCCCAATGACAAGATTCAAAATATATGATATCAATAATAATTAATTACCTAATACAGAGTTGTCATAATAAATTTTTCCCAATAACAAATCAATTAATCGTAGCGCGCTCTACGTCAATGTTAGCAGACAATTATATCTTCTATACATATAATAAAATCGTAGGAAAGTCAAAACTGTACATTGAATATTTTTTTAAAAGAATACTTGGGGCGTGATCTACAATCGATTTTGTCTGTATGCATGTCAAACTCAAAAAGTACTGCATGGATTTACTTCAAATTTTGCATGAATATTACTAACAGGTCGGGTCAACATATAGGCTACATATTATCACGCTATCACCTATGGGGGAGGAGCAGTGCGGAGTAAAGGAAGTCCGCGCGGACGAAGTCGCTGGCAACAGCGATCATAAATAGATCGGTCATAAATTGCTTTTAGCGTTCCGTTTTTAGGTGCCACCCACGTTTCTTTGTACGCATAATATTAGAGCAATCCACATTAGAGGTGATAAAGTTCTGCAAACAAATCTGGATGAGACGATGTAGAACTCTACCACCTAGTAATCACGACTCACGAAGATAGTGACATGTTTTTTTATATCATAAGATAACAAATAAGCAGATGGATCTCCTGATGGAAAGAGTGAACCATCGCCTATAGACACCAAAGATGTTAATGGTGCGTTGCTATCTTGTGGCGAGGCCATAATAATCATAAGTTTACCGGCTACCTTACCCTCCAAACCGGAAGACGACATCGATCAGCATTGACGCTATTGCGGCAGAAATAGCTGGTACCAGACCCGCGAGATATACCTATCACCTAGTAGCCACGATGGTAGTGACTCGATAATAGATCGATTGATTTTTACGAACTGCCTGGCAGAATTGCAGATGGTCTATTCTTTAAAGTGGCTCGGTCAAACGCGGAGGAAAATATAGGTTCAGAACGAATTCCCCGACCAAGGGATTTGAACCCAAGACCTCATGAGTGTGTACCAAATCCGGTACCTCTAGACCAGGGGTCGGCAACCAGCGGCTCACGAATCGCATGCATCTGTTTGGATGTGGAGCTGCGGCTCTTTAGTTCCTTACGCAAATATTATTTATTTTGTAAAAAAACATTTAAAAATTTTCTACTTGAATAATCATGCAAAGCCATCGCTCGGCGCTCCCAATGAATTTGTTTGAACACTAGTAAATATTTATTTGTATTATTTGTTTTACTTATATAATAAGTGATTATCTAATATAATAATACCATAATAATAATATGTATGTATATTATTTAACTTGTGAAAAAACACTATTTATATATAGGTATGAATGAATATTTCTTTTATGAAAAAAATTATGGTTATTTATCAAAAAAATGTTTGTTATGAAAGTACTATTTATTGTTGGCAAGAAAAAAAAAATCGCTTTATTATATTAGTATACATTGGTATGAAGAGCAATTAATCCTAGGTTTTTTATTTTTTAAATAATCTGAATTGTTTTATCTTCAGACCAGATCCCTTACGGGGTAGGGGAAAGGTAATATTTTTTAATACCATTTTTTACTCAGATTATGTCTATACTAAGATCAAAATTAAAATAAATGTATTAGATACATCTGCCGGATTCCCGAGAATCTCAACACTTCCTCACCACACGACAGCTGGCATTTATAAATAACCCCACGTGAATTTTTACCGCAACTGAAAACAAATCTTTTGCTGTATAATCTATCTCGTTCGCACATATTTACACAACATAGGCGAAATAGAGACGAAGTGGAACACGTGGCGTGGAACGATCTTAACCTTGCATGTATGGCTTCACCTACAATCATTTTCAATGAAAATTAAATACCGAAGACCTGCAAGGGATGGTTTGGCCCGTGGCGTCACGTTTTTATTTTTAATATAATCGGAAAGTTTGAGTAGCTTTCTGATTTATGTATCATCGTACTGATGTGTCCGCGTCTTCGCGTAGTAAAATTTCTAAAATGAAAGTCCCGGGGTTTGACCCGCACAGTTCCCGTTCTCGTGGGATTTCCGGGATAATAACTATCCTATGTCCTTCCTGGGGTCTCAAACTATCTTTGTATTAAATTTTATCCAAATCGTTTGAGTGGTTTAGGCGTGAAGAAGAGACAAACAGACAGACAAGCAGATGGAGTTACTTTCGCAATTTATATTATACTAGCTGTTGTCAGGGACTTCGTCCGCGCGGACTTCGTTTACTGCGCACAGCTTCTCCCCCGTAGGTGATAGCGTGATAATATGTAGCCTATATGTTGACTCGACCTTATAGTAATATTCATGCAAAATTTGAAGTAAATCCATGCAGTACTTTTTGAGTTTACCCCGGACATACATATAGACAAACAGGTAAACAGACAAAAATTTTTAAAACTATATTTTTGGCTTGATATCGATTGTAGATCACGCCCAAGTATTCTTTTAAAAAAATATTCAATGTACAGTTTTGACTTTTTTACGATTTTATTATATGTATAGTTAGTGTATAGTATGGATTAAACTAGGTACTTATATTAATATTATAAATGCGAAAGTATGGATGTATGGATATAAGGATGGATGTATGGATGGATGGATGGATGGATATTTGTTACTCAATCACGCAAAAACGGCTGAACCAACTTGGATTAATTTTGGCACACAAATAGATGATGTCCACATAGTCTATCTACTCTTTATCCGGAAGAACACATAGTCTACTCTTTATCCCGCAAAAAAAATCCCGCGGGATTCACCAAAAACTTTTCTAATGCAGCGGGCTGGGCTGCACGGTGAAGCTAGTATTAAAAATGATAAGGTTTGATTGTATAGATGGATTTTGGTAACTCAATCACGCATAAACGGCTGAATCGATTTAAGTGAAATTTGGAACCCATGTAAATGATGACCTGGAATAGCACATAGATTTTTATCCCGAAAAAATTGTAGATCCTGTGAATCCCACAGGATCAAAAACTTTTATAATGCAGCGGGCTACAGGTGATTATTTGGCCAATCTATCCATCTAATACCTTTAATCGAAACGGCCCCAACGATTTTCATGAAATTTAGTATGCAGGGGGTTTCGGGGACGACAAATCTTCCTAGCTAGGCATTGATATAAAAAGGGAAGATATGTTACGCTCTAATATCTCAATTGCTAAACCTATGCTCGATCAGTTGAACGCAAAGTAATGCGACGAACGTAGCAAACTACGCTTCTCTCGCTTACTTTTGTATTGTACTATCTCACTCTCGCAAACATGGCGAACTAAACAATAATTTAATCTTATTTTCAAACAAATTGTTTTAACCGTACTTACGAATGGAAAGTAATCCCGTGTGTCTTATTTTTTTCCTTGAGTGATTATAACACTGGCTGAATATACAAGAAGGTATTTTGATGCGTGTTTAATGGTAAAAACAGTCTGAAAATATATAAGTGTATGATATGAGGTCCTGCGCGTGATTGATTGTCACCAATTGTCACTGTGTCCACGAACCTAGTTTTGTAGGAACAGGCGCTGTGACTAGGTAACGTATCTTCCCTTTTTATATCAATGTAGCTAGGTTTTATTTTTAGTAAACGTCGTTTTTACGTCGGTCTTTCAGGTACCAAAGAATTAACATTGAATACTTACATAGGCTACTTCTTTACGCGACTGTGTAAAAGTAAATTTTATTTATACTTATACTAGCTGCAGCGTAAAGCCCGCTGGATTAGAAAAGTTTTTGGTGAATCCCGCGGGATCACCTAATTTTTCCGGGATAAAAGTAGCCTATGTGCTATTTCAGGTCATTATCTACCCGTGTGTCAAATTTCACTCAAATCTGTCCAGTAGTTTTTGCGTGATTGAGAAACAAACATCCATCCATCCATCCAAACATCCGCACTTTTGCATTATACAATATTAATATAGATAAAGTGGAGTTGACGCGAAGTCACGAAAACATCTAGTCTATGCAAATAAATAAAATTTGAGTGTCTAATATTTAAATAACCACTTTTTACTAAATGCACATGGGTGTGTGTACAGTACACGGTACATATACCATAATAACATTTATTACAATTTTTGTCTGTCCGTCTGTTTGTCCGTTTTTTTGGCTAACCCCTGAGACGGCTGGACCAATTTTGACGGGACGTTCACTGGCAAATAGCTGATGTAATAAGGAGTATCTTACGCTACTTTTATTTTAGAAATTGTTTTGGGGCTTTGTGAAAAAAATAAAATCTAGATCTAAATCCATGCGGACGAAATCGTGGACACAGCTAGTCTATACATATAATAAAATCGTAGGAAAGTCAAAACTGTACATTGAATATTTTTTTAAAAGAATACTTGGGGCATCATCTACAATCGATACCGAAGCCAAAAATATAGTTTTTAGAATTTTTGTCTGTTTGTCTGTATGTATGTCCGGGGTAAACTCCAAAAGTACTGTATGGATTTACTTCAAATTTTGCATGAATATTACTAATAGGTCGGGTCAACATATACTATATAGGCTACATATTATCACGCTATCACCTAGCGGGGAGGTGCTGTGCGGAGTAAACGAAGTCCGCGCGGACGAAGTCGCTGGCAACAGCTAGTATTAAATAAACACAATTTTCCTAGCAAAATTGAAGCCCCGATTACACGTGATTAGTGCGAGTGACATTGTTTAATTCAGGTGCTTGGTATTAAGCACAAAAAAAACGTGAAGACAGCCATTGATCAGTGCGAGTGATTAGTAATCAGCGTAGTAAAAGTGAACCACTAATCACTCACACCGACCAACGGCTGTCTCACGTATTTTTTGCTTAATACTAAGCACTGTATGAAACACTCGCACTCGCACTAATCAAAGTTTAATTGGGCTTAAGACTTTTAATGGAGTAGGAATCCTAAGCGATATCTCCAATGTTATTTTTATCTTTCAAATGTCCTTCACCGCCATTGTCGTCCTTGGCCTTTGCGGCTGCGCCCGGGATCCACGCAATTTGTTTTCCTTCGACCTTCATCAATCACGCTTTTATTAATAAGATATTATGTATTTCATGTAGCAGACAGCGACCAGAGTAGGCGTATTGTTAATGTGTTTAACTAGCGGCCTACCCCGGATTTACACTGGTAATACAACAAATATGCCTTTTTTATAGAAGAGGGGGCAAACGAGTAGGAGTTGCACCTGATGGTAAGTGATCACCGCTGCCCATAGACATTCGCAATACCAGAGGTCTTGCAGTTGCGTTGAAGCTCATTATGCCTACTGTTTTGTCGGGGTGTCAGTTTGCTGCGTCATGCAAGGCCATTGCTAGGCGAATGAAATGTAACATCGGTGGGTGTCAGTGGTTTTCCCCGTCTCGAGAATCATCTGCTATTACTAGGCATTGTTATTATATCTTATTTTAATTTTTTTGTCGTTTAAAGAAGTGATTTCTTCGGGAATCTTGTTGTAAAACTGTATACAAACGCCAATAAAACATTCTGAATTTTTATACTGCTAACCAACCGTAACATTTTAAGGCGCGGTGTTTCCTCAACATTCACAAAACTGAGTTTCTTTACCGCTCGAGTACGAGGAAACCCAAAGAAAATATCCCACGCAAAAAATACAGAGCGTAGAAAAAGGTCTAAAGAAAAATGTTAACCGAATAGAATATTACATATTTGTTAAATATTGTTACGAATAATCTAGAAACGTGTAGAGTTGGAGCGCTGGAGAGATCTAGAAATAAAAGAATGAGATAGCTACTCCTATTGACAAACAAATAGTTGACCTGGGCTATGCCATAATGGACTTGTGGGATATGGCTGCCCCCTGTTATTTTTATTAAAAAAGTACTAAAGCGAAATTAAAGCTTATATACAACACTATAATTAAATATTGCAATTAGTAACTGCGTATTTAAAACTTTGACCGCCACGTTGGTCGAGTTAGATCAATTCGTATGGTTTATCCACCGGTAATTATTTATTTGTTGAATCTAGTGCTGATCTGGATGTAGAAAAAAGCCTGACTCTGCACTGTGTGAGGTTCGACATTTTTCTCTAAAAGCCGGGACATTCTATAAATGCCAAATATTGCCGGATATATTTGGCAATTATAGAAGATAACGTCTCGGCCAAGCAAAGGGCGGTCAGGACAGATATACCTTAATCGGGGTCCGTTTTAAAGAACTTCTGCCTTTAATGCATTAAATGCTACTGCTGTTTACTGCAGAACGTGAAAAGCAAAGTGTTGACTAAATTTTTTATTTTATTGTTAGGCACTACCAATGTGGTAGGTACGTGCGGACTTACTGATAACTATTGAGGCCACCCGTTATACAGTTTGTAAAGAAAACCCTGTCCGATCGGCTAAGGCATTATTTGGTAGCTTAATGCAATCATATCTGTGTCATTATTTTATGGATATTGATTGATAAATTTTCAAAATATTTGCTTGATTTAAGGGGAAGTTGCTCGATTTTAGTACTAAAATGAAGCACTTTAAAATACGATATTTTCTTATTTTTATATAAAGAATTATTTTAATAAATGTTATTGGCATATCTATATACCTCTTTCGGATCGGATAGGGTTTTCTTTACACCCTGTATAGTTATAGTATTACTAATGTGACCATACATCCTCTTTTGAATGGGGTCTGTCCTCGTTTAGACTTCTCTGTCCCGGTGTATCCCTGTATATTTTAGGGACGTAAAACTATCCCGTTTTCCGAAAAAAATACCATACTAATATAAAATATTGAACATTTTGAAATGACTGGTATTTTTTACGTTTTAGCTTGACATTGCTATTTAATTTCGGTTCTTCTCGCGGAAATAGATATATCCTACAGACATCATGAATCTATTATTTATTGCGTGTGTAGTTCACATCAACCTAATGTACTATTTTAAGGTAAAAACAATATCAGTTGAAGGGCGTAAATGGCGAACGATTTGCCAAATATGTCACTACCAGCGACACTAGTATTGTTGCTATTTATAAACGTATTTAAGCACACGTGTACAATAGCGCTCATTCTACTGCATCGACTACGACGTAGCAAGTCTTGCAACACGTGATAATGCACGAGACAGATTGAACGGTAATTTACGCGCGCGATCAATAAATTTTTTGATAAGGTACCGTTATCTAGTCTTTTTAGTCTATATTGTTATTATAAATACGAAAGTTTGGATGTATGGATTGATTCTTGTTACTCTATCACGCAAGAACTACTTAAACAGATTTGGATAAAATTTACCTGGAAAAACACACAAGCTACTTTTTATCCCGAAAAAATGAGTTGTTACCTGGAATTCACCAAAAACTAGCATAATGCAGCGGGCTAGTTATAAATAAATGCATGCCAAGACAAACGCTTTCTCATCGCAGTGGTAAATTATTCCAGTAGACAAACCAATGTGGCACTCAAAAAACTTTTTGATTTTTGTGTATTACAACATAGGTGCATTTAATTTGCATTACTGTTCTATATTTCGTTGTAATTACGATAATACACGAAAAAGTAGGTCTTGACATCTTGCAATTCGACAAAATTACGTCATGTTATGATTGGTAGACAAAATGACTATGACAAGTAATAGTGATTATAACTGATTTGAAAGTTTTATGTGTCTCAAATGGTAGCAAGTAGATAAAAGAATGAGAAAATGGGGCGACACATTTTTATTACGATGCTAATCCTAAGCGAACAGGAAAGCCGATTGAGGGCACCGTTGAGAGTTTGATTTCACTCATGATAATTTTTTGACCCATCGACGAGTAGAGACGCGAATGCCGCGTTTGCTAACAGCCGACCAGTAAGTTACAATTCTAAATAAAAACCTCGATCAAACATTGAAAAAAAATTGTCTCATATCCTATTTTCATCAGAACACCTTCCTGCTTCATGTGCGTCATTTGCAGAGCAATTACGACCCGTTCATTGAGCCCAAACACGATACACTTACTGTACGTGGTTAAGGAGTTTTGCAAACTTTCCTGATTGCACCAGGATGTCAGACCCACTCTCTAAAAGCCAAAAAAGTATCTTCACACCCGTATCCCCGAAGAGGTAGGCAGAGGCACAACCACTGCACCCACGATGAGCCGAAGATACTTAGTCCCACAATGTGATAGGTGGCATTCCCGGGAAACCTTGTTTCTATCAGAAATCTGAAAAATACATTCTCAAAACCATCCTGCTTTAAAAGGATTAATAAATCCGAGTGATTTTTTATGTCGGTACACGTTTATCTCTAACTGAGGGAGTTGCAAATAAAAATTGAAACGTGTTAAAATTGGATTAAAGTACGGTTTTTCCTTTATATTAAATGATGATACAGTTACAGGAATTTGGCCTACCCAATTCATAAAACAATATTTATCATAATCTTTTTTTACGCCTCTGTGGTCTAATGGTTCGGTGTTGGTGTTGACCGCTTGAGGTCTTGGGTTCTTTTCCCGGGTAGGACAAATCAAATTTTTTTTTCAGATTTCTGGTAAAAACAACGTTGCCTGGGATTGCATAAGTACCCGCTTGACGAAGTGTACATTTCACAATATGGAACTTAAGTATCTTCGGCTAATCATGGGTGCAATAGTTGTATATCTGCCTACCTCTTTGGGGATACGGACGTGAAGATACTTAAACATAATTGTAATACATTTTTAATTTACAATAGTAAATATTTTTAACGACCGTTATTAATATTATTATGTTTTTGATTAGCACCAAAGCGGTCAAAATTCTAGTGAATTAATTGTCAATCAAGTGTAAATTGGAAATGACACATTCACTGAGGATCAAGACATTATTGTCTTCTGATCAAAGATTACTTACCAGTATTTGGATGTATCTATTCGAGTATAGAAATTAGCAGTTTTGACCTTATTTATTTATTTAATACTTTATTGCACACTTAAGAAAAATACACTAGAAAAAGGATAACAAAAATTTACAAAAGGCGAGCTTATCTCTACTGGCGGAGATTTCATTCAGCTAACCTGAAATGTGGAGTAGGGATTAATAAATGGGAAGGCATTGTGTGCAACAAATAAAATAATACATAGACGAATTTGCACACATATACTAAATATATTTATATATGAAAAACACACATATTAACAGGAAATCGAATATTACAACTTAGTAGTAAAAACTACTAAAATCAAGAAAGTGTCAGATACTCTTAGACGTTTTTTTAAAAACTGAAAGTGAAGAGCTAGAGCGTAAGCATGGAGGAAGCGAATTCCATAACTTGACTTAATAAGCGAATTCCTTAGCATGCACCGTAAAGGACCGCGAATACGTCTGGAAGTGAGATATGGGAAATTTAAGAACAGTACTAATTTTTTTTTTTTTATATCATAAGATAGCAAACAAGCAGATGGGTCTCCTGATGGAAAGAGTCAACCATCGCCTATAGACACCAAAGATGTTAATGGTGCGTTGCTATCTTGTGGCGAGATCTAATGCCACATGCATAAGTTTACCGGCTACCTTACCCTCCAAACCGGAACACGACAGTGACAAGCACTGACGCTATTGCGGCAGGAATAGGTAAGGCGGTGGTACCAGACCCGGGCGAGACAATGCAGAACTCTACCACCTAGTAGCCACGATGGTAGTGACTCGATAGCCAATCGGTCGCCTTTTACGACCTGCCTGGCAGAACGGCAGTTGGCCTATTCTACAAAGGAGGCCGGGACCAACACGGCGGTTGTTGTAATACCTTTATGGTGTTACATATAAACTGGCAGCTTTGTCTGCTTTCAAATGTAGAACTATTTTGTTTAGAAGAAAAAAATGTATTAGAATAAGAGTGTTCTTTTGATTCGGTGGGGAACAGTCAGATCCCCGAGAAATAAACGAAGATATATTATGAGAGTTTATTATTAAAAATCCTGAAAAATCCTGTCGATCTTCGGATCCTCTAGCAGCCAAGCGAGTCAAAGGAAAACCCGCTAGAAAAAGGCGGTACGATTGGTGGAGTAACACGTCCGGCTGATAGATCGCCGGGCGGGTGTTACAAGGTGTTACAAGTTGTTCTCCATGTCGTTCCAACTAAGGTTGGAACGACATGGAGAATTTAAAAAATGTGTTTATTTTCTCTCAAAATAGGTGTCTTAATAATACAAACATACAAAAGTTTTAGTGATAAGTGGTGTACCTGGTTTGTGAGAGACTGGTGCCTGTTATAGGTTCGAGACCTGTGTTACAAGATCAGATGAATGTAAAAAGGAAAAACTATTACGAAGATAGGCGCGGCTGGATTTATAGAATATTAGAAAGAAAAGAAAGAATACTCAATATAATAATAATAAGAATACAAGGAATACTCATATTCCTGCAAAAACGGATATGTAACCACTTGATTTGGCCTTGGTGTGTATATTGGTCTCGTCAGTGTAGTCTGACATACAGATTGCTTGCGTGGTATAATATATTACTATATAAATGTGAATTACTATTGAAACTTGCTAGTAATTTACTATTGAACTAGTCTACTGTCTGATATATTCGTACAAGTTGCCTAGTGATATTGTTATTGAGCCCGCAACCCACCCACGCGTGTATTAGGCAAGTCCTATTGTAATACTTATCGATCGATTACTCGGTATCGTAACGTAATGCTTGGCGCGGATATCGCACTGTGTTATCTGACACAAGGACGTTCACTTTTTATACATTATGTACCGTTAGTGGCTTATTACATAAAAAGTTTAGATAACGGCTTAACGAGAGATATGTCTTTGATTTGTCTGTGTCTATACTCTGAGTGATTTCTTTTTCATTATCTGCCCGTGCGAAATGCTGTACAAAATCCCGCCAAGTTAAGTTTTTACAGCTTACTTACATCATGAAAAACTATCTATCATTCTGGCTGACCAAAATTTTATGTTCTTTAATTAAAAATTTTGGTAAGACAGAACGATAGTTTTGTTTGTAATTCAATAGACATCAAACAGCTTATGCATATTTAATAACAGCATTTTAGTCTGACGACAACAAAATAATTACAGTATTTTAGTCTGAGGACAGCAAAATAATTACAGTATTTTAGTCTGAGGACAGCAAAATTGTAAATTAAACAGCGTATTGCGAATTTTTTAAATTGTAGTTTTAGATTATCAGTTATGGTAGTACAAAGGAAGTCTACTTATCACATGTTGCATGTAGCCTGACGTTCCCCAGAAATTGGGACGTCGCGTCGACTCAAAACTCGCGATATTAATTACGGCGCAGTTTATCGTCGTATATTTTTATGTTTCCGTTGCGATTAATATCCGTTTGGCGTATTTATGTCATCATTGAATATGTTGACACCAATATGATCCTAAATTAATTAATGGGACCATATAGATATAGATTTCTAGGGTGAGACGTTATGGAACTCCACCAGAGTTCCATAACGTCTCACCCGTGTTTGGTACCAGCGCCCGTATGTTTCCTTGCTGCAATAGCCTCAGAACTTGTTTTCTGGTTTGAAGGGAGAGTACCTAGTCTGTAAACTTTTGTAGTATTAAATCCACGCTACACGAATGACAACGTATCTGTGATTTCCACAGGTGATTCATTGAGAGAACTATCTGTTTGTTTTATATAAAAAATAATTTAATAAGTATCTTCACACCCGTATCCCTAAAGAGGTAGAGAGACGTACACCAAGGGCACCCGCCACGCTTAGGCTTTGGCTAATCCAAAGTAATAATGTGATAGGTGGCAAGTCTATGGCCAACCGGGCACTTATTTAAGGCCGGGCAACATTGTTCTAATTAGAAAACTGAAAAATAAACACATCTTGAATTGCCTGACTCGGGAATCGAACCCGAGATCTCATGTGGCCAACACCGTGCTCCTAGACCATACAGGCAAGACTTTCTTTTTATTAAATAGGTTATTTCTAAACGATTTATTTATAAGATACTAGTTGACCAGGGGAGCTTCGCCCGCGAGTAGATTAATATGTCGTCGATATAGTTTTTCAATCATTTACAAAAAAAAAAATTTGAAAAAATGAAAAAAAAAATAGCTTATGTTTGACACCGGATCTTTAACTATTTCCATCTCAGATTGCATGAAAATCGGTCCACCGATTTAGCCGTGAAAGCGTAACAGACAGACTTCCGCATCCATACTAATATTATAAATGCGAAAGTCTGTCTGTCTGTCTCTCTGTCTCTTACGCTTTCACTGCTAAATCGCTGGACCGATTTTCATGAAATTTGGCATGGAAGTAGTTGAAAAGCCGGGGTTAAACATAGGCTATAAAATGAAGGGTTCATTTTTAAATAAGTTTCAATAAAGGGTTGAAACAGGGGATAAAGTTTGTATGAAAGGCTATCTTGACGACATGTTATTCTACTCGCGGGCGAAGCTGCGCGGGTCAGCTAGTAATATAATACACAATAATCTCTGGTTCTATTAATTTATCCTCACGAGCCGCTGATAAGAAAGTGGTAAGCGTAATAACGCTTACCGCTTTTTTAGATAGTAAATATTGTCACGCCCATATAGTCAGATAAAGAGGCAGATGTGCAACTAATTCACGCCTGATTAGCCAACAACACCGAGTCCCATGATATATCACATATCCTTAATTTTAGGCAAATTTTGTTCCCACAAATAGGTATCTACGGAGAAATCTACTCGGAACAATTTGCTCGACACGATATTTGAACACAGATCCCTAATGTCAATATCAAAGTGTGTACCAGTTCGAAAGCTGGTTTTTTGAATAATTATTACTAACATAATAAACATGTTTCTTACAAAAACAAATAAAGATAATATCAAGTTATTATTAGATGTGACTTAAAATCACAAAGACAGCAGAAAAGTATGATAACGAAATGATAACATTCAAAATGGCCGAATTATAGGCAGGCTGTGACATGTACAAGGCCACGTGATACCGTATCTGGATGGACTAACTACTATTACTAAGGCCCCGATTACACTTTGATTAGTGCAAGTGCGAGTGTTTAATGCAGGTGCTTAGTATTAAGCCAAAAATACGTGAAGATAGCCGTGGATCAGTGCGAGTGATTCGTAATCAGCTTAGTAAAAGTGAATAGATGATAATTACTTATCACTCGCATTGATCAACGGTTGTTTTCACGTATTTTTATCTTAATACTAAGTACCTGCATTAAACACTCACACTTATACTAATCAAAGTGAAAACGGGGCTAAGGCCCCGATTACATTTTGATTAGTGCATGTGCGAGTGTTTAATGCAGGTGCTTAGTATTAAGCCAATAAATACGCGAAGACAGCCGTGAATTAAGCCCCGTTTTCACTTTGATTAGTGCGAGTGTGAGTGTTTAATGCAGGTGCTTAAATATTAAGCCAAAAATACGTGAAGATAGCCGTGGATCAGTGCGAGTGATTCGTAATCAGCGTAGCAAAAGTGAATAGATGCCGCGCAGCCAAAATGACATTAAACTTTATATGGTGGTTAAGTATTGTTAAATTTTCTATTTTTCCGCGCAATTTTCTTAATATTTTCTTTTATAAGAACCATCTCCTTACAATTACAAACACAACAAAAAAAAAATTACCAAAATTGGTCCAACCATTCAGACGTGATGTCGTGACCAAGGAAAATAGGGATTGATTTTTATGTATATATATTGTTGTACAATTATTTTAAATTGTATGTGGAATATTTCGTTATGCTGGGGATGTTAATATTTTTACTCCCTTCAGCCCTCGCTTCGATCCTGTCCTCTCCATTATCTTTAGATCATAAGATAGCAAGCAAGCAGGAGGCTCTCCTGATAAGAAAAGAAAACCATCGCTTATAGACACCAAAGGTGTTAATGGTGCGTTGGTATCCGCGTGGCGAGATGATAATGCTATTTGCTTATCGGCTACCTTACTCTCCAAACCGGAATGCGTCAATGACAAGCGCCGATGCTGTTGCGTCAGGAATAGGTAAGGCTTAACACTTTACTTTAAACTGTAACACCTAGTGGTCACGATGATACTGACACATATAGCCAATCGTTCGCCTTTAACGAATTGCCTGGAACTTCAGATAGTCAATTATTTATAAGAGTTAAGGACATGGGACAGGGACATGGAGATCATGAGGTCCCGGGACGGCCAAAAATGTTACTGAGAAGTTTTTCTCGGAAATCCAAAATTTCACTATTAGCTCGGAGTCTGACGAGTGTTATTATTCCCATACCTCAGATGACAAAGCTGTCAGTACCGGTTATCGCTAGAAATACACGATAATAGTTATCAGCTGGGTTAATTGCTGCGATCACCATTCAGCTCGCCAACTGACAGCGGTGAATCGTGGTGAACCGGATAGTCAATATACATTCGGTTCACTATCTAACCCGCAAAGGAACCGGCGTGATGATACTTTTTCATATTGTGTAGATATTCATTTTCCTTTAAGCGCTAGCGCTAATGGATTCTATTTATAAAATTTGCTCTACGGGCAGTAATTTAATATTCGTCGTTTGGTTATATTATAATTATATGTTACGTTTATAACTTCGTGTAAGATGCGGTAAATCAGGACGAATATTCAATTTTATTTACTAGCTAATATCCTTGTTCATTATACGGACATTTATTTGAGTGAAATCAAAACTACTCTATATAGGTTGTGTTCAGAACAACTGCTAACCTAAGATATCTGATATAGATAGTCAGACCTGTCAAACAGAAAAATCAGCTGTTTCTATCTAGTTTTAGAAAACATTGATAATATCACTGGACAGTGATATTATTATTGGCGTATATAGGCAAAGGTTATTTTTTTAAATCAAGATTGCTATCTAATTTCTTGCTATTTCTCCTTTAATCATATTACACCATATCCTATCCTTACCTAATATTATAAATGCGAAAGTGGGTTTTTTGTAACGATTTTGATGAAAATTGGCATGGAGATAGTTTAATATTTGGAATATATTTTTTTCAAAAATCAACCTAGAAGGGGGTGAAATACGGGATGAAAAACTATATAGACAACATGTTTACTCGCGGGCGAAGCTTCGCGGGTCAGCAAGTAAAAATACGAGTACCTACATAAGATGGCTATAGTTGAAGCCTGTGGTGGAAGCACACATGTTTCGGTTTACGTAATATCAGAATTCGTTAGCGTCTTTTGTTTGTGTGAACAATTTACGTTCTCTAGTACACGCTGAGTGCTTATGACCATGAACGTTTAATGAGCTGTTTGATTACGTTACACCAAATGTGATATACCTAATTTAAGTTACTGGAGATAAGGCAAGACAAAATAATAGTAATAAACGTAATTGTAACGATTGATTTTAAATGTTGACAATGCGTTGCTATCATTTGAGGTAGCGTGAGCTGTGTTTCAGATGATAGTTTCTTCCCATTTGTTCACCGACCACACAGCCCATAGATACCTAATAATAGGCGAATGACTTGTGTCAACACATCTGACTTATAGTTCCGATGTAAATGTCCACGCGCCAATGAGTAGTGATTGGGTAATCAGTGTCGACCAATCAGATGCTCTGTACATTACTATCTTTCACTGTGGCCTTGAGTTAGCCAATTACGGCGTTGCAACCCCACTTCGTCTTACTTCAGCTAGTTGCCAGAATGCATTCAATACGGAAAATCAAACATTAGCCGTCTATAGGCTGTGTGGTCGGTGCATTTAGAATAAGAATAAGAATAAGAATTGCTTTATTTACCATATAACACTATACAAATACAGTAAATAACAAAAGCAAACTATAAATACAACAAAAAAAAAACACAACGCCAACAAATACAATAATCAAACAAAAAAAACATAAAAACACATTGAAAGACAAATAATTACAAATTATACGTTACATTACAGAATAATTACATGCATGAAAAAAAAATGATGTGGTGTCGCGGGACACCAGGTAGGAACGAACTTCCTTCGGCTAAACGGCACTACTCGCTTGTGTACGCGACTGTCGCGCCTGCGCACGTCTCATTTACGCTTTTATTCCACGCATTTTTCTTACGGTTTTACTATCACATTTTTTTCAGTTCGGTCGCGCAGCAAAATCCCTATCCCCTCCAAGCCTGCCGTAAGGAACTTCGTTCCAAAAAGAGAAAAAATAACAAGAGATTGAGTAATGTTTCTGTATAGCATTATGATGGTAAAACGGTAAGCCACTCAGCAAACACGTAGGGTGATAGGTATTATCAACCCTACAGCTGATTTTCTGGGCTACTTTTGACTAACTGTCACTTGAGAAGGCTATCCAAAGCTTATATCGACAAAACAATAAAATACATCTATAAATAGAATTAGTATAATATAAATAACAGAAGTATATATAGAGGATAAAAAAAAGAAAAAATAAAAAATATGACAATTCGTCAAAATTTCGCAAATCACATAGGTACTAGGTATAAAAACAAAAATAGGTAATGTTATAATTGTATATATAAAAAAAAGACGTGTGGCACTCGGAGACTGCCGCGGTAAAGCTATTGCATAGTATTTTTTATCAACCTATGCAATTACAATTATATATTTATTTTATTTATGCAGTATTTTTTTTTCTTTGTTTTTTTTCTTTGATATTAATTCAAGTTACATTTTGAGCGTGGTGACCGATAAAAAACAATTTTTTTCTTTTATTAAATAAATGAGATGTTAACATTGTTTAAAATATTTTTATTATCTTTCAATACATGTCGATTCTTCAGAAATATTTAATAAATGCACTTTGTTTATTCATATTTAAAACACTTTGTACACAAATTATACGAGTACAGATATTCATTTGTTATACATATCACATTAATAGTTACAATCACTGAGAGGAAAAGTACAAAAAGATAATACATACTCATAGTATTTTCTTTTTATACTATTAGCAAAGTCAAATTTTGAGCTAGATATAACTCTAAGTGAAATAAATGAATAATATAATTAATTGTCTGTTAAAATTTAGAACTTATTAATTATTAATTTAATTTTCTTTTTAAGTAGCAAACACTGGTAGTAGTACCAAGAAATTATAAATTGTTATACAAATTTATTTTAGAATGTTGCAGGTTCTTGTAACTAAAATTTTAGGAGTTTCTTTACAAAACTTGGCACCCAAATTAGATATCAATTCTTTTGGCTGCGAAATCGACAGAGACGCATATTCTTATATTGAACTTGGCTCTCATTTCACATTTATGTTTTGAAGGAATATCATTACTTTTTGCTCTTAAATTACTCCCGATATTGGTGCCAAATATCGAGTTCCCAGATCATCTAGAAGAGTGTTAGGTTTAACTCAATAATAACGGCTTGTGCTAAATTTATACAACTTTGAGTTCTAGATAAGCTAAGAGGTTTTGATAAATGTGCCAAATTTCACGTATGTAAGATAAATAGTTTTTGAGTTGTTAAGGGGTTAAACGTAGCTCGAAATGGTTCGTGTAATAATATTACACATGGGTGCTGCGTCGTCAATTCCTTCTTCGAACTTGGCTGGACACGCGCCCATGTGTCTTGATAGCATTTATGTATCTGGCCATGTTTATAAAAGACCCGTAGCCCTGAAGATGCCGTAAAAAGTGAAACCGGTTGGTGATATAAATTAATTAAAAGTGTTTTTTGAAACAGTACAAATCTATTTATGTACATTATATATTGCACAAATGTTGTTTCACCAAGTGCCGACGGCAAAAAGTTTAAAGTTTATAAAAATGATATTTATTTATTTTACAGTTGCATTACATGGTATTTATAATTTTCTTTACGTGCATAAGACGACTTACATAATATTATGTACCTACCTACTACCTTGTCAGGCGCAGCAACTGGAATGACAGTGATAAACGTTTGACAGCTAAGAAATGTTTGTATTGGAAAATAAGAAGGTGGTTTTTATTACTTTCCTTGCAATTTTTTAAAATTCTCTTCATAAAACCTTCCTCGGACATGAAAAAAAAAACAGCCGAATTGGTCCAGCCGTATCCGAGTTTTACGCTTAGCGACACATTTATCGATTCATTTTTATTTATATAGATTAAGACTCCGTCACAAGGATAGCAAGGCAACATTAACTGTTGTCTGTTGTTCTGTGAGTTGTCTCTTTCCATGGAGAACTATCTGCTTGTTTGCTGTTTTGTGATAAAAAAAAGTTATATTTTTCGGTTACGTAAACGAAATCGCAGGAAACAGTAATTTAATTTAATAAATAATTCTTTAGTTTTCTTCACAATTTACGCCGACGGAAATGTTTTTGAACTTTTCTGCCTGTCTGAGATTAAATATTTCTATGTAAATCAGGCGTTTACTCTCCTTGTCCTTGAGACTGTCATTGTCGAAAGCCTCCTTCCAAGAGAACACTCATCTACGTCAAATTTACATAATCAGCGATTGAAGTTTGGAAGATTCTTATCATAACTTACTGCGTAATACATTGCTTACACAAATTCGGGAAAGAAGCTACTATGTTATGGACACACGAATTTCAAATCCCGGGTTGAGCAATTTCTTCGAAATAAGTTTATTCAATTTGTTTTAATTTTTATTTCATACAAGCAGACGGTGTCCCGATGGAAAGAAACAGAGATAACTATCGGTTGTAAGCATCAACGATGTTGATGGAGCGTTGATATCTGTGTTGGTAATACCACGTGCATAATTTTATCGGCTACCTTACCCTTCAAATCGGAACTAACAATGCCGCTATTACGACGGAAATTGGTAAGGCGATGATACCAAAACCCCGGGCGAGTCGTTGCAGAACTCTACTTTACACGTACAGCCAATCGTACGCCTCTTACGAACTGCCTAACAGAACGGCAGATGATTTATTTTTCATAATGGATCCGGACCAACGCAAGTTATTCTAAAATTATTCTAATATAACTTTGTTTTCTTAAAGACTTAATAATGTAGGGGATAATTAAGACCTCGTTCGCCTCTTGTGTTCGTTGAGTAAGGGTCAAGTGTCGTTAAAACACGACTCTGGCGTTTTAGCACTTCAAAATATGCATCTTGAAGTTGAGGCGTTTGTAAGACTTGTAGACGTTTCTTGCTTCTGTATATTTTATTACTGTTTCTAATTAATAATAAAGGCCATGAAATATAGTTTTTTTAAACTTCCCGCTATATATGTAGATAAGGAATTTACTGATTTTGCCACGATTCTCGAAAATCGAGTTTTCACCAGATCTTCGCGTTTTGAGGTCCTAGAATAGGAAACTACTTTCACGACGACGTCAATATGTCTTTGTGTGTGTGTGTGTGTGTGTGTGTGTGTGTGTGTGTGTGTGTGTGTGTGTGTGTGCGTGCATGCGTGCGTGATGCGTGCGTGCGTGCGTGCGCGCGTGCGTGCGTGCGCGATCATCGTTTCCAAAATAAACTAAATTCATTAATAAATATTTCCAACTCAACTTCCAACAAACTAGTATTTTTTCAGTTTGTAGAATTTTTAGGGGTGGCCTGTAGGGTCATCCGTTTACAGAGTTTTTATATCATAGAGATAGCAAACAAGCAGATGGCTCTCCTGATGGGAAGTGAAACAATCGCCTATAGACACCAAAGGTGTTAATGGTGCGTTGCTATCTTGTGGCGAGGTCTAATGCCACATGCATAAGTTTACCGGCTACCTTACCCTCCAAACCGGAACACGACAGCGACAAGCGCTGACGCTATTGCGGCAGGAATAGGTAAGGCAGTGGTACCAGACCCGGGCGAGACAATGCAGAACTCTACCACCTAGTAGCCACGATGGTAGTGACTCGCATTAAACTACTTAATCGAATAAAAATTTTAAAATTATAAGAAACTGGTTTAGTTCCGTATGAGCGAATGTATTGAGGTTTATCTCTGTACACAATAGATAACTGTTATCAACTCGACGCGGTTTGCTCGGCTACATCGAATTCCTGAGTTGCGACCAACATTTGACCTTGCATCCCTATGACATGAATATATATATATATATATATATATATATATATATATATATATTAGATACTAGCTGTTGCCTGCGACTTCGTCCGCGCGGACTTCGTTTACTCCGCACTGCTCCTCCCTGTAGGTGATAGCGTGATAATATGTAGCCTATATGTTGACCCGAGCTGTTAGTAATATTCATGCAAAATTTGAAGTAAATCCATGCAGTACTTTTTGAGTTTACCCCGGACATACATTTTATTTATTAGTTTGGTGCCACCGACTTAACTATTTCTGTCGCAATAACGTCAGTACGTGTCACTATCGTATTCTGCTGTGGAGGGATAGCCAGGAAACGTATGCAATGCATGTAGCATTCCTACCCGACTCTTAATGTATTTAGGCGATGGTTCTTTTCTCACCAAAAGAGCGTTTTGCTTGTCTGATATCTGATATCTATACATATAATAAAATCGTAGGAAAGTCAAAACTGTACATTGAATATTTTTTTTAAAAGAATACTTGGGGCGTGACCTACAATCGATACCGAAGCCAAAAATATAGTTTCTAGAATTTTTGTCTGTTTGTCTGTATGTATGTCCGGGGTAAACTCAAAAAGTACTGCATGGATTCACATCAAATTTTGCATGAATATTACTAACAGCTCGGGTCAACATATAGGCTAAATATTATCACGCTATCTCCTACAGGGGAGGAGCAGTGCGGAGTAAACGAAGTCCGCGCGGACGAAGTCGCAGGCAACAGCTAGTATTAAATAAAAATGTATACGCACGAACGTAAGAAGTTATACCTACTTTTTTGGCAAAACAAGCCAAAATATTTCTAAAAAGTGACTATTTCTAAAAACTGAAAGTTTTATTACATTGCATTATCTAGTTATATAAATTTTATTTACATATCAGCATAATTAGTTGTATATAATTAAAAAACGGACAAAATATTTTCGAAAAACTAATTTATTGACTTGTTAATTTCATAATGTCGGTTTTTCGTGTCGGTGTGTGTGATTGTAAAAATTTACTCCCATAATTTTTCCCTAACGCGCCAAAAGAAGTATAACTTCAAAAACAGCGGCAGCTTTACCCATTGCGAGGCTCCGGGCAGCAGGTCTTTGCAAGGCCCTTTGTCCTTCGTGAAAAGTATGTGATGCGGAAGTAGGTCTGGTTGTTTGGTTTAGGTATGTGTCATGTTTGACGAGAAATGGTAAAGTTATACAAACAATAAAAATTATTGTTTTAAAATATTTTACATTACAAAATTAACAAATACAGAGAGAGCACAAATTTAAAATTGATGTTTGAGGTTATTCTTAAGACCAACATTTTTAATTAATGCACAATAATCTATCGAATTAGTTACGTCATTTTCGATTCAAAGAATGAAAGAGCTGAAAGCCGATCTTGTTTCATCGAATTCAAAAGTTTTAAATAAAAAAAAATATGGTAATAAAATCTATACCTATTCTTAACATTTTGTTTGGGTTGTTGCGCGAGGTCCTGCAAGAGCGAGGCCCCGGGCGATGGCCCTGTTCACCACCCCTTAAGGCCGCCGCTGTTCAAACACATGTAATTAATTATTAAACATTATTAATGTAGGCCATGTTTGTTTGCGCGTTACATTGCCCCGTCACCTTAGATATGCCTTAGACGTTGTCTATACTTGACCTGGATTTCGGCTCTGCGATATCACCCGTCTTGTATAAGCAATGGATTTGATGTATTACAGACGCCCTGTTTGACGATATCATATTACCTATACAGTATTAAGATGTATGAATAGGGCTGTCATTTTATTTTGAGTATCGCCTCTTTGGAATTTTATGGTGAATTTAGACAGAGTGCTCAGCCAGAGTTTAACATTGGTAGGCTTAGGCTTAGTAGCTCGCCCTAAAGCGAGAATTCACTTGACGGACATGCCTGTGGGCAAGCCCGCAGACATATCGGACTTTGCTACAATAGGCCGGACGGCCCGCGTTAGTAATACACTTGACTGACATAGCACAGATCTATTATAGTAGCAATTTCCGGCGGGCATGTCTGCGGGCTCGCCCGCGGGCATGTCAGTGTCAGTCTAGTGAATTCCCCGCTTTAGCGCAGAATACTTGATAAGTGAAAGAGGGTTTTGGCTTGTTATTAATAGACATGTGTCCAGTAAGAATAAATCGGATATATTATGGTTTTTAATAATTAATTACGACGTGAAGATTAAAATCTAAAATATTGGTTATCTTAATAATTGTATAAATTACGTGTCGCGTTGTTTGTCCGCGATGCACTCCAAAATTACTGACCCGGCCAACAATGTGCCGCGTCGCTGATATGTGTTTGTGAACTGTAAAGTGTAAACTTTGATGGATTATCAGGATAGAATTAGCCCTCCTTGGTTGCGTATACCTTTATATAGATGCACAGAAAATTTGGATTTCAGGTCAGATATTTAGTTCTGAGTGTTTTTGAGAATTACGGGATATACCCCGGAATATATGCCCGATTTGTCATATGAAATATTTGCCCGATTTGTCAATAAATGTCTAAGACCACTGTCACGCTCAGGACAGGATACCTTGGGTTTAACTTGGATGTATTAGTTGCATCTTCACACATTCCCGTTGTTTTTTTTTTTATTTATTACTAAGTGACGTGCAGCTTTGCCCGTGAAATATTAGGTACATGTCATCAATAAAAGAAATTTTTAAATAGAGATTGAATTATTTCTATCTTTAAGGCTTGATTTAAAAAAAAAATTCCAACTATCTTCTTGCCGAGTTTCACCAAAATTGTTCGAGCGGTTTAGCTGTGAAAGCGTAATGGACATACTGACTGTTGTATTTGTAAATAATACTAGCTAACCTGCGCAGCTTGTTTCGCGGGTAGATTAACATGTCTTCGATATAGATTTTCATACAAATTCGAATACTTTTTTCCCCTTAGAGGGTTAATTTTGAGAAAAAAGTTAATGGTAGGTATTTGACTAAGTTTGCCCGGTCTCATTAAATAAATTAACAGTAGGTAAATATATTTCCTCGTGTTAGTCCCGGGTTCCTGTGAAGAATAGGCCAACTGCCGTTCTACCAGGCAGGTCCTAAAAGGTGACCGATTGGCTGTTCGAGTCACTAAAATCGTGGCTACTAGATTCGGGATTGTCTCGCCCGGGTCTGGTACCACCGCCTTACCTATTCCTGCCGCTATAGCGCTAGTCCTTGTCACTGTCGTGTTCCGGTTCGGAGGGCGATGTTGCCGGTAAACTTATGCATGTCGCGTTAGGCCTCGCCACAAGATAGCAAAGCACCATTAACACCTTTGGACTATTATATATTATGTGCCTTTCATGTCTATAGGCGATGGGTGACTCCATCAGGAGAACCATGTGCTTGTTTGCCATCTTATGATATAAAAATAATATAGAATAAAAAATAAAGTATATTATTCGTTTATCGTAACTAAATATTATAAATGGATCGCAAGTTGTGATGTTACGCCTTCGCGCCTTCGTTACTTAAGCGATCATTGTAAATATTCCTTTATCAAGCCTACAGAAAGGAACAAAGGGTACCTTTTTTGTAGAAAAAGTGCAAATTCCTGAGGGATGTAAATTTACTTTTAAGCGACCGATGTCGCAGACAAAAGCTAATTTATTGTAAGTGCTGCCGAAAACACATACAATGTGAGCATTCGATTGTAACTTTACAAAACAATTCTATTGTTTAAAAAGTAAGTAAATAACATACATGTATAAGTTAACAATAAAACCGAGAATAAAATTAATTAACACATGAAAATAACAATAGTAATTAATAAAAATAATCATTTATAATTTTAATTAGTTGCACATTAAAAGGAATGCCAGTCAAATTGGATTCTATTGTCTGAGATCGAAAAAGATGTTAAAATATTTATGAGATTCTTTATTAACAGTTTCGAAAAATCTATTAAAATGTTAGTAATTCTTTTTATTGTAAAATAATGATATAATGTTTGGTGTCCAATATAAATGAGACAAAAAATATTTGTGATAGTTCTCGCTCAGAGTGCTAAGTGTGAGTTTTTCTTTTCGCATTCGATCGTGAGCGCGTTTCGAGTTAACTAGGAATTTGTATGTGATTTGTACAGCGCCACCTAGTGGTAAATTGGTTTCTCACGTTTACCACTAGGTGGCGCTGTGCAAATTTTACAATTTTATTATTTAACTAGATGTTGCCCACGACTTCGTCCGCGCGGACATAGCTCCTCCCCCTTAGGTGATAGCGTGATAATATGTAGCCTATATGTTGACCCGACCTGTTAGTAATATTCATGCAAAATTTGAAGTAAATCCATGCAGTACTTTTTGAGTTTACCCCGGACATACATACAAACAAACAGACAAACAGACACAAATTCTAAAAACTATATTTTTGTCTTCTATATCGATTGTAGATCACGCCTCAAGTATTCTTCTAAAAAAATATTCAATGTACAGTTTTGACTTTCCTACGATTTTATTATATGTATAGATACCTACAACAACAAAATCTTAGTGCATACAAATTACAACTTACATGTAATAAAGAAATACATTATTAAGTATTTCAAAATTAAATAAAACAAATTCACAGTTTACATATCTGAGATCAGTCGAGACACAAGAAGATTTAGTAATGGTTGATAGATAATCAGTAATCACACTACAACTACACCGTCGTCGCCGGTCTCGACGACGAAGACCTCTCAATCGCCCCGCGGCTAACGTGGAACGCAATGCCACGATTCCTAATCCACCACTACTAATCCGAACGTCGCACGAAGCCGAGGTCAGGTCTCACAGGAGACAGCCCTTAGCGCGGGGTGGTTTTAGGCCCAATATTAAGTTCTGGCTGAGCACTCTGCTCGTCCAAAAAGCTCCCCGGTGACGCTGTAACGACCCATAATAGGCATTTCGAAAAAAAAACTAGGTAATCTTATCGCATAAGTACATAGAGCGAACGTGTCTGCCCAAGCAGAGATATACAAACATCTCTATGCTCGTTGTATAAATTTTGCCATTTTAGGAATCGAACATAAGTCCTATCATAGGCGCTAACCACCTAACTTTTAAAGAGCGTTTTTATACTTCGTGTTTTAAAGTGACTACCAACTCTTTTTCTGCGAGAAAGATACCGAAAAAATAACAAGGTTGTAGAGTTCCGAAACGTCTTCCCGGATTTGGTGTCACCGCCTTGCCTAATCCCGCTGTCATAGCGTCGATGCTTGTCGCTGTCGTCTTCTGGTTATGAGGGTTCGGTATTCGGTAAGCTCATATTTTTGACATTTTATCCTTTTAAGAACTTCGCGTCCGTATCCCCGTAGAAGCAGGCAGGGGTACAACCAGTGCACCCACAATTCGCCGGAGATACTTATTTCCACAATGTGATAGGTGGCAAGCCTGTCGCCAACCGGGCGCTTTAGAAACCCGGGCAACGTTGTTTTTATCAGAAAACTAAAAAAAACTCATTTTGAATTGCCGGGAATCGAAGCCGGAACCTCATAACCACGAAGTCTCTTTAGAACTGCCCGGCAGATGGTCTTCTTTAAAGGGGTCCGGACCAACGCGGGGTATCTCCAAACTTACCCAGACAGAGCTAAACCACAGTAGGTACAATAGTTACACAATACAAAAGCGTGACGACCCTACGTGTAAGTGGAGATATGACACTGGAATTTGCTCAAGGAAGACGCTTGCCGCTCTATATATAGATTTATATCGTTTTAAGGATAAACGTATACTTTAGCGTAGGGGCCGATTCACATAACAAAACGTCAATCGAGTCGGCGCGTCTGGGGCTTTTACACTTAAGGGACAAACGGGAAAAAACTGGTTCGCTAAATCACGTTTTTCTTGTATTATTTGTTATATTATTTTTTTTTAATATCATAAGATAGCATACAAGCAGATGGGTCTCCTGATGGAAAGAGTCAACCATCGTCTATAGACACCAAAGGTGTGTTAATGGTGCGTTGCGATCTTGTGGCGAGGCCTAGAGGCATAAGTTTACCGGCTACCTTACCCTCCAAACCGGAACACGAAAGTGACAAGCACTGACGCTGTTGCGGGAGGAATGGGTAAGGCGGTGGTACCAGACCCGGGCGAGACAATGCAGAACTCTACCACCTAGTATTACAACTACCACACAACAATTTTACAAAAAATTACAACATATACCTATATCTGAAGATATTATCTAAGGAATGTGCTAACTTAATACATGATAGCATGTACTTTACTCGATCATATAAAATTCCGAAAACAGGCTTAAAAAAACTCTAAAACAAATAATTTGTTAATAATATTTCTAATCTTCAACATGATTTTTATATTTTTATATTTAGGTTTAAATTCAAAAAAGAACGTGCTAGATTTTGGTTTTTAGCTGAAGTCCTATATTTATTTATCCGAAAATTAACACGTTTTCCAGCGGTTTCAGAACATACCACGCCGCCCATTTCCTATAGAATTGACGCGACTCAAAATACCTCGCCTTAAACATTATTTTTACATTATTACTAGGTGACAGAGTTCTGCATTGTCTCGCCCGGGTCTGGTACCACTGCCTTACCTATTCCTGCCACATTAGCGTCTGTGCTTGTCACTATCGTGTTCCGGTTTGGAGGGTGAGGTAGCCGATAAACTTATATAAATAAATAAATATCACTGAACAAATTACACGGATTGATCTGACCCCCAAAGTAAGCAAATTATATTATATATATAGCTTCCTACGATTTTATTATATGTATAGATTTCTATGTATTAGTATCGTTGTATAACAACCATAACACAAGCAAATAATTTGCTTACTTTGGGGTTAGATCAGTAAGTGTAATTTGTCCCGTAAATATTTATTTATATTTATTTATTTAAAAACAGGTTTATGAATTTTAAAGTTATTATAACTGTTCTAAGTACTAACAACTACTAGGAACTATTACTAATAACAACAAAATGCTAACAATATACTAATTACAAAAAATAGAGTTTATATTTTGATTAATGTGTATAACCTGACTTAAAAAAAGTAGATTCATAATTAAAACGACCGAGTTATGGAATTTTTAATTAAATATCGTTATTCTTATTACTAACAACGTCATTTTAACGATTGGGGTTGGTTTTGCGTCATGGCATATGTCTCTGATATTTTGATTAATGGCAATATGAGTGCGTTTTTGGAATCGCTCCTGAATTATTTGGCGACCTCAATGCCGCTAAAAATACACCGTCTCTCGACGTTTTCAGACTGAGTTTATTTCTAGAAAATATACTGCTTTATACAGATTTATTTTTAAAGGTCCGGCCAAATTTTCAGAGACTGTTCAGAATCGATAATGTGTTGGATTTATGTAATAAAAAAAAATAATTAAAAAAAATCAAAATTTAATTTTAATTCGACACAAAAAATAAACACATGAATATAATTTCCATTACGCAAAATTCGAACTAAAATATTTTAGTGCCTTCAAACAAATTAAAAGTGATCGGGAAAAATGTACTTAGAGCGACAGATTACATAATAGTAACTATTGTAATTATAGGTAAATATAAAATGACACACTGACAGCATTACAGTGTTCATTCACAAGACTCGGTGCATCGAATTCATGAATTTAGTGGGATATTTTTAAAAGAATATTTTTATATTATCTTGTAATCATTTTACAATAATAATTAAAAAGGCACTTTTAATTCAATATTTAGTTCCTAATTTTAAAATTTGGCTGGACCTTTGAAATTAACCCTGTATTCAATATTTACTTCCTAATTTTAAAATTTGTCTGGACCTTTGAAATTAACCCTGTATATTGGATTGTTTATTCGGGTTAGGTCATAAAGTCCTGGGTTGGATTCTCGGGTCTGATATTTTTTACTAAAATAGTTTAAGTAGTAGCTCGAAATCTGATAATGTTTTTTAACACTCACGTGCCTCAAAGAAGCACGTAACAGCTTTTGGCGGTTATCGCAAATACCGGGGTAAGTCTAGGGCCCGTTATGTTTTACAGAAAAACTTATTTAGAACTTGTTTTACAGAAAAACATAATTTGAACTTGTTAACGACCCGGAACACAGGATCTCATGTATCTACACCGCGTTAGACCACTGAGAAAATAAAAAATTGGTACTATATATTAGTGTCAGTATTGTTGGTAAAGACACAAATGTTGGTCTAGGCACAGGTACATCGCCTTGTTTGTGTTATACGATTTGCGTAATCTGTGCGATGATATTTTACATTTAATTGTATGAGTATATTATTTAGTTCCCTTACGTCAGCAATTCGGTCGGTACGTGTTTCGATTTAATGGAACAATTCAGTACTGCAATAAAAATGCAAATCGCACGTTTATCAGTGGCACGGTGGCAAGTGAAAAATTTGTTTGCCGAATTTTATTATGCTGGTCTATGAGCTCGTATTCATTAAGTCTTAATGATATCGCCGTGTTGGTCCCGGCCTCCTTTGAAGAATAGGCCAACTGCCGTTCTGCCAGGCAGGTCGTAAAAGGCGACCGATTGGCTATCGAGTCACTACCATCGTGGCTACTAGGTGGTAGAGTTCTGCATTGTCTCGCCCGGGTCTGGTACCACCGCCTTACCTATTCCTGCCGCAATAGCGTCAGTGCTTGTCGCTGTCGTGTTCTGGTTTGGAGGGTAAGGTAGCCGGTACACTTATGCATGTGGCATTAGACCTCGCCACAAGATAGCAACGCACCATTAACACCTTTGGTGTTTATAGGCGATAGTTGACTCTTTCCATCAGGAGACCCATCTGCTTGTTTGCTATCTCATGATATAAAAAAAAAATCACAGTAGCAAGTATCCTTAACTGAATCCAGCAACCACACACTTCATTGCTTATAACTGTTGTGTTGCACTTAAACTATTACCTTACTGTAAATTATTTTCTAGTATAGAACCGATTAATACTAGCAAATATATACTATCCTAATAATACTAACAAGTGTTCTGCTCAACTGAATAAGCCGAGAAAGACGGCGATGTAAGCTTTACCGTAAATAGACTTACAACGCCTAAATGATTAATTTCATATACCATATTTAGCATACATAGATGCATCAACGTAATAAGTAGTGTAGTGTGCTTACGTACATTGGCAAGCACACAAATAAAGTAATAATGTTGCAAAATTATGACATTTGCCCTAAAAACTTGGTCTTCACTATTAAACATCGATTTGTGCAACTCGGGATAAACAACTGTTTAATTAATTGAATCAGTTACTAATCCTTTTGTAATAAAGTTCTGCAATCTCCCGAGTGGTTTGTGTATAATCAAACCGGAACACGATTACAAAGAAAAGCCATTGCGGCAAGGTGGTACCAAGAACCGGTCGAGATTTTGTGAAACTCGTCTACTTACATATTATTTATTAAATTTTATTAAAATTATTTTTGAAGTTTTTTACATAATAAAAATAGGAAGTTTTTAAATTACTAAGTATTTAAATTCAAAATATCTTTATTCAAAATTTTACAACTGTTTTCTTAACCAATACCGTTTTGATGACGCCAATCGCGAAAAATTATCCTTTTTTGATTCATATAAGTATCGTATTTTCAAATATTGTTCTACAATAAGCCGCGCTAGATTTGTGTCATGGTGCTTTGAATTAACGTGTTCGTCTACATCTGGAAAAAGATACCGATCTGTAAGCTGAACCATTATTTTAAGTGTAAGTTCTTTTTCTGAATTGCTTATCTGTGCATTCTGCTTAATATAATTCCTTAAACAAGTTTCAGCGACACTGCAAATCGAGTAAACTTCTTTGGAAGCATAAATTAATCCACCTTTGTCACGAATATATACTAATTTATGAAACCATAAATATTCGCGGGCTAACATATTGTCCACACAAAATTGACATTTTATTCTAGTCATGATATATCTCACTACCTTACCAGCAATACAACCAATGACGTGATACTGGTAATCTGGGTCATCAAAAGATTCCATTTCAAATGCAAAATCATCAGCAATTGGTGTTACATTAATTAATTCTTCTTCAGCATCGTCGAATCTTTCTGCTAAAGTTGAAGAATTTATGCATTTAAGCGCTGATGAGCACGTTAAAATTGCAATAGTTTCAACTGGCACACAGCTTCCCGTTTCACCGGCTTGTAATTCTATGTGGCTGAGTAACTTTTTGTAACTATTTTTAAATTGAAGGGCATTAAGATTATCATGCCCGCCAATCATCCTTATTGATGCAAAGAAAAGTTCAATATGATCTTGACTAAATCGATAGCTATGTATATGTGTTAATTCTCGTTTATTTTCAACCAGTGTATTAAATATATACAGTAGGCTTTCGATGCACACAAGCAATCCTTTAAAACCAAGGGAGCACTTGACTGCAAGAACAGATTGAAAGGATTTAATTTGCGATGTATTTGAGTTTACACTTTCATTAAATGTCCGCTTCCTTGTATTTTTGATATGTAAATTAAGTAAGTATGATTTAGCTTTATATAAATAATCAAACATTTCTGTTTTATTTTCAAGGCAGAGGGGATGACAATACCCGTGTTGGGTTAGATTCCTAGAATTGAAAATGTCAAAAAGATTGTTCAAAATCATGATAAAATTTTCGGTGGCTTCACTATCTATAAAACTGTCCAATTTCAATTCTTCACGTGAGAACTTTAACGCAACTGCTGCACTTCTACTGAGCAATTGGGAAGCTAGTTTGATTCTCATTATAGAATTTTTTAGTTCCAAATTTCCACGAGTTAAGTTGTTGGGTATGTCTAAACCTTTTTTTTCTTGGACCTCATTTAAATTTGCAAGAAATTCCCAATTAATATTTTTTCTGTCTTGGTCTAAAAGTTCTTGTTTGTCCTCAATATAGTTTTTGACTAATTTCACCATGTGATTTGAATCTAAAAACACAGCTACTTCATGTTTAGTTGTTGGGTGCTTAAATGTTGTTTTCATGTTTTTGGGGTCTTTTATCTTGCAACCTAATATTTCCATCGCAGAAATATTGCTTGCATGAGCATCAAATGTGAGAGCAACAACTTTCACACCTACTTCGTCACATTTTGTGAGACACATTTTGATGAGGCTACTTTTTTGCCTACCGGATAGCCCATGAACGAGAAAATAACCGATTGGTATTTTCCAGTTTTCGTTTAAACAAACAAGTATAAACGCATAAGCTTCCGTAGCTTTCGATGTATATTCAGAAGTGCCCGCTCCAAAGTCAACCTGTCCATGGCCTCCCTTAATATTTTTTGGATGTATGGCCATTTCGTCCGCTACTAAACAACAAATCAATTTTTTTTCTGAATATTTGGCTTTATTTTGCAAAACCTTGAATGCTTCTCCCGTTAGCCCGGGAGAACCATCTTTGGTACAATACCAGTTGTAGATGGTTCTAATATGCGGTAAACACGAATCGAAAGTTTGACGAACGTAGATATACGCACGTGGAGCGTAAAAATGCAAGTTAAGACAAAATTTACGAAATTGTATATATGTATGTTTTGGCATTGGTTGTTTTTCATTTTTCGGTGCATTTTTCTTTACCAAGTTATACAGTTCTGCACTAAAAACATTTTCAGACAAAATATTGGAGATATCGTTGTCTATAAATCTTTCCTTTCGCAGATGAACTAAGATTGTATGCAAAGAAAAATTTTTTTTCTTCAATAGATGAGCATTAGTATCTATTAAGCCCTGCCCTTGGTTTCTTCGTTCCATTGGTTCCTGTTGAGAAGATGCAGGAGTTTCAATGTTAATATTTTCATCTGAGTCTTGAGACAACGCACCCTGAAAAACGATTGCACATTACAAACCAGCCATGCAAAAAGTAAAATGTCTTTTTAGATATTTCTTGGAGCTTGGGTATTCTTAAAACTTACCATCATTAAAACGTCATCACTATTCTGACTTCCTTCTATACAGCAAATGTGAAGATGCTAAACATACAAAAGACAAAAATTAACAAAAAGCGTAGATGCGGTTAATACATACCAACTAATATTAAGACATATTTTTTATACCTTTGTTGGGACAGCATCAGTTTTTAATTTACATAACCCGCCTTTAGTGAGATACTTCATATTTTCATCAAAATGTACTGAACATATTTTAGTATTTTTGGTTGGCTTCCAATTGTTATCTTTGCGATTAAGTCTAAGTTTTCCTAACCATAAGGTAGCAATGATAGGGTCAGTCGGAAATCTGAAAATAAATACATATAATTTAAGCGTTAAAATTTGTAATATATATCAATATTATAAATGGGAAAGTTTGGATGTTTAAATGTATGGGATGGATGGAAGGATAGATAGATGGATGGACGTTTGTTACTCAATCATGCAAAAATGGTTAAAACAATTTAGTCGAAATTTGGCACACAGGAATATCACATAGGATACTGTGAGTATTACTAGAAAAATAAGCTGTTCCCGCGGGTTTCATCAACAACTTTTATGATGCCGGGATGCAGGGTGTAGCTAGTGTTATCTATACTACCACCCTACGTTACTGTGCAATTTTAGACAATCCTTACTATATTTGACCAATAATGTAGCAAAATCTGGTAAACAGAAATATGTGATTCGGAAATATACAGAACTAAGCAAGCCCTTGGCAGTAAAAAAAGTGGCCTATCATTTTTGAATTTACGTGCTATCACCTATTTTGTATCAAGATTTGTCAATCTGTTCTCGATTTATAGCGGGACGTGCAGATAGATTAAATAATAAATAGTTAAAAATATCCCGTTTTTTAAAAAACAAATTGAACACCCACGAAAATTTAAAATCAGATTTAAATATAACATAGAATTATCAATTTCAGGCCTTAAAATGCACAGCTGCGGGCAAAAAGTTATGGCTGTAAAAATATTTAATAACTTACCCGAAAAATTTAAATGGGAAGAAAATTACAAAAAGAAATCTTATTGATTTTAAAAACATTTTTGATAAGGAAATGTGAAAATAGTATAAACGAATTTTTGAAAGATAAATTTTAATAAAAAACTTTTATTTATTTATAAAAATGAATCTATGAGGACACATAATATGTCAGTTCTAGAATGTAATAACACCTAAAAATGCTTAACATAATATGACGCAATAAAATATTGAGTATTGGGAAAAAATATCATATTATAGCTTCTCATTTTGAGCAATCGCGTATTCTTACTGTGTACTAATTTTCAGCCGACGAAAAAACGGAGATTATCAGTTTGACATGTATGTAATACTTGCTGCAGCGTTGCAGCACGCTGCATTATAAAAGTTTTTGGTGAATCCTGCGGGAATAACTCATTTTTTCGCGATAAAAAGTAATCTATGTGCTATTCCAGGTCATTATATCTACCTATGTGCTAAATTTCATCAAAATCCGTAGTTTTGGCGTGATTAAGTAAAACATCCAAACTTTCGCATTGATAATATTAATACAACACAATATTAGTACAACGAGAACGTGAGATTGCGTATAACGCAATCTCACGTTCTCGTTGTACATTAATTTTCAACGGTATCTGTCAAGCCGTTCAAAAATTCAGACAGATAGACAAACATTATATGGCTGATCATTTGCGTAATCACGTATGTTCAGTACATGGTCTCACAGATAATACAAATTTTCATCAAAGATTGGTCAAGCCGTTCTCGAAATCCGACATCCGTTGCATAACGGGACATACAGACAGATAGACGACAGACAGACAGACTGACAACAACTTTCAAAATTGTAAAATTTATGTTAGTGAATTATTGAATGAACATTTTATCACGAAATTTAAAAACTAATGTACAGATAGAAGATACAAGTTTATATATGTAGTAGTATAGATAAGACAGAAAGTATTATCACGCCCGGTTCCTTTGCGGGAAAGACAGAGTAAACCTAACCTAAAAGTATTGATTATTGTATTACACTCGCAAACAAACAGCACACACAAACACGCATACTCTAACAGAATAGCTACCCGTCAGTGAATGTAAAAATGCTTATACCAAGTAACAATGTACAAAAAGGAAATCCTTAATTGGCCAATGTAATGCAAATATTATAATATTGTACCTATTTTGATATTCGGCTGTGGATTTTTATTTAAAATAAATAAATAAAGCAAATAACGTATTAATGTCACGAAAATAATTTTTTTTTTTTCAATAAAGGCAAATCATGCAAAGGGGGTAATTTTTTTCTCTATCAGGCAACATTTCAATACAATGTCATCTCATAACATCATGTTCTACATTATTTTTGTGTTTTGAAGAGAGTTTTACACAAGAATATTATATTTGTTTAGCATTACTTACCCATGAAATGGAATCTTTTTCTTGTTATTATGTGATGCATTGTGACAACCTTTCACCGCACAGTATGTCATTATTTTATTTAACAAAATAAAGTTCTTCGTAGTACGAGCCAAACTCGCGCACTGACGTATCGGTTGTTCAACTCAGCCTTTAGCGGCTAACTTGAAATGGTTATATGTTTAGTACGACTATTGTAGACCTTAGCGTCGTTATTTTAAGGTTCCATATATTATGTAAACTGTGCACGCTAAATAAATGAGAGACGTTCCCCTCAGTCGCTTGTTTTTGTAGGCGCGCGTCGTGCGGCCATTTTGTTTAGTTGAAGATTATAGATTTTTATTTTTGTACTTGCTGTTGCCTGCGACTTCGTTCGCGCGGACTTCGTTTACTGCGCACAGCTCGTCCCCCGTAGGTGATAGCGTGATAATATATAGCCTATATGTTGAGCCGACCTGTTAGTAATATTCATGCAAAATTTGAAGTAAATCCATGCAGTACTTTTTGAGTTTACCCCGGACATACATTGACTTTCTTACGATTTTATTATATGTATAGATAGATTTTATGTACAATATTTTCAATATTTGTTTGTAACGGCCAATGGGTATACTCAAAAACTACTGAATCGATTTTAAAAATTCTTCTACCAATATAAAGGTACATTATCACCGAGTAACATAGGCAACTTTTTAACCAACTAAGTATAAGGAAGTTATCAGTGAGAGTCATACGAACGAAGTCGCGAGGAACTGTTGTTTTAAATATTTTTGACTAGCTGACCCGCGCAACTTCGCCCGCGAGTAAATTAGCATGTCGTCGATATAGTTTTTAATACAAATTTCATCCCCTATTATTTTCAGTCGTTTACGGGTCACGAAATCGGTACAGCGATTAACCGTAAAAGCGTTATAGACAGGCAGTCAAACAGATTTTCACATTTATAATATTAGTATGGATAGTATAAATAACTTTTTTTTTAATTTTAATTGAAATAGGCGCTTGACTTCCATCTCATCTGATGGAAAGTGTTGACAAGACGAAGGTGGGAATAAATTTTGGGAATAAATATTTATCTACTCTATTTTATTTTACATACAAAAGAAATCTAGGCTATTTTTTATCAAAAATCAAACCTTAGGGAATGAAATTTGTATGAAAAACTATATCGACAACATGTTCATCTACTCACGGGAGAAGCTGCGCGGGTCAGCTAGTGTAATATAAAACAATCGTATCAGGCAAATCGTAAGCAGGGCACTGCAAATATTTTTCAGAGAGAGGAGGATATACAAAATACAAATTATTAATTATATAATTATTAAATATGCTATTAAGTAAATATCATAACTTTTTTTTATCCTCTTTTTAATCGCAAAAGAACGATCCCTTCCCCTTAATTATTTCCCCTCTGTTGATCCGGAGTCTAGACCCGTTTTGAGGCACAGACTGTTTGCTTCTAGGCCAAGCGGTTCGTAAAAGGTGAATGATTGGTTAAAGACATGACTATCATCGTGTCTAGTAGGTGGTAGAGCTCTGCAACATCTCCACCATCACATTTGGTACCACCGCCTTACTTCTGCCACGATATATTCACTGTCGTGTTCTGGTTTTGAGGGTAACGTTCCCGCTGAATTTATGCATGTGATATTACCATCCCGACACACGGATAGCAACGCATCAATACCATCTCTGGTATAAGCGGTAGTCATCTCTTTCCATCAGGAGAGCCATTTGCTGTTTGCTATCCTATGATATATAAAAAAATCATATCTGGTGATACCAGACCCAGGAGAGATAATGCAGAACTCTACCACCTAGAAAACTTCTTACATATAACAATAATGTTGGTCGGACACTTTTGTCCCCATCCATGCGACGTCCATCGGCCAAACGCGCTATAAAAAACTTGTTTCATAAATATTTATCCTTTTTAATATTAATATAGATACCAGGCCCATAGCTCTCTGGCTACTTCTATCACCTTTCTATTCAGTTTCCTTGGGAACCATTGACGTCACGTGCCAATGGAGGCGAAGCTGGGTGTTGTGACGTGAAGTTAGTGCGTGGGGTGGAAAATGACGAGTGGAAATGTCTGGGAGCTATAATTTGTTATTTTTATGTAATATACCCATTCATTTACACTTTTATTCCTGTCTACTTGTGTTCAGGGATTGAGTATATTCTCCGCTAGCTGTTTCCGCGACATCTTCCACGTAATCTTAGATCTTTTTTTATTTTGTTTAGGTGTGCTACGATCATTACTCGGTTATATTTTCACTGCTCTACCTATTCTTTCAGTCTGAACGTATTGCTATTTACTAGGTGGTAGAGTTTTGCATTGCCTCGCCCGGGTCTGATACCACCGCCTTACCTATTCCTGCTTCAATAGCGTCAGTGCTTGTCACTGTCGTGTTTCGGTGTGGAGGGTAGGGTAGCCGCAAAACTTATGTATGTGGCATTAAACCGTACCACAAGATAGCACCATTTACACCTTTGGCATCTGCTTGTTTGCCATCTTATGATATAAAAAAAATGCTAGGATTTGGTGCCATCGTTTTATCTGTTTATTCTTGCTGTCATAAAGACATTGCTGGTTACTGTTAAATTCTAGCTTGGAGGGTGGGGTAGTAAAACTATGCAACTAACATCCCTGTTACGCGAAAAGCAACACATAATTGGAACGAATTTCCTAGGATAGGGATTTTGCTGCGCGACCGAACTGAAAAAAATGATATAGTAAAACCGTAAGAAAAATGCGTGGAATAAAAGCGTTAAATGAGACGTGCGCAGGCGCGACAGTCGCGTACACAAGCGAGTAGTGCCGTTTAGCCGAAGGAAGTTCGTTCCTACCTGGTGTCCCGCGACACCACATCATTTTTCTTTATATCTATAGTTTCTTTAGACTATTCAATTAGTTACGACTTACACCGACCGGCTCGCATCGGCACGGGCCGGAACGAACGCGTACACATGCTGCGGAAAATCTGTCGCGAAGTCCGTCCGGAGCCGTACTCACGGGTAAGTTCGAAGCCGTTCAGCCATCGCGAAACGTGAATGTAACAGAAATATGAACTGTAATTCCTGTTTACACGTTCTAATTTCATTTATCGCTTGTAAAATGCCGTCCGGGCCGGCTGGTCGGTAGCTTACTCTGCAGATTTGATCTCTATTCATGTAATCTGGTAGAGCCGACGTTTGATTGTTATTCTGTCTATATATTAATACGTAAGAGAAAAACTTTGGTCCCCTTTTTAAGACAATTGCGCGAGCGGTAGAGTATGAAATTTGGAAACCTAATATTTTTACATAAAATGAATTAGGAATTAATAAAAATAAACATTACACACACTACATTCATCTAAATTAATATTATAAATGCGAAAGTTTGAATGGGTGGATGGACGTTTGTTACTCAATCACGCAAAAACTACTGAACGGATTTGAATGAAATTTGGCATACAGGTAGACGATTACCTGGAATAGGATACTTTTTATCCCGGAAAAATAAGATGATCCCGCGGGATTCGCTAAAAATTTTTATAATGCAGCGGGCTGCACGCGGCAGCTAGTATGACATACATGATAACATATGTGTATATTGTACACACATGTAAACTTAAAAATTTTCTTTATATCTAAAGTCAGTTGTCAAACTTAAAAAAGATTGTCTAGTCTATGGTCGAATTTCGACCACAGGCGATCTCCCGTGTCATAAAAATATTTCAACGTACCTTTATATTACCCCCTGTTAGTCCGGGCCACTACTGCCCAGGCAGTTAGTAAAAAGTGAGCCATTGGTCAAATATGCCATTACCAGGGTGACTACAAGGCGAGAGTGTACGTTTCTGCGGGTTTAATACCGTCGCTTTACCCTTTCCTGCTGCAAAAGCGTCAGTGCTCGTCACTGTCGTGTTCCGGTATGGATAATACGGTATCCGGTTAACTTACGCTTATGGCATTGCCATCCCGTCATACGGATAGCATCGCATCATTAAACATGACAATAAAGGTGATGGGTGTCTTTTTCCATCAAGCGGGTCATCTGTTTGTATGTTTCCTATCCTATGATATAAAAAATATAACGGTATAATAGTTGTTAATAGTTTTGGCACAGTAAGTAATCTTCACGCGCTGAATTCGAACACGCAACCTTTTGTTTAGAAAGTGCTGCTGTAGGAACGCCAAGTTTCACAACGTACCATTCGTTGCTAATTGCGACATGTATCGCAACAATAGTAATTATAGACACCGTAACAATTAAGGGTCTGCTCGCTGCGATCCAGATATATGTGCCTCTCATAAGTTAAACTAGCGATCGCCTTGTGGTCGGGCCATAGATAGTTTGACAACAGACTGTTTAGCCGTAAAGCCGTAAATTTCTTCAGCCGTAAAGAAAATAGAATATATGTGCACCAAGGAAGTTACATTCTACCCGGAATGTTTACACGCGCGTCAAAATCGTTCCGAAGAGTACCACGACATGGATGGAGTGTATCTCTTTCTACTAAATAAAGCGCCAATCTCCATATATAAGTGCGGCGGCGGCGGTAAATTACGACTAAGTAATTCTACTAATTTGAGAAACAGTTTTTGCATTGCATAAGTAATTACGTAATAATTAAAATAAGTACATTATAGAACTCACTGTGTTAATTACATTACATTTTATGCTAATGTATTTATGGACGTGTATGAATAAAAGGGATTTAACGATTACCGAATATATAAAAATCTACCAACAGATAGTTTTATTTACACTGGCAATTGTAAGAAAGGGACAACATCCACTCACGTCGTTGTCTTGCTCAGAACGTTTTTCCCCTCTGTTATGTAAGATGCAAATGTCAACTTTATGAGTAACGAAATAAAGTACATTTTTATTTTTCAAATATTGCTTCGTAGTAATTCCAGTTATCGTATATAAGTTCCTTGATGTGCACATTATCACATATGTCACATGAATGTAGTGTGTGTTGTTTATTTTAACGAAGGTACTACTCCAAACCATAACGCGACAGTGACAAACAATGATACCTTTGCGGTAGGAAAAGGTAAGGCAGTGGTAACAAATACACGGGCGTGACATTGCGGAACGGGCGAGTAGTCACGATGCATGATTGTGACACGAATGCCCTAGCGTTTGCCTTTTAAGAATTGCCTGAGATAATGTCAGATTGTATTTTCTTCTATCAGAAATCAGAAGTACTTTATTCAGTAAAACTTTTTACAAGTTATTTTGACGCGTCAACATTTTTTTTTAAACTACTACCAGATCGGAAACGCGGTCACACACATAAAACAATAGGGACCCGGACCAACACAATCCTCTCTACATATTAGGCGTGAACATATTTATGTCTTTTACCCGTTTAAGCAAAAGGAAGAGTTTTTTTGGTTTTGCAAACGAACTCGCGGTGAATAGCTAGTCGTTGAATAAATGAAAACCACGTTTTTATACGATTATATTGTTATAAAGGAAGCCAATGAAATTCGCTTAAGTAATTTCTATACAATCTGTCAGGTGTCGCGTCTGACCTTACGACCTACGGGTTGAATGGGCCTGACGTCATTGCCGGCTGTGTACTTCCATCGTGTTACGTATTGTACTTTATTTGTTTGCTTATGGTATACCTAATACCTTCTTTTTGGTTTTATACCATAAGCAAACAAATAAACGACTTTCCTGTTGGAAAAACACAAACATAGCCTATAGAAACCAAATATGTTAATGTTGTGATGCTATCCTTATGGCGGGGTGTTACTGGATAAATTTACCAGCTATCTTACTCTTCAAACCCGAACACGATAGTGACAAGCACTGACGCTATCACCATATATATATATATAAGGCGTTGGTATCAGACCCGGGCGAGACAATGCAGAACTCTACCACCTAGTATAGTAGCCATGCGGCCACGATGATAGTGATTCGCATCGTTCGCCTTTTACGAACTGCCTGGCAGAACGCCAGATGGTCTGTTCTACAAAGGGGGCCCAAACCAATCGGGGAACCTGCAGCCCTAGAAGTACTGCGCACGAGTAAACGTTGTTGATGTTGATTTCCTTCTTGTTTTATTTGTTTATTTATTTAAATTCTTTATTGCACAAAATGGTACAAAGGCGTAACTTAATGCTGCGAGTACTTATTAAGGGCGCGTATTCGATTCGCAACGAAAACTTCATGTTTTCAAGCTGTTTTCAGAGCAATAGCGTAATAATATGAACAGATTATTCGAAGGATATTTACAGTTTTTGCAAGATGTCTTGATATTTCAATTTACCCCAGGTTTACAATTTGATCGGCAAACGATTGCGCGCATGGATTTATAGTGTTTTTAAAATAATTCGTCTTAATAATTGAGTCCATATAAAGGACTGAAAACAAAAACAGTATATTGAACACTACCTTAATTCACATATCTATACATATAATAAAATCGTAGGAAAGTCAATGTATGTCCGGGGTAAACTCGAAAAGTACTGCATGGATTTACTACAAATTTTCCATGAATATTACTAATAGGTCGGGTCAACATATTTTCACACTATCACCTACGGAGGAGGAGCTGTGCGGAGTAAACGAAGTCCGCGCGGACGACATCGCGGGCAACAGCTAGTAATAAATATTTTAGGTTTATATTGAAATGCTTACCGGTGAAAAAAATGCCAACATGAACTAATTTTGAAATTTTTTAATATTATTTTTTAATATCTAACAACAATATTTTCGTCATTTTGGCTCTGTGTTGCACTTTAAGACCATGAATTCTGTTGGGAAAATGCATAAAATAAAATATTTTGGCTAATTACAATGGTTTTATTCGTTCTGAAATATAGCTCTGACGCCTATTTTCGTAAAGCACTATGCACGGAATGTCTTCGTTTTAAGAAACCGTTATCAAAAATTATATTCTCGCTCTGTTGTCGTAATCTTGCAAAAACTGTAATATCCTTTAAATAATCTGCTCACATTATTACGATATTGCTCTTGAAAAAACTTGGAAACATGAAGTTTTCGTTGCAAATCGAATACACGCCTCACAGTTTACCTTCCCTGATGCTGAGAGGAAAAGCTTGGGTAGCGTAATAATGTTTATATGTATTTAGTACAATATAAAATTTGCGATATAAAAACAATGCAGCCGAATCAAGAACAACCTCATTTTGGAAAGTCGGTCGACAATAAAGTTTCACCTAACCTAACCAAATTATGTATGAACTCCCTAGGCGGATTATAATCTAACGACTATTGACAATTTCACTGCGACATACACCCAAAATCTATAGATTACATATAATAAAATCGTAGGAAAGTCAAAACTGTACATTGAATATTTTTTTAAAATAATACTTGGGGCGTGATCTACAATCGATATCGAAGCCAAAAATATAATTTTTAGAATTTTTGTCTGTTTGTATGTCCGGCGTAAACTCAAAAAGTACTGCATGGATTTACTTCAAATTTTGCAAAAATATTACTAACAGGTCGGGTCAACATATAGGCTACATATTATCACGCTATTACCTACGGGGGGAAGCTGTGCGGAGTAAACGAAGTCCGCGCGGAGGAAGTCGCGAGCAACAGCTAGTATTCAATAGAAGTAATTTGTATGGCACCGTTTACCGGGTCAGCTAATAGAGTATAGAATGTACAAATGCACATTGTAACGCTTTTTCGTAATCGGGTTGCTTGTAAATGATATTCCTGAACTAGGACTTTCCACTCTTGTTCTGGTCTGTTAGGTAAGGGTGCCGGCTGTCGAGTAACGGACACGCGTGACGTCACATCTTAATTTTGATTTCGTCCTCAGTATTACAAATATACGAACGTAACCAATGATTTTCTGTATCGTAGGTCCAAGCTTATGCCTCTTGAGATTTAGACTTGAGATTATATCAGGGCCGTAAAATTATTGTATATTTCAAAATTAGATTTAATTGTCGTCTGAAAGCTTTAATTTAAAAGTAATTAATGAATAATTTTATTTAAATGATATTACGGCAATTATTAAACAAAATTATTTTTAAATGCAATTTTTCAGTCTAGTATCACTCAAGAACTCAGTTATCGGCTAGGCCAGAAAGACTGAAATATTTCAAAAATTATTATTTAAAAAAAATTTGATTATAAAATTGCTATCGTTCAAAATTATTGTATTTTTGACAGATATACGTTTAGGATTGAGAATTAAAAGATTCATATGATTATGGTAGGTAAATCTATACATATAATAAAATCGTAGGAAAGTCAAAACTGTACATTGAATATTTTTTTAAAAGAATACTTGGGGCTTAGAAAGAGACAAAAAAATATGAAAAAAGACAATCCTGCTGAGTTTCTACCGCCGGATCTGTGTGGCCGCGTTTCCGATCCGGTAGTAGTTTTAAAAAATGTTGACGTGTCAAAATAACTTGTAAAAAGTTTTATTGAATAAAGTTCTTCTGATTTCTGACAAAAAGTAGCCTATGTCACTCGCCATATCTTCACTTCACTATCTCCACTTAAAAAAATCACGTCAACTTCGCTTCCTGTGGTCGCTCCGTTTTGCCGTGGAAGATGGACAAACGAACACCTATACTTTCCCGTTTATAATATAAAGTATGGATGATAATCTGAAACAGATAATAATTTGCTTAAGATTTTGTAATAGACTTACCGTTTGTTGGGGAATAAAATCGCGTGATATTTGCCAATTCGCCCCCTCCCCTTTGGCGCAAGATGTGGTGCGATTTTGCTCGACCCTCTCCGCCCTCTTACGCCTCACCTAATTTATGTACTTATGCATGCGGCGTTCAAACCCATCACCTTTGAGTATATAAACCATATACCACATGAATACTAATAGACACGCCATTGGGAAAGAAACGTGTCGCCACGCATATGAGCAAACGCTTCTATCACTGTCAAAAATGTCATACATTTGTAGATATATTATATCGTGAAAAAATAGATAGCCAAGTTGTACTGTTTTATCGTACCGAATGAAAGGACAAGGTTTAAAAATTACCCTTGAAGTGATTTTATTTCATCGGCAAGTACTACAACTCTACTATAAGGCTACGCTGACAAACTAACAAATTTTCTTGAAAGGCGTATCCATTTAATCCTTGATATAAACCTTATATCTATACCCACCGTATAGATAGCAACGAATCATTTGGTTGGTCGAGTGGTTAGCGACCCTGACTACGCGATCGACAGGGCTCGGGTTCGATCCCGACGGGGGACAAGCATTTGTGTGATGAGCATAAATGTTTGTATTTCCGGGTTTGGGTGTTTATTAAATATATTCTTGTATTTATATAAGTATTTCTATGTATTAGTATCGTTGAATAACACCCATAACACAAGCAAATAATTTGCTTACTTTGGGATTAGATCAGTAAGTGTAATTTGTCCCGTGAATATTTATTTATTTATCTATGGGCGATTGTTATTTCTATCAGGTGAACCATCTCTTTTTTTCTATCAAATAAAATAATGATTTTCAGTTAAAACCCCACAAATCTAGCCCTACCATTAAGGTGTTACGTAAGCTCCAGTCCAACATCGCGGCGGCTACTATAGTCGAAACAATAGAAAATTAACGGACAGTGGATTTTTCCGTGGATTACCATTACAAAGCGATGTTTTTCGTAATTGCATTACATGAATAAGAGGTCGTTTCTTTGCTGTTTCGAAATAAATGGGTTACCCTTTTGGTGATTTATGCCAATTATTAAATTTTATTTTATATATCGCCTCTGTGGTCTAGTGGTCCAGCGTTGGTGCTAATCACATGAAGTCCCGGGTTCGATTCCCGGGTTGGGCACTTAAAAAAAGGGTTTTTTCAGTTTTCTGATAATACAAAGTTGCCCGGGATTGGACAGTGTCCGGTTGGCGATAGGCTTGATACCTATCACATTGTGGGACGTAGTATCTTCGGCTAATCGTGGGTGCACTTGTTGTACCTCTGCCTACCCCTTCGAGGATACGGACGTGAAGATACTTTTTTATTTTTATTAAATTTTATATCGATAAATTACCATAGATGTTTTAAGTTTTTATTACTGTATGCTTGCTTACGTGTTGCTTTTTAATTTTTGTTTGTCTTTTTGTATGTATGTTTATTTGTTATTTACTGCGGGTATGCAATAACTTGTAATTGTTGTCCCGGGTTGCATTCCCGGGTCGGCAAAACAAAAGAAATGTGTTTTTTCAGTTTTCTGCCAAAAACAACGTTGTTCGGGACTGGAAAAGTGCCCGGTTGGCGATAGGTTGGCCACCTGTCACATTGTGTGATTAAGTATCTTCGGCTACTCGTGGGTGCACATTTTGTACCTCTGCCTATCTCTGTGGGGATACGGGCGTTAGATATTCAATAAAAATAATTATTGGAAAAATAAAAATGTGATTATAATCATTTCTTTCTTTCTTTATTTGTGACGCGTAGTATAATTATTGTGTGGTAAATTTGTTTTTTTTATATCATAAGATAGGAAACAAGCAGGTGGGTCCCCTAATGGAAAGATTCAACCGTCGCCTATAGACACCAACGATGTTAATGGTGCGTTGCTATCTTGTGGCAAGGTCTAATGCCACATGTATAAGTTTACCGCCTACCTTACCCTCCAAACCGGAACACGACAGTGACTAGCACTGACGCTATTGCGGCAGGAATAGGTACGGCGGTGGTACCAGACCCGGTCGAACCGATGCAGAACTCTACCACCTAGTAGTCACGATGTTAGTGACGGGCATAGCACTCAGTCGCCTTTTACAACCTGCCTGGCAGAACGACAGTTGGCCTATTTTTCAAAGGAGTCCGGGACCAACACGGGGAAGACAGTTCTTATTCTTGTAACTTCACTCTTTATTAGTGCCTCATTTTTTTGGTACTGAAGTAAACTAGAAACCTCTATAGTTTCGCCATGTCCGTCCATCCGCAGTCTAGCTCAGAGATCAATGGTACTAGAGCTGTAATTTGGCATGAACATACATAATAGTCACGGCAACAATGTGGTTACATACATAAAATCTTTTTGGGTTAGTTAAAGATTGTGTACAAATTCACAGTAAGTACAATAAAACATCTATCTATCATCAATTCCCAATCTTAGCCCGAGGGCGAGGGTAAAAAACTAAAAAAAGGTATATTTACGCCCGTATCCCCGAAGAGGTAGGCAGAAGTACAACGTGTGCATCCACGGTTAGCTGAAGATACTTAAGTCCCACATGTGATAGGTGGCCAGCCTATCGCCAGTAGGGCACTTTTCCAATCCCGGGCAAAGTTGTTTTATCAGAAAACTGAAAAAACACATTTTTTCATTTGCCTGACTCTGGAATCGAACTCCAAGGGTTTCTCTGAGAGAAAAATTCGAAAAATGTATTCGCTGAGTGTCTACCGTCAATTCTTCGTGCCTGCGTAGTCCAAAAATGTTTAAGGTTTATTTAAATAAAACATTTTTGATTTTGATTTCGTAAATCCACGTAAAACTAGGAACTTACTGATTTTAGAAAAAAAAAATATTTCAGCACAATGTCAAAAGTGTGTTTTTGATAAGATCAACCTTCATTTTTAATACATATTTTTCCTTGAAAATACCAACAAACAAAAACCAAATATTCCTAGTCCAAAGCCTGACGACGCGGGCCTTTGATGCAAATGTAATGTTTAGGTGAAAATACGCTGAGTTTTTTAGGTTAGATAATTATAAATAAAGTCCATACATTAAAATATGTAACTCTCATAAAAATACTTTTATAACAATATTACTAGATAGTATAACTTTGCGAGCCCTTACAAAGCTCTGCCTTTTGCTAGTAGTATCTGCAGACGTACGAGCGAATACTGCCCATAGACATTTGAAACACAATAGGTTAGTTGCTAATGCGATGTCGGCTTCTGAAAATTTTGTTGACCCTCGTATAAAAAATTCCAATAAAACAATTTAGAGCTAAAAAATTGTGTTCAATGCTATTCGGAAGATCAAACTCGTTGATGATTTTGAAAAATATACTTCTTTTCAAATACTGAATAACTATCATTTAAAAAAAAACTTTGGATTTTTGAACTTTTTTAATTCAATAGTCTATGCTTAGGCATAGTTTTTTTCTTTGAGGTTAAAATACTTAAATTTAGCGGAAAGTTTCAGGTGGCCTGTAGGGTCAACCAGCTCACAGATTTTTTTAATATAGTTACATTACTTGGTTACATAGGTGTGTTACATACACAGAAATCCTAATAGATACGTATATGTAGTTTGGAGTATAGTTTAGTACACATAATATTATTGCCAAAGGTAATTTTAGATTAGATGTTTTTTTTCTGTTAATTATTAATTTATTTTATAATTATGTTAGTTTTTTCGATAGGTGTGTTACTAATAGGTATTTTTAGTTTGAGGTATAGTTAGTTATGATATTAGGTATAGAAAATTTAGAAGTTATAGGAAGTTCAGGTCTTACGTTTTTTACTTACATTTTAATAACAAAAGTGTCGTATATAAATAATTAAGATGAATATGTAAATATTATTTTTAACGTACTAGCGGCCCACCCGGCAATGTAGAGATTTTTAATAAAATAAAGAAAGGTTAAATAAGTTCTAAAGTAAATATGCGCGAGCAAAGCCGCGTGTAACAGTTAGTATGCAAATAAAACAACTCGTACATACAAACAGTCACTTAAAATTTATACGAGAGTAGCTGCAGATCTCTGCATTAGGATAAAAGTATTCTATATGCTATTCCAGGTCATCTTATATCCGAGTCCAAACCAAAATTGGTACAGCAATTTTTTACGTGATTGATTATCAAACATCCAAACATACAAACTTTAACATTTATAATATGTATAGTATAAGATTCAAGAAGCAATCAAAAACAACATTTTATTAAAAATAAATTATTAAATTAAAAAATAAACATTCTTAATGCAACCTGTGCCTTCCACTTAAGAAATCGTTATCAACAACACGTGTAAACAGAACAAAATTCGATGCTACTTATGATTTCCTATTGTTATATTAAAAGTTTCGTAATATATCTCCAAAAGTTCATCGTAAGAATCACAATTATATATTGTTATTTTATATTCGTACAAATAGAATAAAAAGAATCACCTAACTTGGTCCTCAAAATAAGTAATCAATTTAATCAAATATTTTAAAATCGTCAAATTGATGTCCTCTTCTCTTTTGGCAGTTGGTTAACAACTATAAAAGGTATTCAAAATTATTAATGAAAAAAATTAATCTTATAAAAAAAAAATAACTTATCAATGAAAAAAAATCGACTCCACTAATAATAACAGGATCAATTTGTATTATTCGACTAAATTAAAAGGAGGTTGTAATGCACTGTCCTTTTACTGAAAAAGTGACCATTGAAATTTTGTCGTATTATATTTGGAGCGTCGAGTACATTTTTAAGACAAATAAAATGAAAATCATACATTACACCCTATATTTAGTAATATAAACGACAAAAATAAATCGATAAACTCTTATACTTACCGAAAATACAATATCTTATATTTTTTAACGTTCATGATGTTGTATTTTACAATTTATCAGAGAACAATTCTGTATTTTTGACGCGCGGGCAGTGACGTGAGCGACGGGCTTCTATTTGAAGTGAGTGCACAATTTTAAATTGTGCACTCATTCTTAGAGGACGTTTTTGAGACACAGATTGTGTATCTTGGGTTTTTATATATCAATGCTGTTATTACATGTTTTTAGTTGTTTTTAACTTGATATTTAAAAAATCAAATGAAAAAGTTGACAAATTTTTATCCGTCCATGTGATTAAGTTTTATAACTGTAAAAACACACTGACATGTGTTTCTTACGAATACATATATAAAATTTAATAAAAGGTAAATGATATTTAATACAATGAAGTAGCAAAAAAGCGAATATTCATTTGTAGTCTGTATGTGTAATATTTAATGCCAATAGGTACGCCCGTACGGAGTCATTTCCATACTGGCTTGTCATCTTTTTTTATTATGTAGTTTGGTTTACTTAACAGAACTATTTAATATCTAGATTTTGTGACAATTGACAACATTTCAAAATTATTAAGTCGTCAAAATAAAAATACCATTTCTTAATTTTTTCAAATTTGATTAGTAGTTTATTTTATTATTATATTTATGATATATTATGTAGTTAAGTTATATAAGTGAAAAATTTTATTAGTGAAAACTTATAATTGGCCTTTTTTCTTTATATATTCTTGTTTATAGATCTGTATAGCTGTTAGTTTTTCATTTATATGAAAAAAATATATATTTTTTAATTTTTTTCGTTACTACTGGAGAAAAAAAATTATAATGAAAAAACGTGTTGTGGCGTCACTTAAACGGCAGAATAAGGTGATTACTTTGCTTTGCTAAAACATAATAGTTTAACAAGTATAATGGGAATGTACGTTAATGTCAAATATTTCGTATTGTTTATTTGTGTTAGAAAATTATCAACGACCTGCTTCAGCCACTACACTCTGTTCTATTTGTAATCAACACCTGGATTTATTTGATACTAGCTTGTTGCCCACGACTTCGTCCGCGCGGACTTCGTTTACTCAGCACAGCACCTCCCTTTATAGCGTAGGTGATAGCGTGCTAATATGTAGCCTATATGTTGACCCGACCTATTAGTAATATTCATGCAAAATTTGAAGTAAATCCATGCAGTACTTTTTGAGTTTACCCCGGACATACATACAGACAAACAGACAAAAATTCTAAAAACTATATTTTTGGCTTCGACATCGATTGTAGATCACGCCCCAAGTATTCTTTTAAAAAAATATTCAATGTACAGTTTTGACTTGCCTACGATTTTATTATATGTAATTATAATTTATATGTATAGATTTCGCAATATTACTGTAAACTAGAATGCTTTATAGAAACATGATCAAATGTAAACAACGGTTTAATGATTTGCAATACTTGATCAAAGAGTATACAATACTATTGATGTTGATTTGATAAATTCCATAGGTGACATATACTTTTTTGTCGGGTCACAAAAGAAAAGGCGTAGCATCATTCAGCCGTATAAATGCGTCATTTGGCACTTACGTCTATTTAGTATATAGGGAGAATTTTAAAAGTTAAAATAAATGAATTTTGAGAAAATAAAAAATACGGGTATCCTATTTTTCAATTTAGTTAAAAATCTATACATATAATAAAATCGTAGGAAAGTCAAAACTGTACATTGAATATTTTTTAAAAGAATATTTGGGGCGTGATCTACAATCGATATAGAAGCCAAAAATATAGTTTTTAGAATTTTTGATGTTTGTCTGTATGTCTGCTTGTCTGTATGTATGTCCGGGGTAATCTCAAAAAGTACTGCATGGATTTACTTCAAATTTTGCGTGAATATTACTAACAGGTCGGGTCAACATATAGGCTACATATTATCACGCTATCACCTACGGGGGAGGTGCTGTGCGGAGTAAACGAAGTCCGCGCGGACGAAGTCGTGGGCAACAGCTAGTATAATATAAGGATGTTACAAAAATTAAATGTTGTCAATTGAACTAACAACTTTCCTCCGTGTTGGTCCGGGCTCCTTCGAAGAATAGACCAACTGTCGTTCTGCCAGGTCGTACGTGTCATTACCGTCGCGACTACTAGGTTCCCCAACGTCTTGCCCGGGTATTTTGTACCACCGACTTATATATTCCGTATTCCCACCGCAATCAAAAAAATAACGAAAATTTCAGGTAATTATTTATTTTTATTTTATTACAAGGGACAGCTGGGATATTTATATATGCCCGTCATCCTGATGTACAGATAACCATATCATATGGACACCAAAGATTGTAATGGTGCGCAGCTAACTGTGTGAAATTGTTGGAATGCCACATGCATACCTTCACTAAAACAGCAATTATGATCAGCTTTATCGTGTCGTTGGTTGTTACATCCCAGTACTTGCAACTCACGAAGGCGAGGAGGATTTATACATCACCTGTAAACTCCGACCTGCTACTTAAATTTTTCCTTTACATTCAATTTTAAAAAATTACCTGCAATACCCGGCAATCGAATCTGCACCTCATGTTTTAAACAAAATAAGCTAACCACTCACAAGGCAGTAAATCAAGATACTTATTTTCAAAAATAAAGACTTATATTATTTTGATACAGAACATTCTCGACGTTTTGTCTAGACGCTAGGCGATTTCATTCAATAAAAGCAAATAAATTACACGTTTCCTTCAGGGCCAAAACAGCCGAGGTGGTATTTTATTTGCTCAGCGATTATCATTCTTATGGTGTGGAGTGCAAAGGGGCTAAGGTGCAGAGTCGGCCGCGTTAGTTTATTCAATTGTGCTAATGCGAGAGCGTCCTTGGCTATTCTTTACATAAATTTATGTAAGGAGTGTTGATATAACTATTTTTGTCGGTTTTAGCTGCAAGGTCGCAACCTGAAGCAATATTTTATGTAGCGAAAAGACCGCGTTCCGATTCGGTAGTAATTTTCAAATATGTCGACTCTTCAAAAGTTCCCGTAAATTAAAAAAAAATGTATGTGTTAATAATATAGTGGCTAGCTCTAACCTTTTCAATATTGTTACCCATTAAACTAGGGTTGCGAACTCCTATTATACCCGGATATTCTGGAAATGAGGGATAATATGCGGGACTAGACCAGATAGACTTGTTTAGAAACACACCGAAACAAGAGACAAAGCCTTTAGAATTAGTAATAGTTTTGTATACATTTTGAAACAAAATGGTCAAGCAAACTAACTCGTGGTTATAAGAAAATAGAGGTACCTATTTAAGCACTTAATGATCATAAAAATATAACATAATAGTCATTTGACTTAGCTAAGTGTACCAAAACACAATTGGGTTGTCTCAAACTTGGATCAGATTTATATCAAAGCGCAAACACCCATCATGGGACGCATTATTTAAGCTGTAAAAACAGGAAGTCCCGCTTCCCGCGGGACGGTTGGCAACCCTACTTAATATGACTTATGTAAGCAATTAGATTTTACCCCCATTAGAATTATTTCAAGCTAATAATAGAAGCAAATACATATATCTTTATTAATCTACAAATTACTGTGTAAGTTATTATTTATTACACGTTTACAATTAAAACGTGGGTAATTTTATTTTTTAATTTACAAATAATTTGACGCAGTGACTAATCTGAGACATATTTTTAAATAGTTAGTTGAACAAGGAATTCTTGTAGTTTTGTCATGTCCGTCGGTCCGCAACTTTTAGCTCATGGACTCTAATGGCCAATCGCACTAACATACTCTTAGCTTAGGACAATCCTAAACAGTATGCTGCTAAGACCTACAAAAAATATGCTGTCACTTCTTGTAAGGCGCGGAATGACTACGATTTAAAAACGTCGAATTCACTCACACAATGCATATTAGCGCGTAATCTAATTTAATATTTACAACACGTTAAATAAGGTTAAAACCTGCAAAGCAAAGCAAACAAGAATATTTTGTTAAACTGTAACTAGACTGCAAATAAACGTTTAATTTGCAGGATTTCCTTAGATAACTCTGAATATACGCATTAAATTCAATATTTGTCTGGTTAAAGTTTTAGTAAAACTTTATTTCTATTATATTCTTTTAAAAAACTTGTTGTTACCACTGAAAATACAGAGAATTTCGACGTCAATTTTTTTTTTGTGAAGCAAATTACGATTTTTTATTGAAAATATTAAACAAATATGTAATATTCTATTCGGTTTACATTTTTCTTTAAACCTTTTTCTACGCTCTGTATTTTTTGCGTGGGATATTTTCTTTGGGTTTCCTCGTACTCGACAGTTTTGTAAATGTTGAGCTAACACCGCGCCGCATGAAAAGAATGTGATTGTTCTAAGCTAAGATAATGTTAGTGCAATTGGCCATTAATGTTAGAAAGTTCAAAGTTGCAATTTGGCATGTATACTGTATAAACATATTAGTCACGTTGGCAAAGTTTTAAATAAACTATATTATAATATTTTAAATGTAAAAATTTGGATGTTTGGATGGATGGATGTTTGTAACTCGATCACGCAAAAACTACTGAACTGATTTCAATGAAATTTGGCACACAGGTTGATGATGATCTGGAATAGCACATAGGCTACGGAACAATCAGATGATCCCGCGGGATTTGCCAAAAACTTTTATGATGCAGCGGGCTGCACGCTGCAGCTTGTACGTATATACCTCTATATTGAAAATTTGATGGTACATCGAATACAAGTAGCGAAATCGACATTAAATATTTGTTTATATATTGCTGACAAACCGGACATTTTATAACCATACAGGCAAAAGCGTAAGTTTTACGTCTGTAGGATAATTTAAATAATGAAGGGGTTTAGGCAAAAGAAATTGAAACAATGAAATTGCTTAAACCTGTTTCTTTATATTCTTATTTTTTGATGTTTTAACAAACAACAATGGCGGGTTGTCGTACAAGCATATACCTGTAAAAAAAAACCTGCAATGTCAATAACTTGGAGGTTTTTGGAATTGAAATTAATGCTAAAATATTTCCAATAAATCATTTTATCAAACAAAAGGGTTTAGATTTTTAAAAATGCTTCTAAATATTTTGAGGTGAAGTAAAGTAATTAAAAAGATGTAAAAAAATTAAACAATTTCATACATTTCTCCACAAAATCAGTGAATAACTAAGTTCGAAATATAATAACAAATAATATATCGAGGATATATAATGCATATAATTGGGTATGTTTAGTGAAACTCTAACAATCTTCGCAAAATTTTAGCTCAGAATTGTCAATCTAACTTAGATTTCTATCTCAGAATTAGCATAGCAGTTGTACTGAACACACCCAATGACAAGATAAGTACCTAACCACAGACTACTAAGGAGAGAACTAATTGTTTATGTTAACCTTACCTAAAATTCAATTTTATTTAGCTACTATTTCCGAAGTTAAAAAATATTAATTAAATGTGGATAAGTTAAGGAGTTGATATAGAATGTTAAGAAATATATTAAACTTTAAGGTAATAACTAAAAAAAAAAAAACGATGTATGAAGTCTTGCCCGTGTTCTTTAAAACGGCAACGTTTTGTGTACTGCACATTAAAGAAAACACAGACGAGAAAAAAATGGATCAAATATAGGCTTTATTTTAAAAAAAAAATTTTTTTCACAGGCCTTACTTGATATAATAAATACGAACGAAATTTTACAAAACCATAAGGATTTTCATAGTAGGAGATTTGTTTAAATACGATAATTTTAATTACTAGGTAAGGTATTGAATCTGCCATGTGTAATTTTAACATTTAAGCGACAGGTAATTTTTAATATTTATCGAAAAATAGCATCACCGTGGGACGAAAACTCTACCACCGGGGTATTTACTCAATAAATCACATAAATTTTCATTTCACTTAAAAACTCGATGAGGGCTGGTTAACCCAAACCGGATCCTACACTAGTTGTAGATACGAATTTAAGCAAAAGTCATGTCAAGCATTGTATTAAAAAGAATTATATACGTATTTCTTTAGTCTTCACTAATGAGTACGATAACAATTGGTAACCTAATGTATGTGGCAATTTAATTATCATTAAAATACACTTGTGCTGGTTTCTGGTGCAAATGTACTTTAAATAATTACAGGAAACCCCCCTCCAGCCGCTTAGCATAAACAGGGGTGTGACATGTCGCGCGCGATAAGAGGTTTGGCCAATAATAAGAATTTATATCTCATTGCGTCCGCGTCGCGTCGAATAAACGAGATATAAGTTATTATTGGCCAATAGTCTTCTAAAAGCGTGTGACAGGGGGTAGATACGACCAATAAGAAGAATTTAATCTCTTTTAATGCCACGACAAACGTTTCTTCGTTGCGTTGCGTCGAATAAACAAGATATATTAAGTTATTTTATTGGTCAAACCTCTCTATTGTCGCGCGATATTATCACACGCTGTTTATCCTCAGCAGGTTAGTTGGTTTCTAACAGAGGTGTCGTCCGGGCTCCTTTGAAAAATAGACAACTGCCGTTCTGCCAGGCAGGTCATAAAAGGCGACCGATTGGTTATGCGAGTCACTACCATCGTGGCGACTACGTGGTAGAGTTCTTCATTGTCTCGCCCGCCTTATCTATTCCTGCCACAGAAGCTTCAGTGCTTGTCACTGTTATGTTCAGGTTTGGAACGTAAGATAGCCGATAAACTTATGCATGTGGTATTAGACCTCGCCACAAATAATATTAGTATAGGCTATAAAAGACTTGACGTGTTGCATCTATTCATGTGTGAGATCATGCCAGTTATAGCAGACAAAGATGAATGAAGAGAAGACAAGACGACAAAATTTTCTCATTTAACATATCCTAAGCGCTGTGTAGTTCTGTTTTAATAATGACCGTGGGAAATGCGTTATTTCACCAACATAACGGTAGCAGATCTCCGCATTCCGAAATACCTCTACTTCCAAAACTCAGAAATGCACTTGGCAGTGGTTTAATTGTATTGAAATGTCTGTCTTGACGTTGGAGGTCATCTATTTGTTTCCAATATCTTTGTTAATATTGTTACGTACTTCGGGTTCGTAATTGTAAGAAAACACCACTTATATTTAATCCGTGTATTTACAACACAAATACACACAGGATAAGACAACACAATGTAATCCTAAATACTCTGATTAACACTAGTCACTCACTGCACTAACACTGAACTTAACCGACTACACAATAAAACACTTCTCGCTTCGCACGGGTCGCTTCAAGTATCGCTCTCGATCACTTTATAAAAACTGCCCTGTATTTGTCAACACATCTTTATTTATACCCAGGGTAAAGTTCTACCTGGATCCAGCAAAATCTAAATGTATCGGGAAACGATGAATCACTTCTTATTGTAATCAACTTATGATAAACAAGTTATGATTCATCAATCCTAGTACACGCTACTTTCAACCTTATGTCCTATACCACAAAGTTCATTATGTTATAGCTTATATCAACTATTTGTTTGTCAGTAGAAGTAGCTATCTCTTTCTTTTATTTCTAGATCTCTCCAGCGTTCCAACTCTACATGTTTCTAGATTATTCGTAACAATATTAAGAATTACCTGTGCCCGCGAACTCGACCGCGTGGAAAAAATTCTAAAATAAAAGTAGTCTAAGTTACTCCTTATTACATCAGCTATGTGCCCTCCCATCAAAATCGGTTGGTTCAGCGGTTAGCGTTGCCAGCCGTTTCAGAGATTAGCCGTGCCATGTATACATCCACATAGTTATTCTGTGTCCACATGCATTTAGTAAAAAGTGGTTATTTTGATATTGCAAACGGATACTCCAAATTTATTTATTTGGAAAGATGTATAAGTAAGATTGTGAGTTTGTTTAATAAGATTTTACGTCGTAACTGCTTAACCGACAATTATAAAATTCTGCATTCACTTTATCATAAGTATTGAAAAGAACTAAGTATCGTTTTATTTAGAAAAAAGTGCAATTTTCAAAAGATTGATTCCCTGCATTGATGAAGGCCCAAGAATAGGTCAACTGTTTATCTGTTAGGCATAGAGTAATAATGCTTAGAGTGATAATTGCATTCAACGTTTCGTTCATATTTTAAGCCAAAACCGTATCGATGTGTGCATGACCTTCGTCACCCTTCGTGTAATTACTTGCGTTGACACGCACACAAAGACACATTATTGCGTGAATAATGTTGCAAGCAAATAAATATTTTCCCAAAACGGTATATAAAATAGGTCTACCTTACAAATAGTCTTTCATATTATAACATTAATAGTCATTTAGTATAAACTTGAAACTTATACTTTTATTCGGTTACGTAAAATATTAGAAATGTCGAGAAATATTCTAGATGTTCTCAAGATGATATAACAAAGCTATTTAACCTTATATATATTTTTTAGTTTTTGTGCTTTCTTTTGTAATTTAAAATATTTTTACCTCATTAAAATAAAGATTGTCTTTCTTTCCAATAGTATTATTAGACATATAAAAAACTTAAAACTTACATTTTTTATCCCGGTGAGGTGAGGTAAATGAGTAGAATTACAGGGAAATATTAAAGAGTCAAGATATTTTTTTTGTATATATCAGTAATCAAACAGCGGTAACCAACCAGTACCAACCGTAAATAAAAAATATGGCCAATACAATTATACATTACTGAAGTAATTCTTTAAAAAAATATATTGAAATATATCTACTAAAATATATTTGTACAATAATAATAATATAATATAATTCACGGGACAAATTACACTTACTGATCTAATCCCAAAGTAAGCAAATTATTTGCTTGTGTAATGGGTGTTAGTCAACGATACTAATACATAGAAATACATATATAAATACTGGAATATATTTAATAAACACCCAAACCCGGAAATACAAACATTTATGCTCATCACGCAAATGCTTGTCCCCGTCGGGGATCGAACCCGAGCCCCGTCGATTGCGTAGTCAGGGCCGCTAACCACTCGACCAACGGGGCGGTCAAATGTTATTACAAATTTGTACATTGCTTGACGAATGCTTGTGTGTCTTTATGTGTATGTCTGTGTGCGTGTATGTGTGTATATGTATATATTTGGTGAAAGCTAAACTACCTTGAACGTTAGCAGATGGGCGGGCAAGCAGGAACAATATTTACAAGCACTTTGAGGTAAAAAGTAAAGCATAGGTATGCTTATTAATCAAATTATTTATTTAAATCAGTTTCAAAAGTTAAAATGTTTTAAGCTAAACATAATATTTCTGACTACTATATTGAGTCAAGCTACTATTGGCTCTGTGCACTACTTGAGCACCACCTATCGTGCGCAACTGTTTTGGTTCAGATCTTAGAATATAGAAAAACGTAATCCCTGTGAGTAATCTCCTCTAACGTTTTTAGCTGAATCGGAAACAATACAGCTCTTTGTGGCGACTCTTTGGCTTCTACGTGCTATAATATATGCATTGGAGTATAGGGCACAAATTAAGTCGTGCATGAGCAATATCGTCATTCGCAACATAAATTTCAAGCTATGTAAAATTGAAACAAAATTATCAGCATAAACATATTAGGAGGCCAACATTTGGCGCAGACCGATTTTAGGGCACGTTACCCTACATTATTTCGTCGATAAATCTCGAAAATATCGTCAATAAAACTACTTGACACTTAGGAAAACACGAAATAATGCTGTACCATGGCATATTATTTCATAAGAAAAATTTTAAAAAAATGTCTTTTTAGCAGGAACAGTATTTTTCTGGTGATCACTGCGGCATCTAGAATGCTAGTTGGAACAATTTTTTTGGCTTCTAAAAGTCTTCATTATACACGAATATAAGCTTTGTAATATTGGTTTGACAAACGGTTTTGTAATATTTATGCCAGTATAATGGTAAGTCCCAACACTTAAAAAATATTTTTTATGCAAAAGCAAAGTCCAAACTATGTAATATCACACATACAATAGTAATACACACGTTATTAATTATAATGAAAATAGGTAAAAACAAATACGTGGTAGAATATTTTCCTCTTTGGCTGGCAACATTTTGAATATCGTTCAACTTAGATATTTATGATTTATTTGTTTGGAATTTATACAAAAATATCCGATGCCAAGTAGTTTTTATCTGTGAAATGTGATCTTCAAGCCCTAAATACGCTTTTGTGAAGCACGGTGACAACCTTTCACCACACAGTAACTCACTTTTTTTGAAATTGCGAGAGAGGTGTACTCTGTGTGGCACGTGTCACATGTCTGAGCGGCCGGCGAGCGTGGCTTAATATGGCTTAATATAGCGCGGGTCGACTTGGTTTCTATGCGTTATTATTCTATGCTGTTAGGCAACTCTTGAAAAGCGAAGGTAATACAAGTTATTAACATCTTGGCTACTAACTAGGCGGTAGAGTTCCTATTTCCCAACCGGGTTTAGTGACACCGCCTGACCTATTTCTGCCGCAATGTCGGTGCTGTCGTGTTTCAGTTTGAAGGGTAAGATAGCAGGTAAATCTTTGCACGAGGCTTAACATCCTCACGGGATTGACAGCATACCTTTGATGTCTATGGGCGGTGGTTCTCTGTTCCCATTAGATTTGTCTGTTTTTACTGTCTTTTGATATAATAAATTTATTATGGTCGTGCGATATTTAAGTAGTTATTTATAAGCGACACTTGCGTCGCCCCTTCAAACGTCTGTCCTGTCCGCGACGAGGTAATTTCGGATCCATTGTTTCGAGAACAATCGTTAATATATTACTCATATACACTATCAACAGTTACGTCTGTTTGTTTGGCCGGGAATGCCAATTGTCTTCAATTACGTGTACATTTAAACAAAATACGAACATTCCTAACGTCGTTGTGGAGTATTTAAATTTCCCTTATTTGTCCAGGTCCGTTCTTGGTCCCAAACTTTAGGAAATAAAATAAATCCAGAAAGTGAATTACTAACAAAACAGATATGCAATGCAATGTGGATGGACGTAGTTCCCAGAGTTATTGACTGATAAAGTCTGACGTACTTAGATCATACTGGTCGGGTGCCGTCGGAAGGTGTTGTCAAGTTTACTAGGTGGTAGAGTTCTGCATTGTCTCGCCCGGGTCTGGTACCACCGCCTTACCTATTCCTGCCGCAATAGCGCCAGTGCTTGTCACTGTCGTGTTCCGGTTTGGAGGGTAAGGTAGCCGGTAAACTTATGCATGTGGCATAAGATCTTGCCACAAGATAATAACGCACCATTAACACCTTTGGTGTCTATAGGCGATGGTTGACTCTTTCCATGAGACCCATCTGCTTGTTTGCTATCTTATAATATAAAATAAAAAAATAAGTCTTCGAACCATGAAGAGTGACAGGATAAAGAGGAAGTAAGGCAAGCATGCCTGGATCTTGATGCTCTCAATTATCACTGCCTACCCCATAAAGTATTTAGCTAGAAGATATATAGTATTTAGCTAGAAGATATATAGAACATATAAGTAATAATATAAGTTTTGTTCATAAAATACCATATAATCATCGTCTATAGACACCAAAAATATTAAATGGTGCGTTGCTATCCTTGTGGTTGGATCTTAAAGACACGTGAATAATTATTAGACGCTATCACTATGCGCGCTTGTACTTAAATTTCACTTTTAAACATATACTTTTAATATATTACTCGACCGATTTCACTTATTAAAGCATCCTGAAGTCACTTTTAAACATTTATACCTTTGATATATTACTCGACCGATTTCACTTTTTAAAGCATCCTGAAGTCACTTTTAAACATATATACTTTATTACTCAACCGATTTCACTTTTTAAAGCATCCTGAAGTCACTTTTAAACATATATACTTTTGATATATTACTCGACCGGTTTCACTTTTTAAAGTATCCAGGATGATGCATTAAAAAATGAAATCGGTTGAGTAATATATTAAAAGTATATATGTTTAAAAGTGAAATTTATGTACATAATAATAGTGTCTAATAACAATGAAATTTCACCAAGTGCCGACGATGGAAAGTATAGATCATACCACGTGCGTAAGTTTACCGGCTACATTACACCCAAACTGAAAACATTATATTATAACCTTCTATTTTTTTCTGTAATTTAATCTACAAAATTCAATAGGGACTTACGACGCTCGAGTAACTACCCATTTGGCATATTGGGCTACCCTTACTATAATGGGCAACTACGAAACCCTTACATGGCGCGTGCCCCACACACCCTTGGTCGATTTTTCGAAGTGTAAGTTTTAACTTCACTGCGTCTTTTTGTGATTTTAGGTAAGAACTGTTAAAACCACTCGTTAGGAAAAATAAGACATGGCCGACCCTCCTCCCCCTTTAAATGGTCTTACGTAATAAATTGAATGGCCTCTATTCATTAAACATCGATATACCTAAATACAGACAGTCTATGCTCATCATATAGGTCCGCGTTCGTGTAGTTAATCGATCTGAAGACTCAAATCCATCGATAGCCGTGGTCAAGGTCGCGTGGCAACAATACACTAGAGCTTCATCGCCGGCGACCTTATCGCCCAGTGCCTAAGGATCTGCGCACACCAAGACGAGAGCATTAAAATAATTAAAGTACGCTTTTGCACCGTTTTAATAGTCAAAAAAGTTTTCAGAAAATGCGCTACTCTGCTCTTGGTATGCACTGAGCCTATGTCGTAGCTTCAAGCCACTATTCCTCTCTCCATAATTAGAGGTCATCCATAAATTCCGTCACAAGTTAAGGGGGAAGGGTACCAACAAAATGTGATATTGTGTGTCCAGGTAAATCATTCATTAACAATTTCACACGAGTTTTACCTAATAGTTTTTTAAAGGAGGTTTTCTATCTGATGGTTAAGAATCGGGACTCAATTATTTATCATAGTGTAGCAATCAAGTCTGGCTCTCCTGATAAAAAGAGGTAATCATGGCTTGTGGACATTAAAAATGTGAGTGGTGCGTTGACATTTATGTGGCGGGTTAAACTAAGTTTATCGGCTACCTTACTCTTAAAATAAATCAACGGTACACGACAGTGACAAGCTTGGATTTCATTGTAACACTTAGCAGGAACAATTATTGGGCGTGTTCCTGACGAATGTTTAAACTCTAAACTAAACTCAGACTTACAAAGTTGTTAGTTGGCTAACCTAACCTAACATTTTATCAGGACACTATAATCATTCATAGTAACACATAATCCAACGCCGCCATTTTACTTTGTCACTGCGCTTTGCGTAATTCTGAATAATTTTACTAGGTGGTAGAGTTCTCTGGTACTACCGCCTTACCTATTCCTGCCGCGATAGCGTCAGTGCTGATTATTGTCGTGTTCTGGTTTGGAGGGTGAGGTAGCCGGTAAACTTATGCATGTGGCATTAGACCTCGCCACAAGATAGCAACGCACCATTAATTTTGGTGTCTATAGGCGATGGTTGACTCTTTCAATCAGGAGACCCATCTGCTTGTTTGCTATCTTATGATATATAAAAAAAAGTTTTTCTATAGGTTTAGACAGTTAAAGATAGAAATTAGTGTGCCAAAAAAAATCGGCTAAACTTAGACAAATTTTGTTTACTGTGACAGGTCTAAGTTTGTCTGGTAGACCGCTAAGTTCAGGAACACGTCTGTTATCTGGAATGATAGTAGTTTTCCCCAACGGTAAAAACTGTATGCCTAAATTTTAATGTATGTGCGTCAATTTCGCGATAGAGTAATTAATTACATTCCCTCTTCTCGGAAAACTTCACCTGGAAGCGTCTATTCTAAATGTTTATGTTACGATTTGAGACTGTTTACCTGTGAACCGTGTCTGGTGATGAATCATCGAAGGTTAATGATGTGATGGTACCAATGCGGAAGTTGTATGATCGCTATTACAGATGTCAATGTGTCCTTTTAGAAAGACTAAACTAAACTTCTCTACACTAGTAGAGATGACTAGAGAAGTGTATTAATGGAGCGTCACTATAAAAATGACATTTGGTTTGACATTTCTTTACAACCATCTTCCGGGCAAAAAAGCAGAAGCCTACCTACCTACTTTATTCCATAAAACTTTTTATCAGTTATTTTGACGCGCCAACATTTACTCAAACTGCTACCGGATCGGAAACGCAGCCACCCTGACTATATATATATATATATATATATATATATATATATATATATATATATATATATATATATATATATATATATATATATATATATATAGAGATTAGTTAGTTATATTTTTTATGTATTAGTATCTTTTAACTGTAGCAAATAATATTTGGCTACTTTAGGGTAGATTAACGTAAATATGTCGAGCAATATTTATTTATTATTACATATTTACTATTTGAGCTTTAAGTGCCCCTTAGAACAACAATCAATCAACTTAAATAAATATAATTGGCCACTAGCTAGCACCCAGCGTGTTGTTAATGAAAAAGCTCTTTCAAATACATTTATTGGTACCACACGCGCGCCACCTATTGTTAGTTAATTGTACTATGCTTATAAATTTCCAGTAAGTCAATGAATTAGTAAACAAAGTTTTAATACCCGTTAAGCCGGATCACCACAGTGACAAGCTCTGACGCTATTGCGGTCGATGTAAAAGTTACATAAGAGTCATAATTTAATATATCGGGGAATGTTAAAAAAGTATAAAATGTTAAGAACGGAAAACTTGACCTGTCCCTCGCTCGCGTACGTGCCATTCACGGAGAGGTCAATGTCGACTGTCGCTTCCAATGAAGGGGCTTGATTTTATTTTAGACGTAGGTTTGCAGCAGACAATTAAATAAATATTTCTACGTGAATGTCTGAGTGGAGTGAAGGTATATTTTGTGTGAACAGTTGAAAATGTATGACTAACGCCGTGAGGAGCTTTGTGCAGTTGTGCTCGACATCAATTTGTTATAACCTTTCATAAGTTCTAAACTATCGTTGTTGGATAATATCTTATTAATGTTACGTGAAGCAAAAATTTTATTCTTTTTAAAGACAATTACGCGAACGGCGGAGTGAGTTTGGCACAGTTCTAGTTTACATTCAGGACTGCAGACCTTATATTTTTAAATAATATGCGCTAGAAATACACTACATAAACAAAAATAAACATTACATTCATGAGAAATAAATGTGTGTATATTACACACATGTATACATTGCCCGGGATTGGAAAGTGCCCGGTTGGCGATAGGCTTGCCACCTATCACATTATGGGACCAAGTATCTTCGGCTAATCGTGGGTACACTTGTTGTGCCTACCCCTTCGGGGATACGGGCGTGAAGATACTTATACTCTTTATTTTACAGCTAAAGACTGTTGTAAATTTTTTTATTGTTTAATCTATGGTTGAATTTCGACCACAGTATTTATTTATTTCGCCATACTAAGGAAACTGAAAACGTTTGTGACGAAAAAAAAAATACTCCTTAAGCATTTTCTAATAATTTAATCACAGCAAAATTGCAACTACCTAGCAGGATCCCAGATTCTAGAGATCTGCATCTCCCAGATCTACCCAGATCTTCATCTTTCAATAGAAACAAACGGGTAGAATACCTTCTCAACCAAAAAAGAGAGGTGTTTTATGGACACTCGGTTGCAACGGTCTTCCTTTGGCTTTATTTGCGGTGACAAGACTTAAAGAAGTTGTCAAGTTTAACTGAACTAACGATTCATTTGAATGAAAACCTCGACAAATATCTAGGGAGCAGGGCCTCTGTTCACTGTTCTTGATTATTACAGAGTGTTTTATTATTATAAAATATTTTCAAAATTGACGGCAAGCTGTGTAGATTGAAAAAAAATCCTAGGTGAACGTGGAACCCCAAAAACAACCACGAAATGGCCAGTTTTTGTGTGTAATTTGGTGTCAACAAAAAAATATTTAATATATTCAGGCGTTACTTTGCGGAAATCCATAATTTAGTGATGAAATTGTTGTATTTAATTTGCAAAATTTCCGCGAAACCTTATGTGGAACTGCTGTGATGCAACTAAAACGAAAGGTAGTGTAACTAATTAGGCAAACTTATCCCAGTCCTGAAAATGAAAGAGGACCATAGCGGCACAATAGTCCACCCACTTCCACCACATTTTCTTCCACTTCAATAGCAAAGGCAGTAATACATAAATTATGTACTCAACGCACGTATTACTTCGCAAACCGAAGCATCTTCAGGAGAGTCGAAAAGCACTTCACTCTATGTGAAGGGTGAAGTATTAATAATATGATATTATAATTTGTGCCTTTGCTACTGACGTGGAAGAAAATATGGTGGAAGTGGATGGATTTTTGTGCCGCTGTGGCACTTCGCGCTCTTCTAATTTTCAGGCGTTGGATAAGTTTGCTCCGTTCCTTACACTACCTTTCGTTTCAGTTGCATCACAGCAGTTGCACATAAGGTTACGCGAAAATTTTGCAAATTAAATATCACAATTTCTTTAAAAAAATATTACACATTTTCCGGTTTAGCTCCTCAACTCTCACACCAAACAAGGAACTCCGTTACAAAATAGCCATTTTGTAAATCAGCTAATAAAGTACATCTGAGGTAACAAACAAAAAATATACCCGAATTAAAAACTTTTAGCAAAATCGATTGAAAATCAGATTGGATTGGACGAATAGCGTTCCATAAGTTTATTTCACCTTGTCAACTACCCTATGATTGTATAATTATTTTATATACTGCATTATACATATTTAACATCAAAGTCGGTTAATTAATATTATATTGTCGCGGAAATGTCGCAAACTTTAGTAAAGTTTGATGTTTATGTAACGGTTAACGAAGACGCTGACCTAGCAGCGCTTTGTAATAAATGCCCTAGTTACTACAGAGGTCGCCGGTTCTATGCTGATGTTGCTGATATATAATCGGAAGGTTCTATCATTTAATTATGATATTAGCATTACACTCTGCTTCATTCACGGAAACATCAAAACTTGATGTAGGTACAAGGGTATTAAAATCATCCGAAATAAATGAAGACAATAGGCGCCAATAGACATCAATAAGTGAATGTATGAATGAATGAATGAATTGTTTATTTTTAAGAATATGGTATTACAGTGTCACAAATCAAAAAAAAAACTATCCTCGAGTAACAGGGGTTTAAAGTTGCTCCTGCCTATTTTTTTCGCTTTACCGGCCAACACCACTAACCTCACTAACGCCGTATAGTTATACATCATTGAAAACAGTAGTAAATCACCATTCGAGATAAAACTATGGCATAATACGATACGAATTGTCCAATAGGTGATTTTTACGATTTTTTGAATTGTTTCACTATTTGAGCGGAGGTGCGATGTGCAAATATTGTATGTAATATAAACACTTGTAACATTTTATTCTTATCAGCTACTAACGTTCTAGAATATAGGCATTGCTTAAAAAAATAAAAAACTACATAATTAAGGACTCATGACTTGCCAGCAATGCACCGGGGATGTAAATTATAAGCATAAGTTTACCGGCTACCTTAGCTTTCAGTTTAGATCATGACAATGACAGGCAGCGACGTTGCGAGACCATCTCCTTATTATTCACTAGCTGTTGCCTGCGATTTCGTCCGCGCGGACTTCGTTTACTCCGCACAGCACCTCCCCCGTAGGTGATAGCATGATAATATGTAGCCTATATGTTGACCCGACCTGTCAGTAATATTCATGCAAAATTTGACGTAAATCCATGCAGTACTTTTTGAGTTTACCCCGGACATACATACAGACAAACAGATAAACAGACAAACAGACAAAAATTCTAAAAACTATGTTTTTGGCTTCGATATCGATTGTAGATCACGCCCCAAGTATTCTTTTAAAAAAATATTCAATGTACAGTTTTGACCTTCCTACGATTTTATTATATGTATAGATTAGGTATTGGCTGGTTCGACCTAACATCAGCTATTTACGATTTGTCTGGTAGGAAGCCAGATGATGTTCTTTACACAGAAAATTTTGCATTTATAATATTACTAGCTAAAAGTAGTCCTAAGTTACTCCTGTCACATCAGCTATCTGCCAGTGAAAGTCCCGTCAAAATCGTTCCAGAGATTAGCCGAAATAAACAGATAGACAGACAAAAAGTTGTGAGCCAAAATGCTATCCTAGCAGCTTATCATGGATATATTTCGTCAATACTACGTTACGGTACGATTTTTTGGGGTAATGCAAGCGGCAGAGAAATGGCATTTAAATCGCAAAAAAAATGTATTAGAGCTATTTTTAATTTGATTCCAACAGATAGCTGTAAGCCCTATTTTCAGAGATACGGAATTTTAACACTACCTTCTATGTACATTTATGAGGCGGCAGTTTTTGTTAAATCAAATCCTGATCTATACGAATGGCATGAACATGATGGTAGGTATAGAAATCAGATTATTTATTCCACACACAGAACTGCTTTTTACGGTAAGAGTGTTGCCTTTATGACGCAGCGTATTTATAATCATCTACCAGCCTGGATCTCAGTCATAAATGACCTGCAGCTTTTTAAGAAAAAATTAAGAGTTATTTTATGTAATAAGTCATTTTATACTATTGATGAATATTTTAATTGCAAATGGTAAATTAATGCTGCAAACAAACACTTGACATACAATTTTAATATTATTATAGAATTAGTATATGACATGTAAAATATTATTATATTATGACTTTATGCTCAGTACCTATATTTGAGTAAATATTATTATTTTAGTAAGTAATAAAATTAATTCAAATTTTAAAATGACAATGTAATTAAAATTTCAATTTTATTTTATAATTATCTGTACGCCAAAACGGCAGGTCGTAGCGTCCTTATTAACATTATGTATAATATTAACATTTAACTCCTTCACCTACTACCACAGAATAAAAGAGTTTGAGTTTGAGTTTGAAAAATTGTAAAAAATGTTATTTTGGTATATGTACCGTGTATACATCCATATGCATTTAGTAAAAAGCGGTTATTTTAATATTACAAAGACAATCTAATTTTATTCATTTGTATAGATTGAGATTATAACTATCAGTACTTAATACATTATAATTATTTTTCAACAAAACTTCAATAAGGTACGTGTCGTTTTAAAAAGTATCAACGCTGGTTTCATTTCACCGGCTATTAATACACCACCATCAAATCTACTGGAATTTAGATTTTCGGCGGAGTTGAACCGGAACTTCATGATTTAAGTCGAATAGGCGAACTCATAGACCGTGAGGATAGTTATTAAAATATCTGAGAGAATATATAATTATGATATGATTATTATGAATATATAATTATGATATGTCATGATACAATTTGTGATTTTAGATACGGTTTAATTACAGAAAATACAGATTATGTACGTATAATGTACATAATCAGGATACAATGCCCTGAGGCGTTAAGTTTAACCCTTGTACATTTTTTTGCGTAAATAAATAAAAATTATTACTTATCATTTTTTATCATCTTATATACCTACTAGCAAAGACTGTATTTACTAACATACACATTAAGCTCTATATAATGAAAGAATATCTTCTCGGGACGTTTGTTCGAAAATTCCTGAAAATTAAGACATGCCGACCAAATAGAGATACTTGACAAATTCCATACAAACACAACCAGTTTTTTATGTCTCAAAATGGAATTTAAAAAACATTTTACATGTTGATTTATTTTTTCTGTATATACCGGCCAAGCCCGATTTCAGGCTAAACTAGTTTGTCCTAGGCTAAACCGGTTGATCCTAAGCGTGTCAGGATACACTTTAGGCTTAACCAGTTTGGCTTAGGCCGAACTCTTTTTGAATTATTATTGAAGTGACTGAATCATTGCAATTAGTGACAAAATAAATACGTACCCTCTGAAGACGGGGGATATCCGTTTCGTGACCCTACTAGTACGCAGTCGTTTTCTATAATATCTTGAATCTTATCCAAGTTTTTGATAAATTTAATGAATATTAGTTTTTGGAAACTTGAAATAGTTAGTCTAAGCTGTCTTGTTTGTGTAATCTTTTTACTCATTACGCGCAATCGTATGGTGAGTATGTGCATTTCTTAATCTGTATTAATTTGATTTTGTAACTTTTCTACTTTAAAAGTGTTTAGTTTAAGTAAAGGTAGGGTTGCCAGATGGTCGGGATTCGTCTGGATTGTCCCGAAATTTCGTATGATGTCCAGAGTCTCGAAAAAAACAAATATATGTCCCGAAAAAAATAAAAATTTAAAATAATTTATTAAAAATGACATGCCCAACGAACTTAAAAAGTGTATTAATGTTTCCTATGTGTCTTCCAAATTTTAATAAAATCATATCAACGGTTCGAGAGTTATCGCGGAACAAACATACATATATACTTACATACATAAATACATACAAAAAACCTATTTTCGCCCCAACTTGATTTAGAGATTTCGCTCTCTCGGTCAATACATATTATATTATTATGTAATCTCATCTATAATTATAAAATGTAATTAATAAAAAGTGGATTTTTATAAGCACTTTTTTGTCCCGACTGATCCCAAAATCCCGACCTTTTGAAATTTTGCCCAGATATTTTAGTCTTCCCATCTGGCAATCCTAGGTAAAGGGCAGTATAAAATTATAACTAATGATATATTGTAGACAATCTATTGCAGGTTAGTAAAGCATTTTCAAACGACAAAAAAGGGTTATAAGTTTAACATGTATGTATGTAATATTGTCGGAAATGTATGATATTTGAGTATGATGATCTATTTAGGCGTCCAAGCACGTGTAATTTCGTAAGTGTATGTCTGTAAGTGTATTTCTGTATGTCTGTGTGTATGTTTGTATGTATATTTATTTATTTGTAAGTACGTATGTTTGTCCACAAGTTTCTCGGGAACTTAAAGCCACATCGAGATAATTCTTTTTATATTAAATTAAGTATATTTTAACTTAGGGAATAGTCCAAGTTTCATCAAAATTGATTAAGTATTTTTTGCTCCTAATATATATATATATATATATATATATATATATATATATATATATATATATATATATATATATATATATATATATATATATATATATATATATATATATATATATATATTAGGAGCCAAATATTTGGAGTCGCTTTAATTTTTACAAATCAATTAATATTTTATTTCTTTCCAAATTATTGTAAAACAAGATTTTCTTCCTCAATGACCTTGTTTTGTTTCCCTGTCGAACCATTTTTCAATTGTATTTTTTTTAAATAATACGGTCAAACATTTTAAAAGTTAAAACTTGTGACCGTATTATTTAGCTTAAAGTATTTAGGCCAAACTAGATTGCCCTAGTATCTCCTGACACGCTTAAGATCAACCGGTTTGGCCTAAGACAAACTAGTTTGGTCTGAAATCGGGTTTGGCCGGTAACATATTTTTGGCTGGTAATGCAAAGATCCATACATGCCAGAGTGCAAATATAATTGCTAATGAGACATAATTATCTTGATTCATTGTTATTAAACTTAAGGTAACTAGTTATAAAATTATATTCACTCAAACAATACATACATTATGTAGGTCTGATGTAGGTACCTATCTACCGACTTGCTTTAATATCGATCGCTCTGAAACAAAACCTAGGCATAAAGTAACATTAATACAAGCCAATGTGTTTCTTATCTTCAAGTCTGCATTTACAAATACTACAAACATGAACTATGATCATTACTTTCTCTACCATAAGGTGTAGAATCTCATAAAAATGTGTATTGTAGCATTTGTAGCAGACAGCAGTGCGTGATAGGTGACTACGAATAAGAGCCGTTATCAAAATGGCGGCGCGTGGCTTGCCTTTGCCTTGCAAATACGGGGTCGTTGACGCTGTCGACTACGTAGCGCAGTGGTGAAAACCATCAGCGCCATCTAGTTGCGTTTTTGAACACTTTTATTGTGTTTTCACTAGTACAGGTGGCGCTGTTTTCTGACGTAACTGCTAACTTATTTTTATATTAACTTTTTATTCTAATATAGTTATATTTATATCTGCAAGGATCATGACATATGGCACACGATTCTTTGTACCTACCTACCTCATAAGGGATGTGGTGTGAAGATACTTATGTTATATTTATGTTAGGTCAGGCAGAAAAAGAAAAAGGTACAGAAGTGAATGATGCCATGAATAATTATTTAGTATCATTTAATTATTTAAAAATACACAAATCATATTCATTAATTCTTGTTTTCAAAATCTACATTTTTATTTTATGATCTCAATGCCTTGCTACTACCTCCCTGCCTACCTACCTACCTTCTACCACCAGAAAATCTCTATGTTTGTTTACTCTGTGAAGAAACTAAGATTGGTTTTTAAAATGTCAATTTTTTATTTACAGTGTAAAGACTTCGAGAAAGCTGGAGCTTCGATAGCAGTGACGCCATGCGACGTCGTTGAAGAAGCCGACATTACCTTCTCCTGTGTCGCTGATCCACAAGCGGCGAAAGAGGTAACTATAATTGTAGATCTTGAGATACCGGCTTCGACTTGGACAAAAATGTTTTGGAGGTCTTGCCCATTATCTAAATAAAACCAGTTGGAAGTATCGGAGAATAAGTAGCAATGCGAGAATGATGGTCAGCATACGTCGGACAGAACGGAGAGTACGGTGAACAGAATTATCTATGATGAACGTCTCACGAATCACGACATAATTGATTATGCTTGCAGCTATTTAGACATTCGAATTGTCAGTACTGTTATTAAACGTTGTAAACTTTAGCAACCAAGTTTGTTGACCGTGGGTTTGCTTTATTCGGTTTATTTTGGCTCTTGTCATATTGATGAGTCTTTCGCCGAACCTTCTGCTAGAAACGCGTTTTCGATTTGGTAGTAGTTTCAAAAAAAGTGTTTATCAGAAAACTGAAAAAAAAACTATATTTCAAAAAATATTTTGGCGTCAAAATAATAGAAAGTTTAGGGCTTTAAATATCCAAAAGCTAATAGCTAGTATAATATCAATTGAACCGATTTTTTTAATTTAATGAATAGATAACATCTTATTATATCCTTGAATTACGTAGCGTGATGTATAGCCACATGCATACGTTTGTCAGCCACCTTATCCTCCAAAGCGGAACACTACAGTGATATGTATTGACACTATTGCGGCAGGAACAGGCAAGACCATTCCTATCCCAATATTAATATTATACTAAAAAATATACTTTAACCCGGCCGAAACGTTTACTGCACCACCAACTTAGAGTATATATATATATATATATATATATATATATATATATATATATATATATATATATATATATATATATATATATATATATATATATATATATATATATACTCTAAAGAGCTGTCCAACGCACAGCTCGCGGGTGTTTTTTTTTTTAATTGAAGTGTTTTTATTCCACCGCAACATACTTAATAATTTACTGTTTTCTTCGTGCGCGCAAGATGTAAGAAATCTTACAAGATAAGTTCGCCTTTTACAGTATTTATATTTTATTTAAAAATTTTCCTTAACTGTATTTTCAATTTCTGTGTTTTCCTATTTTAAAAGTGATTCAGTTGCCTTTGCGGCCCCCAATCTCTTTGATAATTCATATTAGGCCAGGATGGCATATGGCTTGGACAGCCCTGCTCTTAAGCAAGCTGATCCTTGTCAGTACATATCGAGGCATCATTATCGCGTGACATTGCTCCATCTTTATTTTCTTTTATCTGAAATATCCATGAAACTCGTACCTATCTAAATATATTTTCATAAATATTTTACCTTAAGAAAAAACGAGAGATGCTCTGTCGCCCAAGTATTTTCCTATTTAAGTTAGAAGCCATCTACCCACACCTATTCCGTCCCTTGACATGGTCGCCGTCTGTTGTGAGTCAACCAGCCAATATAATGTGTACCCGCCGTGAATGTCCGATGATCCCTATACTAAAATGCTGACATTAGGGTTTGAACCCGACCTTTACAAAGTGCCTTGAGGCGTTAACGTGTACTGATATAAGTAGTTGGAATGTTGACGCGTAATTTTATTTCATTATTGTAATTTACGAGGATATATGTGATAATTTGTATGTTTATTAAATAATTACCCATTCAATGCCGATTATTTATGCTTATTTTTCATGTTTAGGCTATATTTTTATCTCTGTCCGCTTAGGATATGTCGCGCACTAAAGAAATTTACTCAATATCTCGTTTATTATGAGATTTCCTTTTTCATAGCTAGTTATGAAAAACAGTTATGAAAATGGACCAAAGGGAACTTTTACACCATGCCACCCGCGTTATTCATCTCGGAAGACAAAACAATTAAAAAGTCGTCCCGTTGTTCGAGTGGTTAGCGACCATGATTACGCAACCGATGGGTCTCGGGTTCAAATCCCAAAAGGACTCAACATTTGTGTAATGAGCACGGATGTTTGTTTTTCCGGGTCTGGATGCTTATTAAATATTTGAATATTTATACATATTTATTTCTATGTATTAGTATCTTTGATTAACAGCCACCACGAGCAAGCAAATAATTGGCTTAGTTTGGGATTACATTAATGTGGTTTAGTGTGGTTGTGAGGATTACATTAATGTGGTTTGTCTAGTGATATTATTTTTCGTGCAACTAGCCTGCCTAAAATAAACAACTTAAAATAATTTTGTCGTTTTTTTATATCATAAGATAGCAAACAAGCAGATGGGTCTCCTGGTGGAAAGAGTCAACCATCGCCTATAGACACCAAAGATGGTAATGGTGCGTTGCTATTTTGTGGCGAGGTTTTATGCCACATGCATAAGTTTACTGGCTACCTTACCCTCCAAACCGGAACACGACAGTGACAAGCATTGACGCTATTGCGGCAGGAATAGGTAAGGTGGTGGTAGTAGATCCGGGCGAGACAATGCAGAATTCTACCACCTAGTAGTCACGATGGTAGTGACTCGCATAGCCAATCGGCTGCCTTTTACGACTTGCCTCGCAGAACGGCAGTTGGCCTATTCTTCAAAAGAGCCCGGAACCAACACGGGAAAATACGAATATCGTTCGTTATTTTGTCGTTTGATTATCTTGTTTTCAAGGTAAAATAGCACCTACGGCCGGTTTCCGAAACGCAATTCCGTCTTTAGCAGATCATTTGCTTGTAAAAATTATGTTAAACACAGGTTAATTGCTTGTTAAAATTAATTTGCGTTTCCGAAACTGACCGCTAGTCTACTGTATTGTAGTTAATGTGGCTGCGAATATGCTTCGGCATAATGCATCAAAAGTAGAAGTAATTATAACTGTACTTCGGACAAACGAGATATTATTGATATCGACAAATATCTCTTCTATCGCTCTTACGAAACTGTGCATAATAAGCATTATGGTCGTGATGGTCTACACCTCAAAGGTCGCATGGACTATTTGAATTTACAAAAAAATGTTTTTTTTTTTTTGGAAGTTCAGTATTTTTAGGGTTCCGTACTTAAAAGGTAAAACTGAACCCTGTTACTAAGCCTCTGCTGTCTGTCTGTCACCAGGCTGTATCTCTTAAACCGTGATTGCTAGAAAGCTGAAATTTTCACAAATTATGTATTTTCGTTGCAGCTATAACAACAAATACTAAAAATAAAAAATGAACATGTTAAGGGTGTTCCCCATACAATAAACGTGTTTTTTTTCGTTTTTTTTTACTATGATGGTGCGGGGAACCCTTCGTACGCGAGTCCGACTCGCACTTGGCCGTTTTTTTATATTTTGTGTTATAATATTTCTATGATCTCGTTACAGATGGTGTTCGGCAACTGCGGAGTTCTGCACTGTCCATCGCTGGAGGGCAAGGGTTACGTAGAGATGACGTCCATCGACGCGGACACGTCGCACGACATCGTCGAGGCCATCAGCGGCAAGGGGGGCCGGTACCTAGAGGCACAGGTACACACGTGCGAATGAATGAAACACGTTGATAGTGAATGTGAAAGGTTGAATGCGCTTAATTGTAAAGTATATAAAATGAAACCCTAACCGATTCGAAAGAGGTATATATCGTCAATGACATTATCAAATATATATCCACAAAATAATGGACACAGGTATGATTTTAGTAAGCTATCAAATAATGCTTTGATGATTGGACAGGGTTTTATATACTGTATATTAATAAGATAGCAAACAAAAATATAAAAAATATATAGCAAAAGTTCCGCATTAACTCGCCTGGATATTTGGTACCACCGTTTTATCTATCCCAGCCGCAAAACGTCAATGCTTGTCATTGTCGTGTTCCGGTTTGGAGGGTAAGGTAGCCGGTAGACTTATGCATGTGCCATTGTCATCCCGCCACACAGATACCAACGCTCCATTAACATCTTTGGTGTCTATGGGCGATGGTTTTTGTTTCCATCAGGATATTTATCTGCTTGTTTGCTTTCTTATGATATATTTAAAAAATGGCTCTCCTAATGAAAAATGATAAATATTAGGTACCAAAAGTGATACAGTGACTGGACGCTAGATGTGGACGTCTTTTCACGACTAATTGTTTACTGTGGTGGCCTCGAAGTATGATGATCGGTGGTAGTACCGTGGGATGGAATAGTAATGTCACGTGTATAATTTACCAGCAACCACCCCCTGTTGGTCCCGGGCTCCTTTGAAGAATAGACCAACTGCTATTCTGCCAGGCAGGTCGTAAAAGGTGACCGATTGGCTATGTAAGTCACTACCATCGTGGCTACTAGGTGGTAGAGTCCTGCATTGTCTGGCCCGGGTCTGGTACCACCGCCTTACCTATTCCTGCCGCAATAGCGTCAGTGCTTGTCGCTGTCGTGTTCCGGTTTGGAGGGTAAAGTAGCCGGTAAACTTATGCGTATGGCATTAGACCTCGCCACAAGATAGCAACGCACCATTAACATCTTTGGTGTCTATAGGCGATGGTTGACTCTTTTGCTTCTTTGCTATCTTTGATATAAAAAAAACCTTACCATTCAAACAAGAATACGACAGCGGCAAGTATTGACGTTATTGCAGCAGAATTAGGTAAGGCGGTGGTACCAAAGCCGGGTGAGATGTTACGGAATTCCACCACCTAATAGTCACGATGGCGGTGATACGTATAGCCAATTGTTAGCGTTCTATAAAGTGCCTTCCAGAAAATGGCAGCTGATATCCTGTTTTTCGAAAGGATCAACATGTGGAAAAACTTGTCAGTGGAAGATTTGTCTTATAATGCTAGTTTTTAATAATTAGCTGCACTTTGCAACATTATGTAAGTTTTTGTTGAATCCCACGAGAACAACTTATTTTTCCGGGATAAAAATATCCCATGTGCTGTTCCAGGCTATCATTTACAGGTGTGCCAAATTTTATCCCAATCGATTCAGTCGGTTTTGCGTGAAAGAGTACATCCATCCATTCAGTCATCCATCTTCACAAACTTTTGCATTTATAATATTAGTAGGATATACGATGGGGGGGGGGGGGGGGGGGGGGGGGTCCAGTCAAGATAGGCTCTGATCATTTATATAAAAACCCAAGGTGCACATTCAGGTCTCAAAACCGTCCTATAAAAATGAGCGCACAATTTTAAATTGCTTTGTGAAAACAACTATAAATCTTGTGCTTAAAGTTGTATATGCAAAACATACACATGTCTCCCATGTCAAAACATGGTCATGACTCTCGTGACCCGCCCCCCTGGATCCGCTCTTGTTTTTATCAAGTGCGATCGATGGAAAGTATAAGTTGATAGAGAAGTATAGCAGAAGTCAAATGTACATACAAGTAATATTGGAGCAACGCACACATACATACTTTTCATGGACGCGACATCTCGGACTGGTTCGGACCAATCTGTCCTGAATCATTCCGAGATATGTAGTACATATGTGGATTGAGTTCTGAGTGCTAAGTGTGAGTTTTTCTTTTCGCATTTGATCGTGAGCGCGTTTCGAGTTTACTAGGAATTTGTATGTGATTTGTACAGCGCCACCTAGTGGTGAACTGGTTTCTCACGTTTACCACTAGGTGGCGCTGTATAAATCACATACAAATTCCTAGTAAACTCCAAACGCGCTCACGATCGAATGCGAAAAGAAAAACTCACACTTAGCACTCTGTTAGTGTCCAGTATTGTGTGGTGTGGTCCTGAAGGCTGTTGTTTATCCGTATGTGCAGATCCAAGGCTCGAAGACGCAGGCGGAGGAGGGCACGCTGATCGTGCTGGCGGCCGGCGAGCGCGGCCTCTTCGACGACTGCCAGTCCTGCTTCAGGGCCATGAGCAAGAACTCCTTCTACCTCGGTAGTAGTACCACGACACAATTATATCATTCACAACTGAAACCTTATTTAGCCGCGTCACACAAGTTTTGGTGGGGGCAAATCGTACGCGTTCGCGTCACGCGCATTATCGTCATCAACATCCTAATGATTAATGTATACCTTGAGCTATACAAACAGTTAGTGGCAAACAAATAAACGGTTCTGCTGATGGAGACAATCATATAGACACCAAAGTATAGCCAGAACATGCTATACGTTTACCGGTTACCTACTTTAAGCTCCAATGTTACCATTACTCCTGTAGGATTTAGTATATAACGACGCAATTAGTTGGTGATTATATGCTATGTATCGCATCGATAATCCTGATAAGTTTTGTTGATGAATTTTGTTTGGAATTAAAAGTTATCTGTTCATGGCAGGTCATGGCGCGGCGGTCGGCACTAACATACGTTTGTTTTAACGATTTTATTTTAATTAATTTTATAAAGGTAATATATTACGTAAAAATTTTACTACGGAAGTGGTGGAAAAATGGTAAATGGGAAATAAATTGTGTTCAGGTGAGATCGGCAACGCGTCGAAGATGAACTCGGTGCTGCAGGTGGTGGGCGGGGTGGCGCTGGCGGCGCTGGCCGAGGGACTGGCGCTGGCCGACCGCGCCGGACTGTCGCAGCGGGACCTGCTGGACGTGCTGGCGCTCACGCCGCTCGCCTCGCCGCACCTGCTGCTCAAGGGGAGAGGTGAGCACACACGCACACACACACACTCTCGCAGCGGGACCTGCTGGACGTGCTGGCGCTCACGCCGCTCGCCTCGCCGCACCTGCTGCTCAAGGGGAGAGGTGAGCACACACGCACACACACACACTCTCGCAGCGGGACCTGCTGGACGTGCTGGCGCTCACGCCGCTCGCCTCGCCGCACCTGCTGCTCAAGGGGAGAGGTGAGCACACACGCACACACACACACTCTCGCAGCGGGACCTGCTGGACGTGCTGGCGCTCACGCCGCTCGCCTCGCCGCACCTGCTGCTCAAGGGGAGAGGTGAGCACACACGCACACACACACACTCTCGCAGCGGGACCTGCTGGACGTGCTGGCGCTCACGCCGCTCGCCTCGCCGCACCTGCTGCTCAAGGGGAGAGGTGAGCACACACGCACACACACATACACACTCTCGCAGCGGGACCTGCTGGACGTGCTGGCGCTCACGCCGCTCGCCTCGCCGCACCTGCTGCTCAAGGGGAGAGGTGAGCACACACGCACACACACACACTCTCGCAGCGGGACCTGCTGGACGTGCTGGCGCTCACGCCGCTCGCCTCGCCGCACCTGCTGCTCAAGGGGAGAGGTGAGCACACACGCACACACACACACTCTCGCAGCGGGACCTGCTGGACGTGCTGGCGCTCACGCCGCTCGCCTCGCCGCACCTGCTGCTCAAGGGGAGAGGTGAGCACACACGCACACACACATACACACTCTCGCAGCGGGACCTGCTGGACGTGCTGGCGCTCACGCCGCTCGCCTCGCCGCACCTGCTGCTCAAGGGGAGAGGTGAGCACACACGCACACACACACACTCTCGCAGCGGGACCTGCTGGACGTGCTGGCGCTCACGCCGCTCGCCTCGCCGCACCTGCTGCTCAAGGGGAGAGGTGAGCACACACGCACACACACACACTCTCGCAGCGGGACCTGCTGGACGTGCTGGCGCTCACGCCGCTCGCCTCGCCGCACCTGCTGCTCAAGGGGAGAGGTGAGCACACACGCACACACACACACTCTCGCAGCGGGACCTGCTGGACGTGCTGGCGCTCACGCCGCTCGCCTCGCCGCACCTGCTGCTCAAGGGGAGAGGTGAGCACACACGCACACACACATACACACTCTCGCAGCGGGACCTGCTGGACGTGCTGGCGCTCACGCCGCTCGCCTCGCTGCACCTGCTGCTCAAGGGGAGAGGTGAGCACACACGCACACACACACACTCTCGCAGCGGGACCTGCTGGACGTGCTGGCGCTCACGCCGCTCGCCTCGCCGCACCTGCTGCTCAAGGGGAGAGGTGAGCACACACGCACACACACACACTCTCGCAGCGGGACCTGCTGGACGTGCTGGCGCTCACGCCGCTCGCCTCGCCGCACCTGCTGCTCAAGGGGAGAGGTGAGCACACACGCACACACACACACTCTCGCAGCGGGACCTGCTGGACGTGCTGGCGCTCACGCCGCTCGCCTCGCCGCACCTGCTGCTCAAGGGGAGAGGTGAGCACACACGCACACACACACACTCTCGCAGCGGGACCTGCTGGACGTGCTGGCGCTCACGCCGCTCGCCTCGCCGCACCTGCTGCTCAAGGGGAGAGGTGAGCACACACGCACACACACACACTCTCGCAGCGGGACCTGCTGGACGTGCTGGCGCTCACGCCGCTCGCCTCGCCGCACCTGCTGCTCAAGGGGAGAGGTGAGCACACACGCACACACACACACTCTCGCAGCGGGACCTGCTGGACGTGCTGGCGCTCACGCCGCTCGCCTCGCCGCACCTGCTGCTCAAGGGGAGAGGTGAGCACACACGCACACACACACACTCTCGCAGCGGGACCTGCTGGACGTGCTGGCGCTCACGCCGCTCGCCTCGCCGCACCTGCTGCTCAAGGGGAGAGGTGAGCACACACGCACACACACATACACACTCTCGCAGCGGGACCTGCTGGACGTGCTGGCGCTCACGCCGCTCGCCTCGCCGCACCTGCTGCTCAAGGGGAGAGGTGAGCACACACGCACACACACATACACACTCTCGCAGCGGGACCTGCTGGACGTGCTGGCGCTCACGCCGCTCGCCTCGCCGCACCTGCTGCTCAAGGGGAGAGGTGAGCACACACGCACACACACACACTCTCGCAGCGGGACCTGCTGGACGTGCTGGCGCTCACGCCGCTCGCCTCGCCGCACCTGCTGCTCAAGGGGAGAGGTGAGCACACACGCACACACACATACACACTCTCGCAGCGGGACCTGCTGGACGTGCTGGCGCTCACGCCGCTCGCCTCGCCGCACCTGCTGCTCAAGGGGAGAGGTGAGCACACACGCACACACACACACTCTCGCAGCGGGACCTGCTGGACGTGCTGGCGCTCACGCCGCTCGCCTCGCCGCACCTGCTGCTCAAGGGGAGAGGTGAGCACACACGCACACACACACACTCTCGCAGCGGGACCTGCTGGACGTGCTGGCGCTCACGCCGCTCGCCTCGCCGCACCTGCTGCTCAAGGGGAGAGGTGAGCACACACGCACACACACACACTCTCGCAGCGGGACCTGCTGGACGTGCTGGCGCTCACGCCGCTCGCCTCGCCGCACCTGCTGCTCAAGGGGAGAGGTGAGCACACACGCACACACACATACACACTCTCGCAGCGGGACCTGCTGGACGTGCTGGCGCTCACGCCGCTCGCCTCGCCGCACCTGCTGCTCAAGGGGAGAGGTGAGCACACACGCACACACACACACTCTCGCAGCGGGACCTGCTGGACGTGCTGGCGCTCACGCCGCTCGCCTCGCCGCACCTGCTGCTCAAGGGGAGAGGTGAGCACACACGCACACACACACACTCTCGCAGCGGGACCTGCTGGACGTGCTGGCGCTCACGCCGCTCGCCTCGCCGCACCTGCTGCTCAAGGGGAGAGGTGAGCACACACGCACACACACATACACACTCTCGCAGCGGGACCTGCTGGACGTGCTGGCGCTCACGCCGCTCGCCTCGCCGCACCTGCTGCTCAAGGGGAGAGGTGAGCACACACGCACACACACACACTCTCGCAGCGGGACCTGCTGGACGTGCTGGCGCTCACGCCGCTCGCCTCGCCGCACCTGCTGCTCAAGGGGAGAGGTGAGCACACACGCACACACACATACACACTCTCGCAGCGGGACCTGCTGGACGTGCTGGCGCTCACGCCGCTCGCCTCGCCGCACCTGCTGCTCAAGGGGAGAGGTGAGCACACACGCACACACACATACACACTCTCGCAGCGGGACCTGCTGGACGTGCTGGCGCTCACGCCGCTCGCCTCGCCGCACCTGCTGCTCAAGGGGAGAGGTGAGCACACACGCACACACACACACTCTCGCAGCGGGACCTGCTGGACGTGCTGGCGCTCACGCCGCTCGCCTCGCCGCACCTGCTGCTCAAGGGGAGAGGTGAGCACACACGCACACACACATACACACTCTCGCAGCGGGACCTGCTGGACGTGCTGGCGCTCACGCCGCTCGCCTCGCCGCACCTGCTGCTCAAGGGGAGAGGTGAGCACACACGCACACACACACACTCTCGCAGCGGGACCTGCTGGACGTGCTGGCGCTCACGCCGCTCGCCTCGCCGCACCTGCTGCTCAAGGGGAGAGGTGAGCACACACGCACACACACATACACACTCTCGCAGCGGGACCTGCTGGACGTGCTGGCGCTCACGCCGCTCGCCTCGCCGCACCTGCTGCTCAAGGGGAGAGGTGAGCACACACGCACACACACACGCGCACACACACACACACGCAAGCATGCAGATACACACACCTGTGAGCGCGCACAGACATGTGCTCACTCTCTCTAAGTCGATGGAAGATCCAAAGTGTGATCTGATCCCTAAAGAAAGTAAAACACCTAATGATCCCACTTAATATCGTCCGCTTTATATGCTGGATACTATTGGTAAAAATTTAAAACGAATTATTCATAAGGAAACAGACCAGCTAGTATAGATTCTGGAAAGCAAAATCTACCTTGTAAGCTATCAACAGAATAGTCAGAATAGACATGGTGGCACGATGATTATAGTTAGTAAACAATAAAATTTAAGGAATATAAAGACAGCCTTTCTGTTGAACAAGTTGTTGAGATTTCTTATACTAAGTTTAAGCAGTTTATTATTATCAGTGTATACATGCCCCCTGTGTATGTTGACAACAACAAGATGGAGGAGGTTATATTTAAAGCATCCAAATCAAAGATGAATATTGTTAATATAAATATTTTAAACAAATCTTCGTTAACATGTAATTTTCTTAATCTTTATATAATTTAATCTGAACAAGGTTTCCTCTGTGCCTACAAGGATAACTGCTACTTATGCTACTGGTATAGATAATATATTTACAAATATAGCTCCCACTAGTAGTTCAATTATAAATGAACTAGATTCAGACCATAGTGGCCATTTAACTTCACAAAATTGACAAATAAACCTCAAGGAAAAAATATTTTGGTTCCAGCAAATACTAGCCGAGTAGAACGTTTTAAGGCTAACTTAACTGAAAAATTGCCAAAGCTGCCCTATCAAGATAATCCGAATGATTTATATGGTACTTTGTTTATTTGAATTGATACAGAAAATGGTCGGGTATTCACTCCAAAAATATTATCGTTAAGAAACCGAAAACTTTTTAGTTTCTTTGTTTGACAAGTTTTAGTGAATGGGCAACAGTGGAAATTTTTAAAAGTAGGAATTACTTATTTGACCTATATTATGAAAAATCGTATAACCACAGCGTGAAATTTCAAGAATATGTAAAAAAAGTATTCCAATATTTTTAATTGGGTCTGTAATACAGCAAAAACCCTTCACATAAAAAATATTATTAAACAATCCACAAACAAAATAAAAACTACTTGGAATATTATTAATCGTGAAAGTAGCAAAACTGAAAATTTCAATGTTGTTTTTCAGATGAAAGCTGAACACATTTGGAGACTGTAACAGAGTTTTAATTTTTTTTTCCAATGCTACGATTTTAACAACTGAAACTCTCTGTTTATCAGTTAGCTGAATCATTGTCATCATCGTCATCAAGTGTGACAAAACTTGAATTTTCTTTCATCCTCGTACTAAATATATCTTAAATGCCTTTAAAACATTGAAATTAAAAAAGCCTTAGATTTATGGGGACATTCCTTTAGAATCATTGCTTCAGTAATAAATGTTGTTGCACCATATTTAGCTGCAATATTTAATTGTTCTGTAACAGATGGTGTATTTCCTGACTTGAAATTCAGCAAAATTATTTCAATTTTCAAGTCTGTCTCTAAGCATGATCCCTCTAATTTCCGGCCTATCTAGATTTTGTCAACCCTAAATAAAATATTTGAAAAAAATATACTAGACCAAATGCTTAGACATTTTGATAAATTTAAATTATTTATCGAGAATGCAGTTTATTCGGTAGGGCCTGTGGTACACTGCGACTTTAGGTGGAATCCGACACTATGTGTACGTAGTGCGTAAACGCAATCTCCAGCTTCGTAAAAAACATACTGCAACAAACTAACACACACACACACACACACACACACACACACACACACACACACACACACACACACACACATACACTGCGATTACAGGAGGATTTCGACAATACGAGTACGTAGTGCGTACACGCAATCTCTAACCTCGTAAACACACACAGACAGACACAAAGGGGCGGTTTAACCTATAGTGCAGGGTGCAATGCACACGGGCGCGCCGCTCCCTGAGACAACTGAGAGCATCGGCTTGGACCCGTCAGGGGGCGCCAGGATTTCATCGCACACGGCCGCTACACCACCTAAAGCCGCTGCATATACACATACACAGCTTTTCGCACAAACATACAAAACAAGCAGGCAGATGTTAGATCTGCCTTGTTCGCTAATTCCTCTTATTCGTATTGGTCGAAATTTGTCTTCTGAGTGATCTCTTGCCGTTAATAAACATGTGTTTGTTCCAGCCATGATCGAGTCATCGTATTCCACACACCAACCCCTCAGCCACATGCAAAAAGACTTAAAACTTGCGCTAGGGCTCGGGGATGCCCTAGAACAATCCCTCCCACTCACCGCTACAACCAACGAAATCTTCAAGCACGCGAAACGTCTCGGATATGCCAACCACGACGTCGCCGCGGTATACATCAGAGCTCGCTTTTGATGCTGCTACACATTTATCATTCTCTCATAGGATATGACCAATATACCGGTAGAATCTACTTTAACACGTGTCCAATCGTAAAATTGTATATCATGTGTCCGTAGCACACGATTGCTTAGACTGTCCCTAACATTCATTATGTTAATATGTATCTGGGTGTCCACAAATATTGTAAACTTATAAGTGTACAAATTTGCAGAAAACTTAGGTATTCAAGTGAATTTAACATGTAGGAGAGTGACAGCTAAATGGAAGTCACATAAATAATACAAAAATTCAAAATCGACAAGTTATTGCGTGCGTGTGTGTAAAAGCATGCATGGGAGATGTGTGTGTACTTATTTATGCTAAATAGTTGGTCAAATTTGGATTAAATTTGGTATATTTAGCTTTTTATCGGAGTAATACATATGGTACATTGTGGAAAATATATCAATCTTGTGGGATTCTTGAAAAAAATGTCACAAAGTGCATGAACAGGGCGAGTCGCTACTGTAATATAGAAAGTGATCGCTAACACTTTATTGAGACAGTCATAAAATTTACTATTATAAATATACTAGGGAGCAGAATATTTTTATTGTCTGGCTAGTATTTTTATATACATTCGTTTGGTAATTAATATTTTAGTTTTTAAGTGATGCACTTATCGGTGTCCATTATACAACAGCATACAACAATATTTGACTATCTTATAGTAAAACATGAGAAAAAATTCTATCAGGCGACACTCTAAATTTCCCAAAGATAAAGTGAAGACATATGAAATATGTTATTTATGGATTGTACTTGATGTGTTTAACATCTCCTAGCAAATATGAGATATACAACATCCAGACACTTTAATACAATTTATACAATTCTACGAATGGACAATTTAATATCAAAATACTGTCCATAAAGTGCAATGTGAATATTGCTTTGTACATTTAAATACGAAATAAGTAAAACTAAATGATATTTTACTAATTACGTATATGTTATAATAAGTAACGTAATGCATATGAGCAATCACATATTTAAGCTAGGCCACAAAGGAAAAACTCGGCTGACTAATCAAGGAGCCCCAGCAATGAAAATGTCTATCAAAGTTTTGGATAGCATTGGATCATAATCTGTTTTTTATATAGATAAATAATGCTTATTTATATAGACAACGCGTAATGGTATTGTTATGTGGTTAAGTTTGTAGTGATCGTAACATAAATATTACTGATCTTTATTGATAAAGGATTTTAAACATGTTTATATAGAAGAATAGGTTTTTATATCATAGCAAACAATTTAGTTCTACCGATATGAATAAAATAAATAACCATTGCGTATAAACACAGAGATATTAATGGAGTGTTTCCATCCATATGGCGGGGATGGATTTACAAACGCATAAAATTGAGGTGATTAAGGAACTGATTGAGCAAGTTCCCAAATTTGACATTGCCGACTTTTTAAAGTCATCACCAATAACTCAATGTCTAAGAATTGATTATTGTAATTAAAAATGAAGTATTATTTGATATATGTATATTGTATAATGTATATTACAATATAATCAATCGATATATCTCAGACTGATCTATTAAAAGAATTAAGCTTAACTTACCATATATTTACTTGTCACTTTTTGGACGTTATTTTGGAAGATATACCAATGTTGACGTAGACTCAGTCTCAATTTATGAATGTTTTAGTATAATTTTTGCACTAGTGGTATGTAACTATGTAAGTATTTTATTTAAAAATAAACATCAATTGTGATTAAGTTCATAATAAAATACCGGTCGATACAAGACGAGTAAATCCAGCAACTAAGACAATAAAATATTCAAAAATTCATAAAATTTAAGCATCTATATATATATATATATATATATATATATATTAAGCTACCATATATAAAGGCATTATTTGGTAGCTTAATACAAACATATTTGTGTCATTGACCGCCCCGTTGGTCGAGTGGTTAGCGACCCTGACTACGCAATCGACAGGGCTTGGGCTCGATGCCCAACAGGGACAAGCATTTGTGTGATGGACATAGATGTTTATTATGTATGTAACAGTATTTATATATGTATTTCTATGTATTTGTAACATTGACTAACACCCATAACACTAGCAAATAATTTGCTTACTTTGGGGTGAGATCAGTAAGTGTAATTTGTTCCGTTAATATTTATATTTATTATTTTATGGATATCTTATATACAAAATTCTCGTGTCACAATGTTCGTTCCCGTACTCCTCCGAAACTGCTTGACCGATTTTGGTGAAATTTCGAATGCATATTCAGTAGGTCTGAGAATCGGTTACTATTTATTTATTATTACTATTTTATACCCCTAAGTGGTAAGGGTTGTCCACCCTTTTATTTTTTATGATTCAGCATTGAAAAATACATACAACTCTAAAGTTTTACCCTTCTATCACCAACCCTTATTTTTTAATTAAATAATTTATATGGCAAAACAACGTTTGCCGGGTCAGTTAGTTGATACTTAAATTTTCAAAATATTTCCTTGATTTAAGGGGAAGTTGAGTAAAATGAGGCACTTCAAACTACGATATTTTTCTAATTTTAATAAAAATAAGTTTTTTTTTGACCTACCTTCGGATCGGAAATCGAATCGGGTTTTCTTTGCATCCTGTATATTAATATACATAAAACCTTAAAAACAACAGAGAAAAATATCGACACGCGGGATTTAAACCTGCGACAATCTCTTCTCTTATACGTATGTATACCTAGCGATCAGTACAATCGACGTAATCGATCATACAGCAAAGAATTTCGCCGCCTCGAGCCTGTCGACACTAGCTCAGTGGAAGAGCGTCCCGGCTTTAGGGAGATGGTCGCAGGTTCAAATCCCGCGTGTCGATATTTTTCTTTGTTGTTTTTAAGGTTTTTCCAGTTTCCCAAGCACGGGGTGAGTGCTATAACACAAAAATAATTAATATACATATGTATACACCATCGAATAATGAAGCTACCACCAGTTCGGAAGACTGTTATTATGGCATTATAGAGGAACAAAACGCGCAATATTAATTTGTGTTACTCTTTGACTATCTAGCTTTTACAAGTAAGTCTAGCTTAGAACAGTTCCGTTAATCAATATTAATATTATAAATGCTAAAATTTGGATGTTTGGATGGATGGATGTATATTTGGGTGGATGAATAGATGTTTGTTACTCAATCACGCAAAAACTACTGAACGGATTTGAATGAAATTTGGCACACAGGTAGATGATGACTTGGAATAGCACATAGGCTACTTTTTATCCCGGAAAAATTAGTTGATCCCGCGGGATTCACCGACTAGTAAATAATAAAAGCTGATCGATAGATCTGAGCGTGACACATTATAATCTCAGGGCAAATCTATTTATATTAGGCTTTTTTTATTTTTTTCGATAAGCTTAAAATCTATTTGATTTTTTATCATTTGGATTTTTAGATTTGATTGTATGTTTGTTAGTAATGGATAAACTCCACTACGGGACGGTTTTTTAATTTTTTTACCTTACTGAGTAAAAGGAAGAAATATGCGTGGTTCACGCGAGCGAAGTCGCGGGGATCGGCTAATTATAATATTTATATGAAAAAGTATGTTCGAAAAAAAACATGTTTTTTTCCCATTAAAATGTTATTTAATGTATTTACGTAAAACAAAGAAGCTATATAATTGGTGGAAACCACAGACCACACAAATACTAATAGATACGGTGTTGGGCGCAAAATGCGTAGTCGCTCGTATGACCTAATATATGCTTACTTTTATATCCTGAAAAAATTAAAATATGAAGTATTGTGCTATTTTATCGTGTCGAATAAAAGGCTAAAAAAGTATCTTCACGCCCGTATCCCCGAAGGGGTAGGCAGACGTACAACAAGTGCACCTACGATTAGCTGAAGATACTTGGTCCCACAAATGTGATAGGTGGCATGTCTAGCGCCAATCAGGCACTTTCCAATCCTGGTCAACTTTGTGTTTATCAGAAAACCGAAAAAAACAACACTTTATGTGCCCGACCCGGGAATCGAACCCAGGACCTCATGTGGTCAACGCTAACGCTGGACTACTAGACCAGAGGCGACAAAAAAAGGTTAAGGTTTAAAGAATACATCTGGAGTGATTTTATTTCATCAGTAAGTATTCTCTATTTCGGGGTGTAAATGCAAGCGACGATGATTTCATTGCCGTATTTTAAATGGCTATGTTTAAATATTACATATTAAAAAGCACAGACAACAAGTTTTCAATAGGTGGTAGAGTTCTGCAATATCTCACCCCGGTATGGTCTGCCGCCATAGCGTCAGTGCTTGTCACTGACGTGTTCCGGTTTGAAGGCTAAGGTAGCCGGTAATCTTACGCATGTGGCATTAACAGCTTGCCACACGGATAGCAAAGCACCTTTGGTGTCTATAGGCGATGTTTGTTTCTTTCCATCAGGAGAGTCATCTGTTTGCATGCTATCTTATGTTAAAAAAAGCAAAATTTGCTCAAATATAAGTTTATTTTTTGAAAATAAATTTAGAAAATAAAATCTTTTCACACTTTTATACCTGAGTTTTCCTTTAGGTATAATAGTTATGTACTTATTTTTACAAAACTACAAGGTTTTTTTATAATAGGGCTTTTGAATATTAAACAAAGTTCTACATAAAAACAATTGAAAATACGAAGAGGCAATTTTATATAATAGTTCTGATGAGAACAGTTACTGACAGTTTTTAATAACTTTTATTGTAAATTTCCTGCTTTTTATTATTTTTTAATTATTACATTTATATGTTAAAGAGAATATGTACTTATCGTACTTTAAGTAAAATATTTTAATTATATTTTTGAGTTATTATTGTCTTAGTAGCTCATTTTGCTTGTTAAAATATTTTTCGTAAGTGCAACCCTTTCATAGATTAGTTTTAATTTTAACAGTTGTTTTGCATTTTTAATGTATATGTAAGTTTATGATTAAGTTCGGAATAATGAACTCAAAGTTAAATTTAAGAGGCATGGAATTTTAATGATACCCTCATTATTGAAATAAGCTTTAATCAAATGAGGGGAAAATATAAAATCTTGTACTGACTACCCTCATATTACCAAAAAGTTTGGAATTTTTAAATTAAATGTTTACGTAATTATGTTCATAATAAGAGATAGAAGATGTAATGCTTATAGCGTTAAAAAGAGATGGCATATATTTTATGAAATGACTCCTTCTGTTTTTAATAACAAACTTTTTCGTAATGTGAAGATTTATTGAGGTTGATAAAAGTTTTGAAAAAATTAAGTGTACTCAATTGACATTATTGTAAGAATTAGATTATTTTGTATCAACTTAATAAGAATTGTTGTTGAATTTACATTTTTAACTTGGTTCTGGAATTACTTATCATTGCAAAAATAATTTCGTGATTTTTTATGCACGCGATTGTCGTTTATGAAGTTAAGAGGCAAACTTTCAAAAAGGGTCTTCTGATAAGAATTGATCATGATTCCAAGATGATGATGATGAGATGCTGCTGACGCTATTATTCCTTGATTTAAGGATCATGAATCCTGTTTCATAATATGAAAAAAGTAACAAATACCACAAAACAAATAGGCACAGAAGTCAATCTATATACAAAAGGCTCGAGTAAAACACAGACACCTCTCACGGACGCGATATTTCGGAATGGTGGGAAATAGAGCAAGCGCGCGTGTCACTTGCTTGGACACCTGTCAGTGAGGTTTTTATACAGAAAATTATCAGTTGAATCTAGTTTATCATGAAATACAAGTACGATTTTTTACTTTTATTTCACTATGCTTATAGACTAGGGTTTTACTAGGTGGTAGAGTTCTGCATTGTCTCGCCCGGGTCTGGTACCACCGCCTTACCCATTCCTGCCATAATAGCGTCAGTGCATGTCACTATCGTGTTCCGGTTTGAGGGTAAAGTAGCCGGTAAACTTATGCATGTGGCAATAGACCTCACTACAAGATAGCAACGCACAATTAATATCTTTGGTGTCTATAGGCAATGGTTAACTCTTTCCATCAGGAAACCCATCTGCTTGTTTGCTATCTTATAAAAAATAGACTAAATTATTGAAACTGATGACCGGTTTTGCTTTTTAAATCATCTTGTGGACGTCATATTCTTCACGAAGTTTATTATAGAATATTACATCCTGAAGATGCTTTAAAAAGCGAAACCGGTCGATGAGTTTCAATAATTTAGTATACACCCATAGTGAAATAAATGTACAAGATTGTTATAAACTAGTTTCAACTGATAATATAATTTCATCAAGTGCCGACGATTGAAAGTATAAAATCTAGTGCAGAAAAATTGTAAACAACAATAAAATATTTTAGTTATTATAGTTTACACTTCCTTTCTTCCGGTTTCCTTCTCAATAATAAAACAAAGAACTAGATCTGATTGCTACTACTAGTTTTTTTTGTTCATAAGCCAAACTTGACAATCCTATCGCGGCCGCCGAGCGTAGGTCTGAAAGTGAAGTACATACATGAGATTGACTTCTGTACCTATTTGTTTTGTGCAAATATCCTGTCTTACTCGAAAGAGGTAGGTCAATAAATGCAATAATTTTGATGTTAATGGTGTGTTGCTATTATGGTTGGGTGGTAATGTTATATGCATAAGTTTACCGGCTACTTTATTGGTCGAACCTGGTACCACCGCCTTACCTATTCCTACCGCAATAGCGTCAGTGCTTGTCGCTGTCGTGTTCCGGTTTGGAGGGTAAGGTAGCCGGTAAACTTATGCATGTGGCATTAGACCACAAGATAGCAACGCACCATTAACATCTTTGGTGTCTATAGGCGATGGTTGACTCTTTCCATCAGGAGACCCATCTGCATGTTTGCTATCTTATGATATATAAAAAAAAACATGACATTGACAAGCACTGACTCTATTGCGGCAGAAATATGTCTCGCCCAGGTCTGGTCTGTAAGCGACCCGAGCTGGGCGAGACAATGCAGAACTCTTATCATTCAGTAGTTACAGTATTAGTGTTACAATTGACCAGTTAGCCGCCTTTGTAAACTGCCTGGCAAAGTAGCAGATTGTCTATTTTTCAAAGCTAAACTCTCCGGCTAGCACGGAGGACACTTTGAAGTAAATATCGTCACACCCATATCCCTAAAGAAGTAGGGAGCGGTGCAACTGCTTTCGGTTTCAGGGCAGTTACGCTATATTTCCGTAATGCGATCGTGTGGTATATAATTTTTCTACGAAAAGGGGTCACTAAAAGCACGAAAATTATTGTTGGTCTTATGAAGTATTGTAATTTTTTATTTTATATGATAGAAAATCAAATGTTCAAAATAAATTTGAAAGTACATTATTAATCCATTGTCTGGGCCGGTACTACCGATTTTGGTATAAGGTTCTGTAAATCTATGTAATTATCATCGCACTGATATGACCAGAGTAAATTATATAAATTAATCCAATAATTATATAGTTGTTTTATTTTATTAAACAAATTGGAGCTTTATGTCGCCAGGCGAAATAATTTATACGAAAAGAATCTATTGACGTTTGGAAATATTTTTTTTTTATTAATCTTTACTAATATTACAATCAAGGAAGTTACATTCTACCCGGAATGTTCACACGCGCTTCAAAATCGTTCCGAAGAGTACCACGACATGGGTGGAGTGTGTCTCTTTCTACTAAATAAAGCGCCAATCTCCATATATAAGTGCGGCCATGCGTAGAAAGAGACAACGATTACCGAATATATAAAAATCTACCATCAGATAGTTTTATTTACACTGGCAATTGCAAGAAAGGGACAACATCCACTCTTGTCGTTGTCTTGCTCAGAACGCTTTTACCCTCTGTTAAGTAAGAAACAAATGTCAACTTTATTAGTAACGATATAGAGTACATTTTTATTTTTCAAATATTGCTTCGTAATAATTCCAGGTATCGTATATAAGTTCCTTGATTACAATACAAATGCGAAAGTTTATCTTATCTGTATGGGTGTTTGTTACTGAATGGCGCAAAAACGACTAAACCGATTTGAGTTAAATTTGGTGTAGAGTACTTTTTATAACGGAAAAATGTACTTAAAAATGCTTCTAATGGCCTATTGGTTTTCTTTAAAGCTTACATAAATTAAAGTAAGACAGCACAGAGAGAGTGAAACGGATAGAGACGCGACTTCAACGTGTTAGTAAGAGTGTGAGTGAAAGAGATCGAGCCCGAGCATCATCTACGGCATGAGTTGAGTTGTGAGAATGAAATGGATAGAGACGCCACGAGTGTAAAATTTTGGAAGACCGCATCATCTGCGCAGGAACTGCAATACTTGACACTTCAGTATGTTACGTTCTTTCGTTTACTACGCATCTTTCTGAGTGCTAAGTATGAGTTTTTCTTTTCGCATTCGATCGTGAGCGCGTTTCGAGTTTACTAGGAATTTGTATGTGATTTGTACAGCGCCACCTAGTGGTAAACTGGTTTCTCACATTTACCACTAGGTGGCGCTGTACAAATCACATACTAATTCCTAATAAACTCCAAACGCGCTCACGATCGAATGCGAAAAGAAAAACTCACACTTAGCACTCTGTATTCTTTCGTATCGTTTTCGTACTTACTAGCTTTGGCTTTGCTTATTGGACTTGATTACGTGCTCGTAACTCGTTGTTCATCACGCGTCTTCGGCTTGACGTTTATTTCTAAGACACCGTGTATTAATCCCGTGGGATTTATCAAAAACGTATATAATGCAGCTGGCTGCAGTGCAGCTAGTTTCTTATAGCGTAAGTCAGCTAATATGAGACAGTTGCACGTACGGTATATAGGGTTACTATTAAAAAGTCCAGCCAAATTTAAAAATTAGGAACTAAATATTGAATTGAAAGTGTGTTTGGATTATTAATGTAAAGTTTTTATACAAGACAATATAAAAATAATTGTTTAAAAATATTCTACGAAATTCATAAATTTGATGCACTAAGTCTTGTGAATGAACTCTGTAATGCTTGCAGTGTGCCATTCTACATTTACCTATAATTACGATAGTAATTGTATGTAATCTGTCGCTCATGCATTTTTCCCGATCACTTTTAATTTCGTTGAAGGCACTAAAATATTTTAGTTCGAAATTTGCGTAATTGATGCGTTGCGTGCGTGCATGCGTTTTGCTTTAACATTTTGATTTTTTAAATTACATAAATCGAACACACCGATTTTCAGCCACAAAAAATTTGGCCGCACTTTCAAAAGTAACCCTGTATACAAATAGAATGCGAGGCATTCATGCTGCAATAAAAAACTGAAAAATAGGAAAGGAATGAAAAATAAAAAAGGAAGAGGGAGCAAACGAGCAGGAGGAGCACCTGATAGTAATCACCGCCGCCCATGGACATCCGCAATACCAGAGGTCCTGCAGTTGCGTTGCCGGCCTTTTAAGAATGAGTAAGCTCTTTTCTTGAAGGCCCCCAAATCGTATCATTTTGAAAACCTTCCACAACAACGAAGTGCGAGGCAAAAAATGCCGAGAGAAACGCACAGTTTTGGATTTCCAGACATCGAGATGGTGAGGATGGAATTCCATATTTTGACGCAATGTCCGATGATGGAATTCGGCGGTAGGAATTGATCCAAATAACTCGTCGGAACACTCCCCATGAAAAATACGATAGAAGATACAGAGTGAACCAACATCTCTTAGCAATGTCAAAGAGTCAAGCCGTTTCGAAATAGCCTGGTCGTCAACGATTCGAACCGCTCTACGCTGCATGCGATCAAGAGGAAGAAGCTGGTACTGAGGAGCTCCGGCCCAGAAATGAGAATAGTACTCCATGTGAGGCCGAATTTGAGCCTTATAAAGTTGAAGATGAAGTGGGCCGGCAACAACTACTGTCTCGCTCTGCTGAGCACACCGAGCTTTTTGGAGGCTAGTTTAGCCTTACCTTCAAAATGACCGCGAAACTGAACGCAATTCGATATGTCGACTCCCAGAATCCCGACACGAGTTGAGGCTGTCAGGAGAGTATCCCCAAAACGGGATGACACGACAAAGGATATTTTTTTAGCGGAAAACACGCAAAGCTGTGTCTTCTTGGGGTTAAAAGTGACCAGGTTTTGATGACCCCATTGCGAGACATTGGTTAGTCGAATCTCAACTTCGGACACAAGCTTGTTTCAGCACTCTTCAACATGTTCCCGAGAAATACCGCTACGGCCGGAGTAGGTATGTAGCATCACCAGTACTGTCATCTGCATAGCAATGTATGTTGCGAATTCGCATCATCGTGGCCAAAAAAACGGACAACGAAGTGATCCTAGAAGGGTTCCATTTTTTTATTATGAGGTGGGGAACCCTAAAAAAATGTTTTCTTGGACAGCAATCAGCAGATAGTTTTCCTGACGAAATGAGATAACCATCATCAAAACACCAAAGACGTTTATGGTGTGTTGCTACTCGTGTGACTGATTTGGAATGCCACATCCATAAGTTTACCTATTCCCTTTTTACCCTAATGGCAATGCAGGCAACTGACTAGGGTCTGCCTGCCACATCGCCTAGGGCCCTTAGCGCTGTAAATAATAATGTTGCATCGAAGAAAAATTTTAATTGACGATTTGTATCCATAAGGGTGCAGCTACATATATCGGGCTACGGCGAAGGTTCGTGCCATCGCGATATCCCGAACTGCTTCGCGAAGGGCCTTGACGCGTCACTGCAGTGGGCGTCAAATTTCGGTCCGCGGGTGATATATTTAGCGCGGCCAATACAATAGATAATATACCTAATTATGAAAAACATTAATAATAATAGCAAACTGTAATTTATATTATACCAGGCCAGGCCAGGTATACTAATAATATAAATGCGAAAGTTTGTCTGTTTGTCTGTTATGCTTTAACCGCTGTAACCCCTGAAGGGCTGAAAAAGGGGATGAAATTTGTATTAAAAGCTATTTCGACAACATATTTATCTACTCGTGGGCAAAGCTGCGCGGGTCAGCTAGTAGTTACATAAAATTAAAGAGTTTAATGAACGGCTTTTTGTAATTTATTTGCTTTGTCGCGGGGCGCACAAATATAACCTGCGGGCCGCGGTTTGATGACCAGTGATAATACGACATCATTATGACGGAAGCAGGTGTCGCGATGTAGTTCGGGCTAGCGCGAACCTTCACCGTAGCCCGACATATGTAGCTGCACCATAACGATAATCTTGCTTTATTTTATATTACAAGTATACGTATCTTCGCGCCTGTATTCCCGAAAAGTTAAGCAGAAGTACATACAACAAGTTTACCCATGTTTAACCAAAGGTACTTAGTCCTATAACGTGATAGGTGGCTAGCTTATTGCCAACCGGGCACTTGTCCAATTCCGGCCAACGTTGTTTTTATCAGAAAACTGAAAAAAACCCATTTTTAAATTGCCCGACCCGGATATCGAACCCAGGATCTCATGCGGTCAAACACCGACACCGGACCACTAACTAGACCATTAAGGCGATATGAGTACATGTCACTTTCAAATTCTAAAAAAACATGCCGAAGTTGTGAAACACACTAAAGATGATAATGGTGCGTTGTCATTAGTGTGGTGAGGTGCTACTTGCATAAGTTTACTGGTTTCCTTACGGTATGGTAAGGTAGCCGTTTTGGCTACTAAGTTGTAGAGTTTCGCATTGTCTCGCCCGGGTCTGGTACCACCGCCTTACCAATTCCTGCCGCAATAGCGTCAATGCTTGTTGCTGTCGTGTTCCGGTTTGGAGGCTAAGGTAGCCGGTAACTTATGCATGTGGCATTATACCTCGCTACAAGATAGCAACGCACCATTAACACCTGTGGTGCCTATAGACGATGGTTGACTCTTTCCATAAGGAGACCCATCTGCTTGTTTGCTATCTTATGATATAAAAAAAACTTATTCATAGGGCTGAGCAAAATATTTTTTGCTCAGCCCTATGAATAAGTTTTTTTATAACAAAAGTTTATTTTTTTGCTCAGCTTCAACAATGACGTAAAGGAAATAATTTTTATGGCATACTTTCGTATTGTAGTGATAAAAATAGCGAACAGAGTAATTAGTCCCCTATAATTTCACTGCCTATATAGTTTTTAGTCTGTGGCACTGCCTAAGGGCCTCGTAATAACCCATATTTTACAAATCGTTTGTACCTAGCAAATAAATCAACCATTAAACGATTTTGATAGACCTTGGCGAAATATTTTGATTTAGCTACATTGACCTTCACCAACCAAACCAATGCAGATTTACGACAAATTAGTGGTTTCGCTAAAAATACAATACCGTGATTTACGGCAGCCGATCACGCCACCGTTGGCGAGCACCGCGCATAAAAATTGTATTCGTAAGCTTAATATTCTTATAGCTATATTTATTAGTTAGAGGTAATAAACCTTTTGTATTTAACTTACCATTTCACCCTTCTATAACCTGTTCTGGGTGTTTTATTATAACCCTACATTAACACCACCTTATGCCCTGTACGGGGTTACTTTTAAACGTCTGGCCAAATTTTCACAGGCTGTTCAGATTCAATAATATATTCGATTTATGTAATAAAAATAATTAAAAAAATCAAAATTGCATTTTTATTTGACACAAAAAACAAAACGCATGGATATAATTTCAATTACGCAAAATTCGAACTAAAATATTTAGTGTCTTCAACCAAAGTAAAAGTGATCGGAAAAAATGTACTTAGAGCAAAAGATTACAATAGTTACAATCTTAATTATAGGTAAATGTGAAATGACACACTGCCAGTAATACAAGTAGTATAGTTACTGTTAGTAATACAAGTAAGTTCATTCACAAGACATTGAGTCTTGTTGAACAAGGCATCGAGTTCACGAATTTAGTGGGATATTTTTAAACGAATAATTTTATATTGTAATTTTACATTATTAATTAAATCGCACTTTCAATTTAATATTTAGTTCCTTATTTTATAATTTGGCCAGACTTTAACTCTGTATATATTAATTTTATAGGAAAAACATTTATATTTTTGTAATTTTCTATATTTGTAACGAATACATTAAAAAACTACTGGACTGTTCTTAAAAATTCTTTTACCATTAAAAGCTACACTATCAAGGGGTGGCATAGTCTATCTTATACAACTGAGTAAAAGGAATAATAATTTTGGGTTCGTCCGTGTCCTGAAGACTTTGGATTTTACTTCGAAATGTGGTCATGAATTTTAATTAGGTGGAAACGAACATGACGTATCAGTGGGTGTTAGATAGATAATGATTAGTTGCTAATTGTGATCCTAGAGACATTTCAGTCAGTCAATAGTCGTTAAACATCTACTTTTATATCGAATTAAATTAGAAAGTTCCCAACCGCACGCAAGTGGATATCGGGGCTCACAAGGGCCGCAAACATATGGTTTTCCTGATGAAAAGACACAACCATCGTCTATAGACACCAAAGATGTTAATGGTGCGTTGCTATCCGTTTGGCAGGAATTTGATGTAATGTTGTGCATGTGGCATAACGTTCGACATTATTCTCGGCTATCTTACTAACTAGTAACTAACTTTGGCATTATTATCTGCTACCTTACCTTCCAAACGGAAACAAATCAAGAACAAGCATTGACGCTATTGCAACAAGCAATGGCAGTTGTCAAAATGGTTTGTCCTAGTAGTCGCAATTAAATATTTTTGATCAATCCTTTGCCTTTTACAAATCATCAGGTTGTTTATATTTACTTTAAAAGGGGCCGGAACCAAAACGGGAAAAAATTATATTGTTATGACTGTTTCGTGGTCTAGGGGTTAGCCTATTCGGCTCAGATCATGAGGTCCCGGATTCGATACCGGGTCGGGCAAAAATATTATTGAGGTTATATCCATTTTATTTCTCGAAAATCGAAAATATCAGTAAGAGCTCGAATCTGGTAGGGTATTATGTTGCCAGTCCCGTGCCTCGGATGAGTATGTAAAACGTTCGGTCCTGGTGATCGCTAGAAGTAGCTGATTATCGTTATCAGATCGATAAAATGAGTCGTGGTGAACAGGAAAGTCTATAGACGTTCGGTTTACTCTGCTTACCCTGCAAGGGAATCGGGCGTCATGGTGCTCTTTTTATATATCCTGTAATTCGTTTTATTAGTTACAGAATTGATAAGAATTCTTTAGGCTGCTAATGTGAAATTGCCAGGAGTTAAAGTAAAAAAAATGTGTAAACAGTTAACCCTACGGGCCATCCTTGAAACTTCCCACTAAATTAAGGTATTTTAGGCTAAAAAGAGCAAAAACTTTAAGCATAGATTTTTGAGTTCAAAGTTTTTTTTTGTTAAAAATGACAGTATATTAATTTTTTAAAAGCTGTATATTTGAAAACGATGATGGCGCTCAACTCAATTTTTGAGATCTATAATATTAGGTCCTTTAGCTAAATAATCGATAGGTTGAAAAATTTCAATACTATGTCAAAAACATTTTATTTTTAATTTTCTTCATTGATAAATCCCAAACAAATCAAGCGATTTCGATTAAATTAACGATATTTGACGCAGTTTTTAAAGAAGAAAGGCTGATAAGATTTTTAAATCAATCTGTGAATTAACTTGAAAGTTATTTAAAAAAAATAAGTAAGTTTGCTAAAAACAACGTAATTTTAATATTTGAAAAGCTATAAGTTTTGAGAATTAGATTCGATTTTGATTTTTGAAACGGCATTTGACGTAGTTTTTTAAGTACTAAAATATTGTAGAGCACCAAAAAATGATTGCTTGAAACATTTCGAAGCTGTGTCGAAAAAATACTTTTTCGAAATTTTTCGTCAATGATTATTCCTAAACGGATAAACTGATTTTGATGCAATTTATGTATCAGACGTAGTTTCTTGAGGAATAGAGCTGATTAGTTTTTGTACTTAATCGGTACATAAATCAGGAAGGTATATTAATAAAAAATACTGTTTCGTCGAAATTTTTTTGGTGTTTTTTCAAATTTTCTCAAAATCTCCTGGACTGAATCGGTTCAAATTTTCAGCAAATCTAAGTTCAGCGTAATCCAATCGAATTCCATTAACCTCGTTTCGATTGGTCCAGCCGTTCAAAAGTTATGAGATGTTTACATACACACATACACACACACACACACATACATACATACAGACATACTGACGTCATCGTGAAAATAGTCGAAAAAGATTCCTAGGACCTCAAAACGTGGACATCTGGTGAAAACTCGATTTTCGAAAATCGGGGTAAAATCAGTAACTTCCTTATCTACATACGTAGTGGGAAGTTAAAAAATCATTTGCATACCTACCTCAAAAATGTTTGGTGCCTCTTTCATATTTCATGTAGACGATGCGATGCCGTGATAACGTAGAGCTGATGAAAGATCTTGAACAAGTAGGTTATTTCAGTCCAATTTTACCGCCACAGTTGTGTCAATATTTGCTTTGTCATTTTTACGCTATACGGAGTCCGATAAAAATGACAATTGTTTTTTTCATTGTAATATGTCGAAAATTAACAAACTTTTTTTTTACTAATGTTTTTTTAAATTGATATTAAAACTATAAAATCATGTCAGTAAGACGACAGAAATGTCAGTTGTATTTTATGTATTAAGTTTATAGGATTAGTGTAGATGTTTTTTAATAAAATTTAAATTTCTGAATTAAAATGTCTTTTTTAACGGAATATTTCGATGAATATCGACAACATCCTATTAGAAAAACTAAAATGTAAGTAAATATTATACATATAAAAAATAAATTAGAAAGACATGTAGGTATTATGCGTTCCAACTGAGAATAGGACTGTCAGGATGACATATTGCTCCGCATTTTGCAAAAATTTCATAAGTGATGAGTAAGGTGTGCAAAAAAATTCTAGCAAAGAAATACTTATTTTCATTCTAATTGGTATATTTTTTATTTAGATTCCCATCAGGCCATGTAACCATGTATTAAAATGAGGTGTAAAATAACCAACACGACTTTTATATATACATATATAGATGAACGGCTAGATTGATATATTTTACTATTTTTTTATTGATGAACAAGCTGTTGCCAGCGACTTCGTCCGCGCGGACTTCGTTTACTCCGAACTGCTCCTCCCCCGTAGGTGATAGCGTGATAATATGTAGGTATTATGTTGACCCGACCTGTTAGTAATATTCATGCAAAATTTGAAGTAAATCCATGCAGTACTTTTTGAGTTTACCCCGGACATACTTACAGACAAACAAACAAACAGACAAACAGACAAAAATTCTAAAAACTATATTTTTGGCTTCGATATCGATTGTAGATCACGCCCCAAGTATTTTTTTAAAAAAATAATCAATGTACAGTTTTGAATTTTCTACGATTTTATTATATATATAGATATTATATTTTAAATACTTTTTAGTCTATTCTGGACAAATACAACCCAAACCCACAAAAATCGCAACATTTTGACTTATAAGTGGTGTAACTAACACGACTTTTTTACATTTATATAGATGAACGGCTAGATTGATGTTTTTTAATATTCTTTTATTGATGACTAGCTGTTGCCTGCGACTTCGTCCGCGCGGACTTCGTTTACTCCGCACTGCTACTCTCCTGTAGGTGACAGCGTGATAATATGTAGCCTTTATGTTGACCCGACCTGTTAGTAATACTCATGCAAAATTTGAAGTAAATCCATGCAGTACTTTTTGAGTTTACCCCGGACATACGTACAGACAGAACAAACAGACAAACAGACAAAAATTCTAAAAACTATATTTTTGGCTTCGATATCGATTGTAGATCACGCCCCAAGTATTCTTTTAAAAAAATAATCAATGTACAGTTTTGACTTTTCTACGATTTTATTATATGTATAGAAACTGACATTATTAAAACGTTATTTATTGTTCAATAAATCAGCAATATTTTTTGAACAAATATTTTTATGCTGACATTACTAATTTCACACTTGTGGTATGAAGTTGATAACAAGCGCGATCCTATTCTTAGTTTGAACGCATAGTATGTAAGCAAAGACTTCTATTTACTAACGTAGTAGACAAGGCATTTGTCACTTTGCATGTGTTTTACTAATAGCCGAGCCACACTGTTGGAAACAAGCTTCCAACACGGGTGACCTTGGTGGGAGGCTTGTGGAGTTCAGATGAATTTTTGTTGCAAACAAGTGGTTACACTGTTGTTTTTCCAACAGTGTGGCTCGGCTGTAAAGTGCGGCCTATGTACTGTACCTACGTTAGAGGTCAGAGCTCGTTGCATGAAATGCGTAAGCACCATGGAATTAGCAGCGCAGCGGCCTTTTGGTCGCGAATATATATTATAGTCTATTATACGCAGCAGCTCTGCTTAATTTTGACCTCGGTTAGACGATTAATATTATTTCAGCGCCGTAGCGGGTGTTAACGAAATGGAACACGAATTGTACTTAGCATAGCTTCTCTAGTACGCAATAAATTAAAATTTCTTTATGTAAGACGGTGGTATATCAAATACCCAGGCGAGATATTGCTAAACCTTACCACCTAGTAGTCACAATTAGTGATGGGACTTGAGTGATTTTCACTCGAGTCACACGCCAGTGAAAATTAATTCACTCTTCTTCGTCTTTTATTCATTTGAGTGAAGGATATGATTCGATTTGCTGGAGTAAAGGTGTGATTTTTTATGGTAGGTAAAAAAAATACAAAAATAAGTAAAATACTTATACAATCAAATCAAATTTTTAATTTCTACTATCTTCTTCTATGGCTTATATTCGCTATTATATTATTACATAAATTGAAAAATACTTCTAATTTAAAAATGTATCGTAGGTATCTATTTTTAACATTCTTTTTAGGCTTTCGCTTTATTTAACAACATAGCCAGGTATTGTAAAAATTATAAAATGAAATATTTTACTATATTAATCGTCGTCCTGCACAGATTTGTACTGAATTTCTAATGGAAGATACATCGGCTAAATCTGTCATAACTTGAATTTCTCACTCGAGTCAATATAGGCCACTCGAGTAGCCCGTGTCGTTCGAGTTAACTTGAGTCGGTCGTAATCCGAGTTATTAGGTATATATTTTACTCCGGTGCGAGTAGAATAAAAGCTACTCGGGCACAGAATATATGATAGTCGGGTGACTGAATGACTGAATGAATGAATGAATGAATGAATGAATGAATGAATGAATGAATGACTCGTGTGAAATACGGCTCGAGTCCCATCACTAGTCACAATTAGGGATGTAACATCGTACATATAAAACATTGATATTAAGACATCGATTTTTTCTCAAGTGAAACATCTATGTTAAAAACATCAAGGTTTATGAACTTATACATCATTCTATTTATACCTTCTATGATGTTGTAGGTAATCCGGAAACAACAAACAACCAAAAACATAATGGCCGCCGATGCAGGCGTGTAAAACGGCTGCTTCGTTTTGCGCGCCTTAGTACGAACGAGACACTATATGGAAAAATCTATACTTGTGACTGAAAGCACGATATGATTACGCGAGTTATTGTTTACAGACAGGGTGGAAGATGTAGCTTTGATAAAACATCGTTTATAAAATCTATACATATAATAAAATCGTAAGAAAGTCAAAACTGTACATTGAATATTTTTTAAAAAGAATACTTGGGGTGTGATCTACAATCGATATCGAAGCCAAAAATATAGTTTTTAGATTTTTTGTCTGTTTGTCTGTTTATCTGTTTGTCTGTATGTATGTCCGGGGTAAACTCAAAAAGTACTGCATGGATTTACTTCAAATTTTGCATGAATATTACTAACAGGCCAGGTCAACATATATATTACATATTATCACGCTATCACCTACGGGGGAGGTGTTGTGCGGGGTAAATGAAGTCCGCGCGGACGAAGTCGCTGGCAACAGCTAGTATAAAATAAAACGATGATTGTGGTTTCAATATCGATGTTAAAACATCGATCGAAACGATAATATATCACTGTTTAAAAAAAAACGATGTATCGTTTGCATCGCTTGTCACTATGGTAGTGACATATATAGCCAATCATGTATCTTTATGTGTTTGTATGGCCTGTCTAGCAGATGATCTTTTCTTCAAAGGAGGGCCGGACCAACACGGGCAAAATCTTATATCATACAATCTCCACATACCATACAATCCACGCTTTTCTATCCGCATACACTGGTTGTAGGTGCCGACCAGAAGACAGATGGGTGAAGCTTGAAGGGAAATGGCTAGATCCAAGAGTCGGCTCCGAGAATGTAAGTATATTGTGTTATTAAATTAAATACACCTTCAATTATACTACATGTGTCCGCCTAAAACCTTCGTCTTGAATCACTCTTTCTATTAAAAAAACCGCATCAAAATCTGTTACGTAGTTTTAAAGATCTAAGCATACATAGGGATTAGGGACAGCAGCGGAAAGCGAATTTGTTTTATACTATGTAGTTATAAGTTAACAGACAAGCAGATGGATTTCCTGATGGTGAAGAGTCAAACATCGCCTATAGACACCAAATATGTTAATGGTGCGTTGCTGTCTTATGGAGAGGTCTAATGCCACACGCATAAGTTTACCAGCTACCTTTCCCTCCAAACCGGAATATGACAGTCACAAGCACTTACGATATTGCGACAGGAATAGGTGTACCAGACCCGGACGAGACAATGCAGAACTCTACCACCTAGTAGCCACGATGGTAGTGACTCGCATAGCGAACCAGTCGCCTTTTACCTATTCTTTAAAGGAGTCCGGGACCAATACGAGGAAAGCCCGGAACCAAATTTCTTGTACGAAAACCCACATCTTATCCAAAAAAGTAGGTAGTCTTAATAACTTCTTACAAAATCAACTATTTGTTAGTGAAATACCTATCAAAATACCCGTTTCAGCATTTTGGGCATTGGCTGGCGCAAATAGACAGACATTTGTTGTTGTGTAAGTAAAATGGAAACATCCATATGCACTTAAGAAAAAAAGATGCTGTTTTGACATTACAAACATACACTTTCATTTTATTTATATGTAGGTACCCACAAGGTGTATAGATTAACATCATATAAGATTATCAATTGGTAAAATAGCTTACTGCCTCATGGTCTAGTGGGTTGCCTATTAGACTCACATGATGTGGTTCCGGGTTCGAATCCCGAGTCGGGCAAGTGTTATTGAGTTTTTTTTTTTATTATGGATAGGGAAGCGCTTGACTACGATCTCGCCTGATGGTAATGCTGCCTAAGATGGAACGCGCTTCCCTAGAAGGTACCTGTTCATTCTTCTCTTGAAGATCCCCAGACTACTAGTCAAGGAACACAGACTCAGCAAGCATGTTCCAGTACTTTGCGGTTCGAATGAAGAATGTCGAGTCGAACCGCTTTGTCCGGGTACGTGGAACGTCCACCATGTGGCGATGCCTAGAATCTGTGCGCCTCGACGATCGATAGAAAAACGGGGATGGAGGAATTAAGTCGTGCAATTCCGCAGCGCACTCTCCAAAGTGAATCCGATAAAAACCGATAAACTAGCCACTCTGAGCGAGGCTCTGGAGTTTTTCGCCTACCAGATAATCGTCGTTTATGAGCCTCTTGGCACGCCTCTCTATCGCCTCAAGTGCCTCCAGTTGGTATTTGGCGGATCCATCGCAAAGGTGAGTGCAGTATTCCATGCACGAACGGACTTGTGCTTGATAAAGGTTGATCAACTGTCCCGAGCTGAAATACTGTCTCAACTTCGCCAGAATACCAAGCTGTTTTGAGGCAACAAGGGCTTTAGATTCGACGTACGAACCAAAGTTGAGAGTCGGCGTTAAGGTGATACCAAGGAGCTCGAGGTGGTCAGTTATCGGCACAGACACGCCCTGGAAAGACGGAAATAGGTGGAATGGACTCCTTTTAGCGGAGAATAGACTCACCCGGGTCTTAGTTGTATTAAAATTGATCAGATTCGCATCGCTTCAATCGGAGACTGCCTGTAAGGACAGGTTCATATGATCGACCATCGTCTCTCTGAGAGACCGGTTCTGTGCTGTACTGGCCCGCGCGCTGGATGCGTAACTCTCCACAATAGTGCTGTCGTCTACGTACCCATAGATACCGGGCTTCAGCAGATTGTTAATATGTAGCAGGAATAGAGTTGCGGAGAGAACTGATCCCCGAGGGACTCCGGCATTTACAGCTATTTGGTCGGACGAGCAGCCGTCGACGACTACTCTAATTGACCGGCCACTCAGAAAATCAAAGTTTTCTGAGGTTTTCTCGTGGTTTTCTCAAAAATCTAAAATCTCAGTAGCAGCTCAGAGTCTGGCGAGTTATATGTGGTGTGTCACCACTCCCGTGCCTTGGATGAGCACGTAAAGCCATCGGTCCCTGTTATCGCTAGAAATAGTCGATAATCGTTATTAGGTCGGTAAAAATGCGGCGATGGGGAACTCATCTCGCCAACAAACATACCGGTGAATCGTGGTGAACCGAAAAGTCTCTAGACGTCCGGTTTATCTACTTACCCAGCTAGGGAACTGGGCATGATGATCCTTTTTTTGTTTAGTAAAAGCTCATCCTCTTAAAAATCTAAATATATCAAAGTTATTCGGAAAAATCGTACGAGGTAGGCTGTTCCAGTGTTTGACTGTTTGCTTAAAGAAGGCATAGACACTAAAATATCAATAGAACCTTATCTTCTATTTCAGAAAGAATGGACCGATGAAGAGATAAAGAGTTTTATCAAGCAGACAATGAAAAGCCTGCGCGGGCAGTCTATGTATTATAACCATTATTGCGCTCATCTTTCTCCAGGTGATTTTATTGTATAACTAGCTGCAGCATACAGCTGCAGCAGTACTGTATTATGATATTTTTTGCGAATCCCGCAGGATCACATAACTTTTCCGGGATATTTTTTTGTGAATCTCGCAGAAACAACTCATTTTCCAGGATAAAAGTAACCTGTGTGCTATTCCAGGTGATCATCTACCTGTGTGCCAAATTTTATTCAAATTCGTTCAGTAGTTGTTGCGTGGTGGAACATCCATTCATCCAAACATCCGCATTTATATATTACCAGCTGTTGGCCGCAACTTCGTCCGCGCGGACTTCGTTTACTCCGCACAGCTCCTCCTCCGTAGGTGATAGCGTGATAATATGTACTTGTTAGTAATACTCGACTTGTTAGTAATATTCATGCAAAATTTGAAGTAAATCCATGCAGTACTTTTTGAGTTTACCCCGGACATACATACAGACGAACAGACAAAAATTCTAAAAACTATATTTTTGGCTTCGATATCGATTGTAGATCACGCCCCAAGTATTCTTTTAAAAAATATTCAACGTACAGTTTTCACTTTCCTACGAATTTATTAAATGTATAGACTAGCTGTTGCCCACAACTTCGTCCTACATTTCTAGATATTAGGTAGTAGCACCCGTGTTAGTTCGGGCTCCTTTGAAGAATAGACAAACAGCCGTTCTGCCAGGCAGGTCGTAAAAGGTGTCCGATTGGCTATTCGAGTCACTACCATCGTGGCTACTAGGTGGGAGAACAATTATTGGGCGTGTTCCTGACGAATGTCTAAACTCTAAACTAAACTCAGACTTACAAAGTTGTCAGTTGGCTTACCATTTGGCTTAACATTTTATCAGGACGCTATAATCATTCATAGTAACACATAATCCAACCTTTGCGTAATTCTGAATAGTTTTACTAGGTGGTAGAGTTCTCTGGTACCACCGCCTTACCTATTCCTGCCGCGATAGCGTCAGTGCTAATTACTGTCGTGTTCTGGTTTGGAGGGTGAGGTAGCCGGTAAACTTATGCATGTGGCATTAGACCTCGCCACAAGGTAGCAACGCATATTAACACCTTTGTTGTCTATAGGCGATGGTTGACTCTTTCCATCAGGAGACCTTTCTGCTCGTTTGCTATCTTATGATATAAAAAGGGTACCCCTTTTTAATATCATAAAATATAAAAAGGGGTATTTTGTTTGTTATTGTGACCGTTGTTCACCTTTTACAAACAGTCTGGCAGAATAGTAAATTTTCTATTCTTCAAAAGAAGCCCGAACTAGACGAAAAATGTGACGACGCCTTTTTTATTGAAATATATTGACTTATTAATTATTATTGACTCCAAACAAAAACTTCATTAGTCTCGGAAATTTGGTTGAATTTTTTTTTTTATATCATAAGATAGCAAGCAAGTAGATGGGTCTCCTGATGGAAAGAGTCAACCATCGCCTATAGACATCAAAGATGTTAATGGTGCGTTGCTATCTTGTGGCGAGGTCTAATGCCACATGCATAAGTTTACCCGCTACCTTACCCTCCAAACCGTAACACGACAGCGACAAGCACTGACGCTTTTGCAGCAGAAATAGGTAAGGCGGTGGTACCAGACCCGGGCGAGAAAATGCAGAACTCTATCACCTAGTAGCCACGATGTTAATGACTCGATAGCTAATCGGTCGCCTTTTACGACCTGCCTGGCAGAACGGCAGTTGGCCTATTCTTCAAAGGAGGCCGGGACCAACACGGCGAGAATTGATTTTATTTCTCATTTTGACGGATAGATGTTATGTAAAATCGTTATTAATCACTACATTTTGCAATTAACCGGGATGTCCCAAGCACAAAATGTTTCAGTTTTTTCGGCAACTTTTTAAACCCTTTCTTTAAAATTTTTATAATTTACGGACGCATGGTACCCTTAGCCCGGACCATCACTGGGGATAATTATATATGTATATTATATCTGGTTTTTAGACTTTAAAACTCGAAAATTCAAACCACGTGAGAAAAAGAAACCACCTTGCAACCAGGATGCGAAGGTTGTGGAAGAGGCTGCTCCTCCGCCAGCGGCTCCCAAACTTGCCTTCAAGGACACGGAGCTCATGAAAGTCGCCAAGGAAATGTACGAACGGGATATGGACAAGCCCACTTTAGAACCGTTACCCACTGCATACAGAAGTAAGGCTTACTTCCCACTAAATGAGGGGATACCAGTTTAGATAAAATATCCAATATTTAGGGTAAATGCTTGAAGTCGTGAGGGTATGAAGTGGTGCAAAAGCTAAAGGACAATGAAGAGTACATACCAAGTTCACATTGGAAGCAACATTTTTTTTAAATTTTTTTATGTCATATGATAACAAACAAGCAAATGGTTTTCCTACTGAAAAGAGATAACCATCGCATACAAACACCCGAGTTGTTAATTGCGCGTTGCCATAGTGCGAACCATGTGGCAGGTAGGCAGAAATTTTACATATATGTTACCGGCCAAACCCGATTTCAGGCCTAACTAGTTTGTCCTAGGCCAAAGTGGTTCACCCTAAGTGTGTCAGGATATATAGCTTAGGACAATTTAGTTTGGCCTAAATACTTAAGGCTAAACTAGTTTGGCCTATTACAAGCAATAAATATTCTTTTAATAATTACTCAATGTTTGAATATATATAAATGTATGCTTTTTGTTTTTAGCCTTTATCTACTTGAATTCAAAATTCAAAATGACTTCGGCCTAGGTCAAACTTGTTTAGCATCAGGTGTTTAGGCCAAACTAGATTGTCCTAGGCTATACTAGTATATCCTAACACGCCTAGAATGAACAAGTTTGGCCTAGGACAAACTACTTTGGCCTGAAATCGGTTTTGGCCAGTAACATAAATATATTTAGCGTTTTTTTTAGTTTAACTCAATATTTAGATGAATAAATGAAGAATAGGCCATCTGCCATTTCGTAAAAAAGCGAAAGATTGCCTATATATATACTAACATCGTGATTACTAAGTGGTAGACTTCTGCAACGTTCTGTCCAGGTATTTCGTACCATCGCCTTACTTACTCCTGCCGCAATAGTCTCAGTACTTTTCATTTGTCATGTTTCGATTTGAAGGTTTACGGTAGCCGATAAATTTATGCAAGTGGCATTAACACCTCGCTACACATATAGCAACGTACCATTAACAGCTATGGAGTCTATAGATAATGGTTTCTCTTTCCATTAGGAGAGTCATCTGCTTGTTTGTAATCTAATAAAAATCCGTAGCGATTCGAGCCCGTTTTGAAAGAATTTATCAACTGCCTTACTTTTAGGCATCTCGTAAAAGTTGAGAAAAGGCTAATACATGCCACTAACGTCGTGGCTACTAACTAGGCGGTAAAGTTCTGCAACGTCTTGGCCGGGATTTGTATAACCGCCGTAACCATTACCTGTCGCAATAGCGTTAACACTACACGTTGTTATTGTACGTACCGGTGTATGTCCCCGTGTTGGTCCCGGGCTCCTTTGAAGAATGGGCCAACTGCCGTTCTACCAGGCAGGTCGTAAAAGGCAACTGAGTGGCTATGCGCGTCACTGCCGTCACTACCATCGTGACTACTAGGTGGTAGAGTTCTGTATCGGCTCGACCGGGTCTGGTACCACCGCCTTACCTATTCCTGCCACAATAGCGTCAGCGCTGGTCACTGACGTGTTCCGGTTTGGAGGGTAAGGTAGCCGGTAAACTTATGCATGTGGCATAAGACCTCGCCACAAGATAGCAACGCACCATTAACATCTTTGGTGTTTATAGGCGATGGTTGACTTTTACCGTCAGGAGACTCATCTGCTTGTTTGCTATCTTATGACATAAAATAGACATAAAAAACATGTTATGTACCGGTTTGGAGGAGTAAAGTAAGGAGTTATGTATGTGGCGTTACATCTCATTCTATCCTGTGTTGGTCCAGTTGCCTTTAAAAAATAGACAAACTGCCATCTCCAAGGCAGTTTAAAAGGTGACTGATTGGCTTCACGTGCCACTACGGCCTCTTACTAGAGTTCCGCAATATCTCGCCCGGGTATTTACCACCACCGCCTTACCTATTCCTGCCGCAATGGAGTCAATGCCTGTCGTTGTCGTGTTCCGGTTTGAAGGGTAAAGTAGCACGTAGACTTACGCATGTGGCGTTGCCATCCCGCCACACAGACAACAAATCACTTTTAACATCTTTGGTGCCTATATGCCATGGTTGTCTCTTTCCGTCAGGAGACCCATCTGATTGTTATCTTATGATATAAAATTTGTTAAATGTGATGTATTTTGTGACGCACACACGCGGTGGAAGCCAGGACGCCTGTGGCATTGTAAGTATGTCATTGTTTTTGATTACACCAACATACAATGCACAAAGCAACTAACTATTCCAAACATTACATCATAATGTAAGTATGACAAAGCGTTAGCCTGATTATTAAAAGATGTAATTTGTGCTCTCTGTAGTCTAGTAGTACGATATCGGTGTTGACCGCATGAGGTCCAAGGTTTGATTCCCGGGTCGGGAAATTCGAAAATGTGTTTTTTTCTGTTTTCTGAGTAAAACAACGTTGCTCGGCATTGGTAAAGTGCCCGGTTGGCGATAGGTTTACCACTTATCACATTGTGGGACTAAGCATCTCGGCTAATTGTGGGTGCGCTAGGTGTATCTCTGCCTACCTCTTCGGAGAACCGGGCGTGAAGATACTTTAATTTGGACACATTTTTAGTAATAAGTTCCTAGGTTCAATTTACAAATGGGGCCATTCGCCCCATCATTGAGGTTTTTTCGAAGTTTTGTTCGGAAGACCAAAATCCCAGTAGTAGCTCGAAGTCTGATAGTGGTGCGTTAACATCCAGGATGTTATGTCTCAGATATGCACGAAAATCTCCCGGTTATTGCAAGAAGCTAGGGTAGTCGTCATCAGGTCCAAAAATGGCTACTAGTACTGACGCTTTTTTACATATTGTTTTTATTATATATATATATATATATATATATATATATATATATATATATATATATATATATATATATATATATAAAGTTTTATGTATCTGCACATATTTTTTTTTGTTATATTAGCTGGTAACTCTTTAGTGTAGATTTTTTTTTTCGTTTTATGTCCTTATTTTTGTTTTTTCTTTTTCTTAATTTTGATATGTTTAATTTCTGTAGTTTTATGGTGAATGTTTTAAATAGTCTTAAATAAATATTTTCTATTTCATTTTATTCTATTCTGAAAATCTGACGAAGGGGATCAGGTTCACCCATCTCACCAACTGACGAATGGATGAATCGTGTTTATTTTAAAAGATAGCAAATAGCGGATGGTTCACAGGATGGAAAGAGATTACCATCGTCTATAGACATCAAAGATGTTAATGGTGCGTTGATATACGCGTGGCGGTATAGTAACCGGTTACCTTACCCGTCGAACCTGAATACGACAACGATCATTGATATTATTGAGTCAGAAATATGTAAGCCTATGGTACCAAATTCGAGTGAGATGTTACAGAACTCTACCACCTGGTTAGTAGCATTTAAGAGATGCTTAACTGACGTCATCGTGAAAAAAGATTCCTAGGACCTCATACCGTGGATATCTGGTGCAAAACACAATTTTCGAAAATCGGGGCAAAATCAATAACTTCCTTATTTACATACGTAGCGGGAAGTCAAAAATGTTTTAATTACTTAATAATGGAACCATATAAAATATTGTTTGTCCATTTAAAACCCAACCTGTTTCACTCGTTTAGGGGATGAATTTCACTATACGAAAAACCCTTGTAGAAAGTTTTATCTTTCTAGGTTAATTACTTTAGGCTATGGATTGTCTGTCAGACAGCGTAAGCGTTATAAATCGATTAATTATTGGTTGAGCGATTACCGAATCTGACTGCCATCAGTGGTAATCAGGTTAGATTTCCGACACGATCAAGGATAATCTTGACATAGATGACTTATTATTTCTCAACCACCTCGTTGTTAAGAAAGTTATTAGTGATTCTGAGTCCTGACTACGAAGTCAATTCAATCAATTAAAGTTTGATGCTCGACAGGGCCAAATGTCGTGGTAACGATTGGTATTTATTTTTCTGTTTTGAGTGTTTATTAAATATATTTCAGTATTTATATATTTCTACATATTAAAATCACAGAATCGGTACCCGTATCACAAGATATACATATCACAGGACGGCTAGTTTGTGGTTAGTTGAATTTATACATTTATTTGCAATCAGTGTAAACTGTGGTATAATTTAGGATCCAGAATTCATCTAATAAACAGCGTGAGGAAAGATAAAGTGCCCTACAGTGTGTGCTGTATATATATATTAAGAGAAAATGTTATGCCCACATCAGAAGTAGGATCAATTTTTAAAAATATTTTCCTCAATCATTTAATTATGTAATTTACTGAAATAAACATTTATTATTATTATTACTATTAATTCTTTTTTTACAGTTTTGGGGTACGCTCGTCCTTGTCTTTTCAAAACTGGCCTCAGCGAGTATCAGGAGAGCGTCGCTCGTTTGGCGTATGAGATGATGAGAGACGATCGTATGCCGAAGTATTACGCGCATAACGGCTGTAGGCCACGGTGGGGATTGCCGCCTGAAGGTACTAGGCAACCAGAACTTGATGGAGCACCGTATGATGGTGAAAGATTGTATTAATAAAATTATTGTTTCATGTCTCTTTTTATTATTTACTAGCTGCAGCGTGCAGCGTGCAACCTTGCTGCATTATAAAAGTTTTTGGCGAATCCCTCGGGATCACCTAATTTTTCCGGGATAAAAAGTAGCCTATATCCTATTTCAGGTCATCACTTACATAAGTGCCTAATTTTATTTAGATCCGTTCAATAGTTTTTGCGTGATGGAACATCTATTCGTCTAAACTTTCTCATTTATAATATTAATAATCTCTCGTCGCTCTCGTAAATCTGATGGCATTGGTATAGGTGAGTAAAAGTGATCGTGACAAAAGTTTTATTTACATTAATATTTTATAGAAAAGGTCCGGACTGATATAGGAAATAATTTCTGCCCTTCAGAAATTATACATTTCTTTAGGATGAACTTTTTTTTTATATCATAAGATAGCAAACAAGCAGATGGGTCTTCTGTTGGAAAGAGTCAATTATCGCCTATAGACACCATAGAAGTTAATGATATAACTTTGATAGACCTTGTGGTGGGGTCTAATGCCACATGCATAAGTTTATCGGCTACCTTACCTTCCAAACCGAAACACAACAGTGACTAGCACTGATGCTATTGCGGCCGGAATAGATAAGGCGGATGTACCAGACCCTGGCGAGCCAATGCAGAACTCTACCACGTAGTAGCCACGATGGTAGTGACTCGCATAACTAATCGGTCACGTTTTACGACCTGCTTGGTAGAACAGCAGATGACTTATTCTTCAAAGGAGCCCGGGAGCAACACGGGGAACTGTCCTCTTAACGCAGACAACGTGTATGGAAATTACATGACAATCTATTATGTCGTTAAAACATAAAAGTGAAACAACTCATTTTTGCATTTATGATATTAAAATGTAACCCATTTTTAAATGTAACACTTTCCGCCGTGTTGGTCCCGGCCTCCTTTGCAGAATAGGCCATCTGCCGTTCCGCCAGAGAGGTCGTAAAAGGCGACCGATTGGCTATCGAGTCACTACCATCGTGGCTACTAGGTGGTAGAGTTCTGCATTGTCTCACCCGGGTCTGGTACCACCGCCTTACCTATTCCTGCCGCAATAGCGTCAGTGCTTGTCGCTGTCGTGTTCCGGTTTGGAGGGTAAGGTAGCCGGTAAACTTATGCATGTGGCATTAGACCTCGCCACAAGATAGCAACGCACCATTACCATCTTTGGTGTCTTTAGGCGATGGTTGACTCTTTCCATCAGGAGACCCATCTGCTTGTTTGCTATCTGATGATGTAAAAAAAAAACCCATAATACTTATGCGCAATATTTTTTTCTAAAGATATTTATGTTTCCCGCTGATGGATCAGCGGCCAGAAACTAGGAAGTTATATCGTAACACAAATAACGTTTCTTTTAGTAACGTATTGCTATTGAACACCGCAATAAATGTCGACGAAAGAAAACCATTGAGAGATGAACAGCCAATAGAACGAACTTACTCAATAGTTGGAGAAAATAAAAGGAAATTTATTGCGGTAATTGTGAAGTGATTAACTTGGTTTTTAAAATTATACGTTACAAAAATATTGTTATAAATAAGTGGGCTACAGTGACTTTCGAAGGATGGCTTTCTGCTATTCTGACAGGCATATTGTGAAAGGTATGTGAACGCCAAAAGCGTACAAATTGACATATTTATACTAGAGTTTCTTATAAATGTGATCAATCTGCAACAACGATAGTTCTTTTTATATCATACTAGCGACCTGCCCGCAGTTTCACCCGCGTAGCTTTAGTTCCCGTGGCAATATCGGAAAGGTTTATAAACTAAAACCTTCCTCATGAATCAATCTCGACCGCCCCGTTGGTCGAGTGGTTAGAGACCCTGACTACGCAATCAACGAGGCTCGGGTTCGATCCCCGACGGGGACAAGCATTTGTGTGATGAGCATAAATGTTTGTATTTCCGGGTTTGGGTGTTTATTATATATATTCTAGTATTTATATATGTATTTCTATGTATTAGTATCGTTGACTAACACCCATAACACAAGCAAATAATTTGCTTACTTTGGGGTTAGATCAGTAAGTGTAATTTGTCCCGTGAATTATTATTATTATTATTATAATTTATCTATTAAAAAAACCGCATCAAAATCCGTTGCGTAGTTTAAAAGATTAAAGCATACTTAAGGACATAGGGACATACAGAGAAAGCGACTTTGTTTTATACTATGTAGTGAAGATAATATACAAAGAGATCGTTCTCTTGATGGAATGTACGGATGTATGGAAGTAACCATCGTCTATAGACACCAACAAATAAATATAATAAATACAATAAAAAGATTTTATATATATATATATATATATATATATAATAAAAAGACAATGCAGAAATGCAGAAATTTACCACCTAGTAGTCACGATGGTAGTGACTCGCATAGTCAAACGTTCGCCTTTAACGAACTATCTTGCAGATCAGACGATCCTTTATTCTTTCAAGGAGCTCAAACCAACACAAATTATAACAAGAAGGTCTAGAGGTTAGTCTATTTGAATCAAATTATTAGATCTCAAATTATGATTGAGGTCGAGTGGTTAGTGGACCTAACTGCGAATCGATGGGGTTCGGGTTCGATTTCCCACAGGGACAAACATTTCTGGGTTTATATATATACATATAAATAAATAAATAAATAAATAAATAAATATATATATATATATATATATATATATATATATATATATATATATATATATATATATATATATATATATATATGTATATATGTATATATATATATATATATATATATATATATATATATATATATATATATATATATATATATATATTATAGTTTTTTATCTTACAATTTCCACGGTTATCTGTTTTTAAATTGATGGAATTACGGTCAATTTTTGACCAACGGGTGATCACTAGGTTGGTTGCCAAGACGAGTAGCGATCCTCATCACCGCATTTTACCGGTATAACGATTATCGTCCATTTTTTGCGATAGCCAGGACCGATAGCTTTGCGTGAAATTGCGTGCTAATCAGAGGCATGGGATGAAAAATAATACACCACCAATCAGACTCAGTGCTGTCACTGAGATTTTGAATTTTCCAAGAAAAACCTCGAAATAATAGCAAACAAGCAAATTGCTCTTCTGACGGAAAGAGAAACCTTCGCGTATAGGTACCAAAAATGTTGATAGTCCGTTGCTGTCCATATGGCTGAATGGCAATGCTACATGCATATGTCTACCACCTACCTTACCTTTTAAACCGAAACACGACAAGGGCAAGCATTAACTCCATTGCGGTAAGAATAGGTAAGGCGGTAGTACAATACATCCGGACAATACGTTGCGGAACTCTACCACCTAGTAGTCACGATGGTGGTGACACTTATAACCAATCGTTCGCATTATACAAACTGCCTGGCAGAACGGCAGATGGTCTATTCTTCAAATAGGTTCCGGACCTACACTGGGTAAATACTTCATATCTACACCATCAATTCATTTACGTCTTCAAGAGATTTAACCACTGTCAATTGCTATCTAATACTATTAAACAGGAAAATGGTAGCCTCATAATCTGTATCAACACGTTTAAAAAGTTACGAGGCCAAACGAATAATACGAAGTTCAAACAAATAACTATTTATAACACAATGGCTGGACAGAATGGGATTATATTTAGCACAAAATAACTTACATCCTGGATTAACTAACGGCATCAAACATATTTTGTTAACGGCGTTTCTGGAAATCAAATTGACGACAACGAATAATAAACATTTCGGAATTTGTAACGGCTTTATTAAAGTCACTTATCGTATCGTAAATGTCCAGGCCACTGGCCCTCAGAGGGTTTTTAGTATGGAGCACGCACATTGAAGCATGAATAGTGAGCACAAGTATAACAATAAAATTACTCTAAGGCTTTAATTAAACAAGTTAAGTTTACTATGTTCTTAAGTAAATTAAGGTGCACCACCTCCATTAGTCATGTTTCTGTTTTGCACGAGGTTGGCTAGGACAGAATGCCCTTAGGCGTTAAGTTTAACCTGTGTATGTTTTTGTTGTGCATGAATATAAATAAATAAAATAAAAATAAAAGTAATGCAGAATGAAATAAAAAAAAACATGCTAGTTCCATTCTAAATCATATAAAGAGGACGTAAATTAAAAAGCTTTACGTATTTTATTTTATCCAGTTATTTGTCAAGTGAGACAATATGGTAGTACCAAAATATTTAGAACTTGAGAAACCATAAATAATTTTAATGACAGCACCAACTTCTACAAGAATTTTGTTGGAAATTTACATCATATGCAAGATGTTACTAAAAAGAGATCATATTACAAATGGCATAAACCCACCTAAGGTCTGGAAAATAAAGAAAAACTAGCTGTATAATTATCCACACCCACGTCCATTACACTTTCCGATACATCGGACTTAAACAAAAGCAGTATACGTTCTTTTTAAACGAAGCATCCTTAGGAGAAAAGAACCTATTTTGTCCCACCAGAGTTTAAGTAACAATGGTTTGCGACGTGACTTAAGCTCTATCCCTGCTAATATTATCAAAGTGAAAGTCTGTGAAACCTATGGCGATAAGCACCTACAACGCGCGACAACTCGGCTTTGCAAATCAGTCGGGGCCACCCCGTGCTTATGAGTACACGCATAGCTGTACGACGGGCTGCCATCATCGTCGCAACGTAAGGTTTATTACTGTAGGTACTCTTATAAAATGGGGGATTCGTAATATAAAATAATTGCTGTGTGGATGGTTATCGCAATAAACAGAAGGATTCAAAAATTTCGTTTTTTCCTTTACCGAAACATTCTGAAACGTAATAAATATTTATGTTTTGTTTAGTTTACTCGTAATTTTATAAGTAGGTTTTAAGTACTATGGGTAAGGATTACGTAGATTTACCATGCCCCAGTATTGCAACTTGAAATGCACCATAAATTATATTTTAACATTAATTAATTATTAACAAAATTCATTTTCCCCGTGTTGATCAGAGTTTCTTTGAATTATAGAGCAAATGCCGCTATGACAGGTAAGTTGTAAAAGGCGACCGATTGGCTATACAGTATACGTGTCACTACCATCGTGACTACTAGGTGGTAGAGTTCCGCATCGTCTCACCCGGGTATATGGTACCACTGCTTACCTATTCCTGCTGCAATAGCGTCAATGGTTGTCATTATCTTGTTCCGTTTTGAGGGTTAAAGTTGGGCAGTAGACTTATGTATATAGCATTGCCATCCTGCTGCACAGAGAGCAACGTATCGTTTATATCTTTGGTGTCTATCGGTGATAGAGTATCTTTTTTTTATATCATAAGATAGCACACAAGCAGATGGGTCTCTTGATGAAAAGAGTAAACCGGTTGCCTATAGACACCAAAGGTGTTAATGGTGCGTTGCTATCTTGTGGCGACGTTTTATGCCACATGCATAAGTTTACCGGCTACCTTACCCTCCAAACCGGAACTCGATATTGACAAGCACTGAAGCTATTGAAGCAGGAATAGATAAGGTGGTGGTACCAGATCCGAGCGAGACAAAGCCACGATGGTAGTGACTCGTATAGCCAATCAGTCGCTTTTTACGACCTGCCAGGCAGAACGGCAGTTGGCCTATTCTTCAAAGGAGTCCGAAACCAACACGGGGAACCTTTGAGACAACCCTGATTTCATTAGAAAGGATAAGAGTTATGCGTAAGAAAGAGATGCAACTTCTAGCTAAATATAAACGTAGGTAATCAAGCGCCGCGCGATCTGAATTCGACTTAATTGTATCGTAGCAAGAGTCCCTATTTGTTTAAACGACTTTCCGGAGTGTCTCTTCTGTACTTGTACTATTATATATTCTGTGCTATTACGCTTTCACGGCATGGTCTGAGGGGTACCCTCCTTCGCAACGCCCCATAGGAAATTTCGTTACAAAAAATATATACAGGATTACTTTTAAAAAACTATTGAATTGTAAAATAATTACAAGATAATATAAAAATATTCGTTTAAAAATATCCCACTTAATTCATGTATTCGTTACACCGAGTCTTGCGAATGAACTATGTAATACTGGCAGTGTGACATTTTACATTTAGATACCTATAATAATTACGGCAGTAACTATTATGTAATCTGTCGCTCTAAGCACATTATTTCTGATCACTTTTAATTTAGTTGATGCAATGATATTATTAATTAGAAACCAGAAGTACTTTATTCAATAAAACTTTTACAAGTTATTTTATAAAATGGGAGCATTCTAGAGTGAGTTTTCATCTGAGGGCGGACCATATAAAACATTTTATGAAACTGTGCTGTACATGTAAACACACTTATCTCCCCACTTCTCTTTGCTCAGGTGATTGTCATCTGACAAGTGTCATTTAGACTTCAAACGACTTCCGCTTTTGTTCACCAGACAGTTATCCCGGGATTTGTTTATGAGATTATTGATACTAGCAATCGCCTTGCGGTCGAGATTGGTCGAGATACGACCATATAATTAAAAATAAAATCTATAAATTTTAAATTGTAAATTTGTCATCTAACTTTAAGCGTAAACGAAACAGTATTTAAAATGTGTGTATTTTATGATTTATGTCAATGTATCTGTGTCTGTAATGTTTATTTTTATTAATTTAATGTATTTACAATATTAGGTATAAATATATTAGGTTTCTGCAGTCCCAATAAGAGATCTACCAGTCAATAAATCTAAAAAATGTGTTAAAACAGAACTGTGTAAAAAAGGATATTATAAAATCTCAGATTATTTAGAAGACAAAAAAGCCTGGGATTAATCGCTCCTCATACCGATCTCATATATATTTTTTGTAATATGTGATATTGTAAAAAAATATATGATATAAAAATAGACAAGCCCGCTGAGTTTCTTCCGCCGGAACTTCTCAGTGTGTGGCCGCGTTTCTGATCCGGCAGTAGTTTTTAAAAAATATGTTGACGTGTCAAAATAACTTGTAAAAAGTTTTATTGATTAAAGTACTTCTGATTCCTGATTTCCTCAATGTCCTCCTCCTTAACTTCCGCAATGTAAGCGTTAACTGAGTCAAATTTCATACTTCTCCGTTCACGTAATTGTCTTTAAAAGGGGTACAACGTTTTTACTTCAAATTTTATATGTCAACAATGTTTTTTATGTTAGTTGGATAGGCAAACTGACAGACGTGCCACCTGATGGTAAGTGGTCGACGTTGCCAATGAACATAAACTAGTTTACCTAGAGCGTTAACGTTTAACGATTTTATTGTCCACGATTGGTCATATCGCGAGAATTGGATGCTCATATTTCACAAAAATCCAGTAGGTATATATTACTAACTTGTTTATTGTTTTTGAGTACGACAGAAATTTATAAAAACTAGGAAAGCTAGGAAATATTAAAAGTCCTTAACAAAGTTTTCAGCTTATTACTAAATAACACACGGTAAGGGGAGCCGCCATGTTGACACATAAACCAAGCGCTTCCAGCCCCTTTAACTGAAGATAATGTAACTATTTTCCGATGTTATCAATTAAGTTTGACCATTTCATGAAGTAGTCGCGCGTTTAGCTAACCATATCGATAAACGATTGCTTATCATTGATCTGATCAAGGAACATCATGATGTAGACAATGGACAGTGAAGTATTTCATGAAATGCGACCATTTCATGAAATTCTCGAGCATTTCATGATGTGGGCAATTTTGCGATCGGGCCACGACACACTAACCGCCGCGCCGCTAGGCTTCGGGTTGCTACTGAAATATTCCACTTTAAAGATTACACCTTGTCCATTCTGTCATGTAGTTCATAAAAGATGAGTGATTGGCCAAACATGTCCTCACCATCGTGACTACTACAAGGTGGTACATACTGCAGGAATAGATAAGGCGGCGGTCCTCACCTATAATTATTTATTTCTTGCTTGAATGCATGTAACGAAAGTTGTTAAAAAATAAATTATAAGCATAATGTTCTACTAAATAAATAGCTGTAATAGCGTCAGTGCTTGTTACTGTCGTTTTCCGATTGGAGGGTAAGGTAATGGCGAATTTATGCATGTGAAATTTTAACCCGCACACAAATAACAACATATCTTTAGCATCTTTAGTGCCTGTAAGCGATGGTTATCATTTTCTACGAGAAAAGCTATCTGCTTGTTTGTTATCCTGTGATAAAAAAAGAAAAAAAAGAATAACGCCTATTCCTTCGTCCTAACCAAAAAATAATCCTAAAACTCTAACTGAGCTTATAATTTCATTTTCACCATCGAAGTAATCCAACCTAAGATTGAATGTCCGAATATTGACACACCAGATCATTAACCAATTCTCTTTTTGTGTCAAGGACTCAATTTGAAGAATTAATGGAAGTTCCCGAGACCTAACACAATGTGCTGTAAGACAAAGGGGTCGTCTCTTTTGTTCCTTGTTTGGCGGCCTGCCAGGCAGACAAGCACGTTTTGATTGTCAGATGGACTACATTAGACGTAGGAAATCAAACGCATACAATTTTCCTCACAACAAATTTATTTGAAGTTTTTTATGACTACGCGACAACGCAATATGAAGGCAAGTTGACATTTTAGTAGTTTATTTGTGTGGATTACCGTCTCGTATCAGACTTGATGATAATATAATTTTATTTGCTATCGATCGCCTATTGCCGAAATTCGACCATCTCTAAGTTTGACAAATGAATGAAGAAAATAGTACATAATATCATGAAGTATTAGGTGTAGGTGGAGCTAGCACTTGTATTAATCACTTGAAACACATATTTACATTATATCTCAGTCTATGAGGTCTCTCCATCTCTTTTTATACACCTGTGTTAGAAAGAGAGGGTAAGACCTCAGAAGATGACAGCAGTATTTAAAATTATGTTTCAAGTAGGTATTAGAAGTGCTGCCTCCAGATATAAGCTTCATGCATAATATACATATTATGTGTATATAATCATGTGTGTCCCATGAAAGTAGTGTGAGTAATGTTTATTTTTATTAATTTAATGTATTTCTAATGCATTTTATTAAAAAAAAATAGTTTTGTGCAGTTCTCCACAATGTAAACTTTTACTGTACCAAACAGATTCCGCCGTTTGCGCAATCGTATTAATAAGGGCCCTAGTTATTCCTTCACGTAAAGACTCATCCACGGAATTAGTGTCAAAACTCTATCTGTCATCGTTTCAAAACTTATAGGTATGGATATGTCATCTACTTTAGTAGACTCGATCTCTCTCACCCTCTACGTAACATATCATCGTTGATACTGCAATACCGCGTAACTAACAACAGACAATACCGCGTAGCTTTGATGTGGCAAATTTTACAGGAGAACGAAAAAACTGTAAATCTTTTTCAATACTAACCAAATACGTGTCTTAACTTTTAGTTATTTAGAAAAGTGTATTAGTGAGCTAATATAATGATATCTAATTGAATCCAATCAATATTAAGCTAAAAATACATCATCATACAAATACAAATCTAAAACTTGATACTTTCGTACTTCCGCGGTATTATCCACTGTTAGTTACGCGGTATTGCAGTATCAACGACGATATGGCGTATCATCTAGTGTTTCCACGGTATGCCAATTTTAATCAAGATCGGTCCAGCCGTTCTTGAGTTATAACAAAACATACGAACAAACAAGCAGACAGAAATGTTTGAAATATTATATTTTTAACAAAAAAGTTAGTATTTCGAACTTGTTCCCGTGTTGATCCGAGTTCCTTTGAAGAATAGACCAACTGCCGTTCTGCCAGGCAGGTCGTAAGAGGCGAACAATTGGCTATGCGAGTCATTACCATCGTGGCTACTAGGTGGTAGAGTTCTGTGTCGCCCGGGTCTGGTACCACCGCCTTACTTATTCCTGCCGCAATAGCGTCAGTGCTTGTCATTGACGTGTTCCGGTTTGGAGGATAAGGTAGCCGGTAAGCTTATGCATGTGGCATTAGACCTCGCCATGAGATAGCAATGCACTATTAACACCTTTGGTGTCTATAGGCGATGGTTGACTCTTCCCATCAGGAGACCCATCTGCTTGTTTGCTATCTTATGATATAAAAAGAACTGCTCAAACGTGACAAACCAACATTTTCAACTGAATTCATAAAGAGAGGAGGTTCTTTAAATCATGCCTAAACCACTGAATACATTTATTTTATTCCACGTGACGAAGTCGCGAGCACAGCTAGCAAGATAAATAATTGTGATACCGCGATTCGGGATTTTATTTTTGAATTTCATTTTATTGTATTTTTTATTATTTTTTCTGGTAGCGTTTTTGTAGATTGTTTGAACCACTACAGTATCAAATAAGCAGGAAGTACTTTTTCTTGACATGCTTTGTATTTATAATATATTGCACTTCTAGTATAATATGCATTCATATTATTCTAGAAGTACAATATAAATAAACTACAGTCATTAAGACCGACAGTTGTCAGTCAGTCAGTGACTGTAATGACTGAACCAGACTTCAAAATTTTACTTCATTTTGGTAACCGGTTCGGAACAGTTTCGAAGTGTATAGTGCGTTGAGTGTGTAAATTGTGACCTTTTGTGCTTGCTGCTGACGTGGTTGGAAGTGTGGTGAATGGGGGTGGATAATTGTTCCGCTGGGGTATTTTTTTATCCGGACCATCGGTGAGTTTTATCCATTTATTAAATCGACGTCTTTGTTTTCGGTGCCATCATGGAAGAACATAGAACTGTTTTTTTTTTTTTTTTTTTTATATCATAAGATAGCAAACAAGCAGATGGGTCTCCTGATGGAAAGAGTCAACCATCGCCTATAGACACCAAAGATGTTAATGGTGCGTTGCTATCTTGTGGCGAGGTCTAATGCCACATGCATAAGTTTACCGGCTACCTTACCCTCCAAACCGGAACACGACAGCGACAAGCACTGACGCTATTGCGGCAGGAATAGGTAAGGCGGTGGTACCAGACCCGGGCGAGACAATGCAGAACTCTACCACCTAGTAGCCACGATGGCAGTGACTCGATAGCCAATCGGTCGCCTTTTATGACCTGCCTGGCAGAACGGCAGTTGGCCTATTCTACAAAGGAGGCCGGGACCAACACGGCGAACTGTTCGCGGATAATAGCAAATTTAATTAATTTCAACTTTTAATTATGGATTTTCACAAAGTAACGCTTAAATTAATAAAGTATTTATGGACGTCGCCGATCGTAAATGGACGAATCCTAGATTTTTTCTATAACGAACAGATTTTATCCATGAAATACTATATAGTTATTTAAATCTTTATGCTGATTTTTTAATCTTAAAGAAGTTGCCAGAACTTGCACTTAGCACCAAAATTTCTTCCGCATTAGTCAGTTCGATATATTTTTGAGTTTAAATTGAGTCAAACCCAATTCCGCCCCAATAACACACTAACAATCCCACGATAAATAACTCACCCGTCCGATCGCGAGGCGCTAAATCATTTATAGTGATAGCTCGTTAACCCGCTTCCGGGCCCTGACAAAGAGACTGGAGACGCGTGAAGCTGAAAAACCCTTTGTACTTGTGTTATTGTATTACAGTGGCGACTGACGTGCGTCTTTATTATCCGCTCAAAAAGCGATTAATCGTGTCGGTCATGCATAAATTCTTAAAAAAAAAGTTATAAATCTTTTCCACGAATTCCGAGGTTACACCTCTTTGAAGATAGATCATCTGCTACTCTAATAGATAGCTCAAAGACAAGGGAAGCTTAAAATATCACTACCAACATCATTGCCATATAGCAAAGTCCACCGTCTCTCGTCGTAAATAGCGTTAGTGCTTGTCACCTGTCATTTTCTTATTATGAGTAGAAGAACCAACTGGCGGATTATAATTAAAACGAAATCCCACAAACCATACGTACGAAACTACTGCATTATTTCCGTGCTCGCCAGGTAATTATTAATGAAATAATTGCACAAGATTTTCGCATAGATTATTATCAAAAAATGAGACTATAGAATTAAATATTACTATACCTTCCGATATAAACAAGATAGGAAGGTTAATTAAGAATCTAGAAATATTCGCTTAGGGCCAAAGCCATGTTGTGTTATAATGTGTTCAAAAGTCTAGTGAATGGTGCCATTGGGTATATTAAAGAAGCAGTCTAATCCTACTTCCGGAAAGCACAAATGTATGCAATTGACACACCATTCTATCACATAAACTTTGATGATGGTATTCAGCTTATTCAGTTAAAATCTTTTCAATTTTAAGCAAAATATAGTTATGATGCTGCTGAAAGAAGGATTTTGTTAATTATATTATGCTGGACTTACACTGTACGCAAAGTGAAGGGTGGTAGTATTGTCGATCATGCAGTTGTATATCCAGGATCAAAGCTCTTCACAGCTGGTCAAGTTTATGAAACCTTAAATAAAGTAAGACTTCCTTATAGAGCTAGATTGTAGTAAATTAATTCGCTATCGTCCATAAAATAACGCATCAATGAAATGAACAAACTAAAAAATATGTCCCACTATGATTGAAAATAAGAAAATAAATCTATACAACTAAAATTTTTGAGTGTCTGTTTGTAATGTTAAAATAACCGCTTTTTACTAAATGCATGGATAGGCAATGGGTGTATACATGGTTTATATATCAAAATAAGATTTTTTACAATTTTGTCTGTCTGTCTGTTTGTTTGTTCCAGCTAATCTCTGAAACGGCTGGACCGATTTTGACGGGACTTCACTGACATACAGCTGATGTAATAAGGAGTAACTTAGGTTATTTACTTTGGAAATTTTTTACGCGGACGACATCGCAGGCACAGCTAGTTAATAGTAAAAACATTTTTAAAAACAAGCTTTCATTTAAATGTCCTAAGAAGAATATACATCAATTCATAAAATTGTACAATTTGTATGATGTAAACGCTTATCGCGAGATTTTCGAAATTTTGAACAAATCTATATATATAAAAATCAATTGCTGTTCGTTAGTCTCGCTAAAAATCGAGAACGGCTGAACCGATTTGGCTAATTTTGGGTTCTAATTGATTGTTGTGGTCCAGGAAAAGTTTAAAAGGTGAGAAAATGTAGAGAAAAATAAGAGTAGTTAAAAAGGCAAAACAACGTACGTTTAAGTAAATTATTAAAAATGAACTTAGCGGTTGAATCAATGTTCGACAGTACTACACCGTCGAATAGCTAGTTTTTGAATCTCGAAGTTATGTCAAACATTTTATTTTTATTTTTCATCCATTATAAGTCTTTTCTGTGCTCGCCAAAGTTACTCGGAAAGAGGCGTAAATTCAGCGTCTGTTGTCATACCGTGGCCTATTAGAAATACATATATTATTTTATACAGTCAATATATTACCTTTTTTATTACCCTTTTTACTATCAAAATGTTACTCCCCCTCATTGGTACTAAAGCGCTAACGTAATTGTGTAAATTCGTCAAATGGTTGTTGAAATGACGTACCAGCGTAGCGCTTGGCTGATGGCTCTACCAGTTTCAGAGTACACCGCGCGTGCGTCGCATCGCCGCCCAGATTTCCCGCCCTAACGCGTGTGACTTATACAAAATCTGTTTTAGTGAAAACTGTGTTTAAACTTGTGAACAGTTTTGAAAGTGCGATAAGGATTTTTTGGATTTGGGTAGGTTCAAAATATTTATTTTAATTATATAATAGACAATTAAAAAAATAAACAAAATGCAATTAAATTTTTAAGGCATTTAATTATCATTAGTCACAATACATACTGTATTTAGATAAATCAACAATATACACAGTTCATATAAAAACTATATATACATGTATAATAATTTTTTTAAGTGTGAATGTGTCATGTAAATGACTTTGTATATATGCACGTGATGCTGTAATGGCTTTAGTGTCATATGTCATCAAAATAATATTTTCATAGCTCGTATCTAGTTTGACACTCTAGTTCAATCATTAAATTTTCAAACTAACCATACCTTATAGTTACAGTAAATTATAACAATTAATGCTGAATCTATAGCGGGGTACAGTCAAGGTCAAAGGTAGAATGCGTAATGACATCTCTACATAACATATGAGCACACGTTGAAACCACAGAGATAATATATTCAAACGCATACGTTACTAGTGATCGACTAATAATCGAATTTATGTTTACATTTTGGCTTTCTGCATTTACTCACCATATAAATATTAAGTATGAATAGACAGAAAGAAATACCAAAGGGAATATGGAAAGAAAGAATCCTTCATGCGTATAATTTCTTAGAAAGGGATCCGAAATCATATCACATCTTCTATATGTAAAAAAATTAATTGATGTTCGTTAGTCTCGCTAAAACTAGAGAACGGCTGAATCGATTTGGCTAATTTTGATTTCGAATTAATTGTTGAAGTCCAGGGAAGGTTTAAGAGCCATTTCACAAAATCGACCAACTGAAATTTAGATATTTTCTAATCGATGCGAAAGCTGGACGTCGTCCTCCATATAGTGCAGCTAGTGCTGGTAAAATGAAAATAGTATTGATACTTTTAATATTTTAATTATTACTACGCGGCACTTATTTCGGGACATGGACTTAGCGGATTTTATAGTATTCTCTTTTATTAATTTTTGAAATAATAAATAAATAAATTTTATTTAAGTGACTTATATTTGCATAAGAACAGAATATAGTTTTATTCTATGCTAATTCCTATAGGAAAATGTCATTTTTTGATAAAAAAAAACCAGTTAATGTTTCGTTAATTTTCGTTGAAATAGGTATATTTTCTTAATTAGATATAGTTATAGACCTTTAGATAAAAAGTAATCCATTCAGGCACAATTGTTGGATGTTTCTGGTAATTTAGTATTTGTTCTATTTAAGTTTGTTGATTCTAGCAGAAGATTACCTTTTGGAAAAATAGCTTCCTTGCGTAATTGTGGAAACTTGATTTCGGAGAACATTTATTATAAGAAATACAATTTATGATTAAAAATCTGTTTTATTAATGAAATATTTAACAGATTAAACTATCTAATGGTACTATTTAATAAAATAAAAGTACCATATAACATGAAAAACGAGGAGTTGGAAAATTTTGATTTCTCGTCAAAAGTTAGTCTAAAGTGCAAACTGCCTCTTAAAAGGTGAGCAAATATAGAAAAAAAATAAGAGTAGTTAAAAAGGAAGAACAACGTTTGCCGGGTCTCGTAATGCCTTGCCTTATTTTTTGCCGCAATAGCACAAATATCTGCCACTATCGTGTTCCGGTTTGGAGGATAATATAGATGGTAATTTACGCACGTAGCATTAACATCTTGTCATACGTATAGCAACAAACAATATCTTTGGTATCTATAGGCCACATTTATCGCTTTCCCTCAGAAGAGCCAGCTGCTTCTTGTTCTTGTTGTTGGCTATATCTAAACTAATATTTTATAGAGGAAAAATTTGCTTATTTGTTACGATTTAACTCAGAAATGACTTGACCGATTTTGAAAATTCTTTACCTTTAGAAACTACATTATCCAGGAATGACATTACTTTTACATGGGGCTCACTCAGAGCAAAGAGAAATAATGATTTTGGTGGAATGCGATTGCAGCGCCATCTGGTAGCGAGTTAAAATAATGAAAATATCCCGTATCAATAAGTTGGTGTTTTGAGCGGATAAATAAACCTTCTCTATGAACATACATATAAGGCATGCTAAGCATGGTGATAATTCAAATGGAATTTCAGTGAAAAATTTTTATATATTACAAACATCCTTTTTTATACTTAGATGTTGTTTTCTGGATGTTAGATGTTGTTTTTATCTAATACATAGCTATATTTAATTTTATAACCCTTTACATTTATTAAATTTAAACTAACTTTTTATTATTTTATCCCCGGGGATAAAAAGGGAATTTTAAAATCGGTTTTAGACCTTTCAGATTGACTTATATGAAAAATTCTGAAAATTATCATAAATTCTAATTAAAATGTTTATTTTCTTGGACTTAGTTTATAGTTTTATTAATTAAAAGCTGACCCGGCAAACGCTGTTCTGCCTTTTTAACTACTCTTTTTTTTTCTATATTTTCTCACATTTTAACCTTCCCTGGACTTCAACAATTAATTCAAATCCAAAATTAGCCAAATCGGTCCAGCCGTTTTTGAGTTTTAGCGAGATTCACGAACAGCAATTGATTTTTATATATATAGATTCTTAAATTTGTGATTGTTTACTATTGATTTTATTCTTTTCTAACTTCATAATTTTTTTTTAAAGTTTTTAGTTGAAATCATTAAAGTATTGATCGATATATAAGTTTTTCAAGTGCAATGTAACCAATACCTAAATTTACTTACCAATACCTAATATTTGAAATTTCTGTCTGGCAGTTATTCAATACTAGCTGACCCGCGCAGCTTCGCTCGCGAGTAGATTAACATGCCCTCAAGATAGCTTTTCATACAAAATTCATCCCCTATTTCAACCCTGTAAGGATTGATTTTTTTAAAAAATGTAGCATATGTTTGACTCCGTCTCTTCAACTACTTCCATGCCAAATTTCATGAAAATCGACAAGCGGTTTAGCCGTGAAAGCGTAACTGACAAACAGACAGACAGACAGACTTTCGCATTTGTAATATTAGTATGGAGGTACGGGGTAATCTCTGGAACAGCTAAACCGATTTTGATGAATCTTTCATTGAAAATAGAGGAATTATAAGCTAGAACATATAGGCTACTTTTTACATGAGCGAGCAAAAGGAAGTAAAGATTTTGGATCATGCGAAAGAAGTCGCGAAATAGCTTGTTATAAATACGAATTTAATCTGCGTCAATGAACTCATTTAATAATGTATACAAAGAAATGTATCATCATTACATAGTATAAAACAAAGTCGCTTTCTCTGTCTGTTCCTATGTCCTTATGTCCCTATGTATGCTTAAATCTATAAAACTACGCAACGGATTTTGATGCGGTTTTTTTAATAGATAGATTGATTCTTGAGGAAGGTTTTAGTGTATAAACCTTTCCGATATTCCCACGGGAACAAAAGCCGCGGCCAGGTCGCTAGTATTGTATAACTAGCGATGGTAAACTGGTTTCTCACGTTTACCACTAGGTGGCGCTGTACAAATCACATACAAATTCCTAGTAAACTCCAAACGCGCTCACGATCGAATGCAAAAAGAAAAACTCACACTTACCACTCAGTACAATCAACTAAATCAATCCAAATTTCAAACCGTATAATTCATCGAGAAGAAATAGACTAACAACATACACAGACACACACTTACACACATACGTTTTGTCGTGTTGGTCCCGGGCGCCTTTGAAAAATAGGCCAACTGCTGTTCTGCCAGGCAGATCGTCATCGATCGATTGGCAATGTGAGTCACTACCATCGTGACTGCTAGGTGATAGAATTTTGCATTGTCTCGCCCGGGTTTGGTACTACCGCCTTACCTATTCCCGTCGCAACAGCGTCAGTGCTTGTCACTGTCCCTCCGGCTTGGAGGGTAAGGTAGTCGGTAAACTTATGCACGTGGCATAAGACATCGCCAAAAAATAGCAATGCATCATTAACATCTTTAGTGTCTGTATGGTTATCTTATAAAAAAACGTACGCGCATAGAAACTTTTGAGTTAATAATATTACTGGGATAAACATAATTTAGTGGATATTTGAAATGAGTCAGGAACTTGTAGTTGGAGCGCTCGTAAAGATACAATCTATGTAGGCCAGGAATATAAAACACTACGGACTCACACGAAACTGACTGCGAATATCTGATTACGAAGAAATAGGGATTTAAATAGTATGACCTGCTAGTGGTTGGCAACCCTGATTACGCAATCGATGGGGGCTCAGATTCGTTTTCCGACATGGACAAACATTTATATAATGAGCAGATATATTTGCATTTTTGCGTTTGTGTGTTTATAAAAATATACTTCAGTATTTATGTATGTATTTCTATGTACTAGCGATTGCCCTGTAGTGGATATTCGACCATAAATTAAATTATAAAATCTTTTTTAAGTGTGACATTTGTTGTCTTTAGCCCATTAGCAAAGGAGTAGTTTTCTTAATCTAATGTTTAGACATAAAAGAACTTTTTTTTGTGGTTTAGTCATAAAAACCGTAAACCGTTTGACCCTGCAAGCCTCTATCTATGCTTATAGTTTTTACTCAAAGGAGTAAAAATTATAAGCATAGATTTTTTCAGTTTAAAAATTTATTTATATATTAATTTGCTGACCCGGCAAACTTTGTTCTGCCTTTTTTTTCTATATTTTCTGACCTTCTAAACCTTCCCTGGACTTCAACAATTCAAAACCAAAATTAGCCAAATCGGTTCAGCCGTTCTTGAGTTTAGTAACGCACAGCAATTGATATATATATATATATATATATATATATATAAATATAAATATATATATATATATATATATATATATATATATATATATATATATATATATATATATATATATATATATATATATATATATATATATATATGTGTGATATATATGTATACGTGAAGGAAAAACTTTGTGCCTCTTTCTAAGACAATTGCGCGGTCGGTTGGGTTCGAAATTTGGCACTGTTAAAATTTACATTGTGGAGGACTGCAGACCTAATATTTTTATATAAAAAATACATGAAATTAATAAAAATAAACATTACACATACTTCATTTATGTGCATACATATTATAGTACACACATGCATAATATTTTCTTTACGCCTCAGGTCCGTTGTCAAACTTAAAAGGAATTTTATTGTTTAGTCTGTGGTCAAATTTTGACCACAGGCGATCGCTAGTTTTGTTAAAAATGGCAGTATACTGATTTTTGAAAGCTGTATATTTTGCAAACGATGATTGATTTTGACATTTCGAACGGCATTTAACTCAACTTTAGAGATCTAATTTTAGAGAGCTATTGCTACGTAATCGATAGGTTGAAAAATTTTTAAGCAATGTTAGTTTATTTTTAAAGTTTCGTTATTAATAAAACCCAAAAAAATACCGATTTTGATTCAATTAACGGTATTTGGCGGAGTTTTTTAAGTAGAAAAGCTGATATGATTTTTAAGTCAATCGGTGTATTAGCCTGAAAGTTATTTTAAAAATATTAAATAAACTAAAAACAACAAAATATTAATATTAAAAAAGCTGTAACTTTTGAAAACTTGATTTGATTTTGATTTTTGAAACAGCGGGTGAGGTAATTTTTTAAGTACTTAAAATACTGCAGAAGTACGAAAAATGATTAGTTGAAAAATTTATGTGGAAAAAACACTTTTTTCAAAATTTTTCGTCAACGATTACTCCAGAAGGGATGAACCGATTTTGATGCAATTTATGCCTTTGATGTAGTTTTGTGAGCAATAGGGTTAATTAGATTTTGCACTAAATCGATACATTAATATTAAAAAATACTAACTGTATCGCCAAAAACTTTTTTGAGGTTTTTTCGAAATTTCACAAGGTCTCCTAGGCCGACGTGGTTCATATTTTCAGGAATTCGAAGTTGAATGGAATTAAATCGAATGCCATCAACCGCGTTTCGATCGGTCCAGCCGTTCAAAAGTTATGAGATGTTTATAAACATGCACATACAGACATACTGACATCATCGTGAAAATAGTCGTAAGAGGTTCCTGGGACCTCAAAACGTGGAGATCTGATAAAAACTTGATTTTCGAAAATCGGGGCAAAATCAGTAACTTCTTTGTCTATATACGTAGCGGGGAGTTAAAAAATAGAACAAGAGTTCGAAAATCTATATTTTATTATAAATTACAGTAATTTCATTTTTGAAAATTTGTATATTTTGAAAACGATGATCAATTTTGATCTTTCGAATGACAGTCAATGTAAGGTTCCTGGGACCTCAAAACGTGGAGATCTGGTGAAAACAAGATTTTCGAAAATGGGGACAAAATCAGTAACTTCCTCATCTACATACGTAGCGGGAAGTTAAAAATAGAACTCGCACTTGACCATTTTTTTATTGATAAAGGTAGGAAAGAACGAAAGATAGATAGATAGATAGATAGATAGATAGATAGAGGGAGAGATAAATTAAAGGAATTGAGAAAAAAAGGATTATCGTATTTCAGAATTAAAAAGTTGCAGTAAAATATTTTTGACTGTACTGTTTGTAGCCAGATACGGCTGTGGAAACGTTAAATAGAATATATTTTAAATATAAAATACTGTGTAATGTACACACGTTCTTTATCGTGACGTTAAATTCGTTCGTTTCATCGCGTTTAAATTCACATCGATTTAAAGCTGTGTCGCTTCAAAAATCCCTTCTAGACAGTGATCGGGTTGTTTTTCCCGTAGACCGTCTAGGTTCGTGGTTCCTAACCTGGGGGTAACCCCCGCAGGGGTAATTCAGCTATTTAATGAGGGTAACAAAGAACCTAATTATAGGATCGTAAAATAATAAAAATCCGCCATGTTGCAATCGCGCCCGCGCCGCCCGTTACGCGCGCCCTGTAGCGTAGGCTATCCACATCGATTACAGGGGTAACAACAATATTGAAAAGGTTAGGAACCACTGGTCTAGGTCCACCTTGGAAGCAGTTTACAAATACTAGTATTAAGCTGCGTAAGCACTCCATGATAATATTTTCAATTCATGGGCATTGTCTTAATTTACAATACTATTGTGAGAACGCTTTCACTAAGCAACTTATCTACAAAACCGGCTTTTTATATCGTAAGATAGCAAACATGTAGTTGATTCTCCTGATGGAAAGAGATAACCATCGCCTATAATAATAATAATAATAATAATAATATTCACGGGGCAAATTACACTAACTGATCTAGCCCCAAAGTAAGCAAATTATTTGCTTGTGGTATGGGTGTTTGTCAACGATACTAATACATAGAAATATTCACGGGGCAAATTACACTACAGTACCCGGCGATAAATATTGCACATCGACCTTTGGAAAGAGACAATCGGCTAATTTCGGCTTCGTAGAGCGTTATCTCTGTCGCACAAAATACAAACAGTCCGGTACCTATTAGGAGCTGTTAAAACAAGTATGATTTGCTTCTTTTGATATTTTTATTCTTTGTATAAAATACACTAATTTTTCTATAAGTGATGGCTTTAGGTTGGGGTAAAATAAAATAAAAAAACATTTTTACATTATGTTTACGTATTTAATTATTTTGGAACATTACAGCTTTAGTGTACATAATAAACACCATTATACCTATTGCTAAAATGAGACATTGCAATAAAAATAATAATAATTCTAATTCTCAATTACTTCCATTTCACTATCTGTGCTCTCAAAGAGGTCAATATCACTGTCACTATCAGCCGTATTTATTACTAATCTATCAGTGTAATTGTCTAAACTGTGTTGAATGCTTCTATATTCATTCTCACATTTGATTGCATGATCGCAAACCTTTTTCCACTCTTCAGCGCCGATCATGTTTACTTTTTCAGTCAATAATGTTTTTACTGTAGTTAAGTTCATACCCACATTTCTAGAGGCTACATAGCCTTTCAGTTGAGACCATATATTTTCAATTGGATTAAAATCCGGATGATATGGTGGCAATCGCAACACAGTGTGCCCATGTTCGGCAAGTATTTTGTCCACAGAAAACTCTGTATACCTCTCCTTGTGCTGACATATAATAGCGTAAATCTGGGTTTTTGTTAATTTTGGATCAACTGGAATTTCATGTCTGTTTAACCAGTTGATCATTTCCCGTTTAATGGTGTTTGAGTTGGGGGGTCTCTCAACATACTTGTTGTGATAGGGTGCGTTGTCGATAACTAGAACAGAATCACTGGGTATATTTGGGATTAATTGGTTAACCAGCCATTTCTCATAGTTATCGTTATTCATTTCATTGTGATAGTCACCTGTAGTGTCCGTGGATTTATACGTTAAAAAAGCACCGGGTACAAAGCCTTTTTCATTTCCCGCATGAACTATTATCAAACGTTGACCTTTTGAAATTGGCTTTTTTACTCCTTTTTTCTTATCGTCACTCCAAGATTTCCCTTTAGTGTGGGATGCATGTATATATGACTCATCCATGTAGACGATATTTTTTCCTGTTTCGCGAAATTTGCGTATTTTATCAAGGTATTCCATTCGTTTGAGACTAACGTCGTGCTTTTCCATTAGAATTTTTCGATTATCTTCCATTTTAGTGAACTGAAATTCCATGTCATGAAGTATTTTTCTCAACGTTTTTTCAGACCCATTGTAATTAATAGCTTCAGATAACTTAGCTTTTAATGATTTTATTGTTGGCAGTTCATTAAATCGTAAGTGAAAATCATACACCATTCTTCGAACAACATCGTAATCAAAATCGTCCATATCCAAACGAAATTGCTTTTTTGGTCTCCCTTTTTTTGGAGTGCTGAACTTAATTTCAGTCGAATGTGTTTCAGTACTGACTTCGTTTAATATATTGTTCAAAGTTCTTCTTGAAATTCCAGTGGCATTTGCAACTCGCTCTTGAATCTTCTTAAAATAACAACTTACATTTTCATCTACTTTTTTTTTAAATCTATCAGCTTCGCTTACAAAGTATTTATAAACATTGTAGATAATTTCACGTGACTGACCTCGTAAAGGTTTCCCTCTTTTTCCGAAAGATGCCATATTACAACTTTAAATTATTTAAATTTGTGGGTGTTATCAACTCTAAATATATATTTTTTTTCGGGACGCGACTGCACTCTATCGTACTTGAACAACGACTGACTAAACGTCACATAGGTAGTGTGGGACAGAGATAACGCTTTACGAAGCCGAAATTATCCGATTGTCTCTTTCCAAAGTTCGATGTGCAATATTTATCGCCGGGTACTGTAACTGATCTAGCCCCAAAGTAAGCAAATTATTTGCTTGTGGTATGGGTGTTTGTCAACGATACTAATACATAGAAATACATATATAAATACCAGAATATATGTAATAAACACCCAAATCCGGAAATACAAACATTTATGCTCATCACACCAATGCTTGGCCCTGTCGGGGATCGAATCCGAGCCCCGTCAATTGCGTGATCAGGGTTGCTAACCACTCGACCAACGGGGTGGTCTATAGTTACCAAAGATGTTAATAGTGTATTGCTATCTAATGCCACAAATATAAGTTTATCTGCTACCTTACTCTCCACATCGGGACACCACAATATCAAACTTTGGTGCGCAGGAATTAATACCTATAGCTGTTTAATAAAATTAGGACGAATCGACTATATTTGTATTTACGATGGCAGTGAAACACTTGGCCCATCGTTTACCTCTTACGAATTGCCTGACAGAATGCCAGGCTGTTTAATTTTCTTAGAGGGCTCACACAAATATTTTTTCCCTATTTGTCTTTAGCAAATCAAGTTCGCTTGTCAGTGGCGTAGCTAGCATGTTTGTGAGGTTAGCACCAGGTGGCAAACATGGCAAGACAAACCGCACCAGGGGTATGATATCACCATTCACCCCTATTCGTAAAGCTACCTATGGTAACAAAACGTGTTGAAGAAGCGACGAAACCTACCGACGAGACCTACCGAAAGTGTCCAAAGTTCGAATTCGTATTCTGTCGTGTATTGGTCAATGTAAATAGTTACATTGATCAAAAATGATTATAGTCAATGCTCACTATCGGTGCTTTGAAAACCACATTAAATCATTGGGCTTGCGTTTTTGTTCGTTTTTTAAGATAAGGTTTTTAAATTATATTCTTTCACGGTCAGGTGTCACCTGTGACATATAATGATACCTGCGTCAATTTTTGTCATATTGCGCATCTTTGTATTATACACCCATTGACGAGTATAATATTACATTATATATGATATATATGTATACTAATAATGTAATATATGAGTATAATATTACATTATTAGTATGTGGTATAGTACAAAGATGGAATTATTCTGTTCTGTTCAATTTTTACGCTCATTTCTGGTCCGAACAGGAATGTTCTGGAACAGTTTTCCTCACATGGTGTTTCCAAGGAGCATTGACAAGGATATTTTTAAGAGAAAAATTTACAGTTTCTTTAAAAATCGGCATTGCACTAGCGGCTAGTCTCTTTTATTGCTAAAATCCAATGGCAATTGTGACTGATTTCAGCAGGTGGCAATATTGCTCATATAACGTCATTTTTTATAACAAATCCTCAAATGGGTCCCCCATTTGAGGATTTGTTATATCTTACCAGGCGCTCCTCTAGTTACGGCACTGGTAACCGTTTCAGCGCGGAAGCAACAAACATACACACACTCACACCTAGCACGTACATAAGTTTTGTATATTCTATTGGTGTTTCCTTTGATGGATTTGCGTAATACACATCGATAGCCGCGCTCTGAAAGACAAGTGCTATTACCGCCTATAAATAACGGTGAGTATTCAGACGGTACAGAGCAATAATAGCAGTTAATACGTTTCAATGAGGAGCCACTAACAGATATCTATATTTCTGTACTACTTTATTATAATCCAAATAAGTAGTTTCCCCGTGTTGATCCGGCACCTTTGAAGAATGTCTTGGCTATGATATATTTTTAATTTTTTTTTATATCATAAGATGGCAAACAAGCAGATGGGTCTCCTGATGGAAAGAGTCAACTATCGCCTATAGACACCAAAGATATTAATGGTGCGTTGCTATCTTCTGGCGAAGTCTAATGCCACATGCATTTGATATCGGCTACCTTACCCTCCAAACCGGAACACAACAGTGACTAGCACTGACACTATAGCGGCAGGAATAGGGGCAGTATTCATCCGGGCTCCTTATAAATAATAGACCATCGGCCGTTTTACCGAGTAGTTCGTAAGAGGCAAACGGTTGGCTACTCGAATAATCGAATCGAGTCGTGAGTACGAGGTAGTGAACGGGGCGGTCGCATTTGCTTTCGATATTGGTAGCACTCCAAATAACTTAACAAATAATTACAACGTTGTAAAACAGCAACAATCGCCTTCCACTCTGCTGCATTTCTGGAAACCTGGATCAGATATTCACCTAATTTATATGAAACCGAGTGGGAAGTATATTCTTTTTTTATTATCGATAGGGAAGCGCTTGACGGTAAGCTAAGATGCGGCTTAATATGGAACGCGCTTCCCTAGAAGGTGCCTGTTCACTCTTCTCTCGAAGATCCCCAGATTGTACTCGTCGGGGAATACAGTCTCGGGAAGTATGTTCCAGTCCCTTGCGGTTTGAATGAAGAATCTTGAGCCTAACCGCTTTGTCCGGGTACGTGGAATGTCCACCATATGACGATGCCTAGAATATGTGCGCCTCGACGATCAACGTGCAATTCCGTAGCGCACTCTCCAATGCATATCCGATTAAAAATAAATAAATAATAAAAATCTTCCAAATAATAATTTTTAAGGCTATCCATCTTTGAGTAATCCCATGTTCGTCCATCTGTCGTTCTGCCGGGTAGTTCATAAGAGGCGAACGGTTACCTACTCGAATCACGACTACCATAGGTACTAGGTGGTAGAGTTCTGCATTGTCTCGCCCAGTAGGCTTAGGATAGGCAGTGCGATAAAATTTTATTGACCTTTTTTCTCTACTTTAATGTCAATTTCTCTAATCACTAAAGCATTTGACCCTTGATTCGTCATAATACTTCAAAGGAAGAGAAAATTATCACTTTTACTCGACAGTAGTTTTCTCTACCGATCGAAAATATTGTTGCCATTTTATCGATTTGACACTAAGATATATAACAAAGACCTACAAAAAAATATAGACGTAGCCAATCGCTCGTATCGTGAGTCACGAATGTGATGACGATGCAGCAATATGAAGCCGGCGGCTTACTAGTCGGCCGCGAGCTAGAGAGAGTGAGAAACGTTCTTTTTGTGACAATATTTATTTTGAAATCATGCCATCCTGTGTGGTAAACAATTGTTAAAACAATTCATGTTTTGAAAAAAGTCTTCCGGGATCACTTTTCACAAGGAAGTATCCAAATTTCCATAAATTTAACAAAACTGAAATAATATTTGATATAATTTCTCAGAACACAAATTTGAAGCGGCATTGTGACAGTGTGGTAAGTTAACATACGAATAAATTTCCCCAAACATTGGGGAAATGTCCCTTTTATTTAGAAAATATATGTTAATGTTAGACTTATAGTTTTAATTGGATTCACCGTACTATATACGTATATACTACATATATACATATTTATAAAACATAGCTCGCCGTGTTTCATGCTGTTTCGTGATTGATTTCCCAACTAGCGCTAGAAGATAACGTCATAAAATCATTTACTTTTTTGGAACAATTAATAAAACTTTACTGTCTAACTATATCTATCCATTAAAACTACAAAAAATATGCATTTTCATTTTAAAGGTGGAAATCAGAGTGGGCCTTATTTTGTTTTGAAAAGTTTTATATGCCTATTATATATATATATATATATATATATATATATATATATATATATATATATATATATATATATATATATATATATATATATATATATATATATATATATATATATATATATATATATATATATATATATATATATATATGTGTGTGTGTGTGTGTGTGTGTGTATTTATGTTTCCGTTCATTTTTTTTGTTTATAGTAGTATTTGGTTTTATAGATTTAATTTTATTATGGTCTTATAGGTTTAATTTTATTGCAATTAATTCATTGTATGTCAAGTCGAAAATTATCTTTGTTTTTAAGGGGCTGACAAGACCTAATTAGTTGAAATTGATGTTTTAAAGCAGTTTTTTAAGAAAAATTATTTGTTATAGCACTTCAAAAAAAATATATGTTAATATTCATCATATTTCTCGATACATACTTGAAAAAAATTGGCTCGATAGAAAATAATTGCGAAGATTGGTCTTGAAATCATCATTACGGGTCTATATCTTTATTTCTTTGACGTATGGGTCTGCAATTGAAAACATGAAGTCAGCATATTCATACCTAAACCGCTACCGAATCATATTTGACAAATAATCTACACTTTTTTTTTAATTTCAATATTTATTCATTTTAAGACCTGGCCGCCCAGTTACACTGATAGTGTGGTCTCGTTTACTCCGATAGAAATAGACAGAGTGAGCGATTTCGGTGTTGACAGCGTCTTAATATTTTCTTGTTACGGGTACGGCTGGAAGAAATCTCTATTACTAGAGATAATCTCGCCCATTGTACTTATTTTCTATTATTATTGTTATGTTAGTGTTTACTGTGTACAATAAAGAATTAAATAAATAAATAAGCTCGTATTTTATTTTTCGTTTTATTTGTTAGTTTGCCAATTATCATTCTTGTGTGTACTTTCAGTTTAGAAAAGAAGTTATATATTACTATTAAAGATGAGTATTAAGAATTTATAATAAATAGTTAGCATTATAAGTAAAAAAAATATTAAAAACCTATTGAATTATTACTTGTAATTATTTAGAACAAAAATGTAAAATATGCTGAAAAAGGTTCGTAAAAATATTATTCATATTGTAATTAGTGCATATTTACATGTGTAAATATGCATTAATATAATGGCATATGTACAGTAGATAAAATAAATAAATTTCAAGACCTTCTAAATTTGTTTGTCTTTGACGTAGGAAATAGTAATACAAATAAAATATCAAATATAATTAATATAAGTAAAACGCAATATAATTTATAAAATGTAGTAAAATATTAAACCAGTAAATGGAAATTTGAAAGCCAATGCTTGCAACACTAATCTCTAGCACACGTACGTAATGTTTTACGATGCTTGCAAGTGTTGGCGTTGGCTTACGCACACATGTACAAAAGTTGTCTTCACCGATTTGTTTCTAATTGCTTACAATGGCTATGTCTATATTTTTGTAGGTCTTTGATATATAACTAAGATATTGGTTATTGTTTCGTAGTAATAAACTTCTTTTTTTATATTAAAAGATAGCATACAAGCAGATGGGTCTCCTGATGGAAAGAGTTAACCATCGCCTATAGACACCATAGGTGTTAATGGTGCGTTGCTATCTTGTGGCGAGGTCTAATGCCACATGCATAAGTTAACCGGCTAACTTACCCTCCAAACCGAAACACGACAGTGACAATCACTGGTGCTATTGCGGCAGGAATAGATAAGACGGTGGTACCAGACCCGGGCGAGACAATGCAGAACTCTACCACCTAGTAGCCACGATGGTAGTGATTCGCTTAAGTCGCCTTTTACGACCTGCCTGGCAGAACAGCAGTTGGCCTATTCTTCAAAAAAGCCCGGGACCAACACGGGAATTCTATTCATCAATTAAATTCACCCGTGTTTTTATAAGTTAATTGAGAATCTATAGTAAGGTTATTTTAGAGATTTCGGTCCAGTCTATACTATACCTACATTTATAATAATCATGGCAGTGCCGATGTTTATTTCTTTCCATGCTTGCATGCTATCTTATGATATAAAAAAACCGGCGAACATACTTAAAAAAGATTTAGGCGATTTGAGTACTTCGACTATTGTCTACCTATTTGCGATAACGAGGCCAGTACTTTAACTTGCTAGGCTGAGAATTGGTAACACACCACCAATAATATCTCTTATTTGACTAAACTTTGGACTGCTACTGAACTTTGTCAAGATCGAAATGTCGCAATAATACTTTGCTCGCTTCGTGAATTGAGTCTGGGACTTCAGAATCTAATACGAACAAGCTAATCTAAACACAATACCTTCAACGCAACAAGTTGTCTAAAATTGTTTAAAGTCAATCCGGTCAAGGCTAACAAACTGATCAGTTAAACCAGAACAGCAATACGTTCACTCAAAATTCTAATATACCGAGTTTCAACACTATCAGTTGATGAAACTGGGTCAGTCCCGGGACAATACGCTTGATCTGTTTTCAGACGGAATGCTCGCCTTTTGATCTGTCCAAACATTGTAGGAAGTAGGTTTTAACTACATTACGGTAATACGAAATGTCTTTTTTATAGGTCATATTTTCTTGCATTTGTACATATACATATAGTTCTTACTACTACATATAGTTCGAAGGACAGCGCCCTTTTTGTTAAATGATCAGTACATACTTAAAGTCAAGAATTGACTCGAAGAAAGTCAGCGAGTATGCCAAAAAATTCTCTCTACTTTCAAAAAGTGCTGCGAAACAATGTATGAGACATTACATAATACCGTGGTATTCAAGCAATCAAGCAGAACCAACGCATTAGAGTATTTGTTGGATAAAATGACCACTTGACAAAAAAAATCTTAAAAATTAGCAAAAGCATATACAGCGTGTAAGGCCGAAAAAATAAGAAAACCTGCCAATTATACGTTCTGGTCATGATGACAATTTCTTTTTTTTTGTGGGAAATGTAGAATTTGTGTTTTACGATTTTTCTTATTTTAACGCCACGCAATGTAAAGCGTGCATTGCTCTGAATCGTCGCATCCACGGTACTCTCAAACCAGCCGTTCATTCTGCGCGATGTAATACAGTGCTTACTATATGTGTTTCCTTAAATCTACATAAATTTCCAATGATTTCCATCTTAGAATCATGGTCCAAATGTAAAGCGTACATTGCTCTGAATCGTCGCATCCACGGAACTCTCAAACCAGCCGTTCATTCTGCGCGATGTAATACAGTGCTTACTATATGTGTTTCCTTAAACCTACATAAATTTCCAATGATTTCCATCTTAGAATCATGGTCCAAATCGATGATTTCGATTTTCAGTAGACCACCCCCAAGTAGCACGTTAAGCTGTATATAGGCTGCATTTAGGTTCATTTTTAAACTTAAAGCTGTATACGAAGCCGTACAAAGGCTGTAGAAGCGCTTCTACAGCCGATATAACACCAAAAAGGGCCCCAAGTTATACAGCTTATTGCGTTATATAGGCTGCACAATAGCTATACAAGCTGTTATAAACTGTACAATGGCTGTTATTTGGTGTATAAAGAAACTATAACACTAAAGATACTCTCTTGTAACTGTCTTGTACAGCTAAGAGTTAAATAGGCTGCACAATAGCTGTACAAGCTGGTATAGGCTGTACAAAGGCTGTTATTCGGTGTATAAAGAAACTATAATACTTAAGATACTCTCTTGTGCAGCTAAATGTTCTTAATAGGTGTTTGAAAACGATAAAAAGTAACTAATCTGTTTTTGATATTGTATAACATTATATCTGCAGACGCCATAATTAAAAATATATTAATAAACGATAAATTCTTGGACTTGGAGCAGTATTCAAGTGTGTATTCAAAGTGCAAATTCTAAATGACTGTGAAGTCGTGTATGTTTTTCCTCAAAATATTCACGCGCCAACGAAATAATCAAGATAACACAAATAAAATCATTGCGAAATACGGTAAGTGTTTGAGTTTAAGGTTAGAATATACAAGTATTTATGGTACAATATTGTATATAAAGGCATAATGATCATAATATAAGTTGCTTGTCAAGATATAGCTGTAGCTATTGCTAAATATATCTTTTATTTAACAATATATTTCTTTAATGTTGTTTTTAATACACAATAATGGCGGCGTTTTGTTATACAGCCTAAAGTGTATTTGGAGGGTGATATACTGCAAATAGCTGTACTGAATCTCTTTTTGTTCTATTATACGGCTATTGGCTTTTAATTACCGTCCAAATACACTTTAGGCTGTACTAAGTCCCTATATAAATCTATTGTACAGTAATTGGCTTTTAATCACTTATGTTTAGAGATGCGTACAAAAATTGAAGAACCCTAAATACAAAACATATGTTTGTCACTTGATTTCACTATTGTGTTGTATTGACGTCGGTCGTTTGACTTTACAACTAAACCAACTTATTGTTAACTATAACTTATGAGACATGTATTTCAATCATGTTTTACTTAATTTTTCAGGGAAATAGTAAAAACAATTGAGAGAAGCCAAAACCGTATTTGTATCGTACCCAGTTTGTGGGAGGATAGAGGTGAATTATAATGACCAAGAAAACAACTTGATATAACTAAGTTGATCAAGAACGAAAAATCAAGCCCTTTAAATATTGGTCTATCACAAAAATATTTTTAAGAAGAATACGTTATTTCGTGCTTGTGATTTAATATTATTAGTTCTTCAAAGAGAAACACATACTCTTTTGCCTGTAATTGTATCTAAGTATATAATATTTTTAAAACGATTGTAAGTATACATATATACAGGGTGTTGCAAAAGTGGTACAGTAAGCCGCAAGGGGGTGGCTCATGGGTTCATTCTTAACAACTTTTGTTTAACGACTTTTGGAAATTCGCGAAAAAAATATTGATTCTCCATAGAAACTTTGTTGGTCACGTGACTTTTCACAATGGAAAAACAAAATTGTTTTTCGGGAATTTTCACAAATCGTTGAACAAAAGTTGTTCAAAATGACCCTCTGAGTCACCCCCTTTCAACTTACTATACCGCTTTTGTAAAACTCCGTATAGTAGCAAGTTAAAAATAAAAAAATACATATTTTCTCAGTGTAATGATTTTTATTTCTCTTTTTAACTCTTTTTTATATATTCTTTGAAGAATAGACCCATTGTCTTTCTGCCAGGCAGGTCGTAAAAGACAACCGATGGGCTATGCGAGTCACTTCCATCGTGGTTACTAGGTGATAGAGCTCTGCATTGGCTTGACCGGGTCTGGTACCACCGCCTTATCTATTCCTGCTGCAAAGCGTCAGTGCTAGTCACTGTCATGTTCCGGTTTGGAGGGTAAGGTGGCCGGTAAACTTATGCATTGGGCATTAGACCTTGCCACAAGAGAGCAACGCACCATTAACATTTTTGCTGTCTGTAGGCGATGGTTGATTCTTTTCATCAGGAGACCGATCTGCTTGTTTGCTATCTTATGACATTAAAGAAAATCAGTTATTGTAAATTACCAACCAAGTAACCTTAATGAAGAAGATAAGCCTAAAAAATAATAAATCAGTTAATTTACAATCACTTTTTAATGTTTTTGTTACGGAACCCTTTTCCTTGAACATTAATAAAAATGACGATTGTAGGTTTACCTGAATTAGTAATTTTTCAGCTTTATCTTCATCACGATTACTTGGTTGGTAATTTATAATATTTAAATATTCCTTTTCAATATTCCTCTTGATTTTTTCCACATGATATCAACTATGTAGATATAAAAACAGCAAACAACAATTTTCTCAGTAATACAGCCTTGAGCTGTACTATAGCTGTATATGCAGATTTTTTAACACCATTGGCTGCATAACAGTCTACAATTACGCCATAAATATTAGCTGTAGAACGGTGATTGCATATCCCATTTTACAGAAACAAGCGTTGAGTGATACTATAATAACACTTAAAGCTGTAATAAATTCCCGTGCTAAACAAAATACAGCTAATGTACAGCTTTAAGGATTAAAATCAGCCTAATGAGTTACAAATTACTTAAAGCTGTACAGTAGTGTATTAATATTCAGATATAACGCCTAAAGCTTACGCGGAACTCTAAGAAATGCCTTGTACAGCATTAGGCTGTATATAAACTCATAAAGGTCTCTTATACCGATAAAAGCATCTTTTTATACCATTGTACGGCTGCAATAGAACTTTAAGTTCTATATGAGCTGCTTTATGGGTATTAAACATGCTTGATTGCTGCTTGGGCCCTTACACGCCGTATAGATTTATTCACGTCCCAAACAAAAATACATAAGTTCGGCATGTTCGTAGTCTACCAAATTCTACAAGTTGGTACAATATTTATGTCGAACAAAATATTTTTCAAATTACTTATTAAATTATCTTGTAAATGCATTAAAACTAAGTATTGTACATCAATGAGATAAAATTTACACATTCAGTACATTTTGGTCATGCTTATTTAACAAAAAACGCAGCACATTCGAATAAAGACGTATAGTTAAAGTTTAGTAGATTAGCCAAAAGAAGTTACTAACGTAGATATAAGTGTGTATTGAACATTTAACAAAAAGGGTGCTCTCCTGCGGACTAATACAATTCCAACACATCTCATTCTCATTATATGAACATGCTTGATCCCACGCGTATATTGGCGTTTATGTTATTGTATAAATTTGGAATCGCCTCTGTGGTCTAGTGGTCCGGTGTCAGTGTTGACATATGTGGTCCCGGGTTCGATTCCTGGGTTAGGAAATTATAAAATCTGTTTTTTCAGTTTTCAGATAAAAACAATGATGCACGGGATTGGATAAGTGCCCGGTTGGCGATAGGCTTGCCACCTAATGCCAATTACTTTGTGATAACTATGGTGAGTAAGTATCTTCTACTAATTGTGGAAGCACTGCTTGTACCTCTTTCTACCTCTTCGGGGATTTGGGCCTAAAAGCCTATCGCCAACTATGTTTTGTAAAATGTAAAATGGTTGTAATAGTTGCTCCTCTGCTTCTCTTTTGGGGAGCTCTCATATAGCATGATAGTATAATATCTTCACGCCTGTATCGCCGGAGAGGTAGACAGAGGCACAACAAGTGCACCCATGATTAGCCGAAGATACTTATGGTCTAATATTGTCTTAGCTTATGAGAATCCCAAACAGTATGCTGTCACATTCTTTTCATTTAAGACAAGAAGTGACAGCATACTGTTTGGGATTGTCCTAAGCTAAGATAATGTTAGTGCAATTGGCCATTAGTCCCACAATGTGATAGGTGGCCAGCCTACCGCCAACCGGGCACTTTTTCCAATACCGGGCAACGTTGTTTTGATCAGAAAACTGAAAAAGCATATTTGTATTACCCGACCCGGGAATCGAACTCAGGAACTCATGTGGTCAACACTGACACCGGACCATTAGATCACAGAGATGATCCCAAATTTTAACAATAACATAAACACCAATATTTTTGACTGCCCCGTTGGTCGAGTGATTAGCGACTTGACTACGCAATCGACGGAGCTCGGGTTCGATCCCAGACGGGGACAAGCATTTGTATGATGAGCATAAATGTTTGTATTTCCGGGTTTGGATGTTTATTAAATATATCCTAATATTTATATATGTATTTCTATGTATTAGTATCTTTGACTAACACCCATAACACAAGCAAATAATTTGCTTACTTTGCAGTTAGATCAGTTAGTGTAATTTGTCCCGTGAATATACGTGCGGGCTAGAACATGTTTATATACTGAGAATAAGATTTGTTGGAACTGTTTTAGTCCACAGGAGAGCACCCTTTTTGTTAAATGATCAATATATACTTATAACTACGTTAGTAACTTCCTTTTGGTAACATTTAAAATATTACAGGTAAATTGTATTTTACTAAAAAAATTGTAAGGTCCTTAGACGTTTAGTTCGTTCTACCCAGTGCACAATCATAATAACGCTACGACAGGATAAAACTCAAGCGAGCTGCGAAATGTAGAACTCTGCTACATAACTTTGAGCAAATCGGACAGATATTTCGGGAATATAACCTACAATCATTCTGAAGTAATTGTTAGATTAAACTGACCATATTGTTTTTATTGTAAAACAGGACATTAGGTTTATACGAACAACACAAACAAAAAACATAACAGCAATGATATCTGTAGAATGTATCTGATATCACTGATTTATTTCTATTAGGAAAATCGAAATTAAATATCAATGTTAAGTTACGTTAGTTAGATCACGGATTAAATGGATTCGCCTTTCAAGACATTTTCTTAGTTTTTCAGCGTAGCTTAAACTTACACAGAAATACAGAGTTTTACTACTTACCGATAAAATAAAATTATTTCAAGAGTAGCTTTAAAACCTCGTCATCTCATTCGGTGCGATAAAACAGTACAGCATGTTCTATTTCTATTTTTTCACGATATAATGTATTTACAAATGTATGACATTTTTGACAGTGATAGGAACGTTTGCTCATATGCGCGGGACACGTTTTCTTTCCAATGGCGTGTCTTTTAGTATTCATGTGGTCTGTGAGTTAGATCTACCAAGTGTAGAATTTTTTAAATACTTGATTTTGCTTTTGGAAATTAAACAATTTTAGCAAAATTTTTGTGTTGAACTTATGTTTGAGTTAATATTTGTCAAGTTAAATGAGATAGTCGACAAACCGGCTTACAATTTATAACTTTTTTTTATATCATTAGATAGCAAACAAGCAGATTGGGTCTCCTGATGGAAAGAGTCAACCATTGCCTATAGACACCAAAGGCGTAAATGGCGCGTTGCTATCTTGTGGCGAGGTCTAATGTCACATGCATAAGTTTACCGGCTACCCTACCCTCCAAACCGGAACACCGGAACTATTGCGGCAGGAATAGGCAAGGCGGTGGTACCAGATCCGGGCGAGACAATGCAGAACTCTACCACCTAGTAGCCACGATGGTAGTGACTCGCATAGCCAATCGGTCGCCTTTTACGACCTGCCTGGCCGAACGGCAGTTGGTCTATTCTTCAGAGGAGCCCGGAACCAACACGGGGAAAAACTTTATGTGCTATGTATATTTTTCAGAAAACAGGACATATTTAAGTCCAGAAATTTACTTGGGGACACCGGGAAAGAGAAATTTAAACCGGGACAGTCCCTTTCAAAACGGAATATATGGTCATATTATGTTAAATATATAAACCAAAACATGTAATAGAAGAATAAAGTCTGGTTTTATCTCATAAAAAATCGGGCTTAAACCAGATTTATTTTGTTGATAATAGAAATACCGTAAGAATCTTTAAATTTACGTAATACTGATGCACATTTTTAAATTATAACCTTCGTTATGTCTAGTTACAGATAGGCTTACCATGATCGTGAAGCTTTAAAACAGGACAAGTTAGTTATCGTTTTTGTGGTCTAGTGTTCCGGTGTCGTTGTTGACCACATGAGGTCGGGTTCGATTCCCGGGTTGGGAAATTTTTTCCTAGCGTTGGTCCCGAGCACCTTTGAAGAGTAGGCCAACTGCCGTTCGGCTAGGCAGGTCGTAAAAGGCGATCGATTGGCAATACGAGTCACTAATATTTGGCGTGGTGGCTAGTAGGTGATAGAGTTCTGTATTGTCTCGCCCGGGTCTGGTACCAGTGCCTTACCTATTCTTGCTGCAATAGCGTCAGTGCTTGCCACTGTCGTGTTCCAGTTTGGAGGGTAAGGTAGGCGGTAAACTTATGCACGTGGCATTAGATCTCGCCACAAGATAGTAACGCACCAATAACATCTTTGTGTCTATGTGTCTATGTGTCTATGGCAATGGGTGACTTTTTCCATCAGTAGACCCATCTGTTTGTTTGCTATCTTATAATATAAAAAAAAATTAAAATGTGTTATTTTAGTTTTATGATAAATACAACCTTGGCTAGGATTGGATAAGAGCCCGGGTGGCGATAGGCTTGCCACATCACATTGTGTGTCTAAATATGTTCGGCTAATTGTTGGTGCACTAATTGTATTGCTGCCTATCTCCTCCGGGATACGGGCAAGAAGATACCTGATTCCTAGCCCCGGAAAAGGCGAGAAAAGTAATAGTGAGTAACCAGCACCCTGTCTGACCTGAAATAGGCATATAGATGTTTTTTTTATTTATTATATTATGAATAGAAAAAAAGGAAATGGATTTCCTGGTGGAAAGAGGCAAACCATTAACTATAGACTCCAAAGATGTTAATGGTGCATTGCTACCCGTGCGGCGAGATGGTATATTTTACCTATTACCTTAGCCTTCCAGACCGAGAAACGACAGTAATAAGAATTAATGCTATTACGGCAGAAATAGGTAAGGTGGTGGTACCAAAAACCCGGGCGAGAAATTGCCGAATTCTACCTAGCAGTCACGATGTGTGATACGTATAAACTATAGCCAATAAACTGCCTTTTACGAACTGCCTGTAAAATGGCTATTGGCCTATTCTTCAAAGGGGACCCGCAACAACATGGGGAATGGTGATCAAAAGAGTTAATGATGCGTTGCTGTTGATGACCACTCGAGTTTCTCAAATCTGAACGTTACTTGGGATATATGATTAAACAGTCCATTTTCAGAACTCTAGTACCTATAGCAGTCATCATTATAGTTATTAGTTACTCGTTTTATCGTTCGCCTATTAAGAACTACCTAAGCGAAATGCAGATGGTCTAATCTTCAACAGGGGCCTGGACTAAGAACACGATTGCAATTTGGATTGACCAGATTTACCCAGATCCAGAGATAAAATTTTTAACCATTAATATATTTGTTGCCTATAGGCGATTCTGATCTCTTTCCATAAGGAGACCCCATTTTCTTCTTTTGTATCCAATGATATAGCGGTCAAGCAATTTTTAATGCCATAATACAAAGTAAATTCTAAATCACGCTAAAACACTTATGCTGGAGATACACTTGTGCGCTAAGGCACACGCAGTCCAAAATGTATGCGAATGTCACATCTGAATTTATCGTGTCATTGTACGAAACTTTCTAATATTTACAATAACACTATAATATACAACGCTTATTGTATAGACCTTGGTCCCCAGACAGTACACCTTGCAGGCCTGAGAACATGTTTCCTTTGACGGATCCTTAAATGACTTCATAAACAGTGCCATACAAAGATAATAGTAATAATTCCCTATATTATAACAAAACTTCTATGTCTGAAAATTAACTACCGAGCGATTTTCTTGGCACTTTTTGCCTCGCACCACATTTTTTTTTGTGAAATCAATTACCGATGCTGTCTTTCCGAACGTATACGACTTAGGAACCTTTAAGAAAAGAGCTTACTCATTCTTAAATGGCTGACAATGCAACTACAAAACTTCGAATATTGCGGATGTAACATGGGCGCCATCGATCATTTACCATCAGATGAGACTCCTGCTTGTTATTTTCTCTCTTAAATAAAAAAGAAACTGAGCCGTCAAGGGACTCCTGGCAGATGTGAAACATCGGGGTCGCGTAGTTGGTTGACTTGGTGACACATCGCCACATTGTACACGCTACTAAATATGGACTGTATACTTCGCTGTATACCATACCTTAGTACATATAATAGCGTGGCGACCCGTCGCCACGGATGGAGGGTAAAGGACTTTTCACCGGGACAATTAGTATTAGTATATACACCAAGACGGGTGGACAATAGGAGTTTGAAATTATGTAGGTTATATAAAGGGCCGTTCAGAATAGTGGAAAGAATATCTAATGTAAATCATGTAATTACGAAGTTAAGCAATAGGAGATATAGAGATATTGTACATATAAATAGGTTGAAAGCATTTCATGTACGTATGTAAAAAATATATAGTGTACTTATAGTCATTCATTGTAATAAATAATTGTTACATGTTAGACCATTACTTTTAATAATGCGCGAATAATAGCGCGTCGCCGCGCTAACGATCCGGCTTACACCTGCGCCAATAGATGTTTCACATCAAAAATCAGGTACGGTGTCTTTCTGAAAATATGGTCAACCTAGTTAAAGATAATATAGTATCAGTTATTGAATGGTTGGTGAACGGAAGCGGTTGTATACAAAACACCGGTGTAAAGTGAGGAGTTACAGCACCATTTCTCTGTAAACTGTTCGGAGGAACTCAACACTGCGCGACTGTATGAGATAATTCAAACGTAATGATGTTTTAGTATTATTTAACTATAAAACAGACAAGGCGCCCGGCTTGTTCTGCATGATTCCGTGTTTATCCAATCTTATTGTTGTTTTTATATCATTAGATAGCAAATAATCAGATGGCTCTCCTGGTGGAAAGAGAAACTATCGCCTATATACACCAAAGATGTTAACGGTGCGTTGCTTTCCATATGACGGGTTGGCAATGCCACATATGCATATATAGTCTATCGTCTACCTTACCGAACAACAACCGGAACGACAATGACAAGTTTTGATGCTATTGCGGCAGGAATAGGTAAGGCGGTGGTACCAAACACCCGGGCGAGACGTTGTGAAAATCCATTACCTAGTAGTCACTATGGTAGTGACACGTATAGCCAATCAGTCGCCAATTATGATCTGCCTGGCAGAACGGCAGTTTGTCTAAAATTCAGTGGAACCCGGACCAACACGGGGGTATGAATGATAATGGTGGTGATAAAAATTTCAGAAACCAAGATGATATAACACATTTCTCTCTGACTTCTTCGTAAGGGATAACTCCGTTACGATGTGTAAACATTTATTTCTTTTTATAATAGCATACTAAACGCGTAGTAGCTCTTTTTTAAGGCAATAGACATTAAAGATGTTAAGGCAATAGACATTAAAGATGGTGCATTTCTATTGTTGCTACAAATAGACCAACTGCCATTCTGTTAGGCAGTTTGGGATAGGTGAAAGATAGGCGAAGCGTGATTGACGAAGGTCAATCGTGTCACTACCATCTACTATCTACTTCTACTAGGTGGTAGAGTTCTGCGTGGTCTCTTGCGATTGGTTGTTGGTAATTGTCGTGTACCGTTCTGAAGGGTAAAGTAGCCGGTAAAGTTATGCATGAAGTATTACCATTACACGACATGGACAAACACGCACCATTAATAACTTTGGTGTCTATATGTGATGGATATCTTTTTCCATCAAAAATACTATCTCCTTGTTTGTTATTGTTTGTATTTCAAAGGGCAAACGGAGGATCTCAGTTTAACATGTATGTAATATATACATACATGTTAAACTAATAATTTTTATATAGAAATTGGATAATATTTGAATATGACGATCTACGAGTATTTAGGCGCTCAAGCACCCATAGTGAATTTCGTAAGTGTATGTATATTTATATATTTGTCCACAAATTTCTCGGGAACTAAAAGCGATTTTTAGATAAATCTTTTTGAACAAAATCAGGGAACTGATCAACTTAGGGAACAAATTTTTATCAAAATCGGTTCTAGTTCTTAAGGTTTGAGTATAATTTGTATCTGAAGCCGGTTTAAATTTATAAGTTTCTATTATTTTAACCAAACTGATCAGTGTATCGAAACCGTATGTTTGTTTGTGTAACAATAACAACGTGACCAAGATCCCAATGCCCCTGATAGATTGTGATTATTTTCTTTAGAGCACGACAGAAATAACTAATAGTAAGAGCGTACAATTCGCAATTAGCAGTGCGAGTCGCTGGCTTGTCGCCCAACATTAAATTACCGGTATTCCTGGGTTGTATATTATGGATTATATTAATTTTGAAGTTTTACTTCTTTTGGTGTGCCAGGAAGAAACGAGAAATATCTTTTACGAACTTACCTACACGAAATTTACAGCACGAAGTTAGTCATTAATTTCTTTTTGGTGTGAAGTGATATCTATCCATTTGAGCAGCGACATGAAATGTACAACATGAAATTAAGCATACATTTCCCTTTAGTATGAAGGGACATTTGTGCATTAAACAGTACATGAAATATACAGCATGATATTAGACATAAGGAAAGGTGTAAAAGAGTACATAAGTTAAAATAACAGAGTACAAGTTAACCGGTCTTTTTCTTCGTGAGGGATTCGGTAATATTTGTTAAACGGTAGAAATTCGGAAAAGGTTGAAGCTGGCGGCAGTACTTATCTAGGTAGGGACGGCGCAGGAATTATTTTATTAGGAAAATTATTACACACCACAGGTTTTTTTTTATATCATAAGATAGCAAACAAGCAGATGGGTCTCCTGATGGAAAGAGTCAACCATCGCCTATAGACAATAAAGATATTAATGGTGCGTTGCTATCTTGTGGCGAGGTCTAATGCCACATGCATAAGTTTACCGGCTACCTTACCCTCCAAACCGGAACACGACAGTTACAAGTATTGACGCTATTGCGGCAGGAATAGGTAAGGCGGTGGTACCAGACCCGGGCAAGACAATACAGAACTCTACCACCTAGTAGACATGATGGTAGTGACTCGCATAGCCAATCGGTCGCCTTTTACGGCCTGCCTGGCAGAACGGCAGTTGGTCTATTCTACAAAGGAGTCCGGAACCAACACGGGGAACAAGGTTGAAAATGTTACACTTGTTGTACTTTATTAGACAATAGCCGACTAGCTCCACATTTAAATTAATATTAGAAAATCATAGGAATTATAATAGTAAGAAAAGATTAATTGTGAAGTCGAAATTATTAACAGGCATTATTATATGTATATGTCGCAGTGAAATTGTCAATACCGTTAGATTATAATCTACCTAAGTGATATTATAATTTAACTGCTAACCTAACCTAACCAAATTATAAAATCCTTAGGTAGATTATAATCTAACGGCTATTGACAATTTCACTGCGACGTATATAAAAAAAATTGAAGCTCGCCCAAGGCCGCGCAAATAAAGCTAAGCGTTGGTCTCGTCGTAAAAGGGCGAGTCGCGAGGGACCACAGGCCTTTGTAGGCCACTGGTGAGGTGTAAAGGGGAGGAATGCATATCGGCGCCCCCCCGTCGATAACAAACTAGCGCAAGCCAACTTAACGACGCTAAGGCCATTGAGGCTATATTTCACAGGGACCCCATGGCGGCGCGACCGTGGCTGGATAGTCGATAATCGTTATTAGACACCCAGGTGTGTGGCATAGAGAGTTACACACCTGGGTGTCTAATAACGATTATCGACTATTTCTAGCGATAATCGGGAATGACTGCTTCACGTACTCTTGCGAGGTACGAGAGTGGCAACACAGAACCCCTTCAGACTCCGAGCTGTTACTGAGATTTTAGATTTTCGAGAAAAACCTCGAAACTCGATGGAAGCGCGTTCCATCTTAGGTCGCATCTTAGCTTACTTTCAGGCGAGATCGCGGTCAAGCGCTTCCCTATCGATAATAGAAAACAATCTTAATAAAACTTTTACCCGACTCGGGCAGATGTCATACATTCTAACTGTTGAAATAGGCGTATTGTGTCACTTAACAAGAGTTGAAGAAATAAATTATTCAAATACGAAATTAAGGCAATTTAATTTAATTTGCAACTTTCCGCGAAATCCTAAATGTCACATCTGTAATAAAGCAAAAACGTAGTGTAATGAATAAAACCGACTTACCATATGTCCGGAAATAAATTATTGCTTCAACTACGCTTTTCCCCCGTGTTGGTTACAGGCTCCTTTGAAGAATAGGCCAACTGCCGTTCTGCCAGGCAGGTCGTAAAAGGCGACCGATTGGCTATTTGAGTCACTGCTATCGTGGCTACTAGGTGGTAGAGTTCTGCATTGTCTCGCCCGGGTTTGGTACCACTGCCTTATCTATTCCTGCCGCAATAGCGTTAGTACTTGTCACTGACGTGTTCCGGTTTGGAGGGTAAGGTAGCCGGTAAACTTATGCATTTGGCATTAGACCACCAGGCCACAAGATAGCAACGCACCATTAACACATTTGGCGTCTATAGGCGATGGTTGACTGTTTTGATTGAGGAGACCCATCTGCTTGTTTGTTAAAAAAACTAGGTATTCTTTTAATAGCATTGCAGAAGTCAGTTTGCCTACACCTAAATTTTTATTTAAATACATCAATTTTTCAATCATTTTTCCGTTTGGTTCAGTTCCTGTTCAGTGTGATCTGATAATTTTCAGGGCAGGCGCGGATCCAAGGGGAAGGGGGGGGGGGAGACAAAGGGTGCAATTGCCCTCCCTTAAGCTATATCCAATTCTTGAAATTCCTGAATCGTCTAAGATTTTTATTTGTCATTTCTGTAGAAAATTAAGCAAGTGGAATGGGATAAAATTGCCCCATCTGAATCAAATCCTGTATCCGCTCCTGATTCAGGGATAAATTAGTTTAGATGATGAACAGTGTTAATACTTGAAAGATGTATTGATTAATTAAAAATATTCGACAGTACAAACCACAGTATACTGGAGAGTAACAGTAGTCAATCTACATACATGTGATATTCGAGCAACGCACACATAGACACCTCTCACGGACGCGATATCTCGGAATGGTTCGGGACAGTTTGTTCCGCACCAGTCCGAGATATCGCGTCCGTGAGAGGTGTCTATGTGTGCTGTACACGAATATTACTTATATGTAAAATTGACTTCTGATAGTCTCTAAGTATTCTGTGGTACAAACCGCGAGCAAAACAGCGAGCTATAAATAAACCGAATCAACAGTTTGTAGCGATGCGATCGCCTGCATAGATATTAATGTTTATAAATACTGCTACGACATCCACGAGATCTCTAATTTTAGATGGAACGGATTTAGAGTCGACATCATGATGCACCTGTGACGTCGAAAGGGCTCTGTTGAGCTTGTTGAATTGTCAACAGGTAATAAACTTTACAATGTAAAAATTAAAGCTCAAATTTCAATGTAATAAAACCATTGTTAGCTGGTTTGAGCTCTAAACCATGACAGGAGGACTGATTTTTCAATGAAGCGTGTTTGTGTTTGAATTTTGTAGTACAATACGGTGGCGATCGTGTTAGACGTGATTGTGGAGACGTTAGCCAATAAAATTAGGCGTTATCTACATGATTGTACTTGTAGGGTTGAACAAAATTAATAATAATCATAATATTATATCGCTGGACAAATTATACAAATCGATCTAGCCCCAAATTAAGCAAATTATTTGCTTTTGATGTAGTTTTTAGTCATATACCTACTAATACATATAAATACTAACTAAACTAACACAAGCAAATACACATTCACCAAGTATTTACTGACGCAAGTAAACACGACAATAAAATAGGAGCAGCATTTAATCCCGACGGTGCAAAACTGTCTAAAATATAAAGCTTTACGATAGTAATACCGTTATCCGTTACCGTTTTCACGATAGATCAAGCTTGTACAGCTTTAAACAACAAACGTTAATTCGTTTGTTGTTTAAAGCTGTACAAGCTGTATCAGCGTACATTCTATCGGATTCGAGATCGGCGCTTGATAAAATTTGTAATCCGAACACAACAATTCCAATCACTAATAACATTCATCAAACCTTACACGCCAGTGGAATAAAAGTACAGTTCATAATATAGGTTAAAGCATACATAGGCCTACCCGAAAATGAAGAAGCATATGCTGCTGCCAAAAAGCTGTAAATGCACACACTGCACTTCAGTACACAACATTCCCTATAAGTTATATCCGCAAACTAGGAAAAGACAACAACAAAACCAAAACCGAAAAACTTTACCTGAAAAACACCAAAGGCCCCATCCTCAGACAATGGTGATCAACTCCTATACACATAACAAAACTCATAGAAAAAACAAAACATTCATTTCAACCAACACAAATACTGACAGAGCATGGGTACCACAAAGAATACAAAATCACGGACGCCGACAATTGTCCTTGCGATAACACTACACAACAAACAATAATGCAACTCATCAAAGAATGCCCACGATACTCCACATCAAGACATATCCATGAACAACAATGCACATACAAAAAAATTTAACCATATGAAGTCATCACAGCAGACTCTACACTCGACACATTTATGACACTTATATTCAATACCGTAAACACACTTAAAATATTTAACAATACATAATGGCAACACTCACCTCTTAAATATACACAAGCATCAAACATACATACACTCACACATAAAAAAACTATAGTTGTAAATATTTTTTAGCTAAATGTATATAGTTAAGTCATGTTGTAAATTTATATACTTATATTCTATGTATATTCTTAAGTCATATTCTTATATTTAAGTAAATATTGCATTAAAAAACAAATGATAATTGTAAATTAAAAACAAAAGCAAATGTAAGTCCCTAATACTTAAGAAAAATATGTGCAACGCAAATATAAACACTTCAGCGGAACAAAAAAAGCTTTGTATCAAATAGCAAAGCATCCACAATTAAAATATAATTTACAATAAAATCCCTCAAAGGGCGCATCTAACCCTTAAATAAGTTATAAAAAAAATAAGTTATAAATACTGAAAATATTTTTAATAAATACTTAAATTCAGAAATTAAAAAAATGTTCATGGCATAACTGCTTATCCCTGTCGAGAATCAAACCGGAGCCTCATCGATTGTGTAGTCAGGGTCGCTAAATTCTCGACCAAAGGGATTAAAAGGAAAGGGATTATTTTTTTAAAAATCAGTTAAAATTTTTGAAACCAGTTTTTTGTTGGAATCATTTACTCAAAAGAAGCTTTAGTTCGACTCACGGATTTATATTTGTTCTATGGTTCGACAAGTGTTATTTAAGCATGGTGAAAAGAAAATGTTACAACTAGGTGGTAGAGTTCTGCATTGTCTCGCCCGTGTCTGGTACCACCACTTTACCTATTCCTGCCGCAATAGCTTCAGTGCTTGTCACTGTCATGTTCCGGTTTGGAGGGTAATGTAGCCGGTAAACTTATGCATGTGGCATTAGACCTCGCCACAAAATAGCAACGCACCATTAACATCTTTGGTGTCTATAGGCGATGGTTGACTCTTTGCATCAGGAGACCTATCTGCCTGTTTGCTATCTTATGATAAATATTAAGAAAAAATAGGCAATATCTTGATGGGAAATGAAGGCCAATATCTGTATTGTTACAGATCAAATGATTGTAAAGCATGCTTAGGATTTGAGAGCTATAGTTGTTATTGTATGAGTCTAAAATTAATTTGTCGAAATCGTGATTTTGTGGCTACTCCTTAATTTTTTTTAAAAAGCGAAAAGATAAGTATATCAGGTTTCACCTAGAAATGTTTGATTCCCTTTAAAATATACATTAATTGTCGACATTGATCACGATTAAATCGCTTACCGATTTAAAGAGTGGTATGTAGCGTTGGCTTAGCCATAATACGCCTTATAGTTGTAGCTTAAGATTGCAGAGAAGCAAATGGCTCCTCCTGTAAAAGGCAACTGTAAACTATTGATACAAAAGATGAACCACATCGTAATGTGCGTTTCTATAAGAATATCATGGATGTAATATGCACAAGGTTTGGAGTGTTACGACGTGGTTAATCTTTTGACTTGCTACGCGTCAAACCGAAATACGACCTCTAAACGAACGCTTTTGAAACAGGAACAAGTAAAGTAACTCGAAGTAGCAAGATCCCTAAACAGATTCTAACTAAAATTGACATACAATCTCAATTTATCGACCAAAAAATAAGTAATTTTCTAATAAGCAGCACTTTTTTGTCGAAATAGCTTTCCTCATTGTCTACCTAATCTAAAAAATATCGAAGTCGACAACCCTATCACCATGTTTATGAATTTTAATTCGTAAATGGAAGACGCGACGGGGCACTCGAGAAAAAAAATATTTTGAATTTTTTAACTTCCCGCTACGTACCTATATAGAATGTAGATAAGGAAGTTACTGATTTTGCAACGATTTTATAAAAACTAGTTTTCACCAGATCTTTACGTTTTGATGTCCTAGAAATCTTTTCGACTATTTTCACGATGACGTCAGTATGTCTGTATGTATATACATATGTGTATGAGTGTATGTAAACATCTCATAGCTTTTGAACAGCTGGACTGATCGAACCATGGTTGATGGCATTCGATTGACTTCCACTCAACTTAGACTTCCTGAAAATTTGAACCAAGTCAGCCCAGGAGATACTGAGAAATTTTGAAAAACCCATAAAAATTTTTGGCGAAACAGTATTTTTTTAATATACTTAACTTCCAGATTTATATACCGATGTAGTATAAAAACTAATCAGCTCTATTCCTCAAAAACATGATAAAGTACGTGTCTAAAGTTCAATTTTTTTTTGTTATTTTATTTTCCGCACTTAGCCACTTGAGCCTTTGTACGTAGCTGGCTATGTCTATTCCAGCCATCCTAACTCCTTCCAGAAGCTTATAAGACGTCTTATGTTTTCACATGCTTCTTTAGGAGTTTTTGGGTTATCTAGGATACGTGCCCGTTTTTCGGCCACGCTCCTGCACTCAAGGAGAACGTCTCAGAATACAGAAATAGGCGAGATAAAAATATGGATGTGGATTAAGATAAATAGAGGGTTGGCATGATTTAAATAAGTTATTTACAAACCTAATACGCTGTATATAGTTTATTAGGTACCTCTTTGCTGTGTTAGCTTTTTATAATATTGTCTTTTAGACTGTGAACTGATTTGTAGGGTTTTACGTTTTGACAAGTAATGTAACCTTATATCTAGATATTTCTCAATAGCTGCTTTTATAAGATCGTTTCTATGGCTTTGGCCATTAATGTGGTCATTATGTATGACAAATATGTTATTTTTTCCTATGAATTGCTTGAAAATTGAAATTACTATTGCTAAACGTTGAACATTTGAACTTATAATGAAATCTTCATTTGTAATCCTTCGCACATGCGCTTCACAAATACAGCATATGTCATAAAGACTCTGAGAAGGGAAATAAAGTCCACCTTTATTTTTTAAACCAATCAATTTATGAAACCATAGAACATCGGATGCTAACATTAATTCTATACAAAAAGAACATTTTATAGATCTTGAAAGATAATAAGCAACAGATCCTGATATATAACCTACTATATATTTCGACAAATCATGAAGCTGAGGCAATTCTGTAGACAGTAATTTTGCTATGCTACCACCATTTTCATTAATAGATAACAATCGATCGTTATTGAGTAGTTGATCTTTAAATCTGTGTGAATATGCTGAAGAGTTTATTGATTTCGTTGAGGATGAACAATTTAATATTCCTATATTTTCTAGAGGTATACAGTTTCCACTATCGGAAGCTTTGAGTTCTAAGTGACATAGTACTTTTCGATATATTCCTTTAAATTGCTTTGCATTTGGGTTATCATTATGACCCCCATGCATTCGTATCATACCAAACAGTAACTCTAAGTGGTCCTGACTAAATTTGTACATTGGTAGAAATACTAACATATTATTGGCCTCAATTAAATTCACATATAGTGATTTTAAACTTTCAATGCCTATAAGAATTCCAAGGAAACCCGTTTTACAATTACATTCTAAAAGTGGTTTATAATTTTTAATAATAACTTGCACTTTTCGTCCGTCACGGTTAATTTTCCGTTTGGTTACATTTTTTATTTTCAATTTTGAAATGTACGTTTTCATTTTATCTAAAAAATTAAATATCATTTCTTTATTATGATTATTCAAAGGCTGCTTAAAATCAAATTGTTTCATATTACGCGAATTAAATATATCAAAAAGGTCGTTCATGTTACGTATAAAAATTTCGGTGGCTTTGGAATTTTTAAATGCAAGCAAATTGGCATCTTCTCGACAAAATTTCAACGATATAGCTACACTTTTACTTAAAACTTGACTAGCAAGCTTAACTTTCATAATATTATTTCTAAACATAATATGCCTACGTGTTAGCTTGTTTGCTATATGAAGTCCTTCATTTTCTTGGAGTTTGTTTAACTCACACAGTAGGTTCCAATTTATTTCTTCTTCATTTTCATCTAAAATTGTTCTTTTAGATTCCCAGTTATTCCTTATAAGTTTAAACATGTGAACGGGATCTAAGAATACGGCCACATCTGATTTTTCTACGGGATGTTTGAAGGTAGTCTTTAATTCGTTTTCGTGTTCTAATTTACATCCTAGTAGCTTCATTGCCGTTATGTTAGTAGAATGGCCGTCGAAGGTAAGGGAAACTACTTTAACACCTGCATCGTGGCATTTAATTAAACATAATTAAATTTACTTTTTGTTCAGCGTTTAGGCCATGTACCAAAAAATAACCTAAAGGTAATTTGAAATTATCATTAACAGCATTTAATAAAAACACATATGCTTCAGAAGCTAACGTCTTGCAATCTTCAGATGTGCCAGTACCCATGTCAACATATCCGTAATTTTTTTTCCCGTCCCATATACTTTGTTGTCTCAGGGACATCTCATCAGTAATGAGGGAACAAATTATTTTACGCTCCGATGATGCAGCTTTTTCCTTTAAAGCTTTGAATGATTCGTCTGAGAATCCAGGTTCTCCGCTTATGTTGGAGTTTTTGCTAACGTTTTTGGATGTGGAAGGCAAGTGTCAAAAGTGGCCCTTACGTACTTATAGGCTGACGGTGAAAGAAAACTTAATGTAAGACAAAACTTTTTTATCTTCGCAGTATAAATGGCTTTTTTTTTATTCAGGACGCTTTTCTTATAAACATTGTTAAATATATCAGCTGCTACTACATTTTTCGACAGTAAATCGTAAACATCATCGTTTATGTAGCGATTGTTTTTTAAATTTTCAAGGATACTTTTTAGAGATTCGTATTTCTTGGCAAGCCCTTTGTGTTTTTGTTGTAAAGTTTTCAGTCGTCGAACATGTCGCTCACAGAACATTATTTTTCGTCGTAATTGAGATTTAAGTTTGACCTTTCTCGGCGTATCAAACACAGACTCCAAATCACAAATATTGACATCACCAATATCTGAGTTTGATCGCGCAGGTGATTGTGGTTGTGTAACCTGAAAAGATAAATCTTAATGTTATTATGAAAAAGAAAAGAAAAAATATCAAATTCATAAAAAAACACATGAGATTTTAGTTTTGTACATCCCTTGTTTGTCTTTCAGATTGATGAACAATAGATAAATCAGAATAATTTTCTACGTCCTTTAAATTAATTAAATAAAATATATTGCTAGGAACAATCATATAAAAAATATTGAGACTTTCATTTGATTGACGTGTATCAAGTGTAAAAGTAGCCTATGTTATGACTTATTACATCAGCTATCTACTAGTGAAAGTCCCGCTAAAATCGACCCAGTTGTCTCGGAGATTACTCGGAACAAACAGACAGACAAAAATGGTAAAAAAATGTTATTTTAGTATGTGTACCGTGTATACTTTCATATGCATTCAGTAAAAAGCGGTTATCTTAATAATACAAACAGACTCCAATTTATTTACTTGTATACATTTTCATTATAAATATCAAATAAAAATTCTCCTTTTTTTGTACTAAAAATAGTTTAAAGTAATTTATTTTACGTTATTTTAAGTATTTAAAAAGTGGCTTGACAAAATCTTAACTCAGAATTTTGTCAATCTAACTTAGATTTCTGAGATTAGCAGTTGTACTAAGGACACCCAATGATAAGATAAATACCTAAGCACAGACTACTAAGGAGAGAACTGAATGCTTACATCAAGCTTACCTAAATTCCAACTTTATTTAGCTACTTTTCCCCATTTATTAAAAAATATCTATTAAATGTGGATTAGTTAAGAAGTTGATATAGAATATATTAAACTTTAAGGTAATAACTAAAAAAACGATGTATGAAGTCTCGCCCGTGTTCTTTCTAACATAGATATCAGTCCTCACGAATAGCAAGACTTTGATAATGGCACATTATGCCTGAGATTGCCAAGAACTTTAGTTTGCTTGTGCCTATATACATTAAGTGATTGTTTATCTAGCAATATTATAAAAATATAATAAGTTAAAACATTGGTACGTACATTTCCCGATGTCAAAGATTTAGATGTTTCTGTGTGTAACTCGGGAAATTCTGGTGTCAAAGCCAAATTCTGAAACAGAACATTAATCTAGTAGATTATTCATTTATGTATTTCATTCGCCAAATTTTATCGTGAACGGAGAAGTCCTTACTTTTTTAAAAGGAAAGGAAAGCAAACAAACAGACGCCCCTCCTTATGGAAGGTGATAACCATCGCCTATACACATCAAAGATGTGTATGATGCGCTATTCGTGTAACAAGAATGTAATGCTACATATATAACTTTACCAGCTATCACAGATCACTATAATTATAAGAATAATTTCCGCATTAGTCTTTACGGGAACAAAAATCTTACTTCAAAATTCATGATCAGCACTAACTAGAAAAGCAACGCATGTACTTTTTTTTTATATCATAAGATAGCAAACAAGCAGATGGGTCTCCTGATGGAAAGAGTCAACCATCGCCTATAGACACCAAAGGTGTTAATGGTGCGTTGCTATCTTGTGACGAGGCTTAATGCCACATGCATAAGTTTATCGGCTACCTTACCCTCCAAACCGGAACACAACAGCGTCAAGCACTGACGTTGTTGCGGCAGGAATAGGCAAGGCGGTGGTACCAGACCCGGGCGAGACAATGCAGAACTCTACCACCTAGTACAGTACATAAAGTAGTTATTATAACTAAATCTACCTTAGTAGGGATAGCTGTTTTCCTCAGTCTTTTCAACCCGCCTTTTGTGTCATATAAATGTTGCTCATCAAAATGAATTGAACAAATAACGCTCCAACTTGATGGTTTCCAAAGCTCATCTAGGCGTGCTTTTCGAATGATTTTTACCCAGTTCGATTTTCTATTTTCATCAGCAGGGAAACTAAAATTACAAAGGTTCTATATAGTCACAAATTTTCAAGTACTCTTAACAAGTTTTAAAAAGCAAGTAGGTAAAATTTTCGATTAAAATGGCAATACTCACAAAATGAGCGCGTTATTTTCTAATTCGAACACAATATGTTAAACAAATTCTATAACTAAATAAATATACATTTTAATGTGCTACTTACAGATGAAATGTGATCCCATCCTGTTTCTTTGTAATCCCAGCAGCATTTTTACATGTAGGAACAACACAAGAAGGCATTATAAAATTAAAATTGACTTTAGTACAATACGTTACGTTGCGCCACGTGCAAACGGATGACTAATCGAGACAACGTCAAACCACTCTATTTAAGAGTGGTTTTTGTTGCTTCGTTTTTAAGCGTCTTGGCGGTTTCTGGTTTTTTCTGTATTCTGAGGAGAACGTGAGTGGTGGTTTCCTGTTTCTCCATGCAGCCGCGGCATAAAGGGCAGTCTGTCACACCTATGTTAAATAGGTGTCGGTTTAAATGGCAATGTCCTGTTATTGTGCCCACAACTTGTCTTAAATCATCTTTTTTGAGTTTCATTATGCGTTGTGTTAGGTTTTTCGAAAGGGTTGGCACAATTTCCTTTGTTTGCTTAGTCTTTTGTGGCTAGTCACAACGCTTCATGTTGTTGGTAGTTGGTAGTTGTTGTTGGCAGTTCCATATAACGGAATTACTGTGATGCAACAGAAATGAAAGGTAGTGTAAGGAATAGGGCAAACTTATCCAAATTCTGAAATTATAGAAGACCACAGCGGTACAATAGTCCACCCACTTCCACGACACTTTCTTCCACGTCAGAAGCAAAGGCAAGTTATGTACTCAACACCCTTCATAGAGTAAAGTGAAGCATTAATGCTTCACCCCTCATAGAGTGAAGTGCTATTCGACTCTCCTGAAGATACTTCGGTTGCGAAGTGAAACGTGCCGCTGTGGTCTTCTATAATTTCAGACTTTGGATAAGTTTGCCCTATTCCTTACACCACTTTTCATTTGTGTTGCATCACAGCAGTTCCATATAACATTTCGCGGAAAATTTCCAAATTAAATACCATAATTTCTCCTTTCAATTACTGGATAAACTTATGTATGTGGCATCACCGTCCATCATCATTGGCTATACGTGTCACTACCATCGTGACTACTAGGTGGTAGAGTTCAGCAACGTCTCGTCCGGGTATTTGGTACCATTACCTATTCCTGCCGCAATAACGTCATTGCTTTCATTGTCGTGTTCCAGTTTGGAGGGTAATGTAGTCGGTAGACTTATTTATGCATGTGGCATTGATATCCCGCCACACGGATAGCAACACATCATTTCTTTCCATTGGGATCAATCCATCCATGCAGAACCATAGTCAGACATGTATTGACGCTATTACGACATGAATAGATATGCGGTGATCTTCGATTAATCCGAGCTTGATGTCCGGGTGAGATTAATTATTATTATTATAATTCTATCGTGTATCAGTTGTTTGTTTTTATCAATGTTTTTGCTTGTTTTGTGTGGCGTACGTATCAAATTCATGTGTTCTTGTTCATAACTATGTTTTCAAGGGAACTTCGAGCGTCTTACTATCAAAAACTATTTAGAATAGTGGAAAATTAACAGTTATTTTCAAACACTATAATTTGTGATTATAAACAGGTTGTTCAAACTAGATGATTAACTAACGTACACCCACGTCACCGCCCAGGTGAATTTATGCGAGTAATTTATGTATGAAAGAATGTTTATCGCTAATTTTAGTTATAATCTCGCCTATTGCTGGAATCTTGCTAGCCTAGGTTAGCCTCTAGCCGTTTCTATTGTGGAGTGATTGTAAATAGTGTGGGGTGTTTGGGGTTGTCAACAATGTGGTGGTTCATAGGTGATACGTATTAGACATAAGGTATGAACCCCTTAAAATATGGCATTAACATAAGTTTATTGCATATTCTATCAATATGAGCTTTTCGGTTTCAGTGTTTGCGAATCCTTTTCAGAAGGCTTTTTCTTAATATCATAAGATAGCAAACAAGATAGAATGGCTCCCCTGATGGAAAGAGAAGAGAATGTACATTGCTATCCGTGTGGCGGGATGGCAATGCTACATGCATAAGTCTACCGGCTACATTATCCTCCAAACTGGAACACGACAATGACAAACAATGACGCTATTGCGGCAGGAATAGGTGAGGCGGTGATACCTAATACCCGGACGAGACGTTGCAAAACTCTACCATCTAGGGTTACTACTAGCTGGTAGTGACACGTATAGCCAATCTAACCGTTTGCCTGACCTTTTCCTTACCTCCTCCTCTTGCGACTTGCCTGGCAGAACGTCAGTTGGTCTATTCTTCAAAGGAGCCCAGACCAACATGGGACAGACTAAATCTGCATTTTCTATTTCAATATTTCTTAGCAATATACTAGAGCTTTTCTAGTATACTACCTTTGTTTTATTTTTAATTTTTGGATTATTAGTCTTTACCCATTTATAAGCTTTGTTTAAAGTTGAGGATGCTTCGTTTCATAAGTCATCTTTATTTTTATGGTTTATAATTTAAATCATCAGCAAATAAAATTGATTCACGTTTGATTGTTTTTGGAATGTGATTTATAAATACAACAAAGCAAAGGTCCGTAAACACTTCCTTGTGGTACTCTGCAGTTATTATTAACATAATTTGAAGTGTATACTTTTTGCGGCTCCCACATACTCTTGATGTTTCTACATAATATTGTAGTCTGTTTTCTAAGTAACTAATCTAGTCTAGTAGAGTAAGCCGAAATTTAATATATAATAAACTTCAACGCAATTCACGATATGCGTTACTTTTGAGATTTATCCTTACAAAAGCCAGTAATATATCCTGGGTGCTCTGGTTGTACCTCTAACTACGTATCCCTGGGATAGGGATTCATACTAACATGAAACAAGTTCGAATGAATGTACTCATTATATATTCTTAGTATGTATTAGACATTGAATGATTTCATGTGAGTAGACAATGCATAGACAATGAAAAGTCTACAATCCATTACGAGTCAGATTATGAAAACACATTATCGTGTTTTAGTTAAGAAAACAATCAGTCACGTAGCGATGCATTTACACATAGCACGTCGCCGTCTCGTCAGATTTATAAGTACCATTAGCGCAGTGGGGAAACTACGCTAAAGGTATCTTTCCTGTTTTAGGGTTTTGTACCTCATAAGGAAAAAACGGAACCTTTATAGGAGCACTTCGTTGCCCGTCTGTCTATCTGTCCGCCTGTCAAGACCATTTTTCTCAGGAACGCGATAGTGACAAGCACTGATGCTTTTGCGGTAGAAAGAGGTAAAGGGGTGGCACTTAACTTAGTTAAGGTCCAGATAAGTCCAATAAGATGGGACCATCTAGTCGTGGTGTTTGATACGACCATGCCTCGGAAAATTAATTGTAACTGTTGGTAGCCGGGACCAAGTGTTTTGCAAATAACAGGCGATAAACGTTGAGGCTGGAAAATGAGACAATGCGGATCACGGCTGGTTTGACCAGCCGTTAAACATGCCAATTATAGAGAACCTGAGCCTCGGACGTTCGGTTTAACTACCTACCGCGCAAGGGAACCGGCGTGATGAAATATTCATTTATTTATCTATACTGCAATATAAAAATCTGTCTATATGAGCTTTCAAACAAACGCGTTCTACTAACATATTAAAAATATATGAACGGGTTAAAAACGCGTACATATATAGGAGCGGACTCGAGACCGCTCGTGACCACGGTCAGTGTAACTTGGCCAAAACGTCGGGCTTTATAAGTAAGTTCTATAGGTATAATATGTATGAGTTTTTGACCCGTTTTTATATTTTGAAAAAAATGTGTGTGTAAGAGTGGACAATTGAATATGTGATTGTTTTTCAAATTCGGGATATTCATGAATATTCCTTATACACGGTGTCTTTTACTTGATACAAAAGCTGCAATACGCCAACCGCATTTTTATATAGACAATTAATAAAACATCAAATAAAACGGAAATAACAAATACTTTTTGAGTTATCGATAGACTTGGTTGTATCAGTGACGCCCCAAATGTAAGGTCACCTTACGCGTAAATGAACCGGACCGATTGCTCACACGCGGTAGCTATTATTAAACATATGATGATAACATTACCCATCATACTTACAGGCTTTTGACTATCAGAAGTGATCGGATCAGTAAGAATTTAGGTAATTGAAGTAAAACATAATTAGGTAAATAAACAAAATTTTACTAACACACTAGAGTGTCCACATAAACAATTATTTTGTAGATTTTTGTAATAAAATATAACACACTTGAAAAACTATTGCATTTGATTCTACTGCTGATTCTGAACAAATTATTTTGGCTTTCGTATTAAGTAAAATACACCGTGTATAACCCATTGATATTAATTTTACATTTTTCTAAAATTTCAGATTTTTTATTCTGTATAGTATTTTGTTATATCTCGAGACCAACTAGACCAATCTTAACTATTGAATTTTGTTGTTAATGAATTTAACGTATAAATAACTTTTTTTATATCATGGGATAACAAAGTATCTTCACGCCCATATCCCCGAAGGGGTAGGCAGAGGTACAACAAGTGCACCCACGATTAGCCGAAGATACTTGGTCCCACAAATGTGATAGGTGGCAAGCCTATCGCCAACCGGGCATTTTCCAATCCGGGCAACTTTGTGTTTCTCAGAAAACTGAAAAAACACTTTTCTTATGTGCCCGACCCGAGAATCGAACCCAGGACCTCACGTGGTCAACGCCAACGCTGGACCACTAGACCACAGAGGCGATTGGGATAACAAGGAATCGGATAGCTATCTTGATAGTAAGAGAAACTGTTAATGGTGCATTGTTCTCCGTGTGGAGAGTGGTAATGCCATATGCATAAGTTTACCGGCTAACCTATGTTCTAAATTGGGACACGACAGTGAAAAGCATAAACGCTATGCGCCAGCAATAATTAAGGCAATGGTATCTGACCCGGGCGAGACGTCAAGCAACTCTACCACTAAGCAGTCATGATGGTAGTTATACGTTTCGCCAATCCTTCATACGAACTGCCTGGCACAATGGAAATGGTCTTTTTCTCAAAAAGTGCCCGGATAAACACGAAGAGGGGTTTAGCGAAGTGGATAGATGATGACTAGATTATAATATAAATTTAGATTTAGTTTAGACGGCATATGGCTTGTATGGCCTAGCTATAAACATGAAATAGATCCAAATATCATATAATTTGGACATGACACAGACGCAGTAAACACGGAAATATTGTCTGGCATTGGACGGCCTGTATTTACGATGCAGTTTGCTGAAACATTCACGTAATATGTTATTTAAACATGATAATGGATCCAAAAACAACACTAGATATAGACAATAGACATAGGTCCTATAAATTATACATTGAATTTATTTACATACCTACTGGCTGACCCAGCAAACGTTGTTTTGCCATACATATTGAGAATCCATAGCAGACAAACAAAGGGATACGTAATATATAAATATACTGGACTGTCCTTCCAGGCAGCTGAAAGGACATTGAACTTTATATTGTTTTTTTTGTATCATAAGATAGCAAACAAGTAGACGGGTCTCCTGATGGAAAGAGTCAACCATCGCCTATAGACACCAAAGGCGTTAATGGTGCGTTGCTATCTTGTGGCGAGGTCTTTTGCCACATGCATAAGTTTACCGGCTACATTACCCTCCAAACCGGAACATGACAGCGACAAGCACTGACGCTATTGCGGCAGGAACAGGCAAGGCCCACCGCCTTTAAGTATTCTTAAATTTTCTAATTTTCCGTGCAATTTTCTTAATATTTTCTTTTATAAGAACCTTCTCCTAACAATTACAAATACAACAAAAAAGAATAAGCAAAATTGGTCCATTCACGCGTGATGTCATGACCACGGAAAATAAGGGTTGATTTATAATTAAATATATATATACCGTCGAATAGTTATACGTACATTAAAATCAGTGATTAAACAATCAATCATCCCTTATTTATGTACCCTTATGATTGAAATTTTTTAAAAATGGGACCACACGCGGCGTATATCCATTCCAATAAAAAAAAGAATTATTATAATCTGACTACACCGTAAAAAGTTATGTATGTTCTAACAAAAAAAATATACGCGTCGATTTGAGACCTCTCCCACCGTTTTTCGACGGTTGAAAATAAAAACCGGAAAGTGCGAGTCGGACAATTATTTATAAAAAACGCCAAAAAAATCACGCTTGTTGTATATACGAGTACGTCTTAAATATTTATTTTATTCTGTTTTTAGTATTTGTTGTTAATGCGGCATCACAAATATATCATCTGTGAAAATTTTAGCTGTCTAGATAATATCACGATTTATGAGATACATACATTGTATTTTCCAAAGAAATGTTTTTAAATACAAATTTTGAATTTTGTTACCAAAACATGTTTAAAATTTAACTACTTAGTTTTATTTTGATTTTTTCAAACTTTAAGAAAGTTTTCACTTGTTTCTTTTACTAAAGGGTTTTTTAATTTTACACTTATTGAGAACTCGGTTATGCAGTGTATAAATTCCTTTTACTGCAACGGCCTGATTAAGTTAGGAATTTATAGAAATCTTAACGCATATTTTTCTTTAATAGATGTACCTACGTCGGCAGTCATAAACTTGAGTCACTAAAACCTCAATTGGTATTATTAACTGTAACGAATTGGCAGGAAAATTTGCTGTCAGACTTATTTATCTTCAGAGTTAACATGTTTTTCTCAGAATTTTCCTTACCCTCTTGGCAACTTGGCAAAATCAAAGCACATCCGAAATATTTTAATCTAAATATTAAAATAATTCGGATGTGCTTTGATTATTTAAACGTCCCATATAATCAAAGTGTTATTTATGCTTTATTATTTAGGAAAATTTATCAGAAAAAATAATTTTCACGTGTATATTATTTTTTAAAGAATTTTATGAATTGTTAATAAAACTTCTGCTATAACTTAATATTTTTGATTGCTAATACGATTTTTTATAGGTTTCGATTCAAATTTTACGTAGACGATTAAATCATGATGGCATCGATTGAGGAGATCCAGCTTTGGTAATATTTAACAGATGTTACGCTGTAGCCAAACTGCCGGAAGTACACGAAGCCTTTAGAAAATGAATTCGGGATAAATCGTTTTTGACGTGACAACGTCTTATAATTCGATAGAGCTGGCTGCACGCACGAAAAAACATGACTCATGCGGCGTTACCTCGCTCTGAGGCGTTCCGTAAATGCTACCATTCCATTAGTATTTTCTTAAGACGTTGTCACGTTCAACTATCGTCTGTAAACCAACTTTACAGACAACCGATTTTTTTTTTTAACAGGAAAACCTAGAACTTGTAAATTTCGTCGAAATCGTTTAGACCGATTTTCAAAAACCAAAATGTTTAGACCGATTTTCAAAAACCAAAATGTTATAAAATATATTAAAATATACAAGAAATAGTTAGAAAAGTAAAGTGTTAATTGTATATATTTTTTTAAGCTTGTATTTGATTTCTCATCGAGATTCCTTCGCAACTTTTCGTTTTTTTTTCATAAGATAGCAAACAAGCTGATGGTTCTCCCGATGTAAAGAGAAACCACCGGCTATAAACACCACCGATGTTAATGGTGAGTTGCTATCCGTGTGGCGGAATGGCAATGCCACATGGATAAGCCTACCTTACTCTCCAAACCGGAACACGACAATGACAAGCATTGACGCTTTTGCGGCAGGAATTATTTCAACTGGTATTAATATTATCTGCAATCTGTATCAAATTGGCGCGAAAAGTTTTGTAGCTGTCAAAATTATTTATCTTTAATTACATATTTTCTGAGAAGTTTACTTTCACTCTTAGCTTTTTAGATCAAAATATTTTGTGCCGTATTCCTAATTTAAATAAATTAATTCGGTATATATTTTCTCAGAAAAATATATTAAAATTCTAATATCCTAGATTTTATTGGTACCGTGTTAAAAGCTTTTTTTAATCTTGTCCGTGTCACTATGTGATTTCACGCCTTGTCACATTGTCTATTAATATTTGTTCACGGAATCGTCGACTAAATCAATTCGAAATGAAAAAGAGGGCGAAATCCAGATCCAAAGCAATTTATTTATGTAAACTTTAATAGCGGAAGCGTCAAATAAACGGAATGTTTGTGTCACAACCATTAAACAAAGTTACATACTAGGTAAATAATATTTTTACAATTTTAAAGATCTGGATTCGTTTGTTTATTCGCGCGTAAATGTTTACACATTGATTTATTTTCCTACTAATAATAATAAATACGGCGCAACCATCACTTAAGAAGGCTACTTGTACGAAATAACTACAGCTGATCTTTTACAAAAAAATATGATTATGGGGTACCAATTAATTTTTTTTTTATATCATAAGATGGGTCTCCTGAAAGGAAAGATTTAGCCACCGCCTACAGACACCAAAGGTGTTGATGATGCTTTGCTATATTGTGGCGAGATCTAATGCCACATGCTTAAGTTTACCGGATACCTTACCCTCCAAAACGGAACACGACAGTGACAAGCACTGACGCTATTGCGGCAGGAATAGGTAAGGCGCTGGTACCAGATCGGGGGAGACAATGCAGAACTCTACCAATTACCATGATGCCACGATGGTAGTGACTCGTATAGCTAGTCGGTCGCCTTTTACGACCTGCCTGGCAGAACGGCAGTTGGCCTATTCTTCCAAGGAGCCCGGGACCAACACGGGGAAAACTTTTTACAAAAAATACACAACTGAAAAACCTGTTTAATAACCTGCCATGTTTTACATGTTTGATAGTACATCCTTTTCTATATCTTTTTTTATATATAACAAGCTAGCAGAAGGCTCTCTTGATGGAAAGAAAACCATCGATTATAAACACCAAAGATGTTAATAGTGCGTTGCTATACGTGTAGCGGAATGACAATGCCACATGCTTGCTGCATTGTAGTCGATACGTCGATATTTGTTGCTGTTGTGTTCCGGTTTGCAGGGTAAGGTAGCATAGTAGCAACATCTTAGATGAATGATAATCTTTCATCAAGAGATTCATTTGCTTGCTATCCTATAAAATAAAAATATTTCCTTACAAAATATCTACATTTTGGACCGAACTTACGAAAAGTACCTACGTACTAAACTGCCAGATTATCTTTGGTACCAATGCCTTACCTATTCCTGCTTTCAAAGAGTCGATGCTCGTCACGGTCATTTTTCTTTAGGAACGAGATAGTCTGTAAACTATCCGTAAGGCATAATATCCCTTTTACATTAATGGCAACACAACACGTTAACATGCTTGGTGTTATGAGGCGGTGGTTATCGTCCACAATGAGATCCATCTGCTTGTTTGCTACCAAATGTTATAAAATATCACAGTGCAAAAGTAACGGACATAGAACAAATATTAAGTCCGTGGTAATGAATAATGAATGAATTTTGTGGGTGACGGTTAACTCGGCGATTAAGATGGCCGGCCAATTTGACCGGAGGAGTATTCGGGACCCAGACACTCTTCTTGTGGCTTCACTGGCACGCGGAATTCACTTAACACCATTATTCACCCGTATATCAAGTAGAGAAACAGGGCGGCTCGGGTCATGTGCTCGCTTTAAAACCTGTCTGCTGAGGTGAGCAAGAATTGTGCGACGGCTATCACGTGACCCCCACGTTCCAATAAGAGGCCGCTACTAGGTGTGACGTCTTGCCGTTACAGTCTATACATGTATAAGTTTTCTGGCTACCTTACCCTCCAAATTGGAACACAACAGCGACAACCACCAACGCTATTGCGGCAGGAATAGGTAAAGCAGTGGCACTGCAATGTCTGCAGAACTCTACCACCTAGTAAGAGGTCACATTTTAGTGACACATTCTCTTGCCTTTTACAAAATACCTAGCAGTTTATCTAGCATCTTCTAAAATCTAAACTGTAGTCTTCTTGGTATATATGTTACTTTAAAAGTCCGAACTGTGGGAAATCCTAAGATTTTCCGGTAAAACCTAAGATTTACCAACTCTCTATGGTAAATGTCCAAACAGTTCAGATTTACCTCAAAGGCACGGTAAATGTTGTAAAAGACTTTTTTTACTATTAGAATTTTGTACATGATAGGTTTTAGCTAAAACTGTTCGGACATTTAAGATTGAGAGTTGGTAAATCTTAAGTTTTACCGGAGAATCTTAGGATTTACTACATTTCGGGCTTTTACAGTAACATATATACAGTAATAAATAAATATCCTTTGAAGTATTTTCACCATCATCATGTTTATAACCGAAACATGGCGGATGTTTCCGTTCTAACTCTCGTAACATAAATATGAATTAATTCTACCAGGCCTAAATAAATGAATGAAAGATGAATGATGGAGTCACGGCCTACATACTAATCGTGTAGTCGGATCATCCATCATTTCCGCGACGCTTTCAAGATCATCCACGTTTAACGGTAAATAATGGATTTACATGTATTTGGGAAATTCAAATATTAAATTTTTTTCGTACAGACAAAAATATTAACACGACTGGATTGAACCACCGCCACTTAAGCCAGAAATGCTTTTACCACTGAGGTAAGTGTCGGTGGTTAAATGTGTGATTTTTTTGCAATGTGACCGATTCTGTGGTTTGTACTCTGCTAGATAAACATATTACGTATACAGCGTATAAGGGAGAGTGCACCGAAAAATAAGAAAACATGGCATTTTTACTTTGACAAGAGAAAGATAAGGGCTTGGCATTAATTTCCATAAGCAATCAAAATTATAAATTGCATGCATTCCAACGCTGAACATATAAAAATGGCTTTATCTCTGTCTGACAAGTTCGAATTTTCATAATAGACAAAGCAACAAAAATTTTGTCAGTGCTCTAATTTCAAATTATTTAAGAAAATAACGTCAACTTAAACAGCTTGCGGCCAACACGCCATTACTAAAATACGCTGTCAATGTACGTCAAATAACCCGTTGTTTATAAAATATTAAATTGATTTGAGCGTATAAACGCTCAAATCACATTAAAATTATAGAAAAATGCAAATAATTGCATTTTTCTATAATTTTAATGTGCACCTTAAATCTAAAATAAAACCTAACTGTTAAAGTAACATGCCCAATTACAATATAATTTATCAATAGTTATATAGACAGTAAACAGCTCTTTTTAGGTTCGCCATTACTCGGGACGAAATTACATGGTTTTCGATTAGTTATTTCATATCTAGTAGTAGTTTCCTTCATCTAAACATCTTTACCTTCTAGTATTAATGCCATCTCTTTTTTTTGTGGGCCAAATTTGCCTTTACGATTTTTTTTTAAATTTCACGCTATGCAATCTAAATCGTACATTGCACGGAATCCTTGCACCCGCGGAACTCTCAAACCAGCCGTTTATATTATAATACGTTGCTTATATTCTGTAGTTCCTTAAACTAGCGATCGCCTGTGTGTTAGTGTTGCCGATCGATTGTGGATTATCGATAGGATATCGATATTCTATCGATAGTAGTCCGATAGTAGCACTATCCATATTGCAATCGATAGTATCGATTAAATCGATAGTATCGATACTATCGATTGTTCAAAAAGATACAATACTATTGGAAAAATAAAATACTATTTATACTATCGATAGTATCGTATCTCCCAGTCAGAAAAGTATCGATCTTATCGATAGTATCGATACTATTGAATTTCTAGGAAACGATAGTATCGACAGCATCGGTACTATCGATGCTATCGTAAATTAGCATACAATCGATGGTATCGATACTGTAAATTCTATCGCTACTATTGTTTCCTAAACATTCAATAGTATCGATACTATCGATAGTATTGATTATTTTTTTAATTAGGAAGCACGATATTATAGATAGTATCGATAGTATTGCACTTAACAGATTGTATTGTATTCTTTTAAATTATCGATTGAAGCGATAGTATCTATAAAATCGATACAATCGATGGTTGTATCGATAGTATGTGCTTTTTTAGATTAAAACTATCGATGGCGGAACTATCGATAGTTTGGCAACACTACTGTGTGTAGCCTGTGGCCGAAATTCGACCATAGACTAAATAAAAAAATCTCTTTTAAGTTTGACAACTGACTTTAACCGTAAAGAACTAGAAAATAGTATAGATGTGTGGATATTATCGTATATGTCACATGATTGTAGTGTGTGTAATGTTTATTTTTAATGCATTTTATTAGGTTTCTGCCTTTGAGTATTAAACCAAGTTGCTGCAGTCCTCCGCAGTGTAACTGTGCCCTTACTTCACTGTTCGCGCAATTGTCTTAAAAAGGGGTCTCAAGTTTTTCCTCCACTTATTAATATATAGAATTTATTGTTTTTTAGGAAAAACATTTTAAAGTGTTAACATAAATCGAATTATTCAAAGTTGAGCTGAAAATTCATCAAAAAAGTCAAAAATATCCTTCATAAATTTCCAACCGTTTTTATCTCAGAATCGTAGTCTAAATTTATAGTTTCGACATTGATATAAAAAACCCAAGATGCACACTCCTGAACCAAACTGACACTCAAAACTGTCGCTAGTTTCACATAAGTAGTTATAGATATGGCAAAAATATATGTTTTTGCATATCCAAGCTTAAGCTGCAAAATTTATCGTTGTTTTTATAAAGCAATGTAGAAAAAGTAACAAAATTAACAGTTTCGCGGCCAACGCTATTTTATTTGAAACTAACGACCTGCCCGCGGTTTCACCCGCGCAGCTTTTGTTCCCGTGGGAATATCGGAAAGGTTTATACACTTAAACCTTCCTCAAGAATCAATCTATCTATTAAAAAACAAATCCGCATCAAAATCCGTTGCGCAGTTTTAAAGATTTAAGCATACATAGGGACATAAGGACATAGGGACAGACAGAGAAAGCGACTTTGTTTTATACTATGTAATGATGAGCGTACAATTCAAAATTTTGCGCTCATTTTTAGAGGACATTTTCGAGACACTGATTTTGGGTTGGAATCTTGGGTTTTTATATCAATGAGTTTCGATTTTCGGTAGACCGTTTCTTACAGGGTGTATACTTGTACTAGTTAAATGAGTTCATCGTTACAGTTATTTTATATATCGTAGAATAACACACATCATCAGATGGCTCTCCTGATGGAAAGAGAAACGCCTATAAACCGAAGATGTTAAAAGTGCGTTGCTATACGTAAGTGGGATAGTAATCCCACGTGCATAAATTTACCGGCTAACTTATCCCCTAGACCAGAACACTACAATGACAAGCACTGACGCTATTGCGGCAGGCAGTAATAGGTAAGGCGGTGGTACTGAATATGGGCCAGACGTTGCGGAACTCTACTACCTAGTAGTCAGGCTGGTAGTGACACGTAATTAATGTGCAATCATTTGTATTTTGCGAATTGCCTGGCAAAATGGCAGATTCTTTAAAGGAGGCCCGGACCAACGCGAGGGTATACCATAAAATTGATAATATTGATCAATACTTTCGTGTTTCTAACTGTATATGTGGTGTAGCATTGATCTTGGGCTAGACGAAAGTTTAATTTTTTTTTTAAATCAAATAAAAGTTTTTAATCTACTAAATTAGAACCAGCGACTTTGCCCTTAAGCCACACAGTGTTGAGGTTGATGCATCAACCTTTCAAATAGTTTAAAAACAATATACAGCTTAGAGATTGGTCTATTATTAGTTACTTCACTTTTAGGACCCTTTTAATGAGTTGGTGTTTCCTTACCGCCGCCGTGGCCGCGTTTCCGATCCGGTAGTAGTTTAAAAAAATGTAGACGCGTCAAAATAACTTGTAAAAAGTTTTATTGAATAAAGTACTTCTGATTTCCGATTCCTTAAAAGGGTCGTTTCCAAGCAGTAGGAGCTATACTGATGTAAAGATGAGAAAGGGCATGCTGTGTTGGTTCGGACATGTATACTGAATGGTAGATAAAAGGTTAACAAAAAAGATATACAATGCGAATGTGAAAGGAGGTAGGTAACGAGGACGACCAAGACTCACGTCATCAGAATGATCGAGTTCTGTCCGAAAGTGGTATTAAGAGTCTTCGCAACCAACGTGTTTGTATGAAAAACGTAATGAATGTGCAGGAAGCGAGACAAGTCTGCAAGGATCGTGATGTGTGGCTTTCGGTTCTGTCTGCCAACACCGTAAGAGATCTGCCATGGAGCTATTATGATGAGGAGCTCTACCTTCTTCTCTCTTTTAAATAGTACCGTTAACGGTTCCCATATTACTTTAGCCATTTAACTAAGAGATAAGCTGAAATATGGTCTGGCTGGTCTTTTTACTACTTATTCTATTATTTCATTTCATAGAAAAGCAAATACACAGATGGTTCTCTCGGTGGAAAAAGATAAGTAGAAATAAGGAAAATATAAGTAGTGCCTTGCTGTCCATGTTGCGGGGTTGGAATGTAACATAAGATTACCTGCTATTTTACCCTCCAAACCGAAAGCGATGGTACTAAACCCAGGTGAAATGGAATTCCACCACCTAATAGTTCCACCACCTAATGTAGTGACAGGTTTAGTTAATTGTTCGCATTTTACGAACAGCCTGGCAGAATGGTAGATAATTTATTATTCAATCGAGGCTCGAATCAACATAGTAAATTATCATATCACTTATCCAATTTGAAAAAGATTCAAGATAGTTTATATGCAATTTTATTTCGTTAAATAAATGCAAAAGGAAGTTGGCTAGTGTTGCCAACTAACAGAAATCTATCTTGGTTTGAGATAAATCTTACCACATTGACAGAATCACTCGGTACTCTAATGAATTACACAAGATATTATCCGGTAATTGGCGCCAACATTACTGACGTCAATTAGGGCGTGGTGTACTTGTATGGGAAGACCAGGGTTAGTTATATTCATATTCAAATCTACAGTAAGTACTAAAAACTGGATGTATTTTCTTACTTCTGGTATATACTTCTGAATAATTTTGTTGAGAGTTCCAAGATTGCTTAGCTTTGCCCCAGGGCACCCTGAGCTCGCAACTCAATGGTTATCACGAAGATTGACGCTGTTGATTCTTTTTTATAGAAGTTACAGTCGTGGGAACGAGAAGTGGACACGTTGCCCTTTAAAAAAAGTACCAAGAGCTTTGTCTCGACTGTATAACATTACCTACGGTGTTTTGATGAGCTATTTAATTTAGTGCCGGCATCCGCGTTCCGCCATCGCACTAAACGCCGTAGTGAGAGATTTCATCCACACATATAGTGTGGATGAAATCTCTTGACGGATGAAATCTCTCGATGACGATTGGTCATCCACGACTATTCGATTTGCTCGTATCTTCTTTATACGAACAGTCAAACTATGGAACAGTCTACTCCACACGGGTTTTCCTAGTAGCATTAACATTGGGATTGTTAAAAGGAGGGTCAAATAAATTCTCAATTCTGAGTTCTGAGAACCTCATTCTTTTTGGAAAGTGGTTTGAAAATACTTGAACTGTAGACACAGAGACATGAAGTGTACACACACTTTATTGTATGCTGTTATGAATCAAACCGAAGGCAGCAGTACCAAGTACCCAGGTGAGACGTTGCAGAACTCTGCCAACTAGTGGTCACTGTAGTAGTGAAACGTATCTAGCCACCCGTTCGCATTTTACGAACTTCCTGGCAGAACGACCTGGTCTAATTCTTTAAAGGGAGCCCGGGCCAACACAGGGAAGATGCGCTATTTCTTTTGATTATTTTCTTAATACATGAGGTTTCTAGTATAGAATATCCTTATGCGTTAAGCCTATGTATTTTTTGTTTGTGCATAAATATCTTTACACATAATAAAATCGTAGGAAAGTCAATGTATATCCAGGGTAAACTCAAAAAGTACTGCATGGATTTACTTCAAATTTTGCATGAATATTACTAACAGGTCGGGTCAACATATAGGCCACATATTATCATGCTATCACCTACGGGGGAGGAGCTGTGCGGAGTAAACGAAGTCCGCGCGAACGAAGTCGCGGGCAACAGTTAGTAAATAAATAAAGTAGCCGTAAAATTGTAAACGCCGACTTCCAATCCCCTTTATCTCTGAAATACTGAATCAGAACGGCAATAAATTTGTATGAAAACTAATGGAAAGTGTATATGAAAGTGTTTTCCTAGGCGGTAAAGAAATAACCGAGTTCTGAAGTAATAAACATAAAAAATACAGCCGTATTGACAAACTCCTACTTTTTTTTAAATCTTTTGCTTTTTTATAAAATAAAAATAGGTGGCACTGCTGATGGAAAGTGAAACCATCGCCTATAATCATCAAAGATGTTAAATGGAATGAAAAATATTTATTTGCAAGACTATGGGTGTCATTAAAACTACCAATATTATTCTACCAGGATACTCGTATGACGTGCAAATATTTAAAATTATTATATTATATTCTATGAAATTAAAATATTTTGAGTCGATTTGTTAAGAATTACTACCGAATTGGAACGCGGCCACACACTGAGTAGATCCGGCGGAAGAAACTCAGCGGGCTTGTCTTTTTTCTATTTTATGCAATTTACAAATATTTTATGTACTTTGTATTATATTCACAAGAAGTATTTCATCACAAAAGTTATTTTTACCATTATTATTTATTTTTCAATTGTTATTATTTTACAATAGATAATTTCTTATAACTATGAAATTTTTATTGTATTTAAATTTTAAGATGAATTAAACAAACTAATGTTTTTATTTCTTAACATTCAATCTTACCGGCTAAAAAATCTTTAATGTCGTAGTGTGTTGTAATTATAGTACCTAAATCAAACAACTGAATGGTACTAAAAAAGCTTGGCCATAAGGGTAGTAACCCTTACGGCCAAGCTTTTATGCCACACGCATAAGTTTATCAGCTACCTTTCCTTCCACTTCCTGAGAACCTCCTCCTTTTTGGAAAGTTGATTGAAAATTCTTTAACCACCAGTATTAGATATGAATGCGTACACTTTATGGTATACTGTTATAAATCAAACTTCCTTGCATGTAACGTTAAAATCAAATTGATATCGACTGAATTCATCGTGGAAATAAACTCAGGAAACGACGTATTTAAATACATGAGCTGGTAGACGGGTTATTTTAGATGGACGTATCGGTTACAGATCGCGGAATTTATTGTTTTGTAGCGTAACATCCGCCGTTTGGGTGCGACTGTTGCAAAAAAATTTCCATCACGGTGCGTCAAGGAACCACGTCACCTTAACCGCTGTTTAAAAAATTCGAAGTGGTTTAATTTAAAGGAAAATCGTGGTATAGATGTTAGCCTATTTGGCTAAGAGCATGAAGTCCAGGGCTCGATCATGGCGGCGGGGAAAAGTGCTATTGGATTTTTTTGAAATTTTTCTCAAAAATTTAAAATCTCAGTAGTAGTTTGGACTCTGGCGAGCGTGTTACCACTATTGTGTTTCGATGAGCACATAAAATGGTTCTAGTTATTGCTAGAAATAGTCGATAATCGTTATTAGATCGGTAAAATGCGGCGATGGAGATCACCACTCATTTCGTCAACCGGTGAATCGTGGTGAACCAGAAAGTCTAAAGAAGTTCGGTTTACTCTGCCGATCTCGCAACCTGGCGTGGCGATACTTTTGTTGTAGATTTTTGTTAAAAAATAAAACCTTTTAGGTAATTGAACAAAAGTTGTCTAAATGTATTAAAATACTTTAATTTTACAGAAGGGAAACTAAATGCAGTAAAAATAAGGTTTTCAAGAAAAGTGAAATTCAAGGTGTAGAAAGAAATTATAGAAATCCCTGAGACTTGATAAGTCATAGCGAACATTTTCTTCTTCATTTCATTTCTTTCGATTCGGCGAACGAACAAATTGCCTAATACAAGAGGAAGGTATTCTTTTTTTCAAAAACTGCCCGAAGGAACATGGGGATAAATAAGTTTTTATTTTATAAATTTAAGTAAGTGTATTCGCAATTGGCGTGTATGAATGTCGAAGAATTATATAGGATAGGATAGGGTTTTTGATGTGTGATATCTTTCCTCTCATTTCTTTGCAATGCGAAGGAAGTGTGTAACCATGAAGCCGGTAAAGCACGTATTTTTGGAATTATTGAGCAATGAGCATGCGTTATTTGAATTTACCAATAAGCGTGCGCTATGGTAGAGTTGACCATTAAATTTACCAATTAATATTATTTCTTAACCGTCACACCAGTGTCACGTGTCAGGGCAGTGTGAAAGTTAGTCTGGCGCAAGGAAGTTACATTTTACCCGGAATGTTCACACGAGCTTCAAAATCGTTCCGAAGAGTGCCACGACATGGGTGGAGTGTGTCTCTTTCTATTAAATAAAGCGCCAATCGCCATATATAAGTGCGGCCATGCGTAGTTTGCAAATTACTACTAAGTAATTCTACTAATTTGAGAAACAGCTTTGCATTGCATAAGTAATTATGTAATAATTAAAATAAGCACATTTTAGAACTCACTATGTTAATTACAATATATTTTATGCTAATGTATTTATCTAAGTGTATGAATAAAAGGGATTTAACGATTACAGAATATATAAAAATCTACCATCAGTAGTTTTATTTAAACTCTGGCAATTGAAAGAAAGGGACAACATCCACTCTTGTCGTTGTCTTGCTCAGAACGTTTTGCCCATCTGTTAAGTAAGAAATAAATGTCAACTTTATGAGTAACGAAATAAAGTACATTTTTATTTTTCAAATATTGCTTTGTAATAATTCCAGTTGTCGTATATAAATTCCTTGGTCTGGCGTGATAAATTGTACCAATTTGTCACTTTAATGTCAAGTAAGGCTCGACAGATCCCATAATGTGCAACTACTATAAGACTCACTCGTTTTTTTCCACTTCCTACTACGTAATACTATGTAGATAAGGAATTTACTTATTTTGACCTGATTTTCGAAAATCAAGTTTTCACCAGATCTCCACGTTAGATCTCCATAGGAACCTTTGGCGACTAATTTCACGATAATATCAGTATGTTTGTATGTGTGTATGTGTATGTAATCATCTCATGACTTTTGAATGATTTGACCGATCGAAACGCGGTTAGCGGCATTCGATTGTATTCTGCTCAACTTAGATTTCCTGAAAATTTGAACCAAGTCGGCCTAGGAGATTTTGAGAAATTTTGGAGAAACCATCAGGTACACAAAGAGAGAAGACAAACAGTCAGACAAAAAATTACGACATAAAAATAGACTAAATTTGCCAACTTCCCGTTTAAAACTTTACACTTCGAGTACTTATGTAATGTCAATAAAAATTTATAATAAATTACCCGAACTAATAAAAAATAAATCGAAATATCAATTTGTAATAAAAATAAAAAAATCTATTAATAAATAAATGTTATTATGATATAAATGAACATTTGAGTGATAAATTTCTATAAAATAAAAAATGTAAATAATAAATCTAATTCAATTCTAATTAAACATTTCTTATAAATATAATTAAATAAGATATATAAGTATATTCCTTTTTCTACCTTGCCATTGCTATAACCGACAGGATCCACCATTATTTTAATCTAACATGCTGTAAACATTGTGGAATGTAAATAAATAAATAAATCAACTTCTATTTTTTTGGTATTTTACGATATTTTAGTACTAAAAAGGTAGGTACTTCGAATGCCGTTTCAAAAATCAAAATTGAATCTCATTTTGAAAAGTTACAGCTCTTCATATATTAAAATTATTTTGTTTTTTGCAAACTTACATACTTAACATTTTTGAAATAACTGTCAGATTAATACACCGATTGACTTAAAAAAATCACCTTAAAAATTGCGTCAAATGCCGTTAATTGTTTGGGATTTATCAATTAAGAGCATTTTTAAATAAAATGTTTTTTAACATTGCTTCGAAATTTTTTAATTTACCCATTACGCAGCTAAAACAATATTTTAAATTTCAAAAATTGAGTTGAATGCCAAATAAGAAAGATTAAAAACGATAATCGTTTCCAAAATATACAGCTTTTAAAAATTCAATATTGGTACTACCGTTTTTAACAAAATAGATGTTTGAACTGAAAAAGTCTATGCTTATAATTTTTACTCATTTAAGCTTAAAATACCTTAATTTCGCGGGAAGTTTCAGGGATGACCTGCAGAGTCAACCGTTAGCAGATTTATTATTTTAAAATATTTTATATTCTAATCTACATTAAAAAAAAATAATATTGATTGGAGCTTCCGGCATATATTAAAAGTTTTTAGTTTTAGTTTAAAGGTTTTAAAGAAAATCTTTTGTAACATTTCTCATCAAAATAAATGCTAAAATTATATTTGATACAAACATACAACTTTCATGCGTTACGCCTTACGATGTTAACATCAAACGATTTTATCACAAGTGTAGATAAACATGTCATAATAAACGGTTCAAACTCGATTTAAATCAATTAATTGTACATTTAATGTTGTTAAAATGGCCGGTTAGTGCGTCGAAAGGGCCGCTATGAGTCATGCCCTCTCGTCTGCTGAGTAATGGACACTAAGCATTCAATAATGCGTCACGGGGTGAGATATATTGCTTTATATTCTGCCAACTTGGTCGAAACACGTATGAAAAATAGTCAGAGATTTTGATGTTTTGTTTTATATCGTAGGATAGCAAAAATGCAGATGACATTGCGAAATGAGAAAACCGTCACCTGTAGACATAATACACTAAAGATCTCGACTATCGGGAGCCGTTGATTGATGATTCAGAAGATGCATTGCAATGCATCTTCACGATTGCATGTGGTAAGCAAGGAAATTAAAGACGACTTTTTCAGTACTCATAGGGATCGGTTATCTTAACTTATAGTCCTCCTTATCAACCATAGCTTAGCCAGGCGCGGATCCAGCCTTCAAAAAAGGTTGTGGACACAGCCACCCGAAAATCGGCCAAGTGCGAGTCGGCGTATGAAATTGTAAATCAATATAGTGCATTTACACGTATCAAAAGAGCACGACTACATTACAACAGAATAAAAGCCATTGAATGCACCGATAACACTGATTTACTTCTGAACAACCTCGAAATATCCTTGCAAGGCGGAAAAAAAGAATGTATATCTACTCAAGATAAATACAATAGATTGCTTAAACAATTAAAAACAGAAACTAAAAAAGTAAATATGATTATCAAGACAGCAATAACGTTAAAAAGTAAGCAATTATTACAAGAACGGAAAGAACTCATAAAACAAGGAAAATACAATAAAAATAATATACAAAAGATAGCAGAAATAAGCAAAAAGATTTGCGAACAACTCAGAAAAGGAAGAAAAATAAAAAGGTTAACAACATTAAGAAAACATATCAGAAAAACTGGAGGAATAAAGAAGACGTTTAAAGAAATGAATTGTAAAAAGGACTGGATTCCAAATATGGAAAATAAAAGTAATGGAAAGACCAGCATAAGACCAGAAATACTCAGAATCGCTACGGAATACTATCAAAATTTATACCAAAGTCTTAAAGCAAAACAGGTGATTGAGGAAAATTACTCAGAAAATGAAGAGGAGATTAAACCAATTCTGAAGGAAGAAACAATAAAATCTATCGAAACTCAAAAGCTGCACAAGCTTTTGCTGCACAAGCACCTGGATCCGATTTAGTCACAAATGAACTACTAAAAACTACGTTACCAGTGATAGCACCAATACTTACAGATTTGTTCAATGAAATCCTCGAAAAGGAAATCATCCCGGAAGACTGGACCAAATCATCAATCCAACCAATCAAGAAATTACAGGCCGATCAGTTTAATGTCCAATATTTATAAAGTATTTTCGAAAATCATATTAAACAGAATTACTAACATACTAGATGAAAACCAACCTAAGGAACAAGCTGGTTTCTGAAGCAAATTCTCAACTATTGACCATATTGACCACTTTAAGACAAATTATACAGAAATATAAAGGATATAATAAAACATGTTACATAGGGTTTGTTGACTTTAACAAAACTTTCGATACATTGGCACATGAGTATATATGAGACGCTCTAAAAAACAAGGGGTCCAAGCAAAATACATTCGAATAATTAAAAACGTATACAAAGCGAGTACAGCACAAATTAAATTGGAATCTACGGGTAACGAATTTTCTATTAAAAGAGGTGTACGCCAAGGAGATCTTATATCACCTAAATTATTTTCAGGAGTACTGGAGATGATCTTCAGGAATTTAAACTGGACCAAAACTGGGCTCAATATAAATGGCGAAAACCTTAACCATCTACGTTTCGCTGATGATTTGATTTTGTTCTCAGAGAACGCAGGAACTCTGGGACTAATGTTGCAGCAGCTATCAAATGAAAGCGCTAAGGCCGGTCTGACAATAAACCTTACTTTATGACTAATTCCCAACAACTAGTAACCAACGAACAAATAACAGTAAATAACAAACAAATAGAGTACGTAAATGAATATATATATATATATATATATATATATATATATATATATATATATATATATATATATATATATATATATATATATATGCCTATAGACACCAAAGATGTTAATGATGCATTGCTATCTATTATATATTGCTATATATATAAGGCAGAACAACGTTTGCCGAGTCAGCTAGTAGTAGTATATATAACATAAAAAATACTAACTGACTCTTAGTAGAAATGCATATAAATAAAAATAAAATATATATTGACTACAAACTGTCGCGACAGAGTCGTGAATCAGCAGCTGTCTAAACATATTCCTGACAGACGTCACATCATGATTCACCTGGAACACCTACTGTCTAGGGCTTGGCATTGACTGCTGGCTACTTCAGGAATTACTGAGTAAAATGTAATGGTATTTTATTTAATTATATATCGGAAATATACAGTGTGTAAAAAAAATCCTGTCCGATCCGACAGATGTATATGTTTAGGTAGGTCAATTACATTATCAAAAAAAACTTTTTACTGAAATAAAAAATATCGCATTTTAAAGTGCCTGATTTTAGTATAAAAAAATTGAACAATTTCCTCTTAAGCCAAGCAAATATTTGAAAAATTTATGTATCAATATCCATAAATTAATGACTCAAATATGATTGTACTAGCTGCTGCATGCAGCCCGCTGCATTATACATTTTTTTGGTGAATCCCGCGGGATTGCCTAATTTTTTCGGGGTAAAAAGTATACTATGTCCTATTCCAGGCCATCATCTACCTGTGTATCAAATTTCATTCAAATCCGTTCAGTAGTTTTCGCGTGATCGAGTAACAAACATCCATCCAAACATCTATCCAAACATCCATCCAAACATCCAAACTTTCGAATTTATAATATTATAATATAGATTAATATAGATTAAACTACCAAATAATGCCTTTGACGATCGGACAGGGTTTTCTTTACATTCTGTATAATGGTTCAGAGTTTCAATAGTTTTAATATAGACGTATAAGGATTTAACTTCAAATGTTGAGTAAGGCATTTTTATTTTATTTTGGGAAAGATCACTTGCCCAACTGGAAAGTTTTTTTTTTATATTATTAGATAGCAAACAAGCATATGACCCCCTTGATGGAAAAAGAAACCATTGCTTATAAACACAAGTATGTGTTTATAAGCGATAGTTTCTTTTTCCATCACAGTGTTAGTGGTGCGTTGCTTTCAGTGTCACGGGACAGCAATGCCTCATACTTAAGTCTACCTTACCCTCAAAGTGGAACACGGCAATGATAAGAATTGCCGCTATTGCTGTAGGAATAGATAATGCGATGGTAGTGATAAGTATTTTCAATCTTTGTTTTGTAAAATGTAAAATGGTTGTAATAGTTGCTCCTCTGCCTGCCTCTCTTTTAGGGATATATGCATGATAATATAATGTCTTCACGCCCGTATCCCCGAAGAGGTAGGCAGAGGTACAACAAGTGCACCCATGATTAGCCGACGATACTTATGGTCTAATATTGTCTTAGCTTATGACAATCCTAAACAGTATGCTGTCACATTCTTTTCATTAAAGACAAGAAGTGACAGCATACTATTTTGGATTGTCCTAAGCTAATATAATGTTAGTGCAATTGGCCATTAATCCCACAATGTGATAGGTGGCCAGCCTATTGCCAACCCGGCACTTTATCCAATACCGGGCAACGTTGGTTTTGTTAGAAAACTAAAAAAACACATTTTTCGAATCAGATTGAATCCGATCCGGGAATCGAACCAGGCTCCTCATGTGGTCAACTCTGATACCGGACCATAAGACCACAGAGGTGACCACAATAGTATTTTTTTATAAAAAAGAAACATAAAGCCAATAAAACTGCAACATCCGAAATCGAATACATGTGTAAAAGAACTTATAAGTCTGTATTTTAAAACTAAGGCCGATTTTGATAAAAATGTTCCAACTTAAAAAAAAACCGTGTTGGTCTATTCTTCTAAGGGGGCCCTTAGAAGAATAGACCATCTGCCATTCCGCCCGGAAATTCGTAAAAAGTGGCTTGAAATGTCATACCATCATGATTACTAAGTGGAAGAAATCTGCATTGTCTCGCCTTGCCTATTCTTGCCGCTATAGCGTCAATGCTTTTCACTGTGGTGTTCCGGTTTGGAGGGTAAGGTAGCCAGTAGACTTATGCATGTGGCATTGGTATCCCTTACGCATTTGGTATTACTACCCTGCCACACGAACAGCAACACACCATTAACATCTTTGGTGCCTATAGGCGATGGTTGTCTCTTTCCATCAGGAGAGTCAACTTCTTGTCTGCTATTTTATGATATAAAAAAATGTGTAAACGGTTGACCCTGCAGGTCATCCCTGGGACTTCCCGCTAAATTAAGGTATTTTAAGCTTAAAAGAGAAAAAAATATTTAAAACAGATTTTTTTAGTTCAAACATCTATTTTGTTAAAAATGGCAGTGATTAGATTTTTTGGATTTTTTGATTATCGGTATTTGATGCAGTTTTTAAAAGAGAAATGGTGATAAGATTTTGAAGTCAAGTATTATAAAGCCTGAAATTTATTTCAAAAATATTAAGTAAGTTTGCTAAAAACAACGTAATGTTTATATTTGAAAAGCTGTAACTTTTGAAAATTAGATTCGGTTTTAATTTTTGCAACGGCATATGACGTAGTTAATTTAGTAATAAAATATCGTACAGTACCAAAAAAGGATTGGTTGAAAAATTTCGAAGTAATGTCGAAAAAACACTTTTTTCAAAATTTTTCGTCAACGGTTACTCCCAAACGGATAAACCGATTTTGATGCAATTTATGCATTAGACGTAGTATTTTAAGGAATAGAGCTGATTAGTTTTTGTACTTAATCGGTACATTAACCTGGAAGTTATATTAAGAAAATACTGTTTCACAAAAAATTTTTTTGGGTTTTATCAAAATTTCTCAAAAACTTTCAGGAAGTCTAAGTTGAGCGGAATCTAATCGAATGCCATCAATCACGTTTCGATCGGTCCAGCCGTTCGAAAGTGATGAGATGTTTACATACACACATACACACACACAGTATGTCTGTCTGTATGTATGTGTGTGTGTCACACACACACACATACATACATACATACAGACATACTGACGTCATCGCGAAAATAGTCGGAAAAGTTCCAAGGACCTCAAAATGTGAAGATCTGGTGAAAACTCGATTTTCGAAAATCGGGACGAAATTCGTAACTTCCCTATCTTCATACGTAGCGGGAAGTTAAAATTTGATAAAATAAGGATAAAACTTAACAGTATTCAAACATTAATAAATACACAATTTTTTTTTTTAAGTTTACACAGACTTTAGGCTCACTGCCATTCTAGCGAGTCTCTAAGAACACAAGGGATAAATTTTTTGCTTCAATCATAACAGCATACTGGTAGCCAACTTTCTGACTACCAAAGTAAGCAATCCGAAATAAATGTTGGAGCAAGTAATCAAGTACTCAGATATTTTAGCTTTTTGTTCCTCTTTAAATACTAATCTAGGGTTGATATATTCGACTGATAGAGAGTTGTTACCCTTCTTTTTTTCACATGTCTATCTAGCGATAAATGACACAAATTAAAATACTTGCAACTTTTCTTACACTGGTTTTATTTTCCATGACATTAACAGATACCAATTCAGTTGTTACAGGTTGTGCGATGGAGGAGAGATGAGTCAAACTCAAGATCCAGCGATTGAATGAATTTTATTTGCAAATGTACCGACTTATATACTATTTTCTTATATACTAGTTACATTAAAAATAACGCAGAGGGCGACACGCGTTTTCGAGTATATATCTTGGCTTTGGGAAGCATGTTTAGTTGTAGTATCTCATTTTGAAATGGAGAGAATCAATTAACTTCAACAAGAAAGTATTAAAAATACGAATCAAGAAATTTAATTATATCCACTGTTATTTCATAGAAATAATAAATCAATAAGGGGCAAGCTGTAAATTGTTACAACTTGCCCCATTTAAATTTTGCAACACACCCCACTGCAAGGTTTTTTTAAAGTAACTGCTATATTTATTTTGTCTCTTATTGGGTGTAAAATTATAGTTAACATAATCGAACCAAACAAATGCTAAATGTATTTAAATAATTCAACAACTGCTAAACAATTTGACATCAACGATAATCAATTTTGCTTAAACGAAAAGAAGTCTATTACCTGGCCTTATCGGCAGGCGTATCACCTAACGTTTGCAATCCGCCAGCGACCAGCGATGACTTTTAAACGTAACGAAAAAACCATCAAAAACGTCACCAATTGCTTGCTGGTCATTGGATGCACTTTTCGCAATGACTCAGCACCAAAACTAATCAACCGGCAACGACTGCCACTAATAAACAAGGCTGTTATATGTCTTGCAATAACTAAACAATTTATCGCATTGTGAGTTACGTGATAGCCCCGCGGAGCGTCTGTACAACACCGCCTCGTGCGCCGTCCGGCGGGATACATATATCGCGCTCATATGATAGAAAGGGTATTAAATAGTAAGTTAGGTTGAAAACCAAGTTAATATTCTTTTATTATCTAGGTAAAATAATGCTTGTTACTACTTGCCACTGCTACAACTAGACCCCGCTCCTGTACATAGTCCCACAATGTGTTAAGTGGCAAGCCTATCGTCAACCGGGCACTTATCCAATCCCAAGCGACGTTGTTTTTATCAAAAAACTGAAAAAAACAACACATGATTTGAATTGCGCGAACCCGGGACCTCATGTGGCAACACTGGCACCGGACCACTAGACTACAGAGTCGATTTAAACTTTCTATGAAAAGACCAACAGAAAAAAACAAAAGTATAAACTAAACGCTCAAGTAGGAATTTCATATCATACTCCTACGTTTTGGGCAGTTGCCTTAAAAGGGGAAAAAGTTTTTGCTTCTCATCTATTTTTGTCTATCAGCGAAATCTCTGTGTCGATGCTATCTATTAATAAAATAAAATCGCAGGAAAGTCAAAACTGTACATTGAATATTTTTTTTTAAATATTTGGGGCGTGATTTACAATCGATATCGAAGCCAAAAATATAGTTTTTAGAATTTTTGTTAGTTTGTCTGTATGTTTGTCCGGGGTAAAGTGAAAAAGTACTGCATGAATTTACTTCAAATTTTGCATGAATATTACTAACAGGTGGGGTCAACATATAGGCTATATATTATCACGCTATCACCTACGGGGGAGGAGCTGTGCGGAGTAAACGAAGTCCGCGCGGACGAAGTTGCGGGCAACTGCTAGTGTTAATATAAAGTCTAAAGAGTAAGGATGCTAAAATATTTCCAAAACATACTTTTTACTATTTCCATAACATCTTTTACGATTTGTTTAGGACGTCCATATGACCGAATGGTCGATATTATCATGGTTGGTGGAGAATTTTTAGCGCTAAAATCGGTGAACTTTAAAAACAGGATAGTGTAACAACGCTCGGTTTGCTATGATCACACTTCAAGGATAGGAAATGAAAATATTTATCCCAAAGTTCAGATTAGTGTTGTCCTAAATGTAAACGCTGAAAGTGGTGAGCTATGACCGTTCAAAGATTTCCAGTTAGTCGCGGAACCGCGGTGCTCGTCGGAGATAATTTACTGCTCATGCGATTTGCGTCAACGAAACGTAATGTTTTATTTATCTTGGCGGATCGTTAGCCCACTGTTTATTGTTTTTGTTTTTTGATATGTACTGTTATATAGCTTGATGTACTCTTATTGCAAGAATAGTAAGTAGAACTTGGGTGATACAGCTTCACTCTTTATTTATTTGTAAGAAGTGCTATTTAAAAAAAACGAACACACTATAAATCTCTCCTAAAAGTTTGAGGAATGGTAATAATACCGTTATAGTTTTATTAAATAAGGGTAATATATAAAATACTTGTATGTAATATACTTCCACCGTGTTGGTCCCGGCCTCCTTTGAAGAATAGGCCAACCGCCGTTCTGCCAGGCAGGTCGTATAAGGCGTCCGATTGGCTATCGAGTCACTACCATCGTGGCTACTAGGTGGCAGAGTTCTGCATTGTCCCGCCCGGGTCTGGTACCACTGCCGCAATAGCGTCAGTGCTTGTCGCTGTCGTGTTCCGGTTTGGAGGGTAAGGTAGCCGGTAAACTTATGCATGTGGCATTAGACCTCGCCACAAGATAGCAACGCACCATTAACATCTTTAGTGTTTATAGGCGATGGTTGACTCTTTCCATCAGGAGACTCATCTGCTTATTTGTTATCTTATGATATAAAAAGTTTGAGTGGATACTAATAAAAGTACGTATTTTTGTGTAAAATTATGTTTTTACAAGAATATAAAACTATATAAGTAAATTAAGAAGCCTAAACATGTTTGGGCATCTGAAACGACATGACAGTTTTCTAAAAACATCTTAGAATGGAAATCATAAGCAAAAGAGGAAGAGAAAGACCTGGACGCCAGATCATAAAAAAGTAAATATCGGGTCGTATCGGGAGGCCAAAACTTGATTCTGGATGGCGATTTTTTTATAGTATAAGATAGCAAACAAGCAGATGGGTCTCCTGATGGAAAGAGTCAACCATCGCCTATAGACACCAAAAATGTTAACGGTGCGTTGCAATCTTGTGGCGAGGTCTTATGCCACATGCATAAGTTTATCGGCTACCTTACCCTCCAAACCGGAACACGACAGTGACAAGCACTGACGCTATTTAGGCAGGAGCAGATAAGGCGGTGGTACCAGACCTGGGCGAGACAATGCAGAACTCTACCACCTAGTAGCCACGATGGTAGTGTCTCGCATAGCCAGTCGGTCGCCTTTTACGACCTACCTATCAAAACAGCAGTTGGCCTATTCTACAAAGGAGCCCGCATCCAATCCGAACAAGAACAGGACTCTTAATTTAAAGAAGAAGAAAGTAAATTAAGAAACAAAATTTTATTCAAACTAATATTAGAAATTATCTGACTCGCGCAGTTACGTCCGTGAGTAATGCAACATTTTATCAATGTAAACTTTTATCCGATATTTCAGCCTCCTAAGTATTGATTGTAAAAAAATGGCTTTGTATGATCTCGGGTTCTCACTTATAAGTCTACCAGCTATCTTAGCCTCCAACCTGATACACGAAAATGACAAACACTGATGCTATTGCGGTAGGAATAGTTAAGGCGTTGTAGCATATACCTAAGCAAGACATTTCAGGACTCTACTACAAAGTAGTCACGATGGTAGTGACAAGTGTAACAATATAAACGAAAATATAACCAAAATTAAAAAAACATTAATAACATAAAATATGGTATTAATGTTCGACCATACATACGACATTCTCGTGTTCGTCTGGGAATCAACTTCTAAATATAAACCACTAATTCAAACCAGACGCCGCTGTTTGGGGCGGGGATACGCGAATCTATGCGGGGCTCGGGACACCATACGCAGCGATTGATTCGGGACGGTCCGAGTTCTGGAAGGATTTAAATTTAACATTAATTCAAAATAGAGGCCATCAATTGCCAAGAGTATGATAAACCATTCGGGGCTAGGAATATCATAATTTATTAGCGACATCTGATTCATGACGTCTCAATTTTCGAAAAGTTTTAAATCTTCTATATATTGATACGTGAAGGAAAAACTTTGGATCCCTTTTTAAGACAAATGCGCAAACGGTGGAATATGAAACTTGGCACAGTTAAAGTTTGCATGGTAGAGGGCTGCTGAAACCTAATATTTTTAAATATGCACTAGTAATACATAATATTTATAAAAGTAAATATTACACACACTAAATTCATGTGATATACATGATATTATACACACATGTCTAATATTTAATATATGTATAATATATAATAAAAATTACACACACTTCATTTATATGACATACACAATACGATACAAACACGTATAATATACTATTTCGTTTACGGCTAAAGTCAGTTGTCAAACTTAAAAAAAAATTTATTGCTTAGTCTATGGTCGAATTTCAGTCACAGGCGATCGCTAGTTAATATAAATTCAAAATAAAAACCGCTTATACGTCAATGATATGAAAAACCATACTGGGTAAAGAGTAACACGTCTGAAGTTTGATTAGGGGGTCCCGAGTGTCAAAAAGTTCTTAAATCAATACAGAAAATATATCAGAGCAGATACTATTATGTGGTGATGATACACAGATATAGGGGTTTGTATAGAGGACTCGGGACACCAAATGATTCATTCCGAGTATATTTTTTTTATAAAAAAGTCATTGAGTATTAGACGTCAAAATACTTTAAAACTAGGGCCCTGTTGTTATGTGCGACGTTCATGACGTCGCAAATTTTTAACAAACAAATATAAAATACAAATTAGACGCTACTAGTACAAATCAGAGATACAGTAATCGTTGTGGGTCTTAAAACTGGGCGCGGCGACTAATTTGGGACATCTCGGGTTTTGTGAAACAAGTGTTAGTCGTTATCAGGTGGGAAGAATATATAAATACATATGTGGTGATCTACAATGGTCGCTACCTATCTCATCAATCCGTTAAATAAAACTCTAGGTTGGATACGAACTCTACCTTGGATACGAACAAATTGCCTGCGACTTCGTCCGCGCAGACTTCTTTTACACCGCACAGCCCCTCCCCCGTAGGTGATAAGGTGATAATATGTAGCCTATATGTTGACCCGACCTGTTAGTAATATTCACGCAAAATTTGAAGTAAATCCATGCAGCACTTTTTGAGTTTACCCCGGACATACAAACAGACAAACAGACAAACAAACAAACAGACAAACAGACAAACAGACAAACAGACAAACAGACAAACAGACAAACAGACAAACAGACAAACAGACAAACAGACACACAGACAAACAGACAAACAGACAAACAGACAAACAGACAAACAGACAAACAGACAAACAGACAAACAGACAAACAGACAAACAGACAAACAGACAAACAGACAAACAGACAAACAGACAAACAGACAAACAGACAAACAGACAAACAGACAAACAGACAAACAGACAAACAGACAAACAGACAAACAGACAAACAGACAAACAGACAAACAGACAAACAGACAAACAGACAAACAGACAAACAGACAAACAGATAAACAGACAAACAGACAAACAGACAAACAGACAAACAGACAAACAGACAAGCAGACAAACAGACATACAGACAAACAGACAAACAGACAAACAGACAAACAGACAAACAGACAAACAGACAAACAGACAAACAGACAAACAGACAAACAGACAAACAGACAAACAGACAAACAGACAAACAGACAAACAGACAAACAGACAAACAGACAAACAGACAAACAGACAAACAGACAAACAGACAAACAGACAAACAGACAAACAGACAAACAGACAAACAGACAAACAGACAAACAGACAAACAGACAAACAGACAAACAGACAAACAGACAAACAGACAAACAGACAAACAGACAAACAGACAAACAGACAAACAGACAAACAGACAAACAGACAAACAGACAGACAGACAGACAGACAGACAGACAGACAGACAGACAGACAGACAGACAGACAGACAGACAGACAGACAGACAGACAGACAGACAGACAGACAGACAGACAGACAGACAGACAGACAGACAAACAGACAAACAGACAAACAGACAAACAGACAAACAGACAAACAGACAAACAGACAAACAGACAAACAGACAAACAGACAAACAGACAAACAGACAAACAGACAAACAGACAAACAGACAAACAGACAAACAGACAAACAGACAAACAGACAAACAGACAAACAGACAAACAGACAAACAGACAAACAGACAAACAGACAAACAGACAAACAGACAAACAGACAAACAGACAAACAGACAAACAGACAAACAGACAAACAGACAAACAGACAAACAGACAAACCGACACAGACAAACAGACAAACAGACAAACAGACAAACAGACAAACAGACAAACAGACAAACAGACAAACAGACAAACAGACAAACAGACAAACAGACAAACAGACAAACAGACAGACAAACAGACAAACAGACAAACGGACAAAAATGCTAAAAACTATATTTTTGGCTTCGATATCGATTTTAGATCACGCCCCAAGTAATTTTTAAAAAAAATATTCAATGTACAGTTTTGACTTTCCTACGATTTTATTATATGTATAGATTATTCATTTTCAATCGATCTCCCAAATGGAGGAGGTTATCAATTCAACTATATGTTTTTTTTTTATATTTGTTATAATCAAGATCTCGGTCATTTATAAACCGAACGTGAAAATTCTTTTGTTGTTTAAGAGGGTACACTTTCCGTGTGGTCCCATTTTAATCTGTTAAAGATCTTAGAGTTCCGGAGATACAGGAATAAGGATGCCAGTTGGTGCATTTTTACCGACTAAAAAATTATTCTCTTTAAAAAACCTGTACAATTAAAAAGTTATTAAAATTACTGTAGGCTAATAAGTGTTACCAACATCGGGACTAAATCGCCATGTGAACATCGTGACAACCAGCCGGTAGTCTTGACCAAATTTAGTATCACCTTTTGGCTTTTTCTTGCTGCAATAGCGTCGATACTTGCCGCTTACATGTTCTGGTTAAGATGGTAAGCTAGCTGGTAAAACTTATATAATTTTTTATATTATGAGATAGCAAACAAGTAGATGGTACTTCTGATGAAAAGAGAAACCATCGTTCATAGACACCATAGATGTTAATGGCGCATTGCTTTTCGTGTGGCGAGATGGCATTATATATTCATTAGTCTACCGGCTACCGTACCCGCCAAACCGGAACACAACAATGACAAGCACTGACGCTGTTGCGGCAGGAATAGGGTGTTGGTACCAAGGAACTTCTATACGATAACTGGAATTGTTACGAAGCAATATTTGAAAAATAAAAATGTACTTTATTTTGATACTAATAAAGTTGACATTTGTTTCTTACTTAACAGAGGGGAAAAACGTTCTGAGCAAGACAACGACATGAGTGGATGTTGTCCCTTTCTTGCAATTGCCAGTGTAAATAAAACTTTCGGATGGAAGATTTTTATATTTTCGGTAATCGTTAAATCCCTTTTATTCATACACGTCGATAGATACATTAGCATAAAATGTATTGTAATTAACATAGTGAGTTCTAAAATGTGCTTATTTTAATTATTACGTAATTACTTATGCAATGCAAAAACTGTTTCTCAAATTAGTAGAATTACTTAGTAGTGATTTGCAAACTACGCATGGCCGCAAAGAGACACACTCCACTCATGTCGTGGTACTCTTCGGAACGATTTTGAAGTGCGTGTGAATATTCCGGGTAGAATGTAACTTCCTTGGTTGGTTAATACCCAGCCGAGAGGTTGCGGAAATATATCACCTAGCAGTCACGATAGTAGTAACAAGTATAGCCAATCGGTGGCGTTTTAAGACTTACCTTGCAGAACGGTAATTGGTCTATTCTTCAAAGGAGCCCGGACCAACAAGGCCATGCCATACGCTTAGTAAAGTCCCATTAACATCTTTGGTCAATAGGCAATGGTTGTCTCTTTCCTGTGCCGTGCTCTAAAAAAACTTATTTTTTTAATATTTAACACTTGGTGAATTTTACTGATCCGCTAAAATTTTTTGCGTAAAGATATGTAAGTTTGTTCTTGGCTGAATTTATATTTAATAAAAAGAGTCTTTTTGATTGTGTACCAATATTTCATCGTCATAATAACATCCGGAACTCATTTAAAATAAAATCATTTCCTTTACAAACAATTGTTTTGTAGGACGGTCCTAAATCTGTCATCCTCGAAATATTTGATTAATATAACAAAGATTAATTATATTAAATTAAGGGGATCTGTTTATTAAAAATTAAAATATTTAAAATTTATATTTGATTTGAGGTTTTATGACGCATAATAATATATATTGCACATAATGTTTTCACTTCTGTGATTATTATGATCAAGTCTTGGTTATGCCTAATATTGGTGATAGTTACTATATTTTACATCTGTTAGATATCAATTTAGAGCTCTGAAGTAATCACTATTCTATCTACAATTAAATACTGCAAATAAAAATGTTCTATCTAAAATTTTAATACTCATCTAAATCTATTGGTAACTATATATAAGTAAAGTATAAGTAAATACTTATATGCAATAGCATAAATACTAATTCATTCACTGGAATAAACATAAAGCTAAAATTTGGATAACGTACAAGTCATAAGTAACAGACGTCGACTAAGTTGAAAAAGTTACCTCGTGTTGGTCTGGGCTCCTTAGAAAGACTAGGCCATTTGTAATTGTGCCGTTCTTTTTCTTTCTTTCAACTTTGTTACCTTATTTGGACGTAGTAAACGAAAAGGATCGAATCCACAATATGGTCAAATATGAGTTAGGCGCATCAAACTGATGTTAAACATCAATACTATCGACCAGTAAAAACATTTAAGCAAAAAATAGCTCTATATTACTTTATTCAACGTCAAAACTAGTCCCCATGTATGGCACGTTAAAAAATTAAAAAAATATCCAACTTCAAACTTCAACATTTCTAAAGTGATTTTGTGTGGATTGGATCCTTTTCGTATAAATACGTCCTACGTGTAATTTTGTACTCCTCAGCACGTATGATTTTTGTAAATTTTACAAAAATCATACGTGCTGAGAAGTGCAAAATTTAGCACTGCTAAAGTTTGTACGAGGTAGAAGAGCAGACTGCCAATGTTTTTATATTATATGCATAAAAGCATTTAAAATTAATAAAAATAAACGTTACATATACAATGTATACTTGTAATGTATAGTGAGTCTATTGTCAAACTTAGGAGAGAATTTAATATAGCCTGTAATCAAAATTATGGTCGAACACGTAATCAAACGTCAACCGAATCGAAGTACTTAGGTCTCTTTTTCACATAAACACGATACAACGTCGTCTCGTGCTACGACGCGGCATAATATGTAAGAAAATGTGTAAGAGTCCTAAGCGCTTCGACTCGATTAGCGCTTTATTGAGTAGTCTATCGCTAGAAGTTAGAAAACCTTTTACCTCTGATTGCATCATTGTTAAATCCAAATCCATAAATTTCAAAACAACACGTGGACATCCTAGCTTCATTTTGGAATTCATATTTGTTTTATTAATAACGTGTCTGTTTATAGACGCTTAATTTGTTTGATCTAAGTTTTAACAAATGGATGCCGATCGTACGGATTCTTTCCTTTATATTGAAGACAAATATTTTATTTAGTAGAAAGTAATGAGCAGGCTCGTAAGAGATGAGTCAAGAATAAACATGTCAATTCTAGACTAGCACGAAAGTCACAAACACTGACGCTATTGCGCTAAAAATAAATTAGATAATGATAGTGAACCTGGACAAGACATTGCATAACTCTACCATTCAGCAAATAGCATAGAAAAACAAAATTCTAAATAAAAATGGATCGCCAAATGTTTGTATGTGCGTAGTTTCAGAATAAATGCACTGGATAATTATTTTTTGTTGTGTTCTTTATAATAATCAAGACAAGGTTTGCACAATAGAAAATGTTTAAAATTTTATGGAAAAGCTTTTAAAATCTAACTCGTGCGAAGGCGGGGTGGGCAGTTAATTTAACATAAAAAACCAAGTCAAGTGTGAGTTGGACTCACATATCGAGGGTTCCGTACACACTTGAAGCAACCTTAGCTTTAAATAATTTCATGATTCTAGGTCAACAGGAAGTACCCCTTTTGATTCCCTTGTGTAATCGCAAATTATGCGACATATACGGTCATGTCTTTTGATCGCGTTTTTTGTGATCTAACTAAAAATTTTGAGTTTTCGGAGTTTTTCCTTTACGTGTGCTATAAGACATTGATTTTTGCCAAATTTCATTATTTTAGGTCAACGGCATGTACCCGTAGAAGAAAGTTTTGATTCCTTTTTGAAATCACAAAATATCGCAAAGTATGCGACATAAATGGTCATATCTCTTAATCGCGTCCGCGTCGACTTAAAAAATTGTTTTTCTTTTTTTACAATTGAGACTGTAGACTCGAGAACCTATATTAATACATATTATAAATGCGTAAGTTTGGAAGTTTAGGTGGATGTTTGGATAAATGTTTGTAACACAATCACGCAAAAACTACCGAATGGATTTGAATGAAATTGGCACAGAGGTAGATGATGACCTGCACGTAAGCTACTTTTAATCCCGAAAAATTAGGCGATCCCGCGGGATTTGCCAAAAACTCGCGGGCTGCACGCTGTAGCTAGTTTGATATATATTTCTACTCGATGTCTTTACGCGTTCATAAGAAAAAGAGTCTTGACAGACGGAAAGTCGGACAGACGACATAGAAACAAGCAGAAAGAAGACTGATAGATGTACAGATGGATAGAAGAACAACGAAGTGATCCTATAAAGGTTCCGTTTCCTTACGCTGTACAGAACCCTAAAAACACTTAGATATCTATGTTGATCTTACATTTTTTTTAATAAGGTTTGAAAAGGCAGGGCCTCTTGTTTTTCCGGAGCTTGAATATATCCAGGTGAGTTTCAGGGCGTTCTAAGAGTTCAGAATTCAGAATCCGAGCATTAAATATTGGAACACTGCGACGAATGAGTTTCGTTTATATGAAGTCTGCCCCTTCAGGGTAGAGTGACGTATAGGATACGTGATATTCCTGACCCCATCGACATAGTAATATCTCTAGACTTGTAACTTCCAACAAAATTCATAAACGTCGTGCGTTTGTTTTCTTTAAACAGCTAGTTTGTTTTTTATTACCATCAAGTAGTAATGATTGGCGGTATGACCAATGCTCGGCCCTGATTGGGTAAACATCGCATTGTTATATTTAAATCAGTGGTGCGTGAAATTTAAAATAAGAACAACAACTTGACGGCCTGAAAAAGTAGTTAGGAAGGGTGCTATATGAAAGGTAGCAATAAAAGATTTGACTTAATTTTTTAACCAGTCGATTTTTAATATTTTACATTTTTTTAATATGTATTTAAAACTGCTAAAAATCGAATTAAGTTTTGTAACATACAGCTTTTTAATTATAAAAATTTTGCCATTTACAACAAATTTTATTTATTTAAAATATTTATTACACAAATGTACAAAAGGTGAACTTAACGTCTGAAGACATTTTCTACCAGTTAACCTTAATGTGGCAAGTATAAATTCTAGATTGAAATATATTTATTGATGGAACCTCTTGAATATAATTTGGGAGATAATTCCAGAGACATGTGTGTAAAAGATTCCAAATAACTTTCTGTGTGGTGGACTGGGATCAAAAGGGCATTAGTACACACTAATGCTACGAGCCCTGAATACGATCCTGAGTATAAAAGTAATGAAACCGTTCGCATAAATATGATGGAGTGAAAGGATCATGCAGTATTTAAAAAAGCAATGCAATCAATTTGAAATGAGCGCACAATTTTAAATTGTGGGCACATTTCAAATTGATTCGCGTCGGTCGTGGCACTGTCAATTTTCTTTTTGTACATTGATTGCTTTGTAAAAACAACTATAAACCTTGGGCTTAAGGTTGGATATGGAAAGACATATATTTTTGCTATATCTATAATTAACGACATTAGTGTCAGTTTTGTTTGAGACTGTGCATATTGGGTTTTTTTATATCAATGATAGGAATGCTCCTTTCAGTTCGGACAGAGTTGTTATTGCTCACTAAATAGTGAGCTTTCTGTCAACCTAATAAAGAAATGTTAAAATCAATTGAAGTCGGATATCACGGTAGATATATTTTTGTCAGCGATGTTTATCTCTGCCAAAATTTTCTGGCAAACAGGACGTTCGTAAAATCTTGTGCGCTAGGTCGTGCAGAATAGTGTTTTATATAACCGCTGGTTTCTGCTAAGGTGAATTTTGATGTAAACATGATCTTTCTAAATATCACCGACACTGTTTCTTTTGCATAGCAATGATATGTTGCGAATTAGTAACATACATTGCTATACGGACGACAGTACTGGTGATGCCACATACTCTGGCCGTAGCGGTATTTCTCGGGAACACGTCGAAGAGGGCCGGAACAAGCTCGTGTCTGAACTCGAGAATCGACTAACCGATGTCTCAGAATGGGGTCGTCAAAATCTTAATACACTTAACCACAAAAAGACGCAGCTTTGTGCGTTCACCGTTAAAAAACACCCTTTGTCGTATCACCTCAGTTCGAGAACACTCACCTGACAGCCTCAGCCAGTATTGGAATACTGGGAGTCGACATATCGAACAACGTTCAGTTCCGCGGTCATTTGTAAGGAAAGGCTAAACTAGCCTCCAAAAAGCTTGGCGTACTCAGTAGAGCAAAACAGTACTTTATGCCAGCCCATCGCCTTCAACTTTACAAGGCCCAAATTCGATTTCACATAGAGTACTGTTCTCACCTCTGGGCCGGAGTTCCTCAGTACCAGCTTCTTCCTCGTGATCGCATTCAACGTAGAGCGGTTCGAATCGTCGACGATCGGGCTATTTCTAATCGGCTTGACTCTTTGTCGTTACGCAGAGATGTACGTTCGTTCTGCATCTTTTACCGTATGTATCATGGGGAGTGTTCCGAAGAGTTATTCGGACTAATGCCTGCCGCTAAATTCCATCATCGGACATTGCGTCAAAATTTAAAGTACCATCCTCACCACCTCGATGTCTGGAAATCCACAACCGTGCGCTTTTGTCGGCAATTTTTGCCTCACACTACTCCTTTGTGGAATTAATTACGCTCGGGAGTGTTTCCGAACGGATCCAACTTAGGGACCTTCAAGAAACGAGCTTATTCATTCTTAAAAGGCCGGCAACGCAGCTGCAAGACCCGCGGTATTGCAGTTGTCCATGGGCGGCGGTGATCACTTACCATCAGGTGCACTTGCACTTGCACTTGCTCGTTTGCCCCCTCTGCTATAAAAAAAATCATATAATAACATATTTGGTGTCTATAGGCGATGGTTGTACCATTCCATCAGGAGAACCAAATGTTTGTTTGCTCTTATGATATAAAAAATCTCGCTATTTGATAAAATGGTGAACTGGAAATCTGTTGAGGTTTGGTTCATTCTAACAAGAGTAATATTTAGGAATTAGTAAAAATTACTACGTCGTAAAGGCGTTAGAATACACTTAATTACTGATTAAATTGTTTCAGAACCTAGCCTTTGAGTCTCAAAGAACCTAGCATTGGATTCGATCGCTGGACTAAGACTAAATAATAACATCGACAGGAAGTTAATAGACTGTCTGGCTTAGTAAATAAATGTATTATAACCGCCACGACTAATGATTTTACTCAGATCATGATGATGTGATATTTTATTATTGAGCTAGTTATTTTTTTTTTGTACTGAGTGAAAAAGATGGGTCTCCTGATAGAAAGACACAACCATCGCGTATAGACACCAAATATATTAAAGATACGTTGCTATCTGTGGTAGTGTGTGACAGTAGGTTAATCCCATATGCATAAATTTACTAGTAAATTCACCAAACCCAACTGTTTCAAACTGAAACACGACAAACAATATTAAGTATTGACGCGTAAGTATAAAATATTGCGGTAGGAATGGGTACGGTGAGGCGAGACGTTGCTGAAATTCACCTCTATGTCTCCCCGTGTCGGTTCCGGGCTCCTTTGTAGAATAAACCAACTGCCGTTCTGTCAGCCAGGTTGTAAAAGGCGGCCGATTGGCTATGCGAGTCACTACCATCGTGGCTACTAGGTAGTAGAGTAAATTTATGCATGTGGCATTAGACCTCGCCACAAGATAGCAACGCATAATTAACATCTTTGGTGTCTATAGGCGATGTTTGACTCTTTCCATCAGGAGACCCATTTGCTTGTTTGCTATCTTATGATATATAATATATATATATATATATATATATATATATATATATATATATATATATATATATATATATATATATATATATATATATATATATATATATATATGAATGAGTAACATAAGGTAATTTTTAACCGACTGAGTAAAAAGAAATAATGTGTTAATGTTCACGTGAAAGAAGTTGCGGATAAAGTAAGTTTTATGTATATTACAATGAATGTGTGTCCAGTTTGTTGGTAGGCGCAGGTTCTAATAATGTGTTCGGTTGCGTTATTTATTAATAAACGCCCCACAACACGCCGTTATAATTAGATGTGGCAATGACACTGTAATTGAGCTCGTGATTTCTGGCCGTGAGTAACACTGATAATACTAGCCTTAGCGTACTGCTTTGTCATTCTTTCAAGTTTGTTTGGCGAAAGAAAAGATATTGGAGAAGAAGAACTGTTTGTTCTGAAAATAATTTATCACGCAAATATTGACATTATTAGAAAAGTTACTAATTATCTTTGAGTATATCTATGCTTATCATTACATTACTTAAAGGTATCCTAATATATTAGTAATAACGTATAAATAACATATAATAATATAAATGTTAGTAATAACATATAAATCATCGCCTCTGTGGTCTAGTGGTCCAGCGTTGGCGTCGACCACATGAGGTCCCGGGTTCAATTCCCGGGTCGGGCATTTAAAAAAAAAGTGTTTTTCAGTTTTCTGATAAAACATAAAGTTGCCCGGGATTGGAAAGTGCCCGGTTGGCGATAGGCTTGCCACCTATCACATTTGTGGGACCAAGTATCTTCGCCTAATCGTGGGTACCATTGTTGTACCTTTGCCTACCCCTTCGGGGATACGGGCGTGAAGATACTTTTATAAATAAAATATAAAAGTTAACCTTATGTATTAGTAATAACAGTATACTAACATATAAATCGCTGCCGAGTATAATACAGTCAGAACAGGAAGGTCTAGCTTCAGCGTATTGCTGCAGACGACCGCAGCGCTAATTTTCATGGACTTAATGACGATTATCGAATATTTTTAGCTACAACCGGCTCCTAGAGCCTTACGTGCTCATTCAAGGCACAGGGGTGGTAACCTACCGTCCACCATCAGCTTGAATCCGAATAAATAAGAAAAAAGAATAAAAAGCTCGAAAAAATCTCAGTACCACTTTTACTAGACCAAGGAAGGCAGGTTATTTTTTAAGTCTCTAATACCACAGGAGAGTAAACAAACAGTTGGTCCTACTTATAGAAAGAGATGAACATCTCCCATAGACATCTTAGATTTTAATGGTGCGTTGCTATCCGTTTGATGGAAACTAGAATGCCCCATGCATAACACGACAGTGATATACACTGTCGCTAGCACGGTAATCTATACATATAATAAAATCGTAGGAAAGTCAATGTATGTCCGGGGTAAACTCAAAAAGTACTGCATGGATTTACTTCAAATTTTGCATGAATATTACTAACAGGTCGGGTCAACATATAGGCTACATAATATCACGCTATCATCTACGGGGGAGCTGTGCAGAGTAAACGAAGTCCGCGCGAACTAAGTCGCGGGCAAAAGCTAGTGTATGTAACACTAGCTGTTGCCCGCGACTCGTGATCGTCATTGCAGTAGAAAAGCATTTGGCGGTAATAAAGGTAGGTAGTAGTAGTAAGTAAAACACGTTACAGAATTCTACTACTTAGTATTTTTTTAAATATTATATCTAGATTTTGTTATCCTGATACGGTAGTTATCAGATATATGAAATCACGAAATAAAGAAATGTTATTTCATGTATGAAACTAACTATATCTAATTATATATATATATATATATATATATATATATATATATATATATATATATATATATATATATATATATATATATATATATATATATATATATATATATATATATATATATATATATATATATATATATATATATATATATATATATATATATATATAAATCAATCCATATTTTCCTTGGTCACGACATCACGCCTGAATGGCTGGACCAATTTCGGTATTTTTTTTTTATTGTGTTTGTAATTGTAAGCAGAAGGTTCTTATAAAAGAAAATATTAAGAGAATTGCGCGGAAAATTAGAAAATTTAAGAATACTTAACCACCATATAAAGTTTAATGGCATTTTGGCTGCGTGGAAGGACAATCCCGTAGTCTTATATAAATTACGTGTCACGTTGTTTGTCCGCTATGGATTCCAAATATGAATGGCAAAACAATGTTTGTCGGGTCAGCTAGTTAATATTATAAATGCGAAAGTTTGGATGCTTAGATGTTTGGATGGGCGGATGTTTGGATAGATAGATCTTTGCTACTCAATCACGCAAAAACTAGTGAACGGATTTGAATGGGCACACAGGTAGAGATGACCTGGAATAGCACATAGGCTAATTTTTATGCCGGAAAATGAAGTGATCCCGTGGGATTAGTCAAAAACTTTTGTAATGCAGCGGGCTGCACGCTGCAGCTTGTATTAAATAAACATTTAAATATTGAAGTATCGAAATATAAAATACACATAGGTAGAGTGTCACTATTTATTTTTATGGGAAAATAATGCTTCTTGATGTTCGAAAATGGAATAGAAATCCATATATAAAATATATTTTTCATAATACCACATTTTATATATTTACATATTATAAGATAGCAAACAGCAGATGGCTCTCCTGATGGAAAGAGTCAACCATTACCTATCGATACCAAAGATGTTAATGGTGCGTTGCTATCTTGTGGCGAGATGCATAAGATATACATATATACATAGTTAATAGGTAATTTACTCATCTGTAAATTATTATGATTTCTCTTTCTAATTTATTGAAAATAAGTATTTTATTTAATCCCCTGTCATTAATCGAGGAACCTTAGACTTTGTAAACCTACTTGACAATTTGGGGTTTCAATCACAGCTCTACCTATGTATTCCTGTCCCAATAGCGCCCAGCCTTCTTGTACCTATTCCAGCTTGGAGAGTAAGGTTGTTGGTAAACTTGTGCATGAGGAATTTCATTGCCGCCACATAAATGGAAACGTTACATCAATATATTTAGTATTTATAGGCGATCGGTGGCTGTCGATTACCGTCAGGGTAGGCACGTGCTTATTTCTTTTTTTTTATATTATAAGATAATAAACAAGCAGATGGGTCTCCTGATGGAAAATGTCAACCATTGCCTATAGATCAAAGAAGATAATGGTGCGTTGCTATCGTATGGCTAGGTCTCATGCCACATGCTAAACTTATGCATACCTTACCCTACCCTCCAAACCAGCTACTTTACCCTTCAAACCGGAACACGACAGTTACAAGCACAGACGCTATTGCTACAGGAATGGGTAAGGCGTTGGTACCAGACCCGGGCGAGACAATGCAGCACTCTACCACCTAGTAGCCACGATGGTAGTGACTCGCATAACCAATCGGTAGCATTTTTTGTTACTTTAATTATAAATAAATTACCAATTATCATTAATTAGTCTAAATCCATATTAATATTATAAATGCGAAAGTCTGTCTGTCTGTTACGCTTTCACGGCTAAACCGCTGGACCGATTTTCATGAAATTCGGCATGAAAATTTTTTTTCAAAAATCAGTCCCTGGAGGGCTAAAATAGGGGATGAAATTTTTATTAAAAGCTATTTGGACGAATTATTAATATACTCGCGGGCGAAGCTGTGCGATCAGCTAGTACTTTTATATTTCACGAAACAAACCCCATGTATTAGTTTCATTCACCTCCTTCCGCATTTATTGGAAAGAAAAAAAAATGTTTTTCTTTTTTCAGGTCGCAGTAATATGGCGGCACGTCTGACACGCGCACGCATCTCCCGCGCATTTGCGCGTCATTCAGCAGCATAGTCAGTGTATTTAAAATAGCATTCACATATTTTTATTAATGAAATCATTTATTAAATAATAAATTATTTTAATGAAAAGACACAACGTGTGGATTAAGATTTTGTTATTAAATATACGAGTGCTATTATTTAAAATGTGTACAGTGAAGTGTTAGACAAATGTAAAAGTGAAGTGAAAAGCGCTTATAGCGTATGAAAAGTGATAACTGAAACATGAAGTGATTCTCTAGTCAAAGATGGGAATACAAGTGGAAACTAGTGTAAATTATAATAATACATGTAAGTATTGGTGTTATTTTGACTTTAATAGTAAGTATTAATATAAAAAGTAATTAATAACGACTTTCAATTCGAATTTTGAAATTAGATTATCTTTCTGTTAGATAGTTAAAATTCGAAGTCACAGTTTTTTTTTTTAATTAATTGAAATTATTCTATACTGAGACTTTTGACGAGTCAATTATTTTTAAGGTATTGCTGAATCGGAAACACACACTCAAAGAATCCACCGGAAGAAACTCGGCGGACTTGTCTTGTTCTGTAGTAATTACCTATATATTTAATAAGGCACAAATTGTACATAGGTGTTCACATTACAATAATTATAAGAGATTGTTAGGAGGAATTGGAGGAGGAGGAGGAGGAAGGATTTTGTTTCTAATAAAATTTTACATAAATTTGATTAATTTTTTTTTTTAATTTGTTAATTGGTACACATATAATAGCATCGGGAAGCTTATTGTAGAAATGTATAGGTACATTTCCCCGGCGAGCGTCTACTCACTTTACTACGCCGATTACCAATCACTAGCACTACTACTCAACTGCTGTCTACACGTCAATAAAAGTATAACCGGGGCCTAAAGCCCCATTTTCACCTTGATTAGTGCGAGTGTGAGTGTTTAATGCAGGTGCTTAGTATTAAGCCAAAAATACGTGAAGATAGCCGTGGATCAGTGCGAGTGATTTGTAATCAGCGTAGTAAAAGTGAATAGATGCTGATTACTTATCACTCGCACTAATCAACGCCTGTCTTCACGTATTTTGATCTTAATACTAAGCACCTGCATTGAACACTCACACTCGTACTAATCAAAGTATAACCAGGGCCTAACTTTCAAACGGAACACGACAGTAACAAGAATTGACGCTATTGCAGCAGGTGTAGGTAAGGCGGTGGTACCATATACCCGGCTACACGTTTTAGAACTTTACCACCTAGTGAAGTGTTTGTTTGCTATTCTATGATAAAGGAAACAGTAAACCATAACCTTCCTTTCCAATTCCGTGCAATTTCATTACGCCAATTCTTCTTAGGGTGCCTCTCCAACTAGTGAAGGTTGGCAGTCAGTTCCAAATATTTGGCCCGATCATTTGCAAGGCGAAAAAGTTGGGCAGCACTGGCTATCCCTGTCCACTCTCTGATGTTCCGAAACCAAGATTTCTTTCGACGACCGACTTTTCTTTTTCCAGCAACTTTTCCCATCATAATTAATTGCAATTAATTCTAGTCTATGTCCCTCTATATCCTATAGTCTATACCTCAGATTCCTCAAAAGACGTCTAAGATAAGCAACTTTCTTCTGCTTGATGGTTAGCAATAGCTTTCGTTTTTGACCGACTTTTTACTGATTACGCCAATGACGGGACTATTTATCATCCTATACTTTAAATAATTCTCGAAATGTTTATATGTATGTGACTGGTTTCTCCGAAACGGTTCTATCGATTTTGATGAAATTTTTCATTTAGATAGTCTTTTAGTCTTAACATTGGTCTAGTTAAGTGTCATTTCCGTGATGATCAGCCCCCAATTCACGTTACTGAAAATCAATCGAGTCGAAGCGCTTAGGCCTCTTTCATACATAAACTTGATACAACGTTGCGTTGTGCTAATATGTAAGAACATGTGTAAGGGCCCTAACCGTTATTAACGTTTTGTTATGTGAATCGGACCCCTGTTTCCACATAAAAGATATCATCCGAGCGAAGCTCAGTCACCCAGCTAGTTAATATTAAATAGTACTGCTATGAAATGTCAAGGTAAAATCTCTATAATGTCTACGCTCAAATATTCGATAAATCTGGGGAAAATTGTGATTTTATCTTCATCTTGTAGATGCGACACTAATCTAAAACTAAATATCTATAAATTGTTGGCATTGCACTATTTCTGTGTCTATTGATGCTAAAGTAATAATAAATTGTCGATATATTCGTGCATATTGTAGGGGTGATCAAAACTAAATCGATTGTTATGTAAATGTCGATAAAATTCATTTTTTAAATTAAATTATTTGTAAGCCACGATTAAGAAATTGTGATAAATCTTACTAATACAAGTATTATAAATCTGAAAGTCTATCTATCTGTTACGATTTCATGGTTAAACTGCTAAACCAATTTTAAAGATATTTGGCATGGAGATAGTTGAAGATCTGGTGTCAAATATTAGCTAACTTTCAAAATTCAATCCCTGAAATAGGGGATGATATTTGTACGAAAGCTATATGGACGACATGTTAAACTTGCATGTCGAGCGGGTACTCTCGCGGGCGAAGCTGCGCGGTCTGTTAGTTAAAGTAAACGCAATCTGTATTTATTTATTTTTAATGAAAAATATCTGAAGGTTGATATCAGTACAAAAACAGTTATTTAGTGCTGTAGGATCATGGAAGTTTCACAATTATCTATTCACGTTCTTGGTCGATCAGCATTAGACTTTTCATAATTAGTGTCCCTCATGTTTATCTCCCGTGTTAGTCCTACCCCCCTTTGGAAAATATACCACTTGTCGTTCTGCCAGGCAGTTCACAAGAAGCGAATGATTGGCTATGCGAGTCACTAACGTCATGGTTACTAGATGGTAGAATTTTGCATTGTACTTTATTGTTGTAATAGCGTCAGTGCTTGTAGTGACTAGTACTGACGATGTTGCGGCAGTGGTCGTGTTTCGGTCCGGAGTATAGAGTTTGGAGAATAAGAATAAGCTGGTAAACTTATGTATGTGTTAGTCCGGCTTATCCCTCTTGTTGGTCCAAGCTCCTTTGAAGAATAGACCATCTGGCGTTCTGCCAGGCAGGCTATGCGAGTCACTACCATTGTGGCTAGTAGGTGGTAGAATTCTGCACCTTCTCGCTCAGATGTTTGTCACTGTTGTGTTCGGTTTGTAGACTAAGGTAGCCTATAATCTTAGACTAGTGTAATTAACGCTTAGTCACTCCGAAAGCAACGCACCATTAACATCTTTGGTGTCTATAGGTGATGGTTGTCTCTTTCCATTAGGAGAGTCATCTGCTTGTTTGCTAGCTGATGATTTTTAAAAAATGTGGCATCCAAATCCCGCCATATTGATAGCAATGCACCATTGACATCTTAAATCTATATTTTCAGGCATATATAATACATCTTCTCCATCTGCAGAATAATCTACTTCTTTGCTATCTTATGCAGTAATATGAAAATATTTCCCTCGTGGTAGTCTGTCTCTATTGGCTATAAGTGTCACTGCCATCGTCACTAGTAGTCCTTAGTGTTCCGCAATGGGGTCTGGTAACACCGCCTTATTGTCACCGTCATTGATTGTCACTATTTGTGTTCTGGTTTGGAGGGTAAGATAAAGTTGAACTTACATAATTGGCGTTGTATTTATAGGCGATGGTATTCTTAAGAATACCATTTGCTTGTTTGTTATTATTTGATACGGCTAATTTAAAGATTTCATCAACTGCGCTGAAGTCGTTTTGAAATCCATAGGGAACATACGTTGAATACACATTGAATTAAAACATAAGACATTGTAACATCTCCTTATATCATCATGATTACCAATCATAATATTATATCGATGTTCAGATATCGATATTTTCGCAAAGACTATCCCTATTATGGCACTAAAACCGTCTCAACAATAATAAATTGGCGGGAAATGGCACGTTCGTCCTCTAGGAATACTGTCTCGTCTATTTCAGAAAAGTATTTTTGCAAAGTTCAATGTCGCTTCTAAGTGCGACCTAGAAAGAAGTATGCGAATGGATTTTGAGATGATTACATAATTTTCATATGTCCTTGCAAAAATTGCTAACTTTTCTCAAATAGGTTATATTTTTTATCTTCCCACTACGCTACGTACGTAAGTACTGATTTTGCCCCGATTTTCGAAAATCGAGTTTTCATCAAGGTTTTAAGGTTTAAGGTTAAGGTCCTAGGAACCTTTTCCGACTATTTTCACGATGACGTCAGTATGTGTTTATGTAAACATCTCGTAACTTTTGAACGTCTTGACCGATTGAAACGCGGTTAATGCCATTCAATTGGATTTTGCTCAAATTAGATTTTCTGAAATTTGAAACAATTCATTCCTGGATATATTGAGAAATTTTTAAAATAAGTTAAATTTTTTTCGGAAAAACCATTGTTTTTATAATAACTTCCAAATTAATGTAACGATTGAGTACAAAATCTAGTCAGCTCTATTCCTTAAAAAGCTGCGTCCAAACACACAAACAAAATCAGTTTATCCGTTCAGGAGTTAGGTATTTTAGACGAAATTTTTTGAAAAAAGTGTTTTATCGACATAATTCCGAAATTTTTAACCATTTATTTTTCGGTCTTCTACAATATATTAGTGCGTATAAAACTACGTCGTTTGCCTTTTTAAAGATGAAAATCGATTCAAATTTTCTAAAGTTACAGCTTTTCAAATATTAAGATTACGCTGTTTACAGCAAACTTATTTCGTATTTTTAAAATAACTTTCAGACTAATATACCAATTCCATCATAAATCTGGTCAGCTCTTCTACTTAAAAAACTGCGTCAAATACCGTTAATCGGATTAAAATTGGTTAATTCGTTCGTGATTTAGCAATGGCGAAAATGGTGAAAAAAAAACACAAGTTCCGTTCGCCCGATCAATGGTTATCGAAATGCCACCCCACACCATACACGAACTGCCTCCAAAAGGAACACGCTTCTCAGTGTAATTGTAAGCATATCTTTCCCCACGTCGACGATAGACTCTTCTGCGACCGTCTCCACCATTTAAACATGTTCTACATTCATCGATGAACATATTAGTCGTTTACAAATCATGGAGGCCCATTGTTCTTCAGTCCAATTAAGATGTTCATGACGATATATTAAAAGAGTTTGTGAGCTGCAGACAGCTTTAGATCATTTGCTGGTCTAAAAGGATGATCCATTTTTTCCCTAAATTTAAAATTAAAGAAGTTATAAGCAAAACAGTGAGAAAATTTCTATATAAATTTTCTTTGTTAAAGAAGTTATAAGCAAAAAAGTGAGAAAATTTCTATAAAAAAAGTTATATCGTTATATAGTAGGCAAAACGAATTGCTACGAATTATGTCTTTACGAATATTTTGTAGGACGCATAGTTTCAAGGATATCGCAAAAAAGGTGTTTGCACCTCTTTTTCCAAGATGGCGACCGGTGCACAAGGGTGGCAACCCCACAAATGTGGAATTCAGCTTTTATTGACCCCCACACATGTCCTAAAAATAAAATTGCGTCCTCTAAAAACGCAGTATTAGGTCCATAAATTGTAAGATTTAAATGGATCATCCTTTTAGAAACAATAATTTGGTAAGTTCTATAGTACGGAAAACAGTTAGGAGTAAATAAGTAAAGTTGTATGGATTTAACAAAAATTTTTTAAGAATGTATTTACAGTAAAAAAGGTTATAAAACTAAGTTAAACATTTTGTTTTCACCGGATTCTCATGAGCATTGACGGACCGTCAACTTTGGAGCGCTGCAACAGCGTTTTAAATTAATGAAATTAAAAAATATATTGAGTCCTCAAAAGATCATCAACAAGATTGGTCTGAGATAATTTTTTTGTTAAATTTATTAAAAAATTTATAGGGTAAAAAAATTATAGAAATTTTCTCACTGTTTTGCTTATAACTTCTTTAATTTTAAACTTAGGGCAAAAAGTTATATGGACATATTTGTAGGCAAAACGATTTGCTACGAATTATGTCTTTACGAATATTTTGTAGGACGCATAGTTTCAGAGATATCGCAAAAAGGTGTTTGCACCTCTTTTTCCAAGATGGCAGCCGGGGCACAAGGGTGGCAACCCCACAAATGTGGGGTTAAGCTTTTATTGACCCCCACACATGTCCTAAAAATAAAATTGCGTCCTTTAAAAAATGTAAAGCTTGCGTAAAATTTCGATGGAGTAGGAGTGATTGCCGCTTTCTTAAGCCTCCTTCTTTCATGCACTGATGTTTACTTTACGCACTTCATCATGTAGCTCTATTTTGATGATCACTGACAAGAGGAAACGATTTCGTAGAGATCCACGTTGACGCCTACTACTCCATGCTGATCTGGGCCCAAGCTGGGCCCAGCACCTGACGAAAAAACCGAGGCTGTCAGTTTGTAATGTTTGTAATATTGTTACAATTACATAATATTTGAGTATGATGTCCAAGGCGTCCAAGTTTGTATGTTTGTGTATTTGTCTATGAATTTCTCGATAGCTAAAAGCCCTATTGAGATAATTCTTTTTGATTTAAATCGAGTACTTTCCAAATTTGGGAACAGAATTTCATCCAAATTGGTTAAGTAGTTTTTGAAATATGAGTATAGTGGATATTTTTAGTCGGTTTATTTTTTAAATTACTATTATTGCATAATAGATTAACTGCCTTACTACTAGCGTCTTGTAAAATGTGAGAGAAGGTTACTTAGTTATTCCCGTCGCGATAGCGTCAGTACATTTCACTATCGTGTTCCGCTTTGGAGAGTAAGGCAGCTGGTAAACTTATGAATGTAGCGTATGTAGGTTCCGTTATGACTCGAGAACGGCTTTTCCATGTCATTGGTCTTCATGAAAATTGGTGGTATATAATGAAAATGATAAGCCAAATATTTTTTTTTTTTATTTTCAACAAATTAACTTCGATGCTAGCGAGTCATTCAAATCCATAGTAGATTCATATTAATCCATACTGACATTATAAATGCGAATGTCTATTTGTCTGGCAACCTGTCTGGCCATGTGTTACGTTTTAACGGCTAAACCTCTAACCCAATTATAATGAAATTCGACACGAAGGTCTGAAGTCAAACATGGCTATTTCATTTCAACTATTATTATTTCGCTGTGTTGGTCCCGGCCTCCTTTGAAGAATAGGCCAACTGCCGTTCTGCCAGGCAGGTCGTAAAAGGCGACCGATTGGCTATCGAGTCACTACCATCGTGGCTACTAGGTGGTAGAGTTCTGCATTGTCTCGCCCGGGTCTGGTACCACCGCCTTACCTATTCCTGCCGCAATAGCGTCAGTGCTTGTCGCTGTCGTGTTCCGGTTTGGAGGGTAAGGTAGCCGGTAAACTTATGCATGTGGCATTAGACCTCGCCACAAGATAGCAACGCACAAAATAGGCACGCGCTCAACTGGCACGCACGTCGAGTGTCGCGCGCTTAGGCACGCGTGTAGAGGACGTCTTGATGGCTTTGGCCTGGACAGTCTCGGCTCTGGACCAGCAGAGAAGGCTCCGAAGACTATAACTTCAAGACTTCTTCAAGACTACTTCACTGATACTTTTAGTTATAAGTTCCCGGCGATGACTCACTCGATGATGGCTGACTTGGGTATTGATAGGCCCAAGGATGGAACAATGTCGAAATTTAAAGATATTCGAATTATATTTTCTATATTAGGGGTATATTGATTAAGAACTCATTTAGAACGTATAATTTCAAATTTAAGAAAATAATTTTGACTTACATTGTGTCATGTCAAAATTATGAAAATCAAAATAATGGAACATATTTATAAATAAAAACGTTAATACAGCATGTAATAGAAAGTAAAACATAACCAAAGTACAAAGGGAATACCATGAAGCTATAATTTAGTACTTCATGGGGAATACATAAAAAATGTAAGTAGCCAAAGAGCTCTCGTAAGACAAATTAAAAATACCTACAAAAACATGAACATAAAAGTAAAGAATCATTACAAGATCAACACGGGGATTTATCGAAAAATTAGAATGTGCAGACAGACCACAGATTTATATTTTAATATTGTTGGTGTATATATTGTTGCGATCGTTAAATGTCAAAAAATGTTTTGCACTATGTTTTCCTAGAAAGAAAACGACTTTGACAAGAACTTACTATACAAATGGACAAAATTTACAAAACGTTAACGACGTAAGAGATCTTGGAATAACACTGGACTCAAAGCTTAGATTCGACGTTCATATAGATGCATGCAATTTTCCATAAAAGTCTGCAAATGCTAGGTTTTATCACTCGCTCTTGCAATGCTTTCAAGACCCGCATTCAAAAACAATTATTTACAATGCTTTGGTAAGATCAAAACTCGAGTATTGCTGCTTCGTATGGAATCCGCACTACAAAGTACACGTGGAACACCTTGAAAGAATTCAAAAGAAACTCCGCCATCCTTCTTACTCTGATTTTCTCGCCCAAAAGTTGCTTAACTATGCAGACCGTTTCCTCCTCTATAAAATGATCTCACTAGAAGATTGTCACCAATTTCATGATTGTTTATTTTTCTACTAGATGTGCTCGTGACTTCGTTCGCGTGGAAAAAATTCTAAAATAAAAACCCGCATAGTTCCCGTTCCCGTTGGATTTCTGGGATAAGAACTATCCTATGTCCTTTCTTGGGTCTCAAACTATATTTGTACCAAATTTTATCCAAATCGGTTCAGCGGTTTAGCATAGACGCACCAGATATTAGCTGGCATTAATTTACGGGTAACTTCACGTATTCCACGCTCTGGTAAATTGCATCTTTTTCATATCAACCAATTCAAGACTAACCTTGGCCATTTTTCCCCACTAAATAGAATATCTGCTACTCATAATAAATTCATTACCAACCTTAATATAGACACATTTGACATTTTGCAACAATGGAAATACGTTTAAAACGTTGGTGTTTTCTGCTCCCTCTAGAAATGTAAATATTTTGTTAATAGAATCACTTGAATGTTCATAACATATAATTTTTTTTTGTTTTCGTTTTTTGTATCCTATAAGTTTAACATCTTAAAATTACTGATACCAAAATTTTGTTTTCTTTCTTTTTTCAATTGGTTATGTTTATATTCGTTTTTTTTTTAATTTTTAATAATTTTTTTTTAGTTTTTAGCTTCAATTTTCAGCATCACTATTGTTTTTGTATTATTGTTTTATTTTTCTAATCTAAATAGAGTATGTTATAACGTCAAGACCTTCTGTCAATCTGAAATGCCTGTTTAAAATATATGCAGTAAAAAAAAGGTGTTAAGTTATAGTTAAGAAGAGAATGCTGTTATTGCCTATAACTGAGGCAATACTTTTAGACCATAATAATTGTAATTTGTCGCTTTGCATGTATTTAGTGTTTGTCTTGTTGATAGTACTTAATAAATAAATAAATAAATAAACAAATAAATATAAATAACGTATCACGTTGTGTGTCCGCAATGGATTCCTAAACTACTCACCGATTTCAATGAAATTTTGTAGATATCTTCTGTTTAGTCCAACTTAAAAGATAGGATAGTTTTTATTTCAATTGCTATCCTATCTTTAAGTTGGACCAACCCTATCAAGTACTCCACCAACATATTTAATACAAGACGTAATTTATATGGCAAAACGTTTGCCGGGTCACCAAGTACCTTGTGTAGATTTTATTAGTTTAATCGGTCATTTAGATATTTATTTACATTTGTAATCACGACTCGCTCGTTTACTTAACGTTTGATAAACACATGTAAATGTTAGCATGAATTTGTCTGCTAAATTACACTTTCATCGTGTTACAAGTATAAATATATACAGTGTGAAAAAACCCTGTCCGATCATCAAATGTATTATTTGGTAGCTTAATACTAATCATATATTTGTCATTATTTTACGGATATTAATAGACATGTCGCCGTGAATATGCCAATACCGTTAGATTATAATCTTCCTAGGGAGCAATTCCGTTACATTAAAATATAGCTAAATAATATTATAATTTAACTGCTAACCTAACCTAAACAAATTATAAACTCCCTAGGTAGATTATAATCTAACGGTTTTAATAATTGAAAATTTCACGGCGACAGACATATTTTCAAAGTATTTGCTTGATTTAAGGGGAAGTTCCATAAATTTAGTATTAAAAAGAGGCACTTTAAAATACGATATTTTTTTATTTTAATAAAAAGAATTGTTTTTTGTATTTTTTTCTGATAATGTCATTGACCAATCTGTGTCGGACAGGGGTTATTTACATCTTCTATATACTGGGCGATCGAGATTCGCTACATAATTTGACTACCTAAGGTGTAGAGTGTAGACTCTACACCACTCTACACTGTAGAGTTTGTAGAGTGAGGGCGTGTAAAGTAAGTAGGTGGTAGAGTTCCGTAACGACTCGCTGGGCTATCGCCTTAACTATTCCTGCCGCAATAGCGCCAATGCTTGTCCTTGTCGTATTCCGGTTTGGAGGGTAAGGCAGTCGGTAGACTTATGCATGTGGCATTGACATCCCGCCACACAAAATATAGCAAAGCACCAAAAACATTGGTGTCTATAGGGCGATAGTTTCTCTTTCCATCAGGAGAACCATCTTATGATGCTTGTTTGTTATCTTATGATATTTAAAAAATATTTAGAAGCTTGTTTCTACACGAGATCTAATAACTTTATAACTCTTTGTCTCAGTCTCGTCGTGGCAACATTTTACATTAAAATATTTGGTGGGATATGCATAAGAATAGAATAATAATAATTTATTGCCAAATAATCTTAAATGAAATTCGTGTTCAGCGGGTCGAGAAAAACATGCCCGTAGATAGGTGGCGCCCGGTGTACTGAATTTTTTTTACTGTAAGGGACTGTAAGGCCAACTGCCGTTCTGCCAGGCAGGTCGTTACAGGCGACCGATTGGCTATTCGAGTTACTACCATCGCGGCTACTAGGTGGTAGAGTTCTGCATTGTCTCGCCCGGGTCTGGTTCCACCGCGTTACCTATTCCTTCCGCAATAGCGTCAGTGCTTGTCTCTGTCGTCTTCCGGTTTGGAGGGTAAGGTAACCGGTAAACTTATGCAGATGGCATTAGACCTCGCCATAAGATAGCAACGCACCATTAACACCTTTCGTGTCTTTAGGCGATGGATGATTCTTTCCATTAGGAGACCCATCCGCTTGTTTGTTATCTTATAATATAAAAAAAACTCAAACCTAGAAATTAAAATATACTATTAAATGCTCATCACACGAGTGTTTGTCCCTGTCGGAAATAAAACTCGAACCACATGATAGCGTAGTCAGAGTCGCCGACGCCAGGGAGAATCAAGTACCAAACTTAACTCTCTTTATACAAACACTCCGGCTACAAAGATTTTTAACACCAATTTTTGGAAAATTTCTTTTGAAATATTATCATGTTACGACATCCTTGATCTCCGTTGGTACTGTAGCGGTCTATCGATATTCAACGCTACAATACATAAAAATTCAAGCAAATCCTATTTCGCGGTGTAACCTTCTTCCCCGTGTTGGTCTCGGCCTCCTTTGAAGAATAGGCCAACTGCCGTCTTGCCAGGCAGGTCGTAAAAGACGACCGATTGGCTATGCAAGTCACTACCATCGTGGCTACTAGGTGGTATAGTTTTGCATTGTCTCGCCCGGGTCTGGTACCACCGCATTACCTATTCCTGCCGCAATTGTTATAATAGTTGAAATTGTGTCACTGTCGTGTTCCGATTTGGATGGTAAGGTAGCCGGTAGGTAAACTTATACATATGGCATTAGACCTCGCCACAAGATAGCAGTTTTTTGTGCATACGCCAAAGTTAATAACCCTGTTTACGATAGTAACTATTATTTACCTAACTTGTGACCCCGCCGCGACCGCCGATCTTAGGTATAAAAAGTGAAATACATTACGTACATGTGTGACTTCTATATCTGTTTATTTTGTGACTCAAGGCACAATCGCCACCGCTTTGCCTCTTCCTGTCGTAATCATTGTTGTATTCCGGTTTGGCGTGTGAGGTAGTCGGTAGACTTATGCATGTGGCATTGCAACCCCGCCTCACGGATAGCAACGCACCATTAACATATTTTGTGTCTATAGGCGACAGTTTATCTTTCTATTAGGAGAGCCATCTGCTTATTTGCTGTCTAATCATATAAAAAATAATAATTTTGCCTGCCAGTTATAGCCAAATATTTCAGACTATCAACGATGGTTTAACATCTACGCATGTACAATATTTGTTGCAATAAACGATTGATTGATCCATTAGGTCTCGCCTTAAAAAATGGTCCATATACTTACAATCGAGAGAAAATCTGTATTGTCATTTTTTCATCTGATATTATTTCTAAACATTTCTAAGTGACATAATCTGCCTTCCTTCTTATCTGTGCTTGAGTGAAACGCCAGAAAAAATAAATCTTCCATCCTGACCTACTTCTTATGAACTTGGATATCTTGTTTTTATGGCCCACATTCTTTGAATCTCAAACAGCTGAGATTATAAAAGAATATAGAACAATACGGAAGTTTCAATGATTTTATTTGAAGTATTTCGAAACGATTTTCTGTTGGCACATCACCAGTTGGGATCATCTTTTTATTTACTAACATGACACAAGTGTTATAGCTTATCATATTAAATAGACAAGGCTGTGTTATTGACAATTTTAGTGACAACTAATAAACAAACTCTTAGGGTAGCTTGCACCAAAATGCTTAAATGCATTTAGTCCCTTAAACATGTTTAGCAAATGTCAAAACACCTTAAAAGCTGTTACTTTAAACCTCAGATTTAAACGTAGTAGTGACTTAAAATGATTTAAGCATTTTGGTGCAAGCCGCCCTTAGTTTGATGGTGTCAAATTCTGTCAGTAAAAAATTAGCTATTTCCCTCGGTTTAACCCGTGTAGATTCCGACCCCGCTAGAAAGTTGAGATAAAAGGTAGCTTTTGTAATTTTGAAAATAATGTACCTTTTAATCAGTGAAAGAATTTTTAAAATCAGTTGTGTATTTTTAAAGATTACTTCTTACTAACAAACTTACAAATTTCCGTGTGTTGGTCCGGGCACCCTTTGAAGAATAGACCATCTGCCAGGCAGTTTGTAAGGGGTGAACGATTGGCTATACGAGTCACTACCATCATGACTACTAGGTGGTGGATTTCTGCATTGTCTAGCTCGCGTTTGATACCACCGCCTTACCTATTACCACAAAATAAAAAAGTACTATTACTGTCCCAATAACGTCACTGCTTGTCACTGTCGTATTTCAGTTTGGAGGGTAAGGTAGCCGATAAACAAATGCATGTGGCATCGATACCCCGCCGCAAGAATAGCACCGCACCATTCAGTACAACATATTCGGTTTCTATAGGCAATGCTTTTCTCTAGAGAGCCATCTGCTAGTTTGCTATCTTATAATAAAAAAAGCTCTTTAATTAAATAGTAACAATTTTAGTAACAACACATTAACATTGTTTGATGGCGTCAAATATTTGTCAAGAAAAAACTAACCCTAGGGGCAAATGGCATACATTTTAAACTGTGGCATTAAGTAATAATGTTACTTTCTACTAGTAGGAGAATTTTCAAAGTGGGGCGAGTAGTTCCCGAGATTACTTTCCACAAACTTATAAACTTTACCTATTAGTAATCATACACACACAATACATATTTAAAAATAGTAAAAATGTTTAATTAATGGTTCATACTTTGATGTCGCCTATTTTGTCATCACTCAACGCTTACGAACGAATTTTCGTCGCGTCGCTTTGCGTTGCATCGATCTATAGTAGGTAATATTATAAAACCAAGTCGGGAATGTTGCATTCCGGTATTTTTTTTTTGATTGCCCGGTACCGGGTCGCGATCCGGCAAATGGGAAATGCTGATCTAGATAATCTTTAATAATAATATTAATCTTTATTAGTTTCCCTTTTTTACAACTGTACATTTAGTAAAATATTAGTAAGCGTAGAATCTGTTTATGCAGACGGAGTCCAAACTGAGGTGTACCCGTATTATGAATAATAGATAGAATATATATTAAAACGTGAAAGGATTTTTTTACCCCTTTTTAAGACATGGCGTAAACAGTGGAGTATCAATTTTGGCATAGATAAAGTTTACATTGCGGAGGACTGCAGTGGCCTAATATTTTTAAATAAAATGCATAAGAAATAAATTACCTAATTTAATAAAAATAAACATTACACACACTACATTTACATGACATTATGACATAACATTATTCACACATGCATACTATTTTGTTTACGGCTGAAGCAAGGAATTACATTCTACCCGGAATGTTCACACGCGCTTCAAAATCGTTCCGAAGAGTACCACGACATGGGTGGAGTGTGTCTCTTTCTACAAAATAAAGGGCCAATCGCCATATATAAGTGCGGGCATGCGTAGTTTGCAAATGACTACTAAGTAATTCTACTAATTTGAGAAACAGCTTTGCAATGCATAAGTAATTACGTAATAATTAAAATAAGCACATTTTAGAACTCACTATTTTAATTACAATACATTTTACGCTAATGTATTTATCGACGTGATTGAATAAAAGGGATTTAACGATTACCGAATATATAAAAATCTACCATCAGATAGTTTTATTTACACTGGCAATTGCAAGAAAGGGACAGCATTCGCCGTGTTGGTCCCGGCCTCCTTTGAAGAATAGGCCAACTGCCGTTCTGCCAGGCAGGTCGTAAAAGGCGACCGATTGGCTATCGAGTCACTACCATCGTGGCTACTAGGTGGTAGAGTTCTGCATTGTCTCGCCCGAGTCTAGTACCACCGCCTTACTTATTCCTGCCGCAATAGCGTCAGTGCTTGTCGCTGTCGTGTTCCGGTTTGGAGGGTAAGGTAGCCGGTAAACTTATGCATGTGGCATTAGACCTCGCCACAAGATAGCAACGCACCATTAACATCTTTGATGTCTATAGGCGATGGTTGACTCTTTCCATCAGGAGACCCATCTGCTTGTTTGCTATCTTATGACATAAGAAAAAAAAAACATCCACTCTTGTCGTTGTCTTGCTCAGAACCTTTTCCCCTCTGTTAAGTAAGAAACAAATGTCAACTTTATGAGTAACGAAATAAAGTACATTTTTATTTTTCAAATATTGCTTCGTAATAATTCCAGTTATCGTATATAAGTTCCTTGGGCTAAAGTCAGTTACCAAACTTAAAAAAGGTTTTATTGTTGTGTTATATTAGTCTATGGTTGAATTTCGGCCATAGGCGATCGCTAGTATTACGAATTGTGCCCCACGACTTCGCTCGAGTGACCTACACATGTTACTTTCTTTTACGTAGTTGCTTGCTAATGTAGCTTTATTTGGTGCATGGATTTATAAGTTAGGTCCAGTAGGTTTTAGGTTTATCCATAGATATAAGGTTTATCCGTTATAAACAATACAGCATTACCACGATTGTATTGGATATCAAATTCTCCAAAACTGTAGCAATGCCAAAGAGCTTATCTTGGAATGATCTGGATTTAAGATAGACGATAATCAGACGTTCATGATGGACAAGGAAGAATAAGTTGGCGGTGTTTAATTTTTTTTGAGCCTTATTTATCCTACTAATATTGTAAATGTGAAAGTAACTTTGTCTATCTGTCTGTTTGTCTGTCCCTTATTCACGCCTAAACCACTCAACCGATTTGGATGAGGCACAAAGATAGTTTGAGGCCCAAGAAAAGTCATAGGATGGTTTTTATCCCGGAAATCGTACGGGAACGGAGACAATGTGGGTAAACCTCCAGGATTGGCTATCTTTTAAGGCGTAGCTTAGGTAGGCTACTTTTATTTTAGTGATTTTTACACGCGGACGAAGTTGCGGGCATAACTAGTTATTTATAATAATAATATCCCTGGATAAATTATACTAATTGATCTCACCTCAAATTAAGCAAATTATTTGCTTATGACGGTACTAATATAATACATACAAATATATATATAAATACTCCTAAAATATTATGTTTAGTAAACACCCTTTTAACCCAGAAATACAAGCATCTACGCTCATCACACAAATGCATGACCTTGACGGCAATCGAACCCGAGCCTCATTGATTGTGTACTCAAGGTCGCTTATCACACGACCATATGTGTATTATATATGTGTTAATATTATGTAGTGGAAGAAAATATGACTGAGAATTTTTATGCTTACTCGTAATAATAATAATATTTACTAGCTGAGTGGCCGAGCTTCGCCATGGTGTTTTTTTATGCGGAAACGGATTATCACAGAGATAACATTTACTTAGATCGATTTAAATTGAAAAAGAACTATAGTAAGGGAGCTCGAGTAACTACCCATTTAGTATCTTACGCTCCCCTACTACAATACTTAATACAACAATATCTGGTTGACCGAGCTTTGCTCGGTTTTTCACATACCCATATCTTGGGAACCGAGCTTTTCTTAGACCTGGAACCTTGATAAATCGATTCCTATAGAATAATTTTTTTTTCTGTACCTGGTTGACCGAGCTTTGCTCGGTTTTTCACATACCCATATCTTAGGAACCGAGCTTTTCTTGGACCTGGAACCTTGATAAATCGATTCCTCGATTCCTTGACCCGAAAAACCCCTAATTTGTGACTCATGAAAATCGTTGGAGCCGATTTCGAGATTCCAATTATATATATATATATATATATATATATATATATATATATATATATATATATATATATATATATATATATATATATATATATATATATATATATATATATATACATATATATATATATATATATATATATATATATATATATATATATATATATATATGTATATATATATATATATATATACATACATACATATATATATATATATATATATATATATATATGTATATATATATATATATATATATATATATATATATATATATATAAGAATTGCTCGTTTAAAGGTATTAGATTTCGTCAAAATTGTTAAGAGCCGTTTTGGAAAAATGCTTATTTAAGAATGCCTATTTAAAGTATAAGATTAATTATTTTGACCGCTTAGTGGTCGCAGTCTCGCCTTGGTTTGCCTCGAATCAAGAGGTCCCAGACTCTATCTCAGAGTCGGGCAAATATGTTATTAAGGTAATTTTCGAAAATGAAAATCTCACCAGCAGCTGGGTCTGGTTTTAGCGTATTAAAACCGCGTTATCGAATGACTGAAGCGCTGAACAGTAGTGAACTGAAGTTTCAATTGATGTTCTTTTCATTCTACTTAAATCGTAAAGAAACTGGTGATAAATATTTTTCTAAAGAGCATTTAATTTACTTTTAGCTCTCATGAGATTTCATTGACACAGTCCCAAATAGTACCGGATACATCACTACCATTCGTTACGGCCGTGTTTCTGTCACAGTAACCGTGACACGCTGCGTCTCGCAGACCGCGACACGCAAGCCTGCGCGGAAGTTCATTAGTCCAGCGGACAACGACATCGTATTGGCAAATGTTATCACCTAGGGAGTTTCGGAAAACATTTATTATCACAGCTTTTGGGAATCAACAGGCGCGCTGGATGGCATATTGTGACATTATATCGATTAATATCACTGCTTGGACATAGTCTAGAGCTTTTTTTAACTTTCCGCTACGTACGTAGATAAGGAAATTCCTGATTTTGCCCCGATTTTCGAAAATGGTGTTGTCCCCGTGTTGCAATACTCGCCGTGTTGGTCCCGGCCTCCTTTGAAGAATAGGCCAACTGCCGTTCTGCCAGGCAGGTCGTAAAAGGCGACCGATTGGCTAACGAGTCACTAACATCGTGGCTACTAGGTGGTAGAGTTCTGCATTGTCTCGCCCGGGTCTGGTACCACCGCCTTATCTATTCCTGCCGCAATAGCGTCAGTGCTTGTTGCTGTCGTGTTCCGGTTTGGAGGGTAAGGTAGCCGGTAAACTTATGCATGTGGCATTAGACCTCGCCACAAGATAGCAACGCACCATTAACATCTTTGGTGTCTATAGGCGATGGTTGACTCTTTCCATCAGGAGACCCATCTGCTTGTTTGCTATCTTATAATATAAAAAAAAAATGGATTTTTCACCAGATGTCCATAATTTGAGGTCCTAGGAACCTTTTCTATTTTCACGATGACATCAGTATACCTGTATGTATGTATGTGTGTGTATGTAAACATCTCATAACTTTTAAACGGCTAGACTGATCGAAACGCGGTCGATGCCATTAGATTGTATTCCACTCAACTTAGACTTCTTAAAAATTTGAACTAAGTCAGCTCAAGAGATTTTGAGAAATTAAAAAAACGTACAAAAATTTGGCGAAACGGTATTTTTAATATAACTTCCAGATTAATGTACCGGTTGAGTACAAAAACAAATCAGCTCTATTCAAAAAATTACATCCAATACATAAATTTCATTAAAATCAGTTTATCCGTTTGGGAGTAATCGTGGCGAAAAATTTTGAAAAAGTTTTGTTTCGACATAACTTTGAAATTTTTCGACCAATTATTTTTGGGTATTCTACGATATTTTAGTACTAAAAACACTACGTCGAATACAGTTTCAAAAATCAAAATCGAATCTGATTTTCAAAAGTTACAGCTTTTCAAACATTAAAATTACGTTGTTTTTAGCCAACTCACTTAATATTTTTGAAATAACTTTCACGCTAATACACCGATTGACTTAAAAATCATATCAACTCTTTTCCTTTAAAAACTACGTCAAATACCGTTAATTGTATCAAAGTCTGTCAATTTGTTTGGGATTTATCAATGATGAAAATTTTTGAAAAAATGTTTTTTGACATTAATTCGAAATTTTTCAACTTATCGATTATTTAGCTAAAGCAATAATTTAGATCTCCAAAATTGAGATCAATGCCATTCAAAAGATCAAAATCAATCATCGTTTTCAAAATGTACAGCTTCTCCAAAATCAATATGTACTGCTATTTTCAACACTATATATACCTATTTGAACTGAAAAAATCTATGCTTATAGTTTTTACTCTTTTGAGCTTAAAATATCTTAATTTAGCCGGAAGTTTCAGGGATGGCCTGTAGGGTCAACCTTTTACAGATTGTTTATTCAAATACGTATAGTTTTTATTAAATTAATGATGATAGTCAAAGCATCCCTCGATATTTTTTATATTATCGTATTTTTTCGAAATATATAAATATGTTACCGCCCAACGTCGAGTATTTAGCGAGCCTGACAACAAACAATAGGGCTCCGGTTCGATTTTCGAAAAACGAGCATTTGTGTGATGGTTATTTGGATTTGGGCGTTTATCAATATATTTAGAGTATTAGCTGTATACGGCAACTTCGTCGCGTGACTCATAAATGTTATTTACTTTTGTTCACTCGGGTGAAAAGCTAGCCTATAGCCTTCCTCGTGAATGTGGCTGTCGTACACATTTTTTTAATTTGACTGGTGCATCCAGAGATTAGTGCGTTCAACAAAACAAAAAACTCTTCTGCTTTATAATATTATATACTAGCTGACCCGGCAAACGTTGTTCTGTCTTTTTAGCTACTCTTATTTTTTTTCTATATTTTCTCACCTTTTAAACCTTCCCTGGACTTCAACAATTAATTCAAAACCAAAATTAGCCAAATCGGTTCAGCGGTTCTTGAGTTTTAGCGAGACTAACGAACAGCAATTAATTTTTATATATGTATATAGATTTATTAATGTGTTACTATGTATTAATATCGTTGACTAACACCTATATCACAAGCAAATAATTTGCTTATTTTAAGGGTACAATAATATTGTAATTTTTTCCAAAGATATTTATTATAATTTTGGTATATCTCATAAAATTTTGGGATAACAATTTAATATTATCGATTGCAAACAATACAAGCTGTATAAAAAATAATGGCATTTTATGAAATTGTCACAATTATTTTTTCGAAATGAACTCAACAGTTGGTGCAAATGAACGCTACTGCAAAAGCGGGATTTTCGGGTGCGGGTGCAAGCAGAGTGTGAGTGCTAAGTCGGAGTATATATATAAGGTGGGCATAGAGATCGCCCTAAGAGTGTCCTGTGAGACCGAACCTCGGCTTAGAGCAGAATCTTGACGACGAGAGGGAGCGTAAGCGCATCAGGATTTTGACTCGTTAATGACTCTTGACGGACGTCTCAAGGTGAAGCAAAATAGTGGGTCAACTCGTCGCCTGCGGTGATTTGGCGGTGCGTGTAAAGTTTGAAAGGCTGTGATGGCATCAACAGGATCGGAAAGGACGTGAACTGTCATCATAAAAGCGAGTAGTTTTACCAATAGTTTTACCATTAGTATTTGTATGGTCTGTGGTTTTATCCGCCAAAGACTTTTTTGTGTAAAATTACATTTTTACAAGAAATATAAAGCAAAACCTTATCTAAATTAATACTTAATTGTTGAAGCCGTTCCAAGGTTCGCGAAATAAATTTATATATATACAAAACTTGCCCATTTTAATATTATAGATCAATAAAAATATATAACATCACGCCGGTGCCCTCGTGAAGTCGGCAGATTTAAAAGTATGAGGAGCGTTGACTACTGATTCATTCAAAAATTTTTACATTTTGCTTTATTTTGAAATCTTGGTGTCTTCCTTAGTGATATTCATTTTATTCTAGTTTAAAACAGATATCACTCCAGAGTTAGATGTACATAACAAAGTTTTTTGTAGTATCATCACGCCCAGTTCTCTTGCGGAGTAAGCAAAGTACACCGAACGTCTATAGACATTCAAGTACACCACGTTTTACCGGTATGTCGGTTGGCAAAAAGATTTTTGATTCCCATCGCCGCATTTAACCGATCGATAACAATTATCGACTATTTCTAGTAATAGCCGGGACCGACGGCTTTACGTGTTCATCCGAGGGGACTCGTGATATCCCAGCTGTCAGACTCCTAGCTCTATTTTTATATCATAAGATAGCAAACTAGCAGATGGATCTCCTGATGGAAATAGTCAACTATTGTCTACAGACAGCGGTAAAATCATGCATGTGACGAGGTCTAATGCCACATGCATGAGTTTACCGGCTACCTTACCCTCCAAAGTAAAACATGACAGTGACAAGCATAGCCGCTTTTGCGGCAGGAATAGGTAAGGTGGTGGTACCAGACGCGGGCGAGACAAAAGAGAACTCTATCACATAGTTGACACGATGATAGTGACTTTCGTAGCCAATCGGCTGCCTTTTACGACCTGCCTGGCAGAACGGCAGTTGGGCTAATCTTCAAAGGAGCTGGGACCAACACGGTGGGAGTTGCTATTGAGACTTTGAATTTTTTAATTTTTTTGTATATCCGTTGTCTGGTGAAATATGTGAAGCAGTATTAATGTAATAATATTAAAATGTATACTATTTCGAATAAATAAAGAGTTTATTTATTTATTTATTTAGGGGAAAACGTTGAAAAAACATCAATAACTCTTGCCTGACTCGGGGATCGAACCTGTGGTCTCATGATCTGAGTCGAACACGCTATCCCCTAGACCACGAGGCAGTCAAACTCCTGTAAAACACCTGTAACGTCTTATACTAGTTTCATAAGTCGCAATTAAACTCGGACCTCATTATCTGAACCAAATACTGAATATTTGAAGAACAGACCACTAACCATTCCGCCGGGAATTCACAAAATACGAACGATTGGCTAAACATCACTACCATTGTTACTACTGAGTTGTATAGTCCGGCAACGTCTTGCTAGGGTCTGGTACCGCTGCTTTACCTTTTCCTCCCGTAATAGCGCCAATACTTATCACTGCTATGTTCCGGTTTGGAGGAAAAGGTAACCGATAACCTTATGCAAAAGACAGCCATCAACTATAGACGCCAAAGACTCTCAGAACAATAGATGGTCTATTCTTTGAAGCGAGCCCGAACCAACCCGGGGAAAAAGATCACCCGCAGGTAAAACTGCGTGGGTTAGCTAGTGTACATATGTCGATGGAAAGGTACAATGTGTATGTATGAGCCAAATATGCAATCCATCAATCGCAGACCATTAGCATTGCTAATAACACTTTTATGGCGAACTGTTGGCTCCGACTTGACACCAATGCTGCTCTGACGTCAAGTGTTTATTTATGGTTAACTGCCCCATAACAGAGACCATTGTTAACTGTTAGTGTGCTGGCTTTTCACCTAGTTCTGCTCAATGATCGATACTGTATATTTATTTAATAAACTCAAGCTCAAAGTTTCAAAATCAAAAAATGTTTTATTAAATAAACTTTTACAGGCATCTTTTCCTCCATGTTGGTCCCGGAGTCCTTTAAAGAATAGGCCAACTGCCGTTCTTCCAGGCAGGTAGTAAAAGGTAGCCAATTGGCTATGCGACTTACTACTATCGTGACTGCTAGGTAGTAGAGTTCTACATTGTATCGCCCGGATCTTTTACCACCGCCTTATCTATTCCTGCCACATTTGTTTTAGTGCTTGAAACTGTCATGTTCCGGTTTGGAGGGTAAGGTAGCCGATAAACTTATACATGTGACATTTGACCTCGTCCAAGATAGCAACGCACCATTGACATCTTTAGTGTCAATAGACGATACTTGACTCTTTCAATCAAGAGACCCATCTGCTTGTTTGTTATTTTATGATAAAAAAAAATTTTAACGGGTCGACATTTACAATTAGGTACTACCGGATTGTACACTTTTATATCAATGACACTGATATACTTTATTGTACACATAAAGTCATATTATGTTTTGATTCGTGAACATTTTACAAATGGCGAGCTCATCTCTGTAAGAGATATCTTCCTGTCTGTTTATCTGTCTATCTGCCTGTTACATTTTCACGACTAAATCGCTAATGCCCGGTTTCTGAGGTACTTTTAACAGTAGTTTATCCATTCGTTAACACTATCGGTCCGATAACTACAGGAATTGGGTAAGAGCTACGCATTGTAACACAAACTCCGTTTAAACTTAGGTTAATGTTACCGGCCAAATTTGACGGTTTATCGATTCCATAACTTTATGTAACGCTTTTTGCTCTTGTAGGTAGCTTGTTTTTAATGCACATAATAATTTTAATAGTTTTGTTTGTCTGTCTGTATGTTTGTACTAACATTAAAAAAACTGCTGTACGAAGTACAAACGTTGTTTTCACAGCAGCTATAATGATATTTGTTTAATATTGTCATGATAAATAATTAAATTTCATCCTTGCAAAGAGGAACAGGAACACTAGACAGCTTTTACTTGGATATTTGTTAGTTAAGGCAATTCAAGCTTATTTCTAAGCTTCTACAAAATTTCTACCTGTATTTTTATATGCACAAATTCTTTTACCACTTAAAAAAGCGTCTTCTCAAATAAAATAATTACTTTTTAGTTTTCTCTCTCTTTCTGTAAAATTCTTACTGCGCTGTCGAGTAACCATTATAATGATTTTATATTAACTTAAACATGACACAAGTCGATCAGGTAAATGCAAGTAACAACCAACAATATCTAAAAGAGAAATTGACGCAAAAAGAAATATTCTTAATTCAAACTTCAAACCAAACGACAAACATTGTTTTGAACAGTACTCAAACTAACCAGGGCTCGCTTCAATGTCGAAATTTAGAAATTGGAACCCAAAAAATTGATAATAAAAAAAAATGTTTTTGTCACGCAAAACATTCTGTAAACTCAAGGGCTTTATTGTTTTCTACTGATAGTGGAGTAGTATCATTTTGAATCAAAACTAAACTAAATTATTTGGGTTTTCATCAACTCAAAACTTTCCTTTGCTTATTTAATATTTAAAATAGCTATGTAATACGGAAAATATATTAATAAACTTATTAGTAACGTAAACAGCGATAACCTCAATTCAGAGAACGGACCATAAAATGTATTAATAATGCGCAAAATAAATTGGTTTTTTCCAGTTAATTGATAACTAAGGCAGTCGAATAGGGATGGGCGATATACATCGATGTTTCGACTATCGATGTTTTTTCCGGGAAACATCGATTTTTTTGGTCGATTTTTTTTGGAATCGAAACATCGATGGTCGATGTAGAATAATGAACCATCGACATCGAAATAAATTTCTACTAGAAATTTTTATGCGCGCGCTAAAAATTAAAAAAAATCTAAAAATACCAAAAAAAAAATCGGAAAAATTACAGTTATAAATATGGGAAAAAAATCTATTAAACACAATTGTTAATGACTTGCAAGTGCATTTTCATAGCTGGAATATGATCTTAGAATTGAAAAATTGACAAAATTTTTAAAAAATAGCATGTAAAGAGAAGCTACAAAATAACCGTATTTTCGAATTTCAGATTGTCGTTCGATTGTATCGAATTTTTTTAATCTTTAAATGATCTACGCAGTGTTTAATAGATTTTTTTCTTTTATTTATAACTTTAATTTTCCCGATTTTTCAATTTTCCCGAATTTTCAAAGTATTTTTTAAGTAATTTACAAATTTGATTCTAAAATTGAGACATATAATTTTTACAAACTTTTTATTAGCTTCACCTATATGTATGTTTGTATGTTTGTATGTTTGTATGTTTGTACGTTTGTACTTTTGTATGTTTGTATGTTTGATAAAATTATTCCATTTTTTAATTTGCAAAATATGATTTTTGTTATTTTATATAATTTTCATCTATAGTCGATAAGGTAAGAAACTTAATTTTAATTTTTTATAATTATTCCTACAGTCGATAAGACAGGACTTGATGTTAATTTTAATTTCCAATAATTATATTTAGCCGATTTCTCCAATATTGACAAATTTTTGAATACTAAGGAGAATTTTAATTTTACAAAACAAATAATAGTTTTAAAAAACTAAAAAATCACGCTTTTATGAATAAACCAAACTAAAAAGTAAAAAATAAATAATAGTTTAAAAAAACTAAAAGCACGCTTTTTATAGAAAATCAAAGCAAAAAATAGAAAATAAATTTTAATAAATTTAAATTAAGAATAGTGTTGAAAATTTCAATAAATATAAATTAATAATAGTGTGAATTAAAAAAAAATTATTTTATTTTAAAAAAAGCGTGGGGTGCTTTTTAAGATATTATCAAAATGATAATCACTCTACTCATATCTGTCAATAAAATATTTATAACTATTGACACCATGCACCCCACGCTTTTTTTAAAATAAAATAATTTTTTTTTTATTCACACTATTATTAATTTATATTTATTGAAATTTTTAACACTATTCTTAATTTAAATTTATTAAAATTTATCTTCTAATTTTTAGTTTGATTTTCTATAAAAAGCGTATTTTTAGTTTTTTTAAACTATTATTTATTTTTAAATATTATAACAAATAAATTGTAGCAGTTAAAATGAGAAAAAATTCCACATACAGAAATTATTTAAATCAACAAGTGTAATTTTTTAAAACTCATTCACTATATAAATAAAATACAAATATGGTGTAATATCTAATAAATTCTGTGTCGTTGAAAATTTTTTTATTAAAATAAATATACATTTTACTACTAATACTTTTTATTTGATTAACATTTAATAGTAGTATTATTATTTAATTAAATCAATTTAATTAATAATTAATTAACTCATTTAAATATTAGAAAGCATTTAGTAAAAAAAATTATAATTTACTGTTATTAAGTGCTATAAAATATTATATTCAATCTAGAAGAAACGTTTATTTTAATAATTGAAAATGCATTAGTATAAGCCATATTAATTTTTAAATTAGTTCTTTTTTTTTTTTTTTTTTTTTATATCATAAGAGCAAACAAGCAGATGGGTCTCCTGATGGAAAGAGTCAACCATCGCCTATAGACACCAAAGATGTTAATGGTGCGTTGCTATCTTGTGGCGAGGTCTAATGCCACATGCATAAGTTTACCGGCTACCTTACCCTCCAAACCGGAACACGACAGCGACAAGCACTGACGCTATTGCGGCAGGAATAGGTAAGGCGGTGGTACCAGACCCGGGCGAGACAATGCAGAACTCTACCACCTAGTAGCCACGATGGTAGTGACTCGATAGCCAATTGGTCGCCTTTTACGACCTGCCTGGCGAAACGGCAGTTGGCCTATTCTACAAAGGAGGCCGGGACCAACACGGCGTTCATTACAATGATATGGAATTCTTTAAATTTGAAAATTACGCCTTTATTCAAACGATCGATTATCAATGGATCGATTCTTCTACACTCGATTTTATCGAAAATCGATTCTTTCGATAAAATTTGTCGCGATTCTCGAGATCGATTTTTTTTGGAATCGTACATCCCTAGTTTGAGGTTCGTTATCGAATATTATTGGGTTTTAGGCTAATTAACGGAAGTTATAGGCAAATTATAAAGATCGATATACCTCCTGATAACACTAACTTGACGTCAAACGAAATTTCCTACTTTGGGTTATAATTAAAGTACTTGTTAGGTAGTTCTGATAATCTCGTTAGCGAATTGCTGGGATTTCCGGTGGCTAACAAGGAAAAATAGGACAAGCGATTCAAAAATACTGAAAATATATAGTGTATAAATATGTAATACTGTCAAGATGTTTATGACTAATTTTTGATACGCTGAAAAAATAGTTTTTTTAGATTTGTAGTTATAGGTAACTAATAGGTAATCGCTCGCTTTGCCAACTCTTTCCGTCAAGTTTGCTTCAAATTGCGGATGTAGATTGACAGTAAGTTATTGGTAAGGTGGCTATCAGGGTACGATGTTATTTATAAACAAACGTGTCCTGACATAAGTCACGTAAGCCAAATTTGAAGAAATCTATTGAAGTATATGTTATTAAATCTAACGAATCTTGTCCGAAAAGAGCATTTGACTGTAATTCGTCAGCCTATAAAGTATCTACGCATTAAAATATTTCCACAAAATTACGATGAAAAATCTGAACAATAGTGGAATCAATGTACACAATATATAAAGATATGCAGTCTTTTGGGTTTTTTATTTTATTAATTGCAATAGAATTATATATATTTTCATGCTTATGATATATTTGACCAATCACGTTACAAATATTTTATATTTTTCATCTAAATTATAATTATGGATTTTTTTAATTCAAAGAACCAGATTTCTTTTTTAATGTTTATTATTATATTTTTATCTCTTAGCATACAAAATATATTTGTTCAAAATTTTAATTCTAATTTTAAAAAGCTATATATACTTCAAAATCTATTCATCAATCCTTCTACAACAATACATTTGTAATAAACCATCTGTTTACTATCTAAATTCACTCTTATCAGAACCACACAACCCCCATGAAAAAAAAAAATATATAAAAAATATATTTTAAAATATAAAAATTATATATTTTAAATATATGAAAAATACATGAAAAATATATAAATTATATATCAAAATATAAAGTCCATAAATTTCCAGATCGCTACTATTACTGTTAACTATATAACAAAATATTTGGTGACTACCAACTAGTGACTTGTGTAAAGCTATCTCATTTCTCTTTAATAAAATAATAGTTCCCTCTCTTTCTGCTACCTGATTCGAAATCATTCTTTTCATTCGTTTCCACTAAGACCAAATTCATGCGAAAACCTTCCTTCATGCTAGGGCATAAAGGTTTAGTTTGAATGCTTTAGCGTAACTGAGGGGTTACCATCAACTTTTAAAAAAACGCTCAATTCCCAGTCAGTTCAAAAGCAGGCCTGCTTTTGGCCTGCTAGAAATCATACTATGAGGGCTAAAAAGGTGAACGTTTTTTGCGTCAAGGTGAACGGTTATGCTTATCTATGGCCTGCTATAATATCATGCGTTTTATAACATCAGTTTAGAAATTTGAATCGTATATTTTTCTAGTTTGTCGGTTTTCTGTTTATTAAGGTGAAAACATGACTTTGTTGGATATTTAAATTTTTTTAACTATAATTTATTGGCTATATTCACGTAACTGAAATACTAAGTAATAAAAATGTAAGTTCACCTTAATAAATAACTAGCCTCAAAGGTATAAAAATTTACTTGATTCTGAACGTGACGTTGATAGATATCTGAACATTTTAGGCGCGTAAATTAAATGTCGGAGAAAGCGCGGGAAACATAAAATTTGGCGGACGTCATTTTTGGTTCTGCGACTTTTTATATTATTATTTAGCGAAACAGAGGATCGATATTAGTTTTATTTGTGTAAATATTTAATTTTATGTAAATATCATTAGTTTTACTATCAGTTTAAAGTAGGTAAGTCTCCTTTTCACTTTTTAAAATGAACAAACCCCCTGACGATCCTGGAGGTGGACCTCTCCAGGTAGCGCACTATGTTACTATAGATGAGAGTAGTGTCGATACAGATACTTCGCTTTCTTCAACTCAAACAACTAACAGGAAAAGATCTCATACATCTAATAAAATATGCAAACACTGCAATAAACGGCGCAAAAAGCGCAACAATGAATTGAAATCTACTGACTGTCAGTGCTCTCACTCTGTTTCTGAAATCTCAGATATAAATAATGCTTCGGGCGCCTCATTTATTACTGGTGATAATAATGTAAATGATAATGTTACAATGAAAGATTGGTCAAACCCCCTAACAAATAGTAAGGAACCCCAAAAACCTAAAGATTATATTAACTACCGCACACAGTATGAATCTACAGACCTTGGACCTTACGTTATTCATGTCCAAAGAGTTATTACATCTCCGACTGATAATGTTACTCTACATCCAGTCTCGTTTGGGCGATTCCTTAAAAATAATACTTTTAAAAATATAATTGATGGTAGCCTCAAGAAAATTGGACGCAACCGATTATCTCTATCATTTTCGGACCACAATGACGCAAACCACTTTATTAATGACCCTAATCTCTCAAATAAAAACTTCAAAGCTTTTATCCCATCATTTAACGTTTCACGAGTAGGCGTAATTAGAGGTGTTCCCTCAGACTGGTCACCTGAGGAAATTGCTAATAATGTTAAGGTTCCCATTGGTTGTGGAAAAATAATAAAGGTTAGAAGAATAAACCGTAAAATAACTATTAATGATAACACTACCTGGAAACCAACAGAGACAGTTGTCGTAACTTTTGATGGACAGACTTTACCGAAACGTGTCTACGTTTGTTATAATGCTCTCCCAGTAGATTTATACATTTACCCTACTATACAATGCTATAAATGCTGTAGGTACGGTCATACTAAAATAACTTGCAGATCCAACCCAAGATGCTTTAAATGTGGAAAGGATCATTGTGGAGACTCTTGTACTAGTGAGGCTGATTTCAATGTTAATTGTTGTTTATGTAAGGGATCTCACTTTGCCACTAGCAAATCATGCCCAGAACATTTAAGACAAAAAAACATTAAAATGTTTATGGCTCAAAACTGTGTCTCTTATGCTGAGGCATCAAAAAATTATCCCCCGGTCTCCAAATCATATGCTGATGCCATCTCAACACCTATTAAAACTGCTCTTCATCCACTTTTGAAAAAAAATTTAGATTCGCAAGAACAATCACATAGGTCATACAAAAAAACAATATTTCAGAAACCTAAACCCCATACAAAAGTCAGTAAGAGTTATGACTATGATTTCCAAAATTCAGTTATTAATGAATATAATTCCACTAATTCTAGAGAAAATGGTACTTTGTTGACAAAAAATAATAACAATAATCAAGAATCAGCCTCAATAGGCATGATTATATCTTTTATTAAATTTTTATCTCAGTCCGAAGTAATAACACCGTCCAACGCTGCTTTAATGACAGAAAGTTTAATTAATTATTCTAAATTTAATGGTGATCATGGACAGTCAAGCCAAAATTCTTCAATGGAACTCGCAGAGCATCACCAACAAGAAAAGTGAATTAATTCACTTATTAAATAAATATGAGCCATTTTTAGTGGCTCTTTCAGAAACTTGGTTAAGACCAAGTTGTACTTTTAAATTCTCTGGATACACTAGTATCCGAGAAGATAGATCTGATGGTTATGGAGGTGTAGCCATCATGATCAAAAAAGGATATAATTTTTCCATTGTTAATCTTCCTGTACATACTGTAAATATGTCTATATTAGCTGTTAATGTAAATAATATTTGTTTCGTGTCACTTTATATTCCACATCCAAATTTGAATATTTTGACAGAACTTAATAACCTATTATCCATACTACCTAAACCCTTTATTGTGTTAGGTGATTTTAATTCTCATCATCAAGCCTGGGGTTGTTCCTCCAGTAATTATTATGGTGAAGAACTTTTGAAAGTCATTGAAGAATTAAATTTATGTATTTTAAACAACGGTTCTCCCACTCGTCGCACAAAACCCTCCGAAGGCAAAAGCGCTATAGACCTGTCCATTTGCAGTCCCAATTTAGCACCTTCTTTGACATGGTACACACTCCCATTTACGTTTGGAAGTGATCACTTCCCCATAATAATAAATTTCCCTTATGCATATCATAAAACTTCACCTAAATCTACATCATATTTCAAATATAATTTGCATAACCCGGATTGGCACAAGTTTAATAATTTGATGGAAGTTGGTGTTAATGTTTTGCCTAACATTTCCTCATATAATGACTCTTCTTGTGCAGAAGCCTTTACTCAATTAATTATAAAATCAGCTGAAAACACTTTTCCCATTAAAAAACAATTAACTAAGAAAATAAATACGCCACCTTGGTGGGACAAAGAGTGCTCAGACGCTATTAAGGAAAGGAAAGCTGCTGAAAAATTTTATTGTCAGTATACAACTACAGAAAATTTTAATATTCTCACTAATATTATAAAAACTACTCGTCGATTATTAAAAAAGAAAAAAGCTGAAGGTTGGAAGAAATTCTGCTCTTCCTTATCACCCCAAACAAAACCTTCAAGTGTATGGTTAAACATAAGAAAATTTAGATCTGCATATAAGGTTTCTAATAATAATGAAATGTGTCCATTGTTAATAAATCAGCTGATAGATCATCTTGCTCCACCTACAGTACCAGAATGTATCCTTTCTCTTCCTTCTACTTCTTCTTCAGACAATTTTTCCCCTTTTACATTATTTGAGCTTAAAGGTATCCTTCAAAATGTTAAAGACTCTACTCCTGGATGGGATAATATTAACTACTCATTTTTAAATAACATGACTGATAAATCTCTATCATACTTATTAAAGGTTATGAACTCCCTTGTTTCTACAGGTAATATACCTCAGACATGGAAGTCACATTCTGTTATCCCTATCCTTAAACCTGATAAAAACCCTTCTGACCCTTTTTCATACAGACCCATTGTGCTTTCATCAGTTATGTTGAAAATTCTAGAGCACCTTGTCAAACTTCGCTTAGAATGGTTTATTGAAAGCAGAAATTTATTAAGTCAAAGTCAGTATGGTTTTAGGAGAGGAAAGAGCACCATAGATAATATTAGCTTACTTATAACTGATATTAGATTAGCTTTTACTCATAACAAATCTGTTGTAGCAGCTTTTTTAGATATATCCTCAGCATATGATAATGTAATTCTATCAATTCTGAAAAATAAGCTAGTGAAATTAAACATACCATTTTATTTAATTAATGTTATTATGAATATTGTATACAATAGAACTATTAATTTAGCAAATGACCCTAATAATTTAAAAAGACAACAATATAAAGGTCTTCCACAAGGTTCTGTTTTAAGTCCAATCCTTTACAACATATACTCATATGATATAGAAACTGTAGCAACTAGCAATGTAAATGTTCTTCAGTATGCTGATGACCTCCTTTTATACTCAACTGACAAATCTATACAGATGGCTTGTGATAATCTTTCCATGTCTATTCTATCCCTACAGACTTGGCTTAATAACAATGGTCTTGATATTTCTGTTTCTAAAAGTTCCATAGTTTTATTTTCTCGCTCAAAATTTCCACCCCCTATAAATATTACTTACAAAAATAGTTCAATTCCTGTTAAATCGAAAACAAAATTCTTAGGTATAATACTAGATAATAAACTCCAAGGACTAGATCATTGTGAGTATATAGCAGCAAAGTGTGAACGTAATATCAATTTAATGAGATGTGTTTCTGGGGTTTGGTGGGGTGCACACCCATCTACATTAAAACTTATGTATAATGCATTAATAAGAAGTTTATTGGATTATGGAATGTTTTTACTAGAACCATGTAGTAAGATTGGTCTAAAGAAAATTGACTCTGTTCAAATTAAAGCATTACGAATTGTTCTAGGAGCAATGAAATCCAGCCCTGTTTCCGCCCTACAAGTAGAATGTGCTGAACCTCCATTACATTTACGACGTAAATATCTATCTGACAGGTTTTTCCTTCGCACTTTGGAATCACAAAATCACCCTCTGCTTACAAAGCTCTCTAGTCTTAGTGATTTAATGTCAGATAAGTATTGGAAACACAAAACAATCCCAGCCCTTGTATACAGCTATATGAAATATCACAGCCTTAAGCCTTTTACTTTTACATCCCCTATAAATCCCTTATATAAACACAATTATGAATCATTAACTCTGCAGCCTGTTGTAGTAAATTTAGGTATAGATAAACAATCTTTGTATGCCAATCAATATTTTAACAATATTATCAATGAAAAATGGCAAGATTTTCATTTGATTTTTACTGATGCATCCAAAAATAATAGTAATGTTGGAATAGGTGTATACCATAAACAATACAATATTGTTCAAAAAATCAAATTTCCACCGGAAGCATCTGTATTTACAGGTGAATGTTATGGACTTTATAAAGCTGTAGAATACATACACATTATGAAACTACCCAAGTGTATGATTCTGACTGATTCACTGAGTGCTCTACATTGTTTGCAAAAGTTCCCTTTAAAATCCAAATTTATTCCTCCTATTATTTTAGACTTAAGAAATCTTTTATACAAATGTACTTTTAAATATAATCATATTATTTACTTTGCCTGGGTTCCAAGCCATTGTAATATCACTGGAAATGAGCGAGCTGATCGGTGTGCTAAAGAGGCAGTTCAGTGTGGTGATTTATACCCCTACATTAATTATTGCCATGATCTAGCTGCTCTCCCTAAACTCCATCTTAAGCAGTCATGGCAAAGTGTCTGGGATAGTGGTACATTGGTGAAAGGCAAAACCTATTCCCAATTACAACCATTGATACCTTCTAAACCTTGGTTTTCTGTAGTGAAATTAAATAAGTTGTCAACATCTGTTATCACCAGAATGAGGCTTGGTCACACTAATTCTCCTGAACACCTCTTCAAGCTACACATCAAAGATAGCAATGTTTGTGAGTGTGGCACTGATATTGGAGATCTCAATCATATATTTTTTGCTTGTCCTAAATACAATCATTCATCATTATATAACAATCTATATTCTAATGACATTCCTTTACCTACATCCATTCTAACCCTGTTATTAAACCCTTGTATGTATAATATTCTTTCATTATTCATTCAAGAAAATAATATTAATATTTAAGCGTAGTTAGATACATTTAGTATCTAATACCAAATTAATATTAACCCACTTGTAAATATTATACAAATAACTAAGTATTATCTCTGTATATATTTATTTAAATATTATTGTTGTAAATAATTTATAATTTTAGTATCTATGTTATTTTGATTACTTTCTGATCCTCTATTTTCCTGTCAATCCAAATTCCAAATCCTAGTTTATTGTCTAAAATACATATGTTTCCTCGTTTTACTTGATCATGGCAGTTGCTTAACGCCCATGCCAAAAAGAAAAAAAAAAAAAAAAAAATTAAATGTCTTGTCTTTTTTTATCTAAATTTCACCACTCAAAGCTTTGGTCATAGATAAATATGTGTATTACTATATGTATAGATAGGCAACTTTCTAAATCTATAATGGCTTACTACTGGCGTCATCTATCTTATAGCCTGAGAACTATTTTGTTTCGGCAGCTGAATATAGGTACCTACTTTTTTATTAAAATTTTAATAGTAAATAGGAATTTATCAAACACTATACAGCGTGCCATTCAAACAAAATGTAACTCTGACAAGTCCTTTTGCAACTTCGTTTGATTGCCACGCTGTATAATGTTATATATTCAGAATAAAAACATTCATAATTTAAGCCTTTATTAACTCACAATAAATAGCACAATATATTAGTTTTGTGTCACGATTAAGCAATCCGGAGAATAAAAGTTCAAACTCAACGAAAATAACACTAATACACACAAAACAAACTGAATTTCAATAATAAAATGCGCACGAGTATCAACATTTAACACCATAACGACGCCATTTGTAATTGTGTGGTTTTTTGTTTGATAGATTGGCCAAACTTTGTTATTTTGAAAAATAAGCGTATTTACCACAAAACAATATATGTTTATAGTTCAGATAGTCAAAAATTATAATGTAATGTGATATCTTATTTAAAAATATATATTTAAGACATTAAAAGGTTATTTTTAATATTCGTATGTAGTGGCAAAAACCTTGAATCCAGATCTTAAGTCTTTTGAAATAAAATCTTTTTCAGTACGTGTCCTAGATGACGCTATTTTCAATACAATTATCAAATATTTTATAGTACTAAATTACCATAGCATGGCTTTGGTCAAAACCGAAAACAATACATAGATACTCAAGTATTTCTTTTTATAAGCTTTTAGTAGGTACTTAATAGTGTGCTTAATAGTTTCTTTACATAAAGTTACGTAGTACTCTAATTGAGGAGCGTCTGTTCAAAAGGAGCTATCTACGTATCGGATTGTTTATACGTTTTTATTATGAATTTCACTTGCTATCCAAGATCTTATTATCCACTGTGTTTATTTTTAGTCAAAAGTGCCTATTTCCGCTTTAAACTTCTACCTTATTGCACGGTTCTGATCAAAAGGTGCTAATTATAATAGGTTCTAACTGGTTGGTTCAAATCACAATTCTAATCAAAAAGGGTTATATTTCATAGTAATTTCGTTAATTATTTATAGTTTGGTACAAAAAGAACTATTTACTTGCTACGAAAGAATTGAAGTGCCAGTTCTTCTGTTTCTTAAAGGACGCGAATCCAGGCCAGAAAAAAAGATATTTGAAGTTTCTAAACAAAAAATCATAATATTTTTCAATGAAAATTTCAGTGTCAAATTATTGTCTAAGTCAAAGTTACATTTTACGCGCCTCTCGTGCAACTGTGTGTGTGTCACTGATCCTGCTTTAATTGTATAAATATCAGCAAATTCATGAAAAAAAACTTGAAATTCCTAATAAAATATGGATGTGGAGGCGTAAAAAGAAAGACGTAAATATTTTACTTGTGAAGCAATTAGGAGATGACTGGGCTGAGTTACTGGAGTTGTTATTCTTTAGGAACATTATTCTTGATGATCAAACAATGATAACTGGTGCTAACAATGAAGATCACCAACATGATGAGTCTTGTGACTGTTTAGAACATGACATTAGTCAAATTAGAATATAAAATTTACTTTCATCTTTCTATTTTTCTTTTATTTTTTATTCTAGACCAAACTTGTACTCTAAGCATTACTGATCAAAAGGCGCTATTTATTCTTGGTTCAGATCAGAAGGTGCTAAGTATTTGTTATAATTTCAGAACAAAAGGTGCTATTTTCCGAATAACTGATCAAAAGGTGTTATTTACATTATTTATAATTTAATATTGTGGTCTTTGTTAAAGATACAAAAAATATTTTAGTCATAAAGTTAGTGGACTTATCATGAATCATCTCAATTAAAAAAAATACACTTGCCTCGCCGGTCTCGGCCTCCTTTGTAGAATAGGCCAACTGCCGTTCTGCCAGGCAGGTCGTAAAAGGCGACCGATTGGCTATCAAGTCACTACCATCGTGGCTACTAGGTGGTAGAGTTCTGCATTGTCTCGCCCGGGTCTGGTACCACCGCCTTACCTATTCCTGCCGCAATAGCGTCAGCACTTGTCGCTGTCGTGTTCCGGTTTGGAGGGTAAGGTAGCCGGTAAACTTATGCATGTGGCATTAGACCTCGCCACAAGATAGCAACGCACCATTAACATCTTTGGTGTCTATAGGCGATGGTTGACTCTTTCCATCAGGAGACCCATCTGCTTGTTTGCTATCTTATAATAAAAAAAAAAAAATACTAATTTCAGGGAAAAAAAAAGACAAATTGTCTAAAATGTGGTTAGCATGTAAATGGCCCTTTTTGAACAGACGCTCCTCAAGTGGTCTGTGCATAAAGTGATATCTGACGATCGGACCCAGTCGTCTTAAAGAAATTGTTTTGTAATGAAATGTAAATATATGTAATGTAAATGTGGCATCTTTAATATATTTATGTCGGAAGTTATTATTTATAAATAAAGCAAAGAAGATATTATAATCACTACGTTTTAAGTAACAAGTTTATAACATTCTGTTGAACAAATCCATTTCTTTTTTCCTTTTTCAATCCACGTCTTGTTGGTTGGATGTAATCAACTTCTTCATCCCAAGAAATTTCAAAAATTCATACTGATATTGGGGTTAAAGGAAATTGATTTAAGCTTGGGATTATTTCAGGCAAATGTGCAAAATGCTGCAAGCATTTTTATGGACCCGAATAAGGACCTTTGTCATTTTTTTATGTATAAGGTATTCTTTTCTGTATCCTATAATGGATTCCGGGTGAAAATTTGTATTTAAGTAATAATATAATAATGATCTCAGTGTAAAGTTGTTATAAATTTAGTGTTTTGTACTTTTTGTAGCAACATGTACGAATAAGCAAATGATTTTTGTGACAATATTAGAATACCCTGGCCCATAAAGGTAAACTACACAAATTATTGCTGATTCCATTATATTGCTCTTGGAGCTGGGATGTTACACATTATGTGTATATTTACCATAAGTCTTACTCCTAATCGATAAATGTTAATAGCAGTGGACACTGTAACTACAGTGTCCAAAGTCCAGATGCATAAAGCTTTGCTCACTACAATATGAAGCCAGGGCATCATAACAAGCTATGTTTGGAGGTCATCTCATGTAGTTTTTTCATTGTTTTAAACTTGTCATACATCCTTTAATTAAATTATACTGTCTGACATTTCCTATTTTTTATAGCATGAGTGTTAGTAACTGCAATTCCTATTTTGCTTTTAGAATAGGATATTTGAAGTCCAATCACCTGATAAATGACAGTAGATAAAGGACAGCATTACATACTCTTTAAAGTACAGTAGTTGGATCTTATATTGACATAGAACTGAAAAAATTCAATTTGCTGTCGTAGATTTGATTGTTGTCCAAATTGACCTATTCGTATCACATATGTGATACGAATAGGTTACTTATATAATAAGTTACTTATAAAATAATACTTATGTAAGTATAAAAAAAATGCATAATTTTAGTGTACATATATTGTGTTGATACAGTATATGTGTATTTTCTGCCTTATTGATTTATTATTAGTGTCCATACTAAAGAACTATTGTACAAGAACTGAGTAGTTCAAAGATAAAGTGTTCCGGTATAAAATATCAAGAAATCCTTAATACTGAGTAGTTCAAAAGTATTCTGGTATAAAATGTCAAGAAATCCTTAATAGCAGCCAGAGTGTAGGTAGTCATAGCAAATTCTCAATCCCTTAAATATATTGACTACCTAGTACCTACTATATTTTTTTGGGAATTTCAAGAATATATTTCAAATCCCAGTAGTACATACCTCCAACACATATTCTAGTTGGAGCCTATTAATCTGGCAACTGAACCCAGTGAAGTAAGATATTTGCTAACAATATTGTGCATGGTTATACAATGTCAAATCTTTTGTGGGAAAATAATAGGGGTTACTGAAACAAGCTTAACAATTGTCACAAGCCACTCATCTTTATTTTGTATGGGCTAAACCTGCCTACATAATATGTCCATTTGAAATAATTTGACTTATGTAATGAAAGAATTTTTCTAACAAGCACTTGTTAGAAAAATTCAAAGTCTAAGTTTTGGTCATTTTCCTCCGCATATAAACAAACTTACAAAATCCACTGCTTTTTTACATGCATTGTGCTATTTCTAATATTTTTTTTGGTTATATAGCTTTAACCACAACTTTTCATAAAAACTTTCACTTCTTTTGCTCAGTCAGGTAGCCAATGTGTTGATAGCAATGATGTGTACAAATATTACCACACATAATTGCTTGATTGTGTTGCTTTCTGTCCATAAAATTATTAAAATCGATTTTGTAGTGTGGCTTTTATTAATTACAAGCAAATTTTACTTCAATGATTTATCTAGGTTGAAAAATCAGGCAAGGTTAGATTAGGTTGAAAAATAAATTTATCATATAAATGTTAATTTATACAAGAATTCAAGAAAAAATATAAAGTCTGTCTTAATTTTGAAGCAGATAGCTATCCTGATGACATTACTGCATAACCATAGGATGATAGATGTTAAGCTTCATGTGATAAGATTACCAGAAACCTTACCTTCCAAGCTAAAATATGTCTATGCCATACACTGACATTATAGACAGGATAAACAAAGCTTTATATGCAATAGTGTCGCATGGAGGAAGCCTTACCACAGTGTTTTAATGTCCATACCAATTAATGCCAGGGTGCACTGCAAGTCAAGTTGATATTAGGGCAGTAAGGGGAACTTGGTCAATCCCTTTTACCCAGTGTTGGGTTGTCGAATATGATACCCTTTAATGTACTTTTGAATATAGAGAAATATCAAAATACCTAAATAGTATTATAACTTCTGTAGCATCTCAATTGCCTATTGGTTATGGTTACAAGTAAACACCTTCTACTATTTGGTGAAACAGATATACCATATTCACCAAGGTTTTTTTATATATATCACTAGCTGTTGCCAGCGACTTTGTCCGCGTGGACTTAGTTTACTCCGCACTGCTCTGCTATATGTTGACCCGACCTGTTAGTAATATCCATGCAAAATTTGAAGTAAATCCGTGCAGTACTTTTTGAGTTTACCCCGAACATACATACAGACAAAAATTCTAAAAACTATATTTTTGCTTCCATATAGATTGTAGATCACACCCCTTGTATTCTTTAAAAAAATATTCAATGTACAGTTTTGACTTTCCTACGATTGTATCATATGTATAGATTAGATAGCAAACAAGTAGATGGCAATACCACCATGTCATGCTCCTGATAGAAAGAGAAACCATCACCTATAGATTGCTATTCTTGTGGTGGGATGGCAATGCCACATGCATAAGTCTACTGGCTACCTAACCCTCCAAACTGGAACATAACAATGACAAGCATTTATGCTGTTGTGGCAGGAATAGGTAAGGCAGTGGTAACAAATACCCGGGCAAGACTTTGCAGTACTATACTACCTACTAATCACAATGGTAGTGACACATATAGCCAATTAGTCGTCTTTTACGACCTGCCTTGCAGAACAGTAGTTTGTCTATTCTTCAAAGGAGCCGGTCAACACGGGGAAAAGGTTATAACACATAAAAATATTAAAAAACATTTAATCTTATACTAAATAAAATATTTATTAAAAATAACAAACTGAGAATATAATGACAAAACAGTATTATGTAAACAAATACTCTAAAACTTCATAATATCCTTTCTAGACTCCCTGACACAACTGCCACAAACATGTAACAAAGTCCCACCTATGAGCAATTACAACTTGTACTTCATTGTTGGATCCAAATCCAAAATGAAAGAAAATGACTTAAGTTTTCCGTTGCATCTCAAAGTCGCTGAGTTCAGAGACAGATGAACTGGCTGCATTACAAATTTTATGAAGGGTATGTGCATAAGCCATTCAACCAGCTACATGTGATTGGTGATACAGCATTCAAAGGCTGACTAGACCTATGTTTAGCTTTTAGAACACTAATGAACCTTTCAATAACATTTTGGGCCTGGATATATTTGGCCATATAATATGCTTCTGGAGAATCTAGTTCTGCATTTCAAATTAGTGTTATCTTTTTTTTTTTCTGAGTGGATTCTCAGAATCTCCTAGAATAAATATATAGTAAGATTATATTTTGTATTTATTATTATTTAATTTTACTTGCTGTGGATTTGTTATTATTTAAAGTAAGTAAATAAATGCAAGTTAAAGACTAGCAACTCGATACCACTGTTACAAATCTTAAAATAAGTCAGGTATTATGTTAATATAGCTGATACGTACTTAGTTGTAATATGAAACAGAAATATGAAAATGTATGGATAACTTTAAAAAAATATAAAATGATGAATTAATATCATCATATTAGTCCTCTTGTAATGTAGGCAGAGGGAAGCATATGTCAATAGACAATATCATATGTCAATTAAGTCATCCATTGTACTGTAATTGTGCATAAATTTTAAATAAGTAGACTGGTTAACAAGTTTGTCGGTTAGCGAGATATATGGTGGTCCTATTACCACATTTTGCTTTATTTGTAGAGGTAAATTACGTGGAGTCACTAGCCCACTAGACATGATATTTTAAAAATAAATATATAATTAAATGAATAAATTTTAATAAACATCTTTAATTTGCAGTAATTTGACCTTTTTTATTTTCCTAAAACTTCAGTAAATAATATATTTATTTTAATACTTTACCAATTGACATTTAAATAATGCAAAGAATGGTAGTTTTCCTACAATAATTTAGTTTTTTATGTTTAGTAGGTCTTATTCTGGTTGTATGAGTCCCATCAATAGAACCTTAATGCAAAATAACACACATGCCAAACTTTATATGATATTTTATATAAAGATATTTTAGATAAATATATGAAGATGTTTTTAAATCCACACTAATATTATAAAATGCATGTTTGCTGTCTTACACTTTCACAGCTAAATCTCAATTGATGTTAATAAAATTTGGCATGAAGATAATTGCAGATCCGGGATCATACACAGGCTAACTTTTTTTTCAAAAATAAACCTATAAGATGCTAAAATAGTGAATGAAAGATTTTAATAAAAACTAATATCGTTTTTTTATGAACAGTGTGTTATAATATTCACAGGCAAAGCTTGCAGGTCAGCTAGTTATTTATTTCATTGATATTTAACAATTTTAGAGACTGTACCCTAACTTATTAGCCTGTCACCCTGCTGCAGGATGGGGAATTTTATATATTTATGTCTAATTGCATATTATTCAAAGCAGAAATAACTTGTGCTAGTAATATTGGATGTACAACTTTTTGATCTCTGTGGGTCTCTGATATGAGCCATGTGCATTAACATAGATTGCTGTAAAACCTGCCAATGTGTAAATAGGAAGTTATGGAAAAATTTTTAAAATTTTGGTATTGTGTAAACAATTTAGAAAAAACCTATATTAACCCTTTTATATACTTAAACTTAACTTTAGACTTCTGGGTATTTATTTTCATAACAGGTACCAAATCCTTGCACAAACTATAAAATAAATCCTTGAATAACCTTAAGGGTGTAGTTATGAATTGAAATGAAGTAGTTTTGTGGAAAATAAACACATTTTTATGTTCATAGCTAAGTATCCATATTTATTTACAAATTTTCTTTTGTACAATTGAAAAGGGTCGTCCATCTCTTTAATTCGACGCCGTCGGTTTCTTTTTCTCTCGAAAAATTGATATTCGTTACATATCTACAAAAACAAAACGGATATATTTCACCCGCTTCACAACTTCATAAAAACAAACTTTCAAGTGGGTTTCACACATTAAAACATTATCACAAGTAAGTATGCACTTTAAATTCCAAAATTTAATTTACGATCAAAGTCGATAGTGCTAGCAAACAGTTTATTTTGGTTTATTTAAAGACCTCTACAGCAAAACAATTCAATAAAAGCTGGTCAAGAGTAACTTTTTAAGGATTGGTTTATCTGACATTACAAAAATAGTAAAAACGCTTTACTGATGTCAAATAAAGTGTCATGGTACGGATAGTCTATATGAAAAAAAAGGTGAACGGTTTTCATAGACGTCAAGTAGCAGGCCTGCTATTGGCCTGTTAATAAGGTGTCATGGTACGAAAAAGCAAGGCAGTTCAAATTCTGTCCTGCTTTAAGAGCTCGTAGTTACCCACCTGGTATACAGACATAGTTATCGTCGTGAATTACATAGTTTCAACTAAAACCTTCTTTAAACACTTATTTATGTCAGATAAAATATTACCACTAATAAAAATAATTATACAGGGGAGTAAAATTACCAAAATAGCCTTTTATTTTCCGCATTATAAACAGACCCATCTAGTGGTGGACTTAAAAATGACTTATCGGTTCAATAGTTATTGAACCGTTCGGTTTGCCTTCAGAAACCATCTACGAGATAAACGAGAAAAAGAAGAATGAATAAGCTCGTTTCTTGAAGGTCCCTAAGTCGTATCCATTCGGAAACACCCCCGAGGGTAATAGATTCCACAAAGGAGTAATGCGAGGCAAAAGGTGTCGACAAAAGCGCACGGTTGTGGATTTCCAGACATCGAGGTGGTGAGGATGGAACTTTAAATTTTGACGCGATGTCCGATGGTAGAATTTAGCGGCAGGCATTAGTCCGAACAACTCGTCGGAACACTCCCCATGATACATACGGTAAAAGATGCAGAGCGAGCCTACATCTCTGCGTAACGCCAAAGAGTCAAGCCGATTAGAAATAGCCTGGTCGTCGACGATTCGAACCGCTCTACGTTGAATGCGATCAAGAGGAAGAAGCTGGTACTGAGGAGCTCCGGCCCAGAGGTGTGAACAGTACTCCATGTGAGGTCGAATTTGGGCCTTGTAAAGTTGGAGGCGATGGGCTGGCATGAAGTACTGCTTTGCTCTACTGAGTACACCAAGCTTTTTGGAGGCTAGTTTAGCCTTCCCTTCCAAATGACCGCGGAACTGAACGTTGTTCGATATGTCGACTCCCAGAATTCCAATACTGGCTGAGGCTGTCAGGAGAGTATTCTCGAACCGAGGTGATAGGACAAAGGGTGTTTTTTTTTGCGGTGAACGCACAGAGCTGCGTCTTTTTGGGGTTAAATGTAATAAGGTTTTGACGACCCCATTCTGAGACATCAGTTAGTTGATTCTCGAGTTCAGACACGAGCTTGATCCGGCCCTCTTCGACGTGTTCCCGAGAAATACCGCTACGGCCGGAGTATGTAGCATCAACAGTACTGTCGTCCGCATAGCAATGTATGTTACTAATTCGCAACATATCATTGATATGCAGAAGAAACAGAGTCGGTGATAGCACGCAGCCTTGGGGAACACCAGCATTGACAGGTTTAAGGTCCGAGCATGCACCGTCGACTACGACCTTAATGCTCCGATCAGCCAAAAAACTGGTGATCCACTTGCATAGTTTCTCGGGAAGCCCATAGGAAGGCAGCTTTGAGAGAAGCGCTTTATGCCATACCCGATCGAAGGCCTTCGCTATGTCTAAACTAACTGCCAATGCCTCCCCCTTGGACTCAACTGCCTCCGCCCAACGATGTGTCAAGTATACTAGAAGATCACCAGCTGAGCGGCCACGACGGAAACCGTACTGACGGTCACTAATCAGCTGGTGCTCTTCTAAATACTTCAGGAGCTGACAGTTTATAAGTGTCTCCATGACTTTGGAGAACAAGGAGGTTATGGCTATTGGCCGATAGTTTGACGGATTAGAGCGATCTCCTTTTTTAGGAATGGGATGCACTAAAGCTGTTTTCCATGAATTCGGTACCACGCCGAGTGAATAGGAGAGCCGGAATAGGTGCGTCAATACTGGCGCCAACTCTGGAGCACATACTTTAAGCACAACAGGAGGGATGCCATCAGGCCCACTCGACTTGTGGATGTCCAAAGAAAGAAGTGCTTTACGCACAGCTGACTGCCGAAACTGCGGTTCTGGCATTGAACTATCACACTGCGGGATGGTAGGCGGTGTGTTCCCTCGGTCATCCAGAGTCGAGTTGGCCGCAAAGAACGAGCCCAGAAGATCGGCTTTTTCCTTTGCGGTATGGGCCAGAGAGTCATCGTCTCTGTGCAAGGTTGGAAATGAAGGCTGGGAGAAATTCCCTAAGACAGCCTTGGCAAGAGACCAGAACGCACGAGTGCCAGAAGGAAGGCGAACTAATTTCTCACCAATTCTGCTAATGTGTTCCGCTTTTGCCTTGGCGATAGCTCTTTTGAAGAATCTCGAGGATGAGTTGTACTCTTTTCGTAATGCGCTAGTTTTTACATCACGAGATGCCGACGCAGCAGCCCAAGCTCGGTAGCAATCCTGCTTTCGGCGTAAAGCCGCTTTGCAGTGGCGACCAAACCAAGGCTGAGACTTGCCACCGATGGGCACCGCAGAAAACGGAATGAAAAGTTCCATGCCCTGCAGCACCACATCAGCGACAGATTCAGCGACAGCATTCGGATCATCCAGCGAGAAGCACAACCGCCCCCATGGCTAGGATGCAAAGAAAGACCGCATCCCGTCCCAATCTGCTGACCTATAGTGCCAAACGCGACGACAGCCTGCAAAGGGAGACCGTGATGGGCGCGTGACCGGCACTTTGCTCCGGATCAGGCAGTGGTCCGACGCGCCAAGTGGAGCGTCCACCGATACCTGATAACGATCCGGGTCAGAGGTCAGCAGGAGATCCAACAGTGAAGGCGTATGGCCATCCACATCGGGAACACGCGTAGGCGAGGTTACCAATTGTGTTAGACCATACGCCAAGGCAAAATCGTGAACAGACCTCCCCGCATGATCGGTGGTGCGAGAACAAAGCCATTCGGCGTGGTGGGCATTAAAATCGCCCAAGATCACGATCTCTGCGGAGGGGGTCTGCTCTAACACGGAATCCACAGCCGTTTGTAAGCGCTCAATGAGCCGGTCAATTTCAGTATTCCCGCTATGGGACCTGTATAGGCACGCGTAGCTGCGTGGATGGTCGTCGCAAGCTACGCGTAACCAGAGGATGGATAGGTCCTGACCTTCAAGTCTGCCGAGGCGCCGGTAACAAATATCTTCTCTGACGTATGCGCACACACCAGCCCGCGGTACAAAGGAATGTTCCAGTTTGTACCCTGGGTAGGAGAGGTAGGAAGTATCAGCCGGAGAAGATATTTGTGTCTCGGTCAAGAAGAGCAAAGCTGGCTTCGCCGTCTCGAGATGGTAGTGGACGGCGTTCAGGTTAGAATGAAGGCCCCTGATATTGCAGAAATCCACAGTAAGCGTGGTAGGGGGTGCCATGGTCTTCTTGCTCTGTTTGCCCCGGACAGAATTGTCTATGAGCGCAATTTTGCCCCCCCCAGAATACGCAGGGCAGCCTGAGCATGCATGATCTGGCTGGAATCCAGAGCACGGACGCTCAGGGGGGGATTCTCCACTGCTGGTGCAAGTGGTACCCCCCTGGGGTAGTTTTTTTTTAAAATAGCGCATTCATAGTGTGCGGGGGGGCGGGGTTAGGCTTCCGGGACTCTCACAAACCAGACGAAACGCAGCAGCGGAGCTGCTACTTTACGTCGGTGTCAAGTGAGAGAGTGGTATCTCCCCGGGCGTGCCGGCCTATTCAGTTGCAAATGCAGTATGGCACTACCACTAATTTGGTTGACTGACTGCACCGGTGCTAGATAATTTTTGAACAAAAATTATCCCACCAGTGGGCGATGGGGTCGTCACATCCCTACGCCGGCAAGTCATCTAAATAGCATTTAATAAAAGTTTCATCCCCTATTTTAGCCCTCCAGGGACTGATTTTTGAAAATAAAATTTGCCTTGTTTGACCCCGGATCATCAGCTATATCCATGCCAAATTTCACGAAAATCGGTCCAGCGGTTTAGCCGTGAAAGCGTAACAGACGCATTTGTAATATTAGTATGGACTAGCTGAGTCGGCAAACGTTGTTTAAAATAAGGGTTGGTGATAGAAGGGAATTTAGAGTTGTATGTATTTTTCAATGCTGAATCATAAAAAAATAAAAATAAAAATTGTTGTCCATAAAATAAAATAAAAAATTAGGGGTGGACAACCCTTACCATTTAGGGGGATGAAAAATAGACGTTGGCCGATTCTCAGACCCACTGAATATGCATACGAAATTTCATCAAAATCAGTCAAACCGTTTCGGAGGAGTACGGTAACTAACATTGAGACACGAGAATTTTATATATAAGACTAGCTGCAATCAAAGTAAACAGTGCTTTGACACTGTCACCTTCATTACAAATCAAGTAAGTCCCCCACTGGATTTGCGGATTTTCACATATAAGGCTTCATTGGGTTTGACTTCGCAACGCGCAAAAAGAATAATTGATTATTTATTGTATTCGGGTTAGAGTTTTACCACAGACCACATAAATACTAATAGACGCGCTATGAGCGCATATGAGCAAACGCTCCTATCACTGTCAAAAGTGTCATACATGTGAATGTCGTGAAAAAATAGAGATAAGCCAAGTTGTACTTGTCATTTCAATCGGTACGATAAAACATATCGTATCGATTGAAATGACAAGCTTTAAAAATTACCCTTAGAGAGATTTTATTTCATTGGTAAATAATATAATTCTGTAAAGTTGTAAAAGTCAACCACTTGTCACTGTCGTGTTCCGGTTTGGAGGGTAAGGTAGCCGGTAAACTTATGCATGTGGTTTTAGACCTCGCCACAAGATAGCAACGCACCATTAACACCTTTGGTGTCTATTGGCGATGGTTGACTCTTTCCATCAGGAGACCCATTTGCTTGTTTGCTATCTTATGATATAAAAAAAACTGTAATATATTGTCGATATATAATCTTACTTTTAGAACGTCTAAGGGATAGAATTTCGTAACATCTCGCCCGAGTTTGGTCATATCGCTTAACATAATCTTGTCGCAGTAGCGTGAATGCTTACCTTTTTTAATATTACCATACATAAGATAGCAAACAAGCAGACGACTCTTCTGGTGGAAAGTGACAAACATCACCTATAAACATCAAAAATCCATACTAATATTATAAATGCGAAAGTAACTCTGTCTGCCTGACAGTCTGTCTGTCTGTCTGTCTGTCTGTTACGCTTTCACGGCCAAACCACTGAACCGATTTGGATAAAATTTAGTACAAATATAGTTTGAGGCCCAAGAAAGGACATAGGATAGTTCTTATCCCGGAAATCCCACGGGAACGGGCACTATGCGGGTTTTTATTTTAGAATTTTTTCCACGCGAACGAAGTCGCGGGCACAGCTAGTGATAAATAAATAAAAATCACTGGACAAATTACACTGGAAATTATCTAACCCCAAAGTAAGCAATTTTCCCCGTGTTGGTTCCGGGCTCCTTTGAAGAATAGACCAACTGCCGTTCTGCCAGGCAGGTCGTAAAAGGTGACCGATTGGCTATGCGAGTCACTACCATCGTGGCTACTAGGTGGTAGAGTTCTGCATTGTCTCGCCCGGGTCAGGTACCACCGCCTTACCTATTCCTGCCGCAATAGCGTCAGTGCTTATCGCTGTCGTGTTCCGTTTGGAGGGTAAGGTAGCCGGTAAACTTATGCATGTGGCATTAGACCTCACCACAAGATAGCAACGCACCATTAAAACCTTTGGTGTCTATAGGCGATGGTTGACTCTTTCCATCAGGAGACCCATCTGCTTGTTTTCTATCTTATGATATAAAAATAATAAAAATAAAAAAAAATATTTGCTTGTAGAATGGGTGTCAGTCAACAATATTAATACATAGAGATACATATATAAATACTTTAATAGATTTAATAATCACCCAAACCCAGAAATACAAACGTCTGTGTTCGTCACATAAATGTTTGTCCCTATCGGGAATTGTACTCGAGACCCATTGATGCGTAACCAGATTCGCTAACCACTCAAGCAACGGGGCGGTCGGTAAAAATATATTAATGGTGCGTTGCTATCCGTATTCGTTGTTAAAGTCACATGCATAAGTTTACCGGTTACCTTACCCTTCAAACCGGTAATCGACAATGATAAGCATTGACGCTAATGCAGCAGGAATAAGAAAGATGGTAATATCATATACCCGGGCGATATATGGCAGTGACTCTATGGCAGTGACTCGATGGCAGTGTAGTCGTATTTATCGTATTGTCTATCGTTCGTCTTTTACAAACCGCCTAGCAAAATAGCAGATAGTTTCTTCTTCAAAGGGGGCTCGGCCCGACATGTAGTTCTGTTCTGGTATGGAGGGTAAAGAAGATTGTAGTAAATTTATACATGTGAGAAATTTATACATGCGGGATTTAAATTAATCGACCTGCTAGTACCATCTAGTGGCTAATGATAAAAGCTTTCTGCAAAATCAACAACCTTCGCTTCGCAGAAAGTTTTGGCAAACGATCCGTTTCCATAGTTAACTACTTCTTCACTAGATGGCGTAAGCTGTTGGATATTTAACATGCACGGTATATAGGGCGGTGTTTCGTGTTTATTTTTAAATCGGAGCGTTTTATAAGTGGCCTAGGAAGTGAATGTATGACACACTCGGTGCAGAATGTGGCTTTGCAATATCGAGATTTTTCCACGCGATAATGTAATGAACGATATAAAGTTTTATGTTCGTATTTTTGACGTGAATACGTCTTTAAAATTGCCTACATAGGGGGACAGTTCAAAAAACGGATGATAACAAAATTGGGGGATACAGTTTGGTGTTATATCTACATAACTATCACTAACATCCAAAATATAATTATACCACTGGATAGCTAAAGAATCAAGGAATTTGATAAGCTAAACGCGGATTACGATGCTTCCCGGGGAGTGGAGTAGAAAGTGCCGCCGTTTTTAGTAAATTTTACTGCGTTACATATTTTGCATAATATGGTATATCTTTAGACTCAGAGCAACTATAAAATTCGATTAAGTTTTATTCGAAAGCTCTTGTAAAGATTTATTGATTGTATAATCTCAAAAAATTGTTTTCAACGCTAATCTATTATACATATAATAAAATCGTAAGAAAGTCAATTATGTCCGGGGTAAACTCAAAAAGTACTGCATAGATTTACTTCAAATTTTGCATGAATATTAGTAACAGGTTGGGTCAACATATAGGCTACAAATTATCACGCTATCACCTACGGGGGAGGAGCTTTGCGGAGTAAACGAAGTCCGCGCGAACGAAGTCGCGGGCAACAGCTAGTAGTAAATATATATGGCACTTAAGTGAAAAATTCAGTGCAAAATTGTAATCAGCCAAAAAATCTTTTAGTAGCCAAGTGTTAAATTCGAGGAATGTATAACCTCTGAAAGAGATTTTAAGTAGCAATCTAATGATACTCATGAATCTCCATATGAAAAAGTGAAGAAGAGTCGAGAGCGCAAAAAGATGAGGTGTCCGAACCGATCTTCGATGGCACCTGTACACTGCTGGGTTTAGGGCCTTTATGGCTTCACCGGTCGTGGGGGCGAGCAAAGTGCTCAGCCAAAGCTTAAAGATATGGGGTCATACACCCTCCACCTTATGGGTGTCTCCTGTGAGCCGATTCTCAGCTTAGGGGTGGCGTCGTGATTTGTGATAAGTGGGTTAGCGGCATTGTCCCTGTGTGTAGTGTTTTGTTATGATTCGTTGACTACAGTTATCAGGTCGTCGGGATCGGTGAGAACGTGGCGGCCCAAGCAGCAATCAAGCATGTTTAATACCCATAAAGCAACTCATATAGAACTTAAAGTTCTATTGCAGCCGTACAATGGTGTAAAAAAATGCTTTTATCTTTATAAAAGACCTTTATGAGTTTTTATACAGCCTAATGCTGTACAAGGCCTTTCTTAGAGTTTCGCGTAAGCTTTAGGCGTTATATCTGAATATTAATACACTACTGGACAGCTTTAAGTATTTTGTAACTCATTAAGCTTATTTTAATCCTTAAAGCTGTACATTAGATGTATTTTGTTATGCACGGTAATTTATTACAGCTTTAAGTGTTATTATAGTATCACTTAACGCTTGTTTCTGTAAAATGGGATATGCAATTACCGTTCTACAGCTAATATTTATGGCGTAATTGTAGACTGTTATGCAGCCAATGGTGTTAAAAAATCTACATATACAGCTGTAGTACAGCTCAAGGCTGTATTACTGAGAAAATTGTTATTTGTTGTTTTTATATCTTCATAATTAATATCATGTGGAAAAAATCAAGAGGAAGATTGAAAAGAAATATTTAAATATTATAAATTACCAACCAAGTGATCGTGATAAGATAAAGCTGAAAAATTACTAAATCAGGTAACCTACAATCGTCATTTTTATTAATGTTCAAGGAAAAGGGTTCCGTAACAAAAAAAATTTAAAAAGTGATTGTAGGTTATCTGATTTATTATTTTTAAGCTTAGCTTCTTCATTAAGGTTACTTGGTTGGTAATTTATAATATTTGAATTTTTTTAATGTCATAAGATAGCAAACAAGCAGATGGGTCTATTGATGGAAAGAGTCAACCATCGCCTTTAGACAGCAAAAATGTTAATGGTGCGTTGCTGTCTTGTGGCGAGGTCTAATGCCACATGCATATGTTTACCAGCCACCTTACCCTCCAAACCGGAACATGACAGTGACTAACACTGACGTTTGGCAGCAGGAATAGATAAGGCGGTGGTACCAGACGAGCCAATGCAGAGCTCTATCACCTAGTAATTACGATGGAAATGGCTCGCATAGCCCATCGGTCGCCTTTCACGACCTGTCTGGCAGAAAGGCAATTGGTCTGTTCTTCAAAGAATATATAAAAAAAAGAGTTAAAAAGAGAAATAAAAATCATTACACTGAGAAATTTTTTTTTTAAATTTTTAACTTGCTACTATACGAAGTGTTACAAAAGCGGTATAGTAAGCCGAAAGGGAGTGACTCAGAGGGTCATTCTGAACAACTTTTGTTCAACGATTTGTGAAAATTCGCGAAAAACATATTTTTTCCACTGTGAAAAGTCACGTGACCAATAAAGTTTCTATGGAGAATCAATATTTTTTTCGCGAATTTCCTATAGTCGTTAAACAAAAGTTGTTAAGAATGACCCCCTGAGTCACCCCCTTTCGGCTTACTGTACCACTTTTGCAGCACCGTGTATATACTTACAATCATTTTAAAAATATTATATACTTAGATGCAATTACAGGCAAGAGAGTATATGTTTCTCTTTGAAGAACTAATAGTGTTAAATCACACGCACGAAGTAAATATTCTTCTTAAAAATATTTTTGTGATAGACCAATCTTAAAGGGCTAGATTTTTCGTTCTTGATCAACTTAGTTATATCATGTTGTTTTCTTGGCCATTATAATTCACCTTTATCCTCCCACAAACTGGGTACGATACAAATACAGTTTTGGCTTCTCAATTGTTTTTATTATTTTATAAGGCATATTTCCCTGAAAAATAAAGTAAAACATGATTGAAATACATATCCCATAAGTTATAGTTAACAATAAGTTGGTTTAGTTGTAAAGTCAAATGACCGAAATCAATACATCACAATAGCGAAATCAAGTGACAAACATATGTTTTGTATTTAGGGTTCTTCAATTTTTGTAAGCATCTCCAAACATAAGTTAAGTGATTGAAAGCCAATGACTGTATAATAGATTTATATAGGGACTTAGTACAGCCTAAAGTGTATTTGGACGGTAATTAAAAGCCAATAGCCGTATAATAGAATAAAAAAGAGATTCAGCACAGCTATTTGCAGTATATCACCCTCCAAATACACTTTAGGCTGTATAACTAAGCGTCGCCATTATTGTGTATTAAAAACAACATTAAAGAAATATATTGTTAAATAAAAGATATATTTAGCAATAGCTAAAGCTATATCTTGACAAGCAACTTATATTATGATCATTATGCCTTTATATGCAATAGTGTATCATAAATACTTGTATATTCTAACCATAAACACAAACACTTACCGTATTTTGCAATGATTTTATTTGTGTTATCTTGATTATTTCGTTGGCGTGTGAATATTTTGAGGTAAAATATATATCATTTCTCGTAATTTAGAATTTGCACTTTGAATACACCTTTCAATACTGCTCCAAGTCCAAGAATTTATCGTTTAATATTTTTAATTATGGGGTCTGCAGATATAACGTTATACAATATCAAAAACAGATTATTACTTTTTATCATTTTCAAACACCTATTAAGAACATTTAGCTGTACAAGAGTATATTTAGTGTTATAGTTTCTTTATACACCGAATAACAGCCTATGTACAGCCTATACCAGCTTGTACAGCTATTGTGCAGCCTATTTAACGCTTAGCTGTACAAGACAGTTACAAGAGAGTATCCTTAGTGTTATAGTTTTTTTATACACCAAATAACAACCATTGTACAGCCTATAACAACTTGTATAGCTATTGTGCAGCCTACATAACGCAATAAGTTGTATAACTTGGGGCCCTTTTTGGTGTTATATCGGCTGTAGAAGCGCTTCTACAGCCTTTGTATGGCTTAGTATACTGCTTTAAGTTTAAAAATGAACCTAAATGCAGCTTGTATACAGCTTAACGTGCTACTTGGGAATTTTATAGCTATTGTGCAGCCTACATAACGCAATAAGCTGTATAACTTGGGGCCCTTTTTGGTGTTATATCGGCTGTAGAAGCGCTTCTACAGCCTTTGTATGGATAAGTATACTGCTTTAAGTTTAAAGATGAACCTAAATGCAGCTTATATACAGCTTAACGTGCTACTTAGGGGGCCTACGTAATTTGGTATCAGGATTAGGATCTACGATGTAGTCTGCCACAGTAGGTTAGGGTGTGAGTTGGTGCAATGGAAATATCTTTTGGAAAAGTCTTGAAATGCCTAGCTAAGCTCGGCAATCCGAAATCTTTATGAAGATCAATGTATACCACGGCGCACCCGTGACAATACGCTAGTATTTGTTCTGTACTACTTGCAACGGATGCAAATTTGTACGGGAGAGATAGGCAAACGCTACGCAAGCGTATGATAGAATAAGCCTTACGCAAATCTTGTAAAGCGTCACCTTGTGTCTAAGTGACAAGAGTGCGGGACACCTGCTATGATCGACCTATGAGTGGAGAATGAGCCCACTACACGGAATTGAAATCAGCGGTTGGTTGGTTACTCTAGTACGATGAATACGAGTCTGTTGGGCACTCCCGTCATAACATTCGGCATAACTTGTATATTAGGCCGTTGTGCCAGATCTTATCGAACCGGTCGTACCGAAAGCACCGGTGGGAATTTGCAGCCCCGGGGCTGCATTTTAAGAGTTTAAAATGTACTATGTGAGTCGGTGCACTTAAAGAGTGTAAAAGGAAGTAAGCCACTCGGAAACCTGCTTATTTCTTATGAAACCTTTCTGGTGTACAACTGCTTTAAGGCGATATAGTGTGATTTTTTCGTAGATTTTGCCTAACGTATTTATTAGGCTAGTGAGATGGTAACTACTGACATTATTTCGGGGTTTTCCCGGCTTGTATGTTCCTATGACGGTGGCTTCTTTACACTCGCCCGAAAACGCACAACCAGATAGGAGTTTATTGAAGATGCACACTAGTAGGTATATCAGGGAGGGATATTTAACTACCTTATTTATGATTTTATCAGAACCCGAGACTTTTTATTTTTTATTAGGTTTATGATTATTTCACCTACTTCTTCGGTATCGGTCACAACTCACAATCTGATAGTAGCGCCACCCTACGCTCTACCTCGCTATCCACAAGATAGACATGGTGTAGACCATCTAGGTCCGTAGGCTAGAATGACAAGGAACATTGTGATTGGAAGGAGGAATGGAAAATGTTACCATCGCAAGATGTTACGCATGACGCAGACGTATTCACGTAAGAGATGCACACAACCTGATTTTTTCAATAAGTATAGCAAATTATTTACTAATATTGCAGTGATAGTCATTTTTTTGTATGATTGTAGTGGGTAAACTCTAAAACCAGGTTTGGTAGTACCACCTTCATAATATTGAACTGGAAGGTCAAGTCTAGAGCGATTCTAATAATCAGTCACTCGCTGGTCGACTAGATTCTTCGTCGTTGCGAAGAAACGTTGGTTTCACGTTGTGTATGATATGGCATCTATCAATCGACGACAGGTTATTTTGTGGACGCCGAGACGAAAATAACTAAACATGATATCAAACTTGCTGTCCTTACAATCTCGATGACTAAAATCCACTACAATGTGATTCTTAAGATATTTCTTATCTTGAATAAACATTGAGTGTAAGCAAATACAAGCGGAAGTTTTCACGATCCGATAGGACTTGGAAGCTTTTAAAAACGGTAGTTATTCTTAAAAGGCATCGGAAAGGCTATATACTTACTAGAGCTCTGGTGTTGCAATTGCCAAGGGCACTGGTGAATTTTTATGGAATTGTAAGTCCCAGTAGCTGCTGGCCGTCTGGTGGGTGGTGTCAGGTGTGTTACCGCTCTCGTGCTTAAGATGAGCACGTAAAGTTGTCGGTCATGGTTATCGCTAGGCAGTAATCGTTATCAGGTCAATAAAATGCGGCGATGGGGATCCCCATTCATTAAGCTTCCAGGAGTCATTAAATAAACTAGAACGATAACAAAATCTTTGTATTCGATATATCTTTCGCTTGAGCAAATATGACCATAATAATATTCTTTGAAGAATAGACCATCGGCCAACGTATCAAGTAGTTCTTAAAACCCGTGCAATTGTCTATACACGGCACTACCATCGTGACTACTACGTGAGGTAACTGCAATCGTATTGCATAGAGTTCGACAACGTGTCGCCCGGGTTCGGGACCATTCCTGAAATAGCGTCAGGTTTTGGAGAGTACAGTAGCCACTAAACTTATGCATATGGCATTACCATCCCGCCACACGACTAACAACGTACCATTAATATCTTTTATGTCTATAGGCGATGGTTGTCTCTTTCTGTCAGGAGAGTACCGTCTGCTTGTTTGCTGTCGTTTAATAAATATACTATATAAAACATAAATATTAAAAAATAAACGAAATACCACCGTGTTGGTCCAGGCTCCTTTGAAGAATAGGCCAACTGCCGTTCTGCCAGGCAGGTCGTAAAAGGCGACCGATTGGCTATGCGAGTTACTACCATCGTGGCTACTAGGTGGTAGAGGTCTGTATTGTCTCGCCCAGGTCTGTAACCACCGCCTTGCCTATTCCTACCACAATAGTGTCAGTGCTTGTCACTGTCGTGTTCCGGTTTGAATGATAAGGTAGCTGATAAACTTATGCATGTGAAATTAGACCTCACCACAAGATAACAACGCATCATTAACATCTTTGGTGTCTATAGGTAATGGTTGACTCTTTCCATTAGGAAAGCCATCTGCTTGTTTACTATCTTAAGATATAAAAAAATATATTTTAAATATATTTTGAACGTTACAGTAGCTGGTGGACTTACACCTATTATTTTGCGTTAGGAAACAGCGTATCTTTAACAAATTTATTCTATACTTTCCATCGTCGGCACTTGGTGAAATTCCATTGTTATTAGACACTTTTATTATACATTTCACTTTTATACATATTTTTAATATATTACTCGACCGGTTTCACTTTTTAAAGCATCTTCAGGATAATTAAGTATATTACATCCTGAAGATGCTTTAAAAAGTGAAACCGGTCGAGTAATATATTAAAAAATATGTGTAAAAATGAAATTTATGTACAAGTGGAATAATAAAAGTGTCTAATTTAACAAATTTTGTGTTTTTAGGTGAATGATCATACGTCAAATATAAAAAATGGCTTGTTTTTTTTCATTATACTGTATTATCGAACACTATAATGTTCTTATCAGTTATCTCAAGGTCAGTCGAAATCCCTTTCGATTACAAAATTAATTATTTATCCAAGTTACAACTTGTTTACGTATATTATGTATAGTTATAACAACAGCCACCGAGTAGTCACGATGGGGCATGCTTGGTCTTTGTTCACATTTTAAGAACTATGTGACGGACGATAAATATTTTATTTTTTAAAAGTAACCCAGGACGGCAAAAAAGGGAAATGGGGTTGTTCAGCGTACGTAATAAATGTCTTGCAGCTACGAGCTACGACAGCTACGTATTATACTTATCTGTAATACCGCTACGAAATTGAAAATTACTTGTTCATTGACAAGTTACACTCTTGTGTATTCATTTGAAATATTTAGTGTTCTTTAAGTGCAAAGAACAGTCACCGTTCGTTTTATCATACTTATTAACTTGCTTTTTTTATTTTAAAGTAATTGTTTAAATAAATTGTAAATAAAAATAGTGCTGCTGTGCACGGCACGATTTCATGCATGTTTCTAATTTTACAAAAATGTACCTCTAGAAATATGATGTTTGGTGATAAATTATACATTATATTATATATCTAATGTTGTTGATGAAAGAACTAAATATTATAATTCAAATTTAGAGAACTCTCAATTATTTTTTTAATATTGTATGTACTCACTAAGTATTATTAAAACACCTCGAATATTTACAATTTTTTTTTACGTCTTCCTTCTTTTAAATCTAATTGCTTATTGCTGGGATCCATAGCATTTTTATGCTATATATCTATATATATTTTTTAATTTTTTATTTAGAGATTATTTCACACACCTATACGATTATATTATATGGTATTTATTATAATCTTGTGCTTATCTATATATTTATATTTTTTCATTATATATTATTATATATTATAGGTATTATACATTTTAATTATCAGCTTGCACCCTAATTTTCTCCCTATTGCTTGGGGTTGGCTGGTTGAGAATGCTAATGGGCATTAAGTCATCCATTGTACTTTAACTGTGCATAAATTTAAATAAATAAATAAACTAAAATGTAAAGAAAATAAACCCGCTAATTCCGATTCAGTAGTAATTACAAAATTGTTGACTCGTCAAAATCGTATGTAAGGATAAACGTGAATAAAAATTTGTTCATTCACATTCTCGTCTCGTAGAAGGCAAGTCAATGTGCATCTGTCAAAAAAACAAAGTATGACAGTAGAAATATTATTACGCCAATTTTCTTGTGTAGTAGATGGAGCAAACTAAACATCGTTAAATTTACTACGAAACTACACTAACCAAGTCAATATCTTTATTTGCCCTCAACCAGTATAGTATGGGTAACTTTGGGATTTTACAGATAAAAAATCTCCTAGAATACTTTTAATCGACCAGTGGTTCGAGCTTCTTGATCTGTTTATTTAACTTACTAATAGTCTGACTGCTAAATTTACGAGGCAGTTAACATAATAATGTCATTATACAAACACATTTCCTCCGAATTCTGTATGGCGTAAAAAGATAAGGTATGTAATCGTATCCTACATAATTTAAACGCAGTCAAACTGCAACAAACTGACCTCCACTCTCTTGTATTTCTAGAACCCTGAATCAAATCCTTATTAAATCTATATAGAATCAAATGTGAAGTATATCTTCCCAATCAAAAGTACAGTTTTTTAAATTGGTCCAGGCGTATTCAAGTAATCGGAGGACACACATTAAAAAGGATTTCGATGAATTTAAATCCGCTTCTTTTGAAGTCAGTTGAGAAATAATATTTAATGTTGAAGTAAATACTCCTGTAAAGTGATACCTTCTATAAGCATTAAACTTGACGCACTCTGTTCTCTAAACTTGAAGGTAGGGACAGAAGGGATGGTCCGCAGGCCAAGGGAGACAAGGGCGCGGATCGCTGGGCGGAGCTCCTGGGGCGTGGGTGAGCATTTGTTTACGCAGCGCCAGTCCGCGCCGAGCCGCCGCTCGCGCACCCTATATTCAGTTCACGGCCGCTCTATTACCGGACGTCTATTTCGGCGCATAATATTCCGAACGGTGCAGAGGACCGCTCAGTTTCGCGCGGGCAGGTGCGCGCGAGAAGATGCGACGAAAGGAAACGCGCCCCTAACGCCATGGAACGGCGCCGTCCTGCGCGCCTAGATCTCGCTGAACCCATGACTAAAACCGTGCGTCGCCGCGATAAACGCGACCGCGAGCGATGGCTGCTCACGCGGAAAACTTGGAAGTACATGTCCGATGCCGGCCGCCGGCTCATACCAGATGGCGTGCAAAATCGGATCGAAGATGTTCCAAGAATTGAGGCTTACTTCCAGGAAGTGTGTCAGAAGGAACCTAGGTTTCTATTGTGGAGGAAAAGTTCTTATCCCGGTGTTTTACCAAAGCCAAGGAGAAAAAAAAGACCGCGTGGTGGTTCGGTACGGGCGCGGTCACCATCAGATGATGCACGGCTACCGGTAGCGCGACCTTCGGAACTTAACATCACACACACATCGGGCGGGCGTTTCGATATAGCGAAGCTTAGGCGGGATTTTTTCGCCGCACCTCCGCCCTCTCCGACGCCATCTGGATTTCCGTCACCTTTTAACACAACGCTCAATAATGTGTGCTCCAGTTCTGCCGCTACAGAAAATGACGAGGGAGTATTAATTGATCTCTTAAGAAAGTACCTGAAAGTAGAAGATGCCAATGATACCTCACGGCTTTCACATTCTGACGAATTAGTGCGTGCTTTACGAAATTATTTAAAACGGCAGTCTGAACGTAGTCCTTCTGATTCCGATAATGACCCTACGCAAAGGGCTCTGCGTGAAACTTTAAGTAGATATTATAGTCGTTCATCGAATAGGGACAATACAGTGCAGGAGTTGTTAAATGATAAAAGTCTTTTAAAAAAAGTATACCATGATCTTCGTAAACCAAAACCTTATAGAGGTGGTAGGAGTGGGGGTCTTAGTGGTGGTTTTACTAGTGGATATGGAACAAGCGGGCTTCCAACTGCAAATACAAGGGGTATATTGCGAAATAGAACTAGTGGTTCAAAGTTTTTTAATGAGGACTATTTACAAACTCCCCCACTGTCCCCGCCACCACTTATCGAAGTATTTGGTGAATCGTTAGAGGATGTGTTAGTAGATGTTGCAACTCAGACGCTTCCGATACCTGAAGATGTTATTTTAGAAATTGAAAGAGCATATATAGAAAAACTAGAGTCTGCAACAGTTCCAACCAGTCCCACAAGTCCACCGCCAGAAAGACGACCTCGTCGGCGTTCGAGTGTAGACCACGATGACGTATCGCAATCTGTTAGTGACACAATTAAACGGTACTTGAGAATGGCAAGAAAAAAGAGCGTTGATTGTGAAAAGACTGATCGCTTTAAGCGTATAAATTATGACAAGAATCTTCGGAATATAAAACCTCGTACTCCTGGAGACGTGGATGATGATGGCCCACATAAAGGCTGCCAAACAGATGAGGCCTGGATATTATCGTATAGGGACTTACAGTTTGCATCTGATACATCATCCCCAACATCCCCACCACCATCACCATCTCAATCCCACTCGTTTTTATCTGCTATATTGGGAAAGAATGCATCGACAGCTCCTTGTGCAGGTGGAATGCAGAAATCGCGTTCTTCGAGCAGCGTGGTACAAAGTGTTAGCAAGAGGCTGTGGCCGACGCGGAGCAGGTCTTCAAGCCGAGCAGCTGCCAGCTGGACCCCTCAGGTCAGTCGCTAATCATTATTTTTTATAGACTATGTCAAGTACATATATATAATTGGTCACTTATGTATCTTATATTTTTTGTCCAAGTATTTTTTCTGTATTTTATACAATATTATAAATAGCCTTTAACCTCCTCTTCAGCCTCCTTACCAAACCAATAAGTGATTAATTGATATATTTAATGAAACATCGCCCGCGAGTAGAATCACATACTTAGTAGTAGTAGTAGTGGTATCTTCACGCCCGTACCTGTGAAGAAGTAGGCAGAGGTACAACCAGTGTACCCACGATTAGCCGAAGATAGTTAGTCCCATAATCTGATAGATGGAAAGCTTATCGCCAACTGGGCACTTATTCAATCAGAGGAAACTTTGTTTTTATCAAAAATATAAAAAAAACACATTTTTGATTTGCTCGACCCGGGAATCGAACCCGGAAAGTCATATGGTGGGCACCGAAACCAGACTACTAGACCACAGAGGAGAGTAGACCAACATGTCAGCAATATAATCTTTTATACACACTTTAATCCCTTACTTTAGCCGCTTTGGGAGTTCATTGGTGAAAAAAAGTAGCCTATGTGTGACTCCGAGTCTTCAACTATCTCCATGCCAAATTTTATCAAAATCGGCTCTGCAGTTTAATCGTGAAAGACCCGGGAATCGAACCCGGAAAGTCATATGGTGGGCACCGAAACCAGACTACTAGACCACAGAGGAGAGTAGACCAACATGTCAGCAATATAATCTTTTATACACACTTTAATCCCTTACTTTAGCCGCTCTGGGAGTTCATTGGTGAAAAAAAGTAGCCTATGTGTGACTCCGAGTCTTCAACTATCTCCATGCCAAATTTTATCAAAATCGGCTCTGCAGTTTAATCGTGAAAGCGTAATAAACAGAAAAACACAATTTTGCTCATTGCATACATAATATTATATTTGTGTTCTATATCATAAGATAGCTAACAAGCAGGCAGGTCTTCTGATGGAAAGAGAAAACCATCGCCTATAGACACCAAAGATGTTAATGGTGTGTTGCTAGCCTTGTACCAGTCCAGGTTTTAACGTCAGATGCATAAATTCCCGGTTACCTTACCACCATAACCGGAACTCGACAGTGATAAGCACTAACGCTTTCGCGGTAAGAATAAGTAAGATGGTAGTACCAGAACTGGTCCACCACCAGACAATGCAGAACTTTATCGCCTAGTAGCCACAATGATATTGACACATATATACAATAGGTCGCCTTTTACGATCTTCCTGCCAAAACGGCAGATGGTCTATTTTTCAAAAAGAGTCCGGACTAATACGGCACAGAATACTTAGAGACTACCAGAAGTCAATGTTACATACAAGTAATATTCGAGCATAGCACACATAGACACCTCTCACGGACGCGATATCTCTGACTGGTGCGGAACAAACTGTCCCGAACCATTCCGAGATATCGCGTTCGCGAGAGGTGTCTATGTGTGTGTTGCTCGAATATCACATGTATGTAGATTGACTACTGTTAGTCTCCAGTATACTGTAAATACGGTGTGTAAATATTAGTGTGGATATTACAAACATATACTATTTTATACATTTGAAAATATTTCGATTTTATTAAATTACTGGCTGTTGCCAGCGACTTCGTCCACGCGGACTTCGTTTACTCCACACTGCTCCTCCCCTGTAGGTGTTAGCGTGATAATATGTAACCTATATGTTGGCCCGACCTGTTAGTAATATTCATGCAAAATTTGAAATAAATCCATGCAGCACTTTTTGAGTTTACCCCGAATATACATACAGACAAACAGACAAAAATTCTAAAAACTATATTTTTGGTTTCGATATCGATTGTAGATCACGAACCAAGTATTCTTTTTAAAAATATTCAATGTACAGTTTTGACTTTCCTACGATTTTATTATATGTATAGATTCGCTAGCCTACAGTTTTATTCTTAAAAATTGATGATATGAAAAAAAGACAAGCCCGCTGAGTTTCTTCCGCCGGATCTTCTCAGTGTGTGGCCGCGTTTCCGATCCGGTAGAGGTTTTATAAAAATATGTTGACGTGTCAAAATAACTTGTAAAAAGTTTAATTGTATAAATTACTTCAGATTTCTGTCTGTTCCAAGCATCTCCAGTTTTTTATATCTCAAAGTTACAGCAATGGAGTTTTTAAATGGAATATCCAGTATATAAATATAACTCTCCATAAGACTCTCTCTCTCATCCTCGGAATTCAAAAGTAGCACCTCTTTTGAATTTTCCCCGGTGTTGGTCTCGGCCTCCTTTGAAGAATAGGCCAACTGCCGTTCTGCCAGGCAGGTCGTAAAAGGTCACCGATTGGCTATGCGAGTTACTACCATCGTGGCTACTGGGTGGTAGAGTTCTGTATTGTCTCGCCCGTGTATTGTACCACCGCCTTACTTATTCCTACCGCAATAGCGTTAGTGCTAGACACTGTCGTGTTCCAGTTTAGAGATTAAGGTAGCTGGTAAACTTATGCATGTGGCATTAGACCTCGCCACAAGATAGCAACGCACCATTAACATCTTTGGTGTCTATAGGCGATGGTTGACTCTTTCCATCAGGAGACCCATCTGCTTGTTTGCTATCTTATGATAAAAAAAAATACAGTGAGAATATAGATAAATATATATACAAATTAAGAAAATATGTATACAAATTTTCATTCAGATTGGTCAAGACTTTGTTGTGGTATAACGGGATATGTAGTGGGGACTTTCACAATTATTTAAAGGCGTCAATGTGAGCGGGTAAACTAGTTAATATTTATCGGCTGAGTTATCAATAAGAAAGTGCCAAGTAAACTTTGCTTGCAATATTTGCAAAGGACACCATTAAATACTCCAGTCCAATCATTAGATAGCAAACTAGCAGTTGAGCTCTTTGGATGGAAAGATAAACTATATCGCTTATAAACACCGAAGATGTTAATGGTACCTTTCTATCCATCTGGCGGAATGGCAATGCCACATGCATAAGTCTACCGGCTACCTGACCCTCCAAATCGGAACACGACAATGACAAGCATTGGTGCCAATGTGGCAGGTATAAGTAAAGCGTGGGTACCAAATACTCGGGCGAGACGTTGCGGAACTCTTTTAGTACTATCTATATCTAGTAGTCACGGTGGTAGTAACACATAGCCAATCCGTTGCCTTTTACAACCTGCCGGGCAGAACGGCTTCTATTCTTTAAAGGAGCCTGGACAATTGTGGGCTTGTTATATAGGTGATTCCCATTGCCCTCATTGCCGCATTTAGCAACCTCTATCCTGTTTTCTTCGTCCTAAATTTAAGAGCCACGCTTTGAATACTGAATATCATCGCACTTGGTAAAACTCCATGTTAATTTGTGTTAATAGTATGTTAACAAACACTTGTACTGTTTTACTTAGATTTCAGACGAAGAAAACTTGTTATTTTGCAATTTTCCGCGAACTTTTAAGTGCACCTTTGCGATGTTACTGAAAAGGAAAACATATAAAAGCGGTGTAAGAAATGGAACAAACTTATTGTAGGTCTGAAAATAATGAAGACCCTAGCGGCACAGTTATCCACCCTCGTCCACCACACTTTATACCACGACAGCACCAAACACAAAAGCACACAATTGACGAGAGCCGCGGTAGTACCGCGGCTCTCGTTGAGTGTAGTAGTGCTCGTGTCTCCTGAAGATGCTTTGGTTGCGAAGTGAAACGTGCGTTGAGTGCGTCAATTGTGTGCTTTTGTGTTTGGTGCTATAAAGTGTGGTGTAAAGTGTGGTGGACGAGGGTGGATAACTGTGCCGCTAGGGTCTTCATTATTTTCAGACCTACGGTAAGTTTGTTCCATTTCTTACACCGCTTTTATATGTTTTCCTTTTCAGTAACATCGCAAAGGTGCACTTAAAACTTCGCGGAAAACTGCAAAATAACAAGTTTTCTTCGTCTGAACAATGAATTTCCGCAAAGTAACGTCTGAATTTATAAAATTACTTAGATTTTATTAATAAACACCAACCGGTTTCGCGTTTTAGGGCAATAAGTCGATACTGTTTACATTTTTATAAACAGTATCGACTTATTGCCCTGATGATGCGTTAAAACGCGAAACCGGTTGGTGTTTATTAATAAAATCTAAGTAAAATAGTACAAGTGTTAGTTAACATAATATTAACACAAATTAAGAGCCATGCTCTTGTCGGTGTAGCTCTCGGATTAAATGGATACTCCTTTCAAGACAATTTCCTAGTTTGTCAGTGTAGCTTGCAATTACATACAGAAATACAGATTTATATTATTTACCAATAAAATAAAATTATTTCAAGGGTAATTTTAAATCCACTTACTAGCATGTGATCTGTTTCTATATAAAATTTCTCTTTTTCTCGTCTGTTGAGTTCCTATAATTAAAAAGTCAATTGAAATTAAATTGCCAATTGCTATTGTGGACCAAGTGCCGACGATGTCAGATATTGCTCTTGAAAATTACTATGGCCTTACGTATACTAAAGGGCTGAATGGATATTGAAGTACGCATACTAAGTAGAATATCTGGTTGACCGAGCTTTGCTCGATTTTTCGCATATCCATATCTTGGGAACCGAGCTTTTCTTGGACCTGGAACCTTGATAAGTCGATTTATATAGAATAAATAATTTTTTTTCTGTACCTGGTTTACCGAGCTTTGCTCGGTTTTTCACATACCCATATCTTGAGAACCGAGATTTTCTTGGATTCGGAACCTTGATAAATCGATTCCTTGACCCGACCTCTAATTTGTGACTTTCATGACAATCGTTGGCGCCGATTCCGAAATTCCAATTATATATATATATATATATATATATATATATATATATATATATATATATATATATATATATATATATATATATATATATATATATATATATATATATATATATATATATAATTGACCTAAACTCAAAAGTTTATAACCTGGTATTATAAGCGAAAAATGCCAAATTTTTCGCAGAATTTATTAGTTTTACCAAAAAAAATAATGCTTATAAACTGTCATTTCTGTCCCGAAATCTACTGGTTAAATTGTTCGATTTAGGTCGCGAGGTTCTTGTGTCAGCCCTAGAGCAGAGTAAAGAATGTAATTGAAGTTTGTAGGAAAAATCTTAATATCAAGTTAAAGTTTTTTTTATATCATAAATAGCAAACAAGCAAATGGGTCTCCTGATGGAATAAGTCAACCATCGCCTATAGACACCAAAGATGTTAATGGTGCGTTGCTAGCTTGTGGCGAGGTCTAATGCCACATGCATAAGTTTACCGGCTACCTTACCCTCCACGACAGTGACAAGCACTGACGCTATTGCGGCAGGAATAGGTAAGGCGGTGGTACCAGACCCGGGTGAGACAATGCAGAACTCTACCACCTAGTAGCCACGGTGTTAGTGACTCGCATAGCCAATCGGTCGCCTTTTATGACCTGCCTGGCAGAACGGCAGCTGGTCTATTCTTCAAAGGAGCCTGGAACCAACACGGGGAAAAAAGTTTCGTTAAAGTTTGATAGTAGTGTGTTAACATCCTTGTGCTTCGGATGTTTACATATAAATATAAATAAAATATAAATGTTCACGGTACGAAGTACACTTACTGATCTAAGCTCAAAGTAAGCAAATTATTTTGCATGTGTTATGGGTGTTAGCACAGAATACTGGAAACTAACAGAAGTCAATGTTCCATCCATGGAATATTCGAGCCCTAGCACACATAGACACCTCTCACGGACGTGATATCTCGGACTGGTGCGGAACAAACTCTCCCGAGCCATTCCGAGATATCGCATCCGTGAGAGGTGTCTATGTGTGCATTGCTCGAATATCACTTGTATGTACATTGACTGCTGTTAGTCTCCAATATTTTGTGGTGTTAGTCAACGATACTTATGCATAGAAATACATATATAAGTACTGTTACATGCATAATAAACACCTAAACCCAGAAATACAAACGTCTATGCTCATCACTTATTCCTTGTCCCTGTCGGGGATCGAACCCGAGCCCCGTCGATTGCGTAGTCAGGGTCGCTAAGCACTCGACCAACGGGGCGGGGCAGCGCAATATAAATCTGACGGTCTTGTTTATCACAAGAAATGAATTATAGTTGACACTGATCTTTATTGGAGATGATGCGGTGATTAAGACCCGCTTACCACACATCTTACATACCTAATATTGGCTACAGTGTATCCTCTATGTTGGTCCGGGGCTTTAAAGAATCTGCCATTCTGTCAGGCATTTAGTAAATGGAAAACGATTGGCTATAAGTGTCACTACCATCATGTCTACTAGGTGGTAGAGCGCTGTAATGTCTTGCCAGAGTTTTGGTACCACCACATCTTCCTGCTGCAATAACGTCAATGCTTTTCATTGTTGTGTTTCGGTTTAGAGAATGAGGTAGAGGAGAGAATTGTAGATAGCAATGCACTAGTATCAGTTGTGGTGTCTGTTGGCGATGTTTTGTCTCTTTCCATCAGGAGAGTCATCTGCTTGCTTGCTATCTTATAATATTAATAAAAAGTCTATCGAAGTTCATTGGCCTCAATCAATGTTTTTCGAAAAAAATTCAATAGTTGGTCCCTATGACTATTACAGCGAAACCGGATTTTTTGAGTAAGCAAAGTGACCAGGTTTGGTGAGCTTAAAGCCTGCCCTAAGGGTTTCTCTTGTGAGACCTAACCTCGACTTATCTCAATAATAAATGGAAGAATAAGAGTAAGAAGATAAGAGTGACATCAGGATTTCGGCTCGTCTATGACTCTTGGTAGTCTGGCTATGAATGAAGCGAGTTTCTTGTTAAAAAACACAACAAGCAAACAAGCAAAGGAACCCCTGGTGGAAAGAGTCTACCATCGCCTATAGACACCAAAGATGTTAATGGTGCGTTGCTATCTTGTGGCGAGATTTTAATGCCAAATGCATACGTTTACGGGCTATATTACCCTCCAAACCGGAACACGATAGTTACAAAACGCTGACACTATTGCGGCAGAAATAGGTAACCCGGGCGAGACTATTCAGAACTCTACCACCTAGTAGCCACGATGGTACTCACTCGCATAGTCAATCGGTCGCCTCTTACGACCTGCCTGGCAGAACGACAGTTGACCTATTCTTCTAATACGTCTAATCTTCTATAAAAATCCTTAAAAACACGAGATTGATAAAAAATCCTTAAAAACACGAGATTTTCGGAACTCAATAGCTGTATTATTTATAATTTTAATTTAATGTTGCAAATAGCGCTCCGTAAGGCTTTTACAGAATGGACGCACCGCAGTAAAATATTTTATGTAGAATCTTAAACGTTAACTTAAATATTACAAAATATGATTAATTTTAAGCTTAAGTAAAAGCTCCAGTTAGTTAACAATTTTTAAGTTATTTTTTCAAAATATACTTTTGTTAATAATTATTCTGTGTTTGCAAAAAATGCGGTTTTCAATGTCAGCTAACAATGAAAACCGCATTTTTGTTTGAATAATTCCTTTATAAATTTTCTATTGAAGCCCTTTCTCTATACATACTTAATATGATCATTTAAAAAAATTGGTAAATTTGCCCATCACGATAATGTGGGCTAAGAAGACAGCTGCTATTGTTTCGTACTACGAACATACGTGAATGACGGTTATATGACGCACACTTAACCGCCTATAAAAGCTTCTCCATTGTGAATGACATTATTCGAATAATTCGATTATTGAAGTCATTCAAATTATTCGAATTTCATTACTACTACATATATTCGTATATCCGTAAGCTCATCTAAATGTAAGCTCTATGCACTGAGAAAAAATGACTAGTTTTGTGTGGCAAATTGAATCATCGAACTAACGAAAATTACTAGTCTATCTATCTAGTCTAATTATTCAAATATTTGTAGCTTTTATGCGCCTATATAAAACTATTTTAATCGTAAAATCTGACTTAACTAATTATTTCTATCAACCAAAACTTGAAAGTATTGTTTTAAATCGTGACAAAAACGGTCATTTTCGACCGCCCCGTTGGTCGAATGGTTAGCGACCCTGCGGGTCTAGCCAAGTGGCATAAACGCTAGGAGAATAGAAAGATAAATGTACGGACTTGACGTAAGCGTTCGATTATACTTATGTCAAATCCATACATTTATCTTTCTATTCTCCGAGCGTTTATGCCACTTGGCTAGACCCGCTGACTCGGGTTCGATTCCCGACGGGGACAAGCATCTGTGTGATAAGCATAAATGTCTGTATTTCCGGGTTTGGGTGTTTAATATATATGTACTAGTATTTATATATGTATTTCTATGTATTAGTATCGTTGATTAACACCCAAAACACAAGCAAATAATTTGCTTACTTTGAGGTTAGATCAGTGAGTGTAATTTGTCCTGTGAATATTTATTTATTTATTTATTTTGTATGGCAAACCGAATGAACTAGCAATTCGCAAATCAGAGTGCTAAGTGTGAGTTTTTCTTTTCGCATTCGATCGTGAGCGCGTTTGGAGTTTACTAGGAATTTGTATGTGATTTGTACAGCGCCACCTAGTGGTAAACGTGAGAAACCAGTTTACCACTAGGTGGCGCTGTACAAATCACATACACATTCCTAGTAAACTCGAAACGCGCTCACGATCGAACGCGAAAAGAAAAACTCACACTTAGCACTCAAAACTATTTATTACTCTCACGAATGAAATGGATACGCTTTTCAAGACAATTTCTTAGTTTGGCAGCGTAGCTTGCATTTAGAAATTATTTGCAATTTAGTCATTTAAGTAGAGTATCTTCATGCCCGTATCCCCGAAGGGGTAGACAGAGATACTACAAGTGCACCCACGATTAGCCGAAGATACTTAGTCCCACAATGTGATAGGTGGTCAGCTTATCGCCAACCGGGCACTTTCAATCCCGGGCAACTTTGTGTTTTGAGAAACTAATGCTTCACCCTTCATATAGTGAAGGTCTATTCGACTTTCCTGAGGATGCTTTGGATGCGAAGTAAAACGTGCGTTGAATACATAATTTGTGTGTTACTGCCTTTGCTATTGATGTGTAAGAAAGTGTGATGGATGTTGGTGGACTATTTAATTGTGTCGCTGTGATTTTCTCAAATTTTCAGCTCTTGCTTAAGTTTGCCTCATTCGTTACATTACCTTTTATTTCTGTTGCATCACAGCAAGTTCCATATAAGGTTTCGTGGAAATTTTGCAAAATAAATACCAATATTTCTTATTTAAAAGTTCTGAAAATTAGTTTTTTAGTTACTTATGTCGCGTCTCCAGGCAATACTTTGTTTAAAAGCGATAATTTTATTCATCTTATTAATTTAACAGTTTATTTCTACAATGGGCCGAAACTTCGACCACTGGCCGAAATTCGACATTCGGCCGAAATTCAACATGTGGCCGAAGTACGACATTCCGCTGATATTAGACATTCGGCCGAAATTCCTAAAGCTATCTAACGATATCCCACATGATGGGGTACGTGAGAAAAAAATTAACATCCCCATTTTCGCCGTGTTGGTCCCGGCCTCCTTTGTAGAATAGGCCAACTGCCGTTCTGCCAGGCAGGTCGTAAAAGGCGACCGATTGGCTATCGAGTCACTACCATCGTGGCTACTAGGTGGTAGAGTTCTGCATTGTCTCGCCCGGGTCTGGTACCACCGCCTTACCTATTCCTGCCGCAATAGCGTCAGCGCTTGTCGCTGTCATGTTCCGGTTTGGAGGGTAAGGTAGCCGGTAAACTTATGCATGTGGCATTAGACCTCGCCACAAGATAGCAACGCACCATTAACATCTTTGGTGTCTATAGGCGATGGTTGACTCTTTCCATCAGGAGACCCATCTGCTTGTTTGCTATCTTATAATATAAAAAAAAAATCCCCACTTTACACGTAGGGGAGCTAGCTACCTTGAAAAAAAATATTTTTCAAGATTTTATGGTACCACTTTGTTGACGTGACTAGTATGTATATTCACGCCATATTACAGATTTCTAGTAATAAGGACCTCTGAGCAATCGTGCGGACGGACGGACGTAGCGAAACTATAAGGGTTCCTAGTTTACTTCGAACCCTAAAAGTGTAAAAAACTTATAATTTTTTAATAAAGACTTTAAAGTTATTAAAAAATGATGTCATTGAAATGTTGAAAAAATTAAAAAAAGTTTATTAGCAAAAAACACTTTTTTGCAGTTTTGTTAAAAGTAATTGCAATTGTTGTAGGCAGAAAAAACAACCTTTTTCAGGACTTTTTTTCGAATCGAAAGAGCAAAGGCTTATATTTTTAAAAAATCTGGAACAATTTTCTTACAAAACTCACTTTTAGACCAGTCTATCACTAGGATCTTGAGTTTTAGCGGGCTGACACAGTTGGCTGCGTTGCCATCGGCGGCGACACTTCTCTGCCAACCCTGTACAGAGTGCTAAGTGTGAGTTTTTCTTTTCGCATTCGATCGTGAGCGCGTTTCGAGTTTACTAGGAATTTGTATGTGATTTGTACAGCGCAACCTAGTGGTAAACTAGTTTCTCACGTTTACCACTAGGTGGCGCTGTACAAATACATACAAATTCCTAGTAAACTCGAAACGCGCTCACGATCGAATGCGAAAAGAAAAACTCACATTTAGCACTCAAATCAGCGTAGTGTTATATAATCATAAATAGCACCGTTAAACAGTAAGCATTTCGTAAACTAATTTCACATATTGATATTATCCAAACCGTCAATATTTAAACACACTTGACGGAATACATCAAACTCATATGCAAGCTTTCAAATCTGACTTATCGCTACACTGAAATATGAAATGCTGTGGATATGAGCTGTCATCGAGCTACAGTTGTAGATATAAAACGAGCCGCTACATTGGTTTGTTCTAAAAATCCTGAAAGCGTTGTAGGCGTGCTTTCAGACGAATATACACTTGTGACTCACACTGAGATTTCCACAATGACAAGTGTTTAGCTAACGATCTAGATTGATTTTGGAATGATATCAATATTTGGAAGGATATATACTCGTAGAAAAATTCCTTGTTAATAGTCAAAATGTTTTTTTAATGAATCTGTAAAAGCAGTTTTGACAAGTCAACATTTTTTTAATAATTACTACCCATTTTACTACCGGATCGGAATGCAACTACGCGGTGAGAATCAGTAAGTCAGTGTTACTACCGGATCGGAATGCAGCTACATGGTGAGAATCCGGCGGGAGAAACTAAACGGGTTTTTCGTTTTTCATTTACATTTGACCATCATGCCCAGTTTCCTTGTGGGGTAGGCAGATTAAACCGAACGTCTGTAACTTTCCATTACACCACGATTCAACAGTTTGTCGGTTGGCGAGACGAGTTGTGATCCTCATTGTCGCATTTAACTGAACTGATAACGATTATCGATTATTTCTAGTGGTGTCTGTGACCGACAGGTTTACGTGCTCATCCGAGGCACGGGACTGGTATACCTCTCCACCAGACTCCAAGCTGCTACTGAGATTCTTGAGTTTTTAAACTCCTCCTAAACAGCTGGACCGATTTCTTTTTTTTTTGTGTGTGTTCGAGTGGATTCGAAAATGGTTTCGAAAACGCACGCTGTGAATATTTGTAAATAAAACCATGAACTCGGCATTGAAAATCTATTTTGACTTTTTTTATGAATTCATTTATCCTAAGCAAAGAGTACTACTTATCTACTCATGTGTCCTAAGTGTGAACAAAAGTATGTTTTTCATAGATATAATTTTGATTTAATAGTTGTAAATTTAAAGATTTAAATATTTGAGACCCTATAATTTAGGCGTAAGTTTATTATTTTCTTTATGTCAACTCTTTCGAAAGGTTTATATTTTTTTTTAATTATTTATATAAAGAAACATAACATATTATGTTAAAAATGGTTGCAATGGGTTCAGTTGCTGTTTCGCGATCAACAATATTTCGCTTTTGCATATGATTTTGAGTCAGGAATTACGTAAGTTACAGCTGGGGGATCCAAAAAAAACTAAATTAATTCAGATACTAACTTTAATTACATTAAAAATTTATTACATTTAAGGTATAACTAATTTCTATACATAACCTAACCTAGCGAAGTGCGGAATCTAAGTGCCAGTTATCACGTCGACCACGGGGTTCGTTCGTCGCCAGCTCGTAGTCACGTCGTCCAGAGTCATCAGTTTACCCGATGATGTTGAAACTGTATAGTTACACGCGCCGAAGTTCCATGGATCAGCAAAATCCCTTTTTTTTATATCATAAGATAGCAAACAAGCAGATGGGTCTCCTGATGGTAAGTGTCAACCATCGCCTATATACACCATAAATGTTAATGGTGCGTTGCTATCTTGTGGCGAGGTCTAATGCCACATGCATAAGTTTACCGGCTACTTTACCCTCCAAATCGGAACACGACAGCGACAAGCACTGACGCTATTGCGGCAGGAATAGGTAAGGTATGTACGTAACACATGTAGTGTAACGCGTTCGTATAACGATTTCTGTGTTTGACAACATAGTTAACGACCAGGAGCCTAATTCACGTAACAAAACGGCAATCGAGTCGAAGCGCTTAAGACACTTACACATTTTCTTACATATGCCATGTGTCGTAGCATGAATTGACGTTCTATCATGTTTATGTGTGTGAGAGTCCTAAGCGCATTGACTTAATTACGTGAATTGGGGGGCAGGGATCTAACATAGGCTAACTTTTTTAAAAATCAATCACGAGGGCGCTATAGTGGGATGAAAGTTTGTATTAAAAAATATATCGATGACTATGTAGCGGAAAACAATCACAAACGCTACAAGAAAAATAATAAAAAATGGACAAAAATCAATAACAAATAGAAAAAATTAAATTCAAAAATAAAATCCTGAATCGCGATATCACAATTATTTATCTTGTAACACTATATTCAAGTTTCAACGCTTCTCAAATGGACTTCGGTCCCCAGGCAATACACCTTGCCTGGCTGGGAAGGTCTTCCTTTTCCCCTTACTTATCCTTGTGTGACGTCATCAACCTCCACAGTAATGACGTCATACTGACAAGAAGCTGGCCCGTTGGTTCCATCACTATGACCTTCGGCGGTACGAACCAGCGGTGCCACAACTAGTTTAACCTATTCGCGGTCGAAGCTGCGCGATTCAGCTAGCACTGACATATGTATATCACTATTCACTACATAGTATAAAACAAAGTGGCTCTCCGCTGTCTGTCCCTATGTATGGATAGATCTTTAAAAGTTTGCAACGGATTTTGATGCGGTTTTTTTTAATGGATAGTATGATTTAAGAGATAGGTTTATATGTATAACATTCTATGGCAAAACAACGTTTATCGGGTCAGCTAGTGTAAATAATAATAATTAATAAAAGTACTTAATTAAAAAAATATCGCATCTGTGGTCTAGAGGTCCGGTGTCAACGTTGACCACATAAGGCCCAGGTTTCAATTCCCGGGTCGGGAAATTTAAATGAGTTTTTTCGGTTTCCTGATAACAACAACGTTGCTTGGGATTGGCTTGTGCCCGGTTGGCGATAGGCTTTTATCACCAATCACATTGCGTAACAGAGTATCTTTGGATAATCATGGGTGCACTAGTTGTACCTCTGCCTACCCTCCCGGGATACAGTCGTGAAGATACTTTTTTTTAAAATTGAACTGAATTTTAAATGTCAACTATACGCATATCTCAAAAACTACTAAACCGGTTTTAATGGAACTTAGACTGTTCCCTAAGTTGGAATGTACCTAATTTAAATTAAAAAGAATCATCTCGAAATATCTTTTACAAAAATAAATAGAAAAACATATAAACATACATACACTCACAAAAGTTAGTACACGTGCTTGGAAGTCTAAATAGAGTATATGATACTTTATGATGATATCACACGTATTGAATTCCTCTGTCGCCTCTGTGGTCTAGTGGTCCATCGTTGGTGTTGACCACATGAGGTCCCGGGTTCGATTCCCGGGTCGGGCACATAAGAAAAGTGTTTTTTCAGTTTTTTGAGAAACACAAAGTTGCCCGGGATTGGAAAGTGCCCGGTTGGCGAAAGGCTTGCCACCTATCACATTTGTGGGACCAAGTATCTTCGGCTAATCGTGGGTGCACTTGTTGTACCTCTGCCTACGCCTTCGGGGATATGGGCGTAAAGATACTTTTTGAATTCCAACAATATTACATACACACAGGTCAAAGAGATAATCTCATTTTTTGAAGTTAGTTAAAATAGATATAGCGTGTCGATCCCGAAACTCGTCCCAACCGATTTGGTTAGCTCACAATTCGATCGACGAGATATTGAAACTATGCTATTACCAGCTAACCAGTGCAGATTCGCCTGTGAATATACCAACGTGCCAATTGTCATCAGTATAACCTTTCATACAAGCTTTCAGTTTTTTGAAAAATAGATTATAGACCTAATAAGCGACCTAATGACGTCAGTATGTCTGTATGTAAATTTGAACTAACTAGCTTCAGGAAATTTTTAAAAATTTTGACCTTAAAATTTTTTTGGCAAAATAGTCTTTTTTAATATAAATTCCAAATTAATACCTATTAAGTACAAAATTTAATCAACTCTTTTTCTCAAAAAACTGCGTTAAATGCATGAATTGCATCAAAATTGGTTTATACGTTTGGGAGTTATCGTTATCAAAAAATTTAAAAAAAGTGTTTTTTCGATCTAACTTCAAAATTTTTCACCAATAATTTTTTGATTTTCCACAATATTTTAGTCCTTAAAAAACTACGTCAAATGCCGTTTCAAGAATTAAAATCGAATTAAATTTTCATAAGTTACAGCTTTTGAAATTTTTGTTTCGTTGAGCTTAAAATACCCCAAAAAACTGCGCCCAACACATAAATAGACCATGTTATGTATTAGGTGCAGTTTTTTGGGCAACAGAAATTATTAGATTTTGTACTCAATTGGTATATTAATTTCTCAAAATCCCCTAGACCAAATTAATTCAAATTATATACAGACATACTGACGTCGTCGTAAAAATAGTCGGAAAAGGTTCCTGGGACCTCAAAACGTTGAGATCTGGTGAAAACTCGATTTTCGAATATCGGGGCGAAATAAAAAAAAAAAAACTTCCTTATCTTATAGGTAGGTAGGTAGCGGGAAGTTAAAAAAAAACATTTAGCCGATTAAAAAATCGAATACATTAACATTAAAGTTACTATTTAAATATATTTTATTAAAATTGATTAATATAAAATTGAATTCTTTATTGCAAACATTTTGTTCCCGCTTCCATCTCTCATTTCCAGTAAATTGTTTACAAAAATTTTTGTAACCGAGATCAGTCAATTTTTTTTAAACTTTTTTATTTAAGCCTTTAACAATGCTGACAACCACTCGTTATACAGATTCATTGACTAGCCCTGTATTCCGAGATATAAATCTTACGGCGCTGTACTAATATTATTAATAAAATATTTTTTAAATATTAATGATCTGAGGCTGTCATATTTTTTTGCATCAAAGGGCTTAAACATATTATTGAACGGATATAGTAATCGTCTGTATTTCCTGTGAGGTCCGGGCTTATGGCTTATTCTCGACCTACTTCCGAAAAAACCGACTAATCGATTATACACTCGACGGAATCGATCATATAGCGAACCACGTCGAGCCTGTCGACACTAGCTCAGCGGTAGAGCGCCCCAGCTTTATAGACTTTACCATCATTAATATCATGATTTTTAATTGTCCGACCCGGAAATCGAACCCGGGATCTCACGTGGTTAACGCCCACGCCAGACCACTAGACCACAGAGGCGACTAAATATATATTATATAATCTAGATTTAAGAATATTACGAAAATTAAACCACTCTGTGTGATTTTCTAGATAGCCGTATGGTTAGCTGGTAGAGAATTCTTTATGCATTAAGCTTGTCATTTGTACCCTATACATTCTGTACGTGATTCAATAAAGATAAATAAATAAATATGTCATATTTGGTTAATAGTTTGCCTGTTATGAACTGCTTGCGGGAAGGCAGATAGATGGTTTATTATTCAGAACCCCTGGGCTTCTGAAGACCGGGACAACACGTATAAATTCGTATTGTTATAAAATCAAGGAAACCCAATAAATTTATTTTACCATGACTCACATTTTAATATTCAGACACAACAATCTTATTTTTATGACTCACGATGACAAATATTTTGCATAGTTTATTTCGGTCAAGGTTTTTTCTATCGTCTTTTTTTGTTTTATTACATTAAGAGGAGTCTTCAATGTTTGACATATTCTTTAAAACGCTCATTATATAAACATTATGCTATTTTTTAATTCATGTCCAAAAATAAGGGGTCGATATAGGTGACAAAATATTGAATTTCTGACATTGATGAAATGCTTATTTACTCGCGGTGAAACTGCACGGGGGGCTATCACGTATCTGACTACGCATCAATGGGTTCGATTCCCGACAGGGACAAACATTTGTGTGATGAGCAAAGATGTTTGTATTTGTAGACTTGGGTGTTTATTAAATCTATTTGAGTATTTATATATGTATCTCTATGTATTAGTAGTGTTGACGGTACCCATTCTATAAGCAAATAATTTGCTTACTTTGGGGTTAGATCAATTTAGTGATATTTATTTTATTTATTTACTAAACTCGGCAAACGTTGCCTGCCTTTTTAACTAATCTTATTTTTTTCAATATTTTCTCACCTTTTAAACCTTCCCTGGACTTCAACAATTAATTTAAAACCAAAATTAGCCAAATCGGTTCAGCCGTTCTCGAGTTTTAGCGAGACTAACGAGCAGCAATTGATTTTTATATATATATACATTTATAGTACGTAATTGTTTAGTTATTGCAAGATACATAATAGCTTTGTAGGTTAGTGGTCGTCGTTGCCGCTTGATTATTTTTATGCTATGCCATCGCAAAAAGTGAATCCAGCGACAAGCAAGCAATTGATGATTTTTTTTGATACGCCTATCCGTCGGCTAGTCGTCTATACATATGTGTCGCAGGCAAATTCTATAATTCGCCCGTTTACAAATAGCGTCGTCTAATTACAACAATAAATACTTTCTAGAAAATGCCTTACGCCAAATTTCATCATTACATGATATGCATAATATTTACTGCCGCCGTCAACAAATTGCCGCGGCATATTGCTTAAGTTATTTGTTATGTAAATGAGTAGTTTATTTAGAACTAGAACGCTACCCGGCTTCTTATTTAAGTCCCACACTTAAAAAAAACAGCGCTCCATCGACTGTCGACGTCATAGGAGTTTATAATTGACGTAAACACTAATTATGTCATCAATAATTTGCCTTCGGCAATTTGTATAGAACGTTTACTTTTTTAAAATGACAACGGCGTTTGTAACGACGAAACATTCAAAGTGACTGCGACATATGCAACCGTAATACGAAAATATGCAAGTGACTGTACCTTGCGATCTCAGTGTTATGCTGGATTTTAGTAATACAAACGTTAAATTACAGTCCTAGAAAACTTGGAGTAACAGCTACGTAAATGAATATTCTCTCTCTTGGATTAGACGAGGCAGATAGAACTGAACGTTCCGGTTTACCGTGACACAAAATTTATTGATTTCAGTAAATAATTTCATCGCAGTAAAACTGCAAACTACCGGCTGACATATCGCTTAAAATATGCAATCCGCCAGCGATCAGCGATGACTCTCAAACGAAACAGAAAAATCATCAAAAAGATTACCAATTGCTTGTTGGTCGTTTGGATGCACTATTTGCGATGCCACAGTACCAAAAATATTCAAGGAGCAACGATTGTCACTAATGTACAAGCGTTGTCAATAACATAGGGTCGTAAACGCCATTTTTTACCGAATTAGAGGACTTTGAATATACAGATATATATATATATATATATATAGTAATGTATCGGGTATAGTAATTTATTTTTGGGATAATGTGTCCAATTAAGTATATTTTAATTTGTTTTGTATTTTGTTATTTGTATTATGTTATTGTATTGTGTTTTTATTTTGTAATAACTTTTTCTTTTAAGCATTAACTATTAATTACTGACATATTTTAAGTGTAAAAATTTTTCCTACGAAATAAAAACATTTTGAATTTTGAATTTTGATACAGAAAAAATAATAAGTAGAACTGCATTTAAAAGTCAATTTCGCTAAAATAGCGGTTACGCCCTTTGAGCCCCGAGATATCGATATGTGTCTTGCAATAACAACAATAACGATAATTGCGCATTGCGAGTTATGCGATAGCCCCGCGGCTTTTCTTTTCCTGTATCTTCGGAACCTGGCATAAAATTTTCACCCAGTAAAAATGGGGCCATCTGGGAATTCGTACATACCTATTCGTATAGCTGTATAGCTGAATTAATATTTTTCTACCTTTCGTTCATTCCTTCTGAGTGCTAAGTGTGAGTTTTTCTTTTCGCATTCGATCGCGAGCGCGTTTCGAGTTTACTAGTAATTTGTATGTGATTTGTACAGCGCCACCTAGTGGTAAACTGGTTTCTCACGTTTACCACTAGGTGGCGCTGTACAAATCACATACAATTTCCTAGTAAACTCCAAACGCGCTCACGATCGAATGCGAAAAGGAAAACTCACACTTAGCACTCTGTACTATACTGCGTTATTCAGTGCGAAAGAATTCAGTGTGAAAATAGTAACCGTAAGTTTAGACCCTTAAATTCAGGTCTGATTTTAGCTTGGCCCTAATTGGATGTACTGATTGCTAGATATACATACTAGTTAAATCAGTCATGTACTATCTAGTCAAATAAGTTTATCATTGCAGATGGAGTTCACATTTATAATCTATATTAAATATTATAAATGCGAAAGTTTAGATGTTGGATTTTGGATTGGATTGGATGGATGTTTGATAGATGTTTGGATGGATGTTTGTTACTCAATCACGCAAAAAGTACTGAACGGATTTGAATGAAATTTGGCATACAGGTAGATAATGATCTGGAATAGGACATAAGCTATTTTTTAACCCGGAAAAATTAGGAAAAAACTTATAATGCAGCGGGCTGCACGCTGCAGCTAGTATTATTTATTTGTTGCCTTCAGAACCAAATTATTAGGCTATCGCTACTTGGTCCGGGCTCTCTTTGAAGGATAAACCATTTGCTGTTCTGCCAGGCAGTTCGTAAGAGACGAACGATTGTCTATGCGAGTTGCTATCTTGGTTACTAGTTGGTAGAGCTCTGCATTGTCTCGCCCGGGTATTGTACCACGGTTTACCTATTCCTGCCGCAATAGAGTCAGTGTTTGTCACAATCGTATTGCAGTTCGGAGAGTAACATAACCGCTAAACTTATGTGTGCGGCACTAAAAACCCGCCCTAAGGATAATAGGTGATCATATTTCAACACAGCGTCTAGTATGTCTAACAAAAGATATCCACCCGGAAAAAGAACGTCATTCAGTACTTATACTTTTTTATTTCTACGAACATAAAGGTAAGGTATGATAGACTTATACATGTAGCTTTTCCATACATGACATTTATTCATCATACATCAGGCATTGCACACAGATAGCAACGCACCTTTAACACCTTTGGTGTCTCTATAGGCGATGCAATCTCTTTTCATGAAGAGAGCCATCTGCTTGCTTGCTATCTTGTGACATAAAAAATACACAAATCTAACGGCTCTCTAAATCAGAACACAACAGTTATTAACAATGACGTTGTTGCGGCAGAAATGGTGATGGTACCAAGAGTTAAACCCAGACGAGACGTTGCAGAACTCTACCACCTGTAAATATAATAATAAATAAATAAATAATAAATAAATATTCACGGGACAAATTACACTTACTGATCTAACCCCAAAGTAAGCAAATTATTTGCTTGTGTTATGGGTGTTAGTCAACGATACTAATACATAGAAATACATATATAAATACTAGAATATATTTAATAAACACCCAAACCCGGAAATACAAACATTTATGCTCATCACACAAATGCTTGTTCCCGTCGGGGATCGAACCCGAGCCTCGTCGATTGCGTAATTAGGGTCGCTAACCACTCGACCAACGGGGCGGTCAATATAATGCAACGGAAATAGCGAAAACCAATTAAGATATAATGTATTGCTGTGTCTTCTATATACAAGTATAACAGATGCTCGTAATATCACTACATAGTATAAAACAAAGTCGCTTTCTCTGTCTGTCCCTGTAAGCTTAAATCTTTAAAACTACGCAACGGTTTTTGATGCGGTTTTTTAAATAGATAGATTGATTCTTGAGGAAGGTTTTAGTATATAAACCTTTCCGATATTCCCACGGGAACAAAAGCTACGTGGGTGAAACCACGGGCAAGTCGCTATTTCTTATATATAAAATTCTCGTGTCACAATGTAAGAGTATGCTTCTGAAACGGCTTGACTAATTTTTATGAAATTTTATATGCATATGCAGTAGGTCTGAGAATCGGTTACTTTTTATTTTTAAACCCCTATGTTATACCTATGGTTTAAGAGTCCACGACACAACCTAGTCCCATAAGACTACCGGATGGTATATATGTATATACATAATATACATATATACCATACATATATACCATCCATATATAAGACTACCGGATGGTATATACATAGTTAGATTCGTCGTTAATTGGAGAATACGAAATGGCTATGCTGCAATGCGAAAAACGTGGCGCACCGCATTTTCTTAGAGTCCTTCCCCTCCCCTATGTCGAGTAACAAACGAAATTCGGTAGTCTTATCGTACCAGAAATCGATTTTTTCATTCTTTTATTCTTTTTTTTAATAGCGCCACCCGGTTTTTCGCATTGCAGCATAGCCATTTCGTATTCTCCAATTAACGACGAATCTAACTATGTATATACCATCCGGTAGTCTTATGGGACTAGGTTTAGTGTCGTGGGCTCCCATACTAATAAGGGTTGACCACCCCTAATTTCAGGACAAAATTTTATTTTTTATTTCTTTATAATGTGGCATTCAAAAATACATACAACCCTAAATTTTCACCCTTCTACCACCAACCCCTATTTTTAATAGCGATTTTAGTATTTCAATAATTTATATGGCAAAACAACGTTTGCCGGGTCAGCTAATATTATTCTAATAATGTATGTTTTACCTGTTTTAAAAAATATGTTAAAATTAAAAACTAGCTGTTGCCTGCAACTTTGTTCGCGCGGACTTCGTTTACTCCGCTTCCATTAGTCGTAGTGTGATGATATATAGCTTATAGCCTTCCTGGATAATTCGACTAACAATTTAAATATATTTTTTAAATCGTACCACTATCGTAATAGTTCCTGAGATTAGCGCGTTCAGCCAACCAAACAAACAAACTCTTCAGCTTTATCTATACATATAATAAAATCGTAGGAAAGTCAATGTATGTCCGGGGTAAACTCAAAAAGTACTGCATGGATTTACTTCAAATTTTCCATGAATATTACTAAGAGATCGGGTCAACGTATAAGTTAAATATTATCACGCTATCACCTACGGGGGAGGAGCTGTACGGAGTAAACGAAATCCGTGCGAACAAAGTCGCGGGCAACAGCTAGTAATATTATAAAAAAGTAATTAAGTAAGTAAAGATTAGAATAAATTAAACATTTCACAGATATCAAGGCAAAGTATGAAATTAAATATTGTTAAAACACAGTGTTTACATTCAAAAAAGTATTTTGTGATGACATATTTTATGAGATGTCTGTTTGGCAACGCTCTGTTTATTTATCGATTGGCGCTAGCTTCCTCCTTTGATCTGTTATAGATAAAATGTAGCTCCATTGAAGTGTTGAGGATGGAGAAGAGTTTCTTATGCTAATATTATTATTACAGCGTCAATAGTTTGTTTTAACAGAAATTAAAACGGCACAATGTAATAACAAGGATATATACAATCATGAATATATCTCCGTAGAGGTTTCTCCGGGAGATACATACAATCATGAATATATCCCCGTAGAGGTTTCTCTGGAGAGGATACATACAATCATGAATATTATATCTCTGTAAAAGTTTCTCTGTAGATGATTCATACAATCATGAATATATCTCCCCAGAGGTTTCTCCATACTTGGGGCGTGATCTATAATCGATATCGAAGCCAAAAATATAGTATTTAGAATTTTTGTCTGTTTGTCTGTATGTCTGTTTGTATTTTTCTCTGTATGTATGTCCGGGGTAAACTCAAAAAGCACTGCATGGATTTACTTCAAATTTTGCATGAATATTACTAACAGATCGGGTCAACATATAGGCTACATATTATTACGCTATCACCTACGGGGGAGGAGCAGTGTGGAGTAAACGAAGTCCGCGCGGACGAAGTCGCAGGCAACAGCTAGTCATGAATATATCTCCGTAGAGGACATGAGGATTCTATTTTTGGGCCAAGCAATTCAAAAAAATGTGTTTTTTCAGTTTTCTAACAAAACAACGTTACCCGAAATTGGAAAACGGTCATGGTTGTAGATAGGCTGCCCCCCTATCACATTGTGGGATTAAGTATCTTCGGCTAATCACGGGTGCGCTTGTACCTCTGCCTACCTCTTCGGGGATACGAGCGTAAAGATACTGCTAGATTACTAAGTATCATTTTTACAAACTTTAGATTTTTTAACTCTTCCAACTCAGTAATCTACGTTTAGGCTAAGAAGCAAAAACTATATCTTGCTTCTTTGAGATTAAAATACCTACCCATAATCTAGTGGGAAATTTTAGGGTTGGCCTGCAGGGTCAACCGGCTTACAGATTTTTTGAAATCAGTTTTTTATAAATTATGCTTGACAAATATTTTTTAGAGTATTGCATATGTTTATAAAAGGTTTTTTTAAATATCTGTTTATTTATATTATTGTATTAGTGAAATATGTAAATATATGTATTATAGAATACAATATCTATTGTATTCTTCACTTCTTTAGTTTAAGTTCAGAAAAATACTTGACCTTGACATAATGACAGTAGAGCACTCTCTCCAAGCTCTGCCTATTATGAGGCGTGCAATATATCAATGATATTACCTATGTGGCGAGATGGTAATGCCATATATGTATTGCGTAATAGTATTGTATAAATTGTAAAATGTGTTGAATAAATAGTACACACTACACACACGTAATAATACTATATTTAGCTTCCCGCTACGTATATAGGAAGTAACTCATTTTCCTCTGATTTTGGAAAATTGAGTTTTCATCGGATCTCCACGTTTTGAGATCCTAGGAACCTTTTCCAACTATTTTCATGATGACGCCAGTATGTTTGTACCTATGTATGTATGTGTGTGTGTATGTATGTATGTATGTATGTACTCGTATGTAAACATATAACTTTTCAACGGCTTGGCCGATCGAGATAAGGTTGGTGGCATTCGATTAAGTTTAGACTTCCTGATAATCTGAACCGATATAGCCCGGAAGATTTTAAGAAATATGAAAAAATCTCAATTTTTTTAGAAAATAAATATTTTTGATAACTTCCAAATGTACCTATTTTTTAGATTACAAAATCTAATCAGCTCTATTTTTTCAAATACTGCGTCCAATACGTTTTCAATAATGCGAGATTAGAGAGAAAAAACTTCAAGATTTTGAATTGCTACAATACTTTCAGAACTTTAGGAACTGTCTAATGTCGTTTCAAAAATCGAATCAAGTTTCAAAAGTTACAAAATCAAAATTATAAGTTACTTTTAAATATCAAAATTATATTATTTATAACAAACTTCCTTCATTTTTTTCTAAATAACTTTTAGGCTAATATACTGATTGATCAAAAATCTATTCAGCTTTTCTTCTTAAAAAACTGCGTCCAAATACAGTAAATTGAAATTTTTTTGGTCAAAATTGGTCAATTTATTTGGGATTTATCAATGACAAAAATTTTTGAAAATATGTTTTTTGACATTACTTCTACATTTTTTAACGTATCGTTTATATAGTTAAAAAACATTTTATATTACATAACTTGCGTTGAATGCATTTGAAAAATCAAAATTTATAATCTTTTCCAAAATTTCCCTATATTTTGTAAAGGATGATTGAAATCGATTTTGTTAGAAAAGATAGTATAATCTCTTTTCTAACGAACTCGATTTTTATACTGAAAAAATATATTCTTATAGTTTTTACACTTTTCAGCTTAAGATACCTTAATTTAGCGGGAAATTTCACGGATGGCCTGCAGGGCTAACCACTTTACAGATTTTTTTTAAGAGTAAAGTCTTGTGAATTTTAAAAGGGATTTCATTGTTTATTTAGTCTATACTTGAATTTTGGTCTCAAGGCAATAGCTCGTTGAAATAAATGTAAAAAGAAATTGCATAGGTGTGTGTAATGTGTTAATCTTTTGCAGATAAGCTTATGGAAAATATATTATTCTGACATATGTACTATTCGTAGCAGTGCTATTCTTGAAGTAACGGTCATCTCACAGGTATTCAAGTAGTGGATAGTACATCGCACTACCGTTTCACTTTATTATCATTCTACAATTCTATTTCGAGGTTCAGTAAATGCTTTCTATTTATTTTCGTTTTTTAATGTTTTTCTTTAATAATAAATAATAACAAATAAATATTCACGGGACAAATTACACTTACTGATCTCACACCAAAGTAAGCAAATTATTTGCTTGTGTTATGGGTGTTAGTCAACAATACTAATACATAGAAATACATATATGAACACTTGTAAATACATAATAAACACCCAAACCCGGAAATACAAACATTTATGCTCATCACTCAAATGCTTGTCCCCGTCGGGGATCCCGGGCCCCGTCGATTGCGTAGTCTGGGTTGCTAGTACGTGTATTAACCAACTTTCCAAAACAAGGAAGTTATCAATTCAGCTGTAGGTTTTATTTATACAAATATAATTAAAACATACAGCTGAATTGATAACTTCCTCAGAACTCGGTCACCTATGAACGGATTTTGAAAATTCTTTTCTTGTTTGGGAGGGAATAGTTCCCGTATGGCCCCATTTTAATTAAGTGAAGCTTTAAGAGTTCTGGAGATGCAGGGACTAGGAAGCCGGTTGCTGCAGTTTTACTGCGTTAAACATTATGTTATGTTCACTAGCTGTGTTGTGATGACGTGACGCATTGTGCAGGGCAGTTGTTGCTGGACAGACGGCTCTGGACGCTCCGTGCGGCTGACGGACACCTCGCTGCTGACCCTCAGCGAGGTGGAAAGGAAAGCGCTGCAGCAAGCCGCCTTGGCCCGCCTGCAGCAGCTTAACTTGGGCACTGCGATCAAGATACCTGAAGGTAAGTTTTGTATTAGAAAATAGTATATACAAAGTCATTACCAAGTCTTCTATATAGGTTAATTTTCAGACCTAAATCAGAGCAAGTACATAAGGTGCGTTTTGCTAAGATTTGACTTAAAGACTTCAAAAATATCGGTTTTTTTAATGGAGCAAAATTATGAGTTTTGTCTTAATGAACCAGTTTATAGAGGTTTTTTGGAAAGTTTTAGATGTTCACCGTTCTTAATGTTTGTTCGTACTATGTTTGACGTGTTATTTATGCTTTTGGCTTAAACATGTTTATTTATTTTATTTGTGTACACAAATAAATACAAAACAATATTTATATTAAAGAAAATATAAAAGCACACAAAGAGGTGCTTACATCTTTAAGAGATTTCTTCTAGCAAAACCAGCAATACAATTTTTTATCTTTATGAAGCGAATTTATCACAGATACTCTGAACGAACCTCAATAAAAACCGATAAAAGTGTTTGTTAACCGGTATTTTTAAACTAGTTTCAAGCCCTGGTCGTTACTATGCTTATTTCATAGGATAGCAACTAGCAGATGGTCTTCCCGTTGAAAAAAAAAAGAAATATTCGTCTGCCTGAGTAGCACATACCACATGCATAAGTTTTCTGGCTACATTGCTCTTCAAACCGAAACATGACAGCGATAAGCAATGACGGAATACATAAAATGGTGGTATCAAAACCGATCGAAACGTTACAGGACTCAACCACCTAGTAGCCACGTGGGCAGGGACACCTTAAACCTGCTCCTCTTTTAATTGTGTGGCAGAAAGGCAGGTGGTCTATTCTTGAAATGAGGCCGGACCAACACGGGGAACACGAGATCTGCTAGTTTCGCGTTTAACGGCACCTTGGGTTTCAAAAATTACTAAATATATGATACTAGCTGACCCGGTAAACGTTGTTTTGCCATACAAATATTTTTGTGAAATAATTGAAAGGGGGGGGGGAGGGGTTAGTTTGGATAAAAACGATCCTATCTTTTAAGTTAGACCAAACATTAGATATCTACAAAATTTCATTCAAGTCGGTTGTCCGTCCCGGACAAACAATTTGTCACGTAATTTATATATAAGGTCCTTCTATAATAGGTGATCATATTTCAACACAGCGTTTAGTATGTCTAACAAAAGATATCCACCAGATAAAAACATCGTTCAGGGGACTAATACGTTTTGATTTTTACGAACAAAATGATTTTTTCTAATAACGATTTACGCCTTTATGCATAACATAATCTACTTTGTGGTTATTTACAACTTACTATACTTGCATTAAAAGTGGATTATCTTAAGCAAAAAAGGTGTAAATCGTTATGAGAAAAAAAATTTGTTTATAAAAGTCAAAAAATCGAATCACATTCATTTTAGGCTGGATATCTTTGGTTAGACAACAGATTACTGAATAGTTACTTGTTAGACGCACTGAACGCTGTGTTAAGATACGTTCACTTATTTTGGAAGGACTTTATATATTAAGATAAGAATAGTGAAAACTATTAAATAATGCACTTGTACTTTTATTTCACTATACTTATACACAGCATTATTTTAAATTAATCGACCGGTTTCACTTTTAAAAGCAATCTTCAGGACGTATATAATATGTATACAGGATAATATATAATATTAAATAATGTAATATTATTTACTGGCCAGTAATGTTATATCCTGAAGATACTTTAAAATACGAAACCGGTCGATTAATTTAAGATAACTGTGTGTGTACGTATAGGTATCAAAAGATAGATCTTTAGATTTAGATAGAAAGCATTTTCAGGACGTAATATTCTTTAGTGACCAGTAAAGAATAACCGGTCAATTAACTTAAAATAGCTGTATTTATACGTATAGGAAAAATATATATACCAGACCCGGTCGAAACTTGTGGTTGTGACGCCAAACTAAAAATAATGCTATCATTAATTCATGCGAAAAATTATATTACCTCTGATAACAAAATTTTCTTAATCACTCTAGACTTGGTTAATCCAAATGATTGACTACCAGCCAAACTTTCACTTATAATTATAGTCGCATAAAGCCAGACGCATTCTAAATTTAGCATTATAACAGCGAGACTGTCGAATCTGTTTATACGACAATCGCGTGCCACTCATCTACTGGTCTTCATCGTATCAAATCACGTGCTTACAGCCACAAGCAGGTGACGCCTAAATTTTTGTTGTTTGTCGTCTAAATATGTATACACAAACAATATAACAAGTAAAATAACTAAACGTTTATACATATCGTCGTTTGACATTCATTACCGCGAATGGGAAATTGGGTAACTTTTCAGGAGATATAAAACCGAAGTGTATCTAATGTTTGCATTAATATAAACTGTACAAACCAAAAGTTACTGTAAACTGTTTCTTAAGCAACAGAATATGGTAATATTAATATTATTTAACAATTATCTAACTGTAAATTAGATAAAATTCAGTTTTATATCTCTCATGAAAAGTTACCCAATTTCACTTTCGCGGTAATGAATGCCGAACGATGATACTGCAAAGACAGCAGTATACGTGAAGAAAAAATTTTGTACCGCTTTTTACGAAACTTACGCGATCGGGGGGTAGGTATTAAATTTGGCACAGTTAAAATTTATATTTCGAAGGACTGCAAAATCCTAATATTTTTAAATGATATGCATTAGGAATAAAATCCTACTAATATTATAAATGCGTAAATTTGTATGTATGTATGAATGTTTGTTACTCTTTCACGCAAATACTACTGAACCGATTACGATGAAATTTGGTATATAGATAGCTGAAGACTCAGAATAACACACAGGCTATTTTTTATCTTGGAAAAACTAGATGATCCCGCGGGATTCACTAAAAACTTTTATAATGCAGCGGGCTGCATGCGCAGCTAGTAAATAATAAAAATAAATATTACACGCACTACAATCATGAGACATATGATTATATACATTATACACACGTGTAGGTGTATTATTTACTTACGGCTACAATATATTTATTTACGGCTAACGTCTGTTGTCGAATTTGAGTTTTTTTTGTCTATAGTCGAATATTGACAACGGGGCTGTCGCTAGTATCTACAGTAATACTATAAATCTATATTAATATTATAAATGCGTAAGTTTGGATGTTTGTTACTCAATCACGCAAAAACTACTAAACAGACTTAGATGAAATTTGGTACACAGGTAGATAATGACCTGGAATAGCACATAGACTACTTTTTATCCCAGAAAAGTTAGGGAATTCCGCGGGATTCACCAAAAACTCTTATAATGGACCGGGCTGCATGCTGCAGCTAGTAAATAAATATACAATAAAGATAAATAAATAAATTACTATCTTCCTTTATCTATCCTTTATCTCCATTGATTCAAATTATTCTAAATTACAAACTTGTTGGGATACACATTTCAAGTATAAAAATTTGCTATCAAATGATATAAAATAATAATAAATATAGATATATGTTTGACATCTGATCGCCTTTTACGAACTGGCTATTCTTCAGGTGAGGTCCTGATAAATAAGGGGGCGTCCATTAATTACGTGAGATGTTTTTTTAAATTTTCTGCCCCTCCTTCCCCCCCTGGTAAGATGTCGTGAGATTGTATTCAACCCCTTCCCCCCACCCCAATCTCACGTTTGATTTTTCAAAATGTAGGTTTCTTAAATATGTAAAAAGAAAGAAAATGTGCTTCGTGTTTTTATTTACGACTAGTTAAGACTGTATAATGTCGAAGTATGAATGAAATTATTTTTTATATATGTGTGTGTGTGTGTATTTCTATGTATTAGTATCTTTGACTAACACCCATAACACAAGCAAATAATTTGCTTACTTTGGGGTTAGGTCAGTAAGTGTAATTTGTCTCGCGAATATTTATTTATATTTATTATAATGAACCGTGGTCTGGGGTTACACCCTTTTAATGAACCTAATGACGGTACAGTAACTTGGAGGTACGTTTCGTTTGCGCGACGTCCATGACGTCACTCAGCGTCACGTTTGCGTAATGGCGCGCGCTATGTATTTATTTAAAGCTGGTCATGTAAATAAATAGCACATGTCTTGGAAGTGTCAATATATTTATAGAAATACTCGCAGTAGGTCACCTGTATACAATAGACGTGTCAGGTGATTTGTACTGTTCACATTATTGTAAGAAATTGTAAATAACTATTCTTACTGTTCCAAATGCCAACCTGACATTAAGGTGAGGTATTTCGACGCGCGTCAATTCTATAGAGAATGGGTGGCGCGGTCTATTCTGAAATCGCTGGGAAAGTATCTTCACGCCCATATCCCCGAAGGGTTAGGCAGAGGTACAACAAGTGCACCCTCGATTAGCCGAAGATACTTGGTCCCACAAATGTGATAGGTGGCAAGCCTATCGCCAACCAGGCACTTTCCAATCCCGGGCAACTTTGTGTTTCCCAGAAAACTGAAAATACACTTTTTTTTATGTGCCCGACCCAGGAAGGACCACTAGACCACAGACACGATTAGCGCTGGGAAACTTGTAAATTTTCGGATAAATAAATATAGGATATCAGCTGAAAGCTAAAACTTAGCACATTCTTTTTTGTATTTACAACTAAATATCGCCATATAAAAATCATGTGGAAGATTAGAAATATTATTAACAAATTATTTGTTTTAGAGATTTTTTAGCCTGTTTTTGGAATTTTATATGATCGAGTAAAGTACATTCTATCATGTAATGAGTTAGCAAATTCTTTAGATAATATCTTCAGGTATATCGTGTAATTTTTGTAAAATTGTTATTTAACAATCAATACAAAAAAACGTGATTAAACAAACCAGTTTTTTCCATTTATGAAATTATATTCCATCTCTTTATTAACTGATGCTGGTCACTATGTATTTATATGCATACTAGTTGAACCCAGCCACGCTTCGTGGTGGCTCAGTTATTAGTGACGTGAAAATGATTTGATTTTTTCATTTCTTCTGGAGCTTCGAAATACCAAAGTATATAAAATCACTCTTTTCACAACATGCCTTTGATTAAACTTCTGTTCAATGGCTATGTTGTGTAAAATAATTATGTAAATAAGCTTATTATAAATTTTCAAATTATTTGAAGAACAAAAAAGTCTGAGAACAAGCTTGTTGAATTTCTTTCGGCAGATCTTTTCAGTGTGAGGCCGCGTTCCGATTAGCAATGCACTCCCGCGGGATTGATATACGGGATTGATTAATCTCGCGCGGGATCCCACATCTTTGAACTTATGTGATGACATCAAATGGAAATTACAAGTTTTTATTAAAAAAATAAACTTTTATTAAACATGTCTTAGGTAAACTATGCAACAAATGAGAGTGATGAGATCGGCCTAAATGGACTACAAGAATATAGTGTCAGCCGAAATTACTAAATTAATTTTATTCACAATAAGTCAATATTAGAATGCAACGGACACTTTTTAATAGCAAATTAATTTTAAGAGGATTTTAGAGGATTTTAGTCGGAAAGTCACGAAACTAATCAAACTTGTACGCTTTTTCTTATTTCTAATTCAAGCAAAGATTTTTCTATTCTGCCGTAAATTGAACACTTTCTTATATTTCTGACCAACCAAACAAATTATAAAAATGTTGGATAGATAATACGCAAAGTTTTAAACAAACTATTGTATAAAATGCAACAAAAATGGAAATATTTATTATTATAACCGAAATCTACAACATAGAAGGCCGTATAAATAAGTACTCTTAGTATCATCCGAAAGTAACAAAAAAAAAAACAAGTGTCATCTATTTACGCTGTGAGCGAGTAATAAACATTTCATGTAAACAAAAATTTTATCGTTTTTTAACATTTAAGTGGTTAAAATCAAATAATCTTCATGATAAGTAATACAAAAATGAATTATATTTGTGTTGACGATATAATGCGTTGTGAGTGGCTTCAAATGGAATGTAACAATTGTAAAATCAAGTAATATTAATCTTTGTAGGAGTTTCGTGAATTTTAGTATTATAAAAAGTGTCCGTGATACTATTTACATTTCAGAAGAAATTAATAATATATTACAATACGGTAAGCAGCCATCATCATGTGTTGCATTTTAGGCCAAATTTGTATGGGGCCTCATCAATCTCCTTTATTTGTTTTCTGTCAAAATAATATTTTTAAATCATAATTAAGTACAAGTAATTATTAGTAATCAATGTTATTATATCTTATTTATTTTAACCGCGTTTTGATTGTTGAGGCCATCCAAGAGTGATGGGAGATTTACATACGCACATTTGGGCATTCAAACGTCATCGTGAAAATATAAGAAAAGCTTCCTAGGATATAAAAATATGGAGCTTTACTAAAAACTTTATTTTTGAAAATTGTAGTAAGCCGTTTTTACCCTTAACGGGAAGTTAATAAATAGAAATAAGAAATAATATGATGATAGTGCATTATCATCGGTTGAAAGAAAATGTACGGCTCAACCAACTTCAATGACACTCAGTATTAAATCCATACAATAATTTGATATAAAAAGTGTATGATTATAAACCTTAATTATTCAAATTCTGTATAACGTTAAGCCTTTGAAGAGAGTTAATTATCATCGCCTCTGTGGAGTAGTGGTCCGGTGTCGGAGTTGACCACAGAGGTCCCGGGTTCGATTCCTGGGTCGGGCAATTCAGAAATGTGTTTTTTCAGTTTTCTGATAAAAACAACATTGCCCGAATTGGAAAGTGCCCGGTTGGCGATAGGCTTGCCACCTATCACATAGTGGGACCAAGTATCTTCGGCTAATCGTGGGTGCACTTGTTGTACCTCTGCCTACCCTTTCGGGGATACGGGCGTGAAGATACTTTTTTTTCTTTTAATTACCCTAAAGAAACTCGTTGAAAAAAATGTTGATAGCCGTCAGTTGATTATTTTATGTCTGTAAACACGAAGTAGGTTGATTTGATTGGCTTTATGAATTTACTTTATTTTATTATCAATATTATCTAATCCACTTAGAATGAAGTGATCTTTTTTTTTTTTTTTATGTCATAAGATAGCAAACAAGCAGATGGGTCTCCTGATGGAAAGAGTCAACCATCGCCTATAGACACCAAAGATGTTAATGGTGCGTTGCTATCTTGTGGCGAGGTCTAATGCCACATGCATAAGTTTACCGGCTACCTTACCCTCCAAACCGGAACACGACAGCGACAAGCGCTGACGCTATTGCGGCAGGAATAGGTAAAGCGGTGGTACCAGACCCGGGCGAGACAATGCAGAACTCTACCACCTAGTAGCCACGATGGTAGTGACTCGATAGCCAATCGGTCGCCTTTTACGACCTGCCTGGCAGAACGGCAGTTGGCCTATTCTACAAAGGAGGCCGGGACCAACACGGCGAAGATATATAGATTCCTATTGAAGATCACTTCATTCGGATCTGTTTTTTTATAATAAATAATTTTAAAAAAAAAACGCTACGGCGTGCATTTTTGGATGTTCCAAATTTTTTTTCATTCTTGGATTAATTATTGCATAAAGAATATACATAAAACGATCTTGTACGTTTTCAGTTTTAAGAAATACGGAAGCGTTGTAAATAAAACATACTATGATATTAGAGAATTTTTAGCAGATAAGATTAAATGTTAATAAACAGAAATATAATCTTGTACAAATTACCTTAAAAATTTAATTTAATAAAAATTGAATGGCAAATTTTGTAAAATGGTATTTCTTTTGTAAATTGTAAAAATTTGGATTGAGCATAAGATGATATTTTTTAAATTTTAAAAATAACTTTTTGATATGAAATAATTCTAGTAAATGTAATACATGTAATTATAATACATGAAATAGAAAAAAAAGAAGCCCGCTGAGTTTCTTCCGCCGGATCTACTCAGTGTGTGGCTGCGTTCTGATCCGGTAGTAATTATAAAGAAATCGACCTAAAGTAAAATGTTTGCACGCCATATTATGGTAGAATATGATAGTAATTAAATTTATTTTAATAACTTGTGACATCCATATTCTTGCAAATAAATATTTTTTCATTTTTATTTTCATTTTCACTAATCTTTTTCTTGATAATATATTTTTAATGAGTCCACACCATTCCAATTTGGAGAATTTTTAAGCATTTAAAAATTCGTATCTTTCAAAATATGAATATATTTTTAACGTATTAGTACGTCTCAAAAAACCTAGCTTTCGTGACGTAATGTGTCCAGGAGCGTCGCAGAAAGTTTAACGTGGTATGAAGACGTGGAGGGAGGTGCTTAGAATGGTGAAATTGCAGGTTTTAGAAATGCGGAAGCGTTGATGAATATTAAAATTTGAATTTCATTTGCAATTATGAACTTATTTAATTATTGTACATATCTAACGATCAGTACAATCAACAGATTTGATCACAAAGAAGAAAAAATGCTACATTGAACCACAAACGTAGCACAGTAATTGGTCAGTGTTGCCCTGTTTGAGGCAAGCTTGCTGGTTTAAATCCAGTTATTTCAACTTTTTTGTTCAGTTATCAAATTGTGAGCTTCTCTGAAAAATTATATAATAAAAATACATTAACAATTACAATAATTCTTTTTATCACATTTATTAACATTTGCCTCTGTGGTCTAATGGTCCTGTGTCGGTGTTGACCATATGAAATCACGGTTTCGATTTCCGTGTCGGGTAATTCAAAAATGTGTTTATTACAGTTTTCTGGAAAAAAACGTTGGCCGAGATTGGATAAGTGCCCGGTTGGCAATTATATGCAATATGGCTTGCCACCTACAATCGGGTTCTATTGTTGTGCCTCTGTCTACCCCTGTACCCGATACGGGCGTGAAGATACTTTTTTAATAATATTATAAGAATATATACTTTCCAAGAAACATGACAAACAAATCTAACAAACGTGTCCCTATTTCGCTTAATCAGTTGAAATTTTTAATACCGTAAATCTATCAGCGTTTCCATTTCGATGTGATGGACACGCTATATATAAACGTAAAATTTAAAATTTGAATAACAAGCAAGCAATAACATGAACAGAGTGATGACAAGATTATGGAATTATTAAATTCACATCAATTTAGGTTTAACGATGGAGGATAAAAATCGTGTACTGGCAGAGGACCAATTTTTATAATCTGCACTACTTTATAGAAATACGCGGACCAAACAGATATATTAGTTTAAACTCCTATCAAAATATACAGAGTTGAGAGAATGAGAAAGGTTTGCTTTTTGGCTTAAATTTATAGTTTATACGGAAATGCTTTTAAACCTTTCTTGTAATAAATTGAAAAAAAGCGTGATGTTTTGAATCACATTACCGTTTTATTAGAATAGCTGAATAGCATCAATTCTTGTCATTGTCGTGTTTTGGTTTGGAGGGTATGGTAGCCGGTACACTTATGCATGTTACCACATCCCGCAATACAGATAGCAACGCACTATTAACATCTTTAATGTCTATAGGCGATGGTTTCTCTCTTCATCAGGCGAGACATAAGCTGGTTATTTACGTTATCAAAATGTAAAAGCATAAAAGTTGTAAACATATAAAAGCTGTCGCTTGCAGCTTTGCTCTTTAAATTAAATTTTAGCTTTTTAGGTGCTAAATGAATGACTTATGAAAAAAATATTTTATTGCACCAGAATAGTCTATAAACTGGTTGAATCTATAGGCTATCCCTGTAAAAAATATACCGGAGCATATATTTTTGGGCTCAAAAAGTTAAAAAATCTAATGTTTGTTAAAATTATAGTATTTTTTGAAAAGCTGCATTATATAACTTAATTTGCTAAGTTTTGGAGAAAAATAAGTTCCTCATAACTTAGCAAATATATATACATCGGGTCGCGTGAGCCGCGGTGGCGGCCTCTTTAATGTCGTAGACGCCCCTGTATTTGCGTATTTACTATGGCCCATACGTAGTTGTAAAAATTCTGACGTTGTGTGTGTATGGGTTGTATTATTTAAAAAATACATATTTAAAATATTATACAAACTAAATTATTTTGATTAGGGATTTATTATCTACTAGCTGTTGCCCGCTACAGTTGTTGTAACGCTCCTCTCCCGTAGGTGATAGCGTGATAATATTTAGCCTGTATGTTGACCCGACCTGTTAGTAATATTCATGCAAAATTTGAAGTAAATCCATGCAGTACTTTTTGAGTTTACCCCGGACATACATTGACTTTCCTACGATTTTATTATATGCATATAGATATATAGATTATTCCACAACATAATTACATTTAGGCATATGACAGAGAGGATTTTGCTACTGTATACTCCGCCCCAACACAAGAATATCCTAATAAAGAGTAAATAACAAAAAAATACAGAAATTTTGCATCATTACTGAACATTTAGATTGCATTTCAATACAGTATTATGTTCAGGAATAAGACTAAGCCTATTATACAATACGTCAGACGAAATCTGAAGTCGCCTCTGTGGTCTAATGGTTCGATGGACCACATGCGCTCGATTCCTGGGTCGGGCAATTCAAAAATGTGTTTTTTCAGTTTTCTGATAAAAACAATGTTGCTCGGGATCGGAAAGTATCTCATTGGCGATAGGTTTTCCACCTATAACATTGTGAGACTTTATTTTGGCTAATCGTGGGTGCACTGTTTGTATATCTGCTCACGTCTTCAGTGATATGGTCGTGAAGATACTTTTTTCTAAAAAAAATCTTACGAGATTTGCTGTCAGCGTAAAATATTGCTAAAAATGTTACATTTTTGCATAAAATAAGCAATACAATAGTAGTTATCAAATCAGTGAATTACTGTGTTAGGGATTTTGCCAACCGATAAACCAGTGAATCATGGTGAAGCGGTGCGTTCAATAACATTCGGCTAACTCCGCCTACCCCGCAAGGGCATCGGCGAGTTAATATTTATTTATTTATATGTTTATTGTTAAACTCTTGGCAGCTGCGACAATCCGATTACCAGATCACATGACCACCGCCCAGCATTTTGATGAGTTTGTAAAGATTATTTTTGATTATGAATCTAACGTGGGCGGTGCATAATTTTATCAAACACTTTACACAGAGTTGGCAAACGAGTTATTTAGACGAAATGTTTAATCCATTTGAATAATTGAAGTTATTTTTATGCGAAGCTAAATATTTTGCACGGTTAATTTATGCTTGTTTAATAGATGTAGCAATTCATTTCGGGGACTTACAACACGAGTGTAAAATTTTTAATACTTTAGGAATCGCTTTTTTAGTTTTTTAACTACTGTTAGGTTCGTTTTTAATAACAGACAGTTTGACGTACAAATATGTTTATTCTTTCACGAATTACAGCAGAATGCCATCGGGTGGGCTGGCACAAGTGCCCCCGAGTGGGCTGGTACAAGGTATTTTATAGAATTCAGTTTTACAATAAAAAGTAGAGTATTATACTATTAAATTATCACTTGTACATTAATTTCACTTTGTGACTATATTTTTAACTAGCTGACCCGCGCAGCTTCGCCCGCGAGTATATTAGAAAGTCGTCCAAATAGATTTTAATAAAAATTTCATCCCCTCCAGGGACTGATTTTTTTTTAAAAATTAGCCTATGTTTGACCCCGTATCTTCAACTTTTTCCATGCCAAATTTAATGAAAATCGGTCCAGCGGTTTAGCCGTAAAAGCGTAACAGACAGACAGACAGACTTTCGCATTTACAATATAAGTATGGAAGTATGGATATATCACTCAACCGATTTCACTTTTTTTAAGCATCTTGAGCTGACCCGGCGAACTTCGTACCGCCATATTTTATTTCTCTAATCGCAATTGTGGAAATAAATCAACGCACACCGCCATCTATGAGAACTTCATAAAACTAAACAGTAAATAAACACTTGCTTAAGAAACCATTAATTGATACATTTTATTCGTTTACATTCACGACATAAGCGAATAATTGAGATGATAAGTATCCAGTAAGTTAGACCAAAATACGGGTACATGTGAAATTTGATTGAAATCGGTTCAGTAGTTTTGGAGTTTATTGGCAACATACATCGTGACACAAGATTTTTATATATATAAGATATATAAAATTGTTTACTAGGATTCCACGACGTTGCGGAAGTGGCGCCACTGTAGTGCAGTATTTTGAGTACAATAAATTCTAATATCTATTATACGAGATAATTACTATAAACAAATATTAATATTACAGTCAAACACTATTCAGAATATTATTTATATTACAAATAAATATTCCCAACACTACTTATTTGTTACAGAACCTTAGATTTTTTTAAATATCATTAGATAGCAAGCAAGCAGATGGCTCTTCTAATGGAAAGAGAAACTATTGCCTTAGACACCCTAGATGTTAATGGTGCGTTGCTATCCGTGTGGCAGGATGGCAATACCACATGCATAAGTACCAGTTATCCTACCCTCCAAACCGGAACACGACAATGACAAGCATTGACGCTATTGCAACAGAAAAAGTTAAGGCGGTGGTACCAAATACCCGGGCGAGAGGTTGCAAAACTCTACCATCTAGTAGTCACGATGGTAGTGACACTTTGGTAGACAGCCGGTCGCCTTTTCCAACCTGCCGGGCAGAATAGCAGTTAGCCTATTCTTCAAAAGAGTCCGGAACAACACGGGGAAAACCGGTTCCCAATTATAATCGAAGTAAAAGTTCTTCCTTGTTCCTTTATTATATAACAGGATATCAAATACATTCCCCGTGTTGGTCCTGGGCTCCTTTGAAGAATAGGCCAACTGCTATTCTGCAAGGCAGGTCGTAAAAAGCGACCGATTGGCCTAACCTATAGGGTACTTCCGATTGACCTAAAATTATGAAATTTGACAAGAAGCAATGTTTTACAAAGCATGTACCTATAGGAAAAAATCTGACAATCGATGGAATCCATCATATAGCAAAGAAAAATTTCGCCACGTCGAACCTGTCGACATTAGCTTAGTGGCAGGCCACCCCGGATTTAGGGGAGGTCGCAGGTTCAAATCCCGCGTGTCGATATTTTTCTTTGTTGTTTTTCAAATCTGAAAATCGTAAGTAGGCATTTCATTACAAAAAAGCGATTTTAATATTATAATCTTTTAATCTGTTGGTACAATAATCGTATCTAGGGATCAAATGATAAAATGAAATTTGTACTTTACCTTAACTTATAACTAGGGTTGCCACCTTTTAATTGAAAAAATAGAGTACATTTTATTTTTAAGGTTAAATAATAAAGTACAATATTGAAAAATAAAGTATTATTTATGAGCTGTGCTATTCGTTTACCATACATATTTTTTGTTGCTTCTAGCAATATCTAACAATGCTTTTCACCAATTAATTTCGTCCCGTCACTGGATGCACCTTAAAGAAAAAACTATAAATAAGAGTTTTATATATAATATATTATATTATTATAAAATATATAATATATTTTATTTATAACTATAAATAAGAGTTTTATATATAATAATACCTACGTTTTAGATGATGTTTAAAAGTGGTCAGTATCATTTTTGTTACAAACAAAAATAGATTAAGTTTTTGTTCCTTTAAGTTGCCAATTTTAAGTGAAGTAATATTTTCACGTACTTTATTGCCTTCAAAATGTATAAAGTACGTTTATTCAAAATAAAGTACAATACTTTATTATTAAGTACGGGTGGTAACCCTACTTATAGCTGAAATCTTTGCTTTATATTCATTATTGGAATAGCATTCAAAGTCATAGTCAAAATATTTTATTCAAATTTACCTGTATAAGCACTTTTAAATTCTTTACTTAATATTCTTTCTCAGAATATTAAGTCCCACAGTATACAAAATTAATTCACATAGCGGATACATTTAGAACATAAAAAGTATCGTTTGGGATTCGAACCCAAGACGGAATGCTACCGTGTGGAATCGCTATTAGAAGACCAATGAATTGACCCATTTTACTAAAACATATATTTTTATTTGTATTGAACTACCACAACTGTCCTAATAATTTTTAAGATTGTAAATATGTCATCATTATAAATATAATAAATCGTCAGTATTTCTTTATTCATTAATACGTGAAGCAAAATCTTGGTACCTTTTAACAAAACTTACGCGAACTGAGGATTATGAATTTTTACTCTGTTAAAACTTATATGAAGAAGGAGGGCAAAGCTAATATTCTTATTTTATATGCATTAAAATACATTATGTTACTAAAACCAGTTAAGTGTGAGTTAAACTCGCATACCAATGGTCCCGTACGAATTTGTAGGCAACATTAGTGTAACGATAGCAGGTAACATAACTGGGCTTTACATTAAACTTATATACTAATAGCTTACTAAATATTTTCTTTCTTTCTTTCTTTCTTTCTTTCTTTCTTTACGTGTATGCTGCGTAATAAAATGTGATACCGATGGTGCGATAAGATATCTGTGCCCGAGCGTGTTCTATCGTTATAATTAGCTACACATAAATTTCATGATTCTAGATCAACGAAAAGCATCCTATAAGTTTTGATTTCTTTGTGAAATCGCAAAATATGCAACATTAACAGTCGTACCTTCTGATCGCCTTTTTGTGTGATGTAGCTAAAAATTTATTTTTAGATTTTAAATTAGATTTTAGATATAATAGATTTTTTCTTTGACATGTAGCGCCTCTGTGGTCTAGTGATCCGGTGTTGGAGTTGATTACATGAGGTCTCGGGTTCAATTCAATTTTAAAAATATATTTTTTCTATTTTTTGATAAAAAACGAAGTTGCCCCGGATTCTAAAGGGCCCGGTTGGCGATAGGCTTGCTACGTATCACATTTTGGGACCAAGTGTTTTTGGTTAATCGTGGGTGCACTTGTTGTACCTCTACCTACCGCTTCGAGGATACGAGCATGAAGATATTTTTATTCTTTGACATGTGCTGTAAGAAATTACTTTTTGCCAAATTCCATAATTCTAGGTAAACAGGAATTTAACTAGGAAAACGTTTCGATTCCCTTTTGAAATAGCAAAATATGCGACATAAATGGTATCTTTGATTTCATTAACTTACAAGTATTAGAAATCAGAAATCAGAACTTTATTCAATAAAACTTTTTACAAGTTATTTTGACGCGTCAACATTTTTTAAACTACTACCGGATCTGAAAACCGCTGTTACACACTGAGAAGATCCGGTGGAAGAAATTCAGCGGGCTTATCTTTTCTTCATATAATTTAGTTTTACACAATATCACATATCGGTAATATCTCATATCGGCAATCTTTATTATTACTGTAATTATTGGATCATACAAATTGAACATTATGTAATATCTTATTTAAAAAATGATACGAAAAAAGACAAGCCCGTTGAGTTTCTTCCGCCGGATCTTCTCAGTGTGTGGCCGCGTTTCCGATCCGGTATTAAAAAAAATGTTAACGCGTCAAAATAACTTGTAAAAAGTTTTATTGAATAAAGTACTTCTGATTTCTGATTTCACAATATTACAAGATTACAAAAAAAGTTTAGAATAAGTAGCAATTAATCACAGGCTTTTTTGTTTTCTAAATTAGGTAAGATTTTATTATACCTTTTTACACAGTTTTGTTTTAACACATTTTTAAATTTATTGATTGGTAGATTCTTTTATAATTTCGGGAAGTTTATTGTAAAAGCGTATGTACACTGCCCTATAAAAAAGTTACTTATTCTGTAGAAACGAGATGCATACATAACAAGATTGTTTTTGGTCCTTGTATTTAGTGAGTGTACGTATATTTTTGTACAGCTTAGAGGGGCCGTAGGCCCATATGTAATGGAGGGTTTTATTTTTTCCTTATGACATACCGAACCCTAAATATAAATTTCACATACACCATCATGCACTTGACACACATCTTAATATCACAACACTATACTATGTAATTTTTATGATGAAAGTTTTTATGATGAAAGTCAGTTATCAAACTTAGAAGAGATTTTGATAATAGTCTATGATCAAAGTTACGGTCGAATTTCAACTAGCGAGATTACATTAATAGTTGAAAAGTAATTATTTTCATAGTAAACTTTGTAAAAATATTGCATACTGTACAAAAAATACCAAGCAAAGCTCGGTCACCCAGGTGCTAGGTTATTAATTATGGATGAAGAAATAAATGTAAATAAATCAATCTATACATCATCAAAATGTTTTTTAGGTGTTTATAAACGGGTTTCCTTTGGTTTTCCGGGAAAAATTATAAATACGCCCGATGATAACAAACTTGGCAGTTCCAAAAATATTTGTCTGTGATATGTCTTATATCAAGGACGTTAAACCGTCTTCACAGTAGTTAGAGATAAGGGCACGTAGCTTTCATATATTATGAACTGTTTTATATACAATATTGCTATCATTTGCACCTAATGCGCGATAAAAGTTTTTATAATTGTCATCTAAATTCATACGGTTCATACATTTACATTATACTGCTATATAATAAACGCCACTAAATAAACAAATATGAAATGTGAAATTAAATAATCAAATAACGCAATATGAAGTTAATGTTCTTCTTATTCATTTTTCAATAAATTTTTATATTTATTAATGTTTTATAGTAATATGATTCTGGACAAAAATATAATTAAAGATTCATTATCAGATATAATATAGGTATTAATAATAACATATAATTGGATTTTTTTTTTATATTGATTATATGAGTTTAATTAATTGTAAGATAATTTATGACCTTAAATTTATAAAATATGAACATTAATTATGATTAAGTAGATTATAGTACGTATTTGCCATCGACCACACAGCCCATAGACGCCTAATGTTCGATTTTCCGTATTGAATGCATTCTGGCAACTAGCTGAGGTAAGACGAAGAGGGATTGCAACTTCGTGATTGGCTTACTCAAGGCCACAGTGAAAGATAGTGATGTACAGAGGATCTGATTGGTCGACACTGATTGGGTATTGGTGCATGGACATTTACATCGGAACTATAAGTCAGATGTGTTGACAGAAGCCATTCGCCTGTTATTAGGGGTCTATGGGTTGTATGGTCGGTGGTATTTGCACACCGGCATTGGCGGTAGATTATGGCGATCTGAAAAAATGTAAGACCTATTTATTTATTGTAACCCATATTCATGCAAATAAAATATATTCTATTCTATTTTATTCTATTCTACAAATTCATACAATTAATACATTATATAGGAGTGGAGTTTTCAAAACTGTTAAAGAACGGTAGATGTTATTCTGACACCAGAATTATACGAGTTTCGGCGGTTTTAGATATCACGGTCAAGTAAGACTTATGTCTTATTTGACATATTAAATAAAATTATTACAAATTTCGTGAGACATTATAAACTAAATAATTAAAAACGACTGCACTCACGTTTTTATCTCACTCACTAACTCACGAACTCACGATTCACAAAGTTCGAGACGGGTCGCTACTAGGGATTGCAATCCAGCAGCATTTTCAATCCAGCTGGATTTTTGCAAGATTAGCCTGAATCCAGCTGGATCTAGCGCGGATCCAGCAAAATATGAAGTAAAAATAAATACATGATTTTTATGTTTCTTTGCTTATTTAATACATAAGCTTTTTACTACAACCTAATAATATAATCATTTGGTGATAACCATATTAATTTTGGTTTGGTTTCTTAATTCTTTAATATCTGAGATCAAAATAATTGACTTAAAATAACAATAGTACAAATACAATCACGTGTCCATTATGTTCTATGAAGTAAATAAAATAAACAATAATAATAATAGTAACCAATATAAACAAAAAACAATAAATTATTTAGATTTTTGACTTTTATGGAAGTGATACCTTAAAAACATATTTTATCAGTAGTATAGTATCACGTCATGCATTCACTAGCTTAATCCTCAAGTTAAGCGTGCGTATAGAAGTTTTTACTTCAAAAAAAGGCCAATGAAGACATAAAGTAACTTTATTTGAATTTGATAGGTTTGCGGATCCGCGCTGCTGGATCCAGCAAACCGCGCTGAATCCAGCATGCCAAAAAAAAACGCTGGATTCAGCTGGATTGCTGGATGCTGGATCCAGTAATTGCAATCCCTAGTCGCTACCGAGCGAACGTCAAACTCACCCTGAGGAAGGACCTCATATAGGTTCAAAACTAATCAGAACCCACTCCGATAAAAACTTGAGTGCAGCCGTTTTTAATTATTTAATGACATATTAGTTATCTAAAACCGCCTACATTATATACCTAAAACCAACATCCATAAAGATATCATTATTTGAAGATGAAGACTTGGAGTGGAGTAAGCACGGCAAATCTGTCTGAGTCGTACTGTAAGGGGCTTGCGAATGCAGATACAGATATTGCAAGGCATGCGCCGCACTCCTGCAGGACTTCAAATATTACTTAATCCCGCACTTTGGCCACGTTTTTTCATGACCTAAATAGTCTTTTTTTTACATCGAAAAGCGTCTGTGGTGTGAGTTTATATTACACAAGCTGTAAAATAATTTACGATAACTCATGACTGAAGTTTTCTATTATCGCGACGCTTAACGCCCTTGCAGCTCTCAGGCGCTAACGCTGTGCGGTAATAGACAACTTAGTCACTCGTATCATAATCCTACTTTAGTAGAAAGTTGGATATTATGAATGCGAAAGTATGTTTTGGATAGATGGATATTTGTTACTCTTTTAACGCAAAATCCGCGGAACCAATTTGGATGTAATTTAACAGTATGTTTCGGATAGATGGATATTTGTTACTCTTTTAACGCAAAATCCGCGGAACCAATTTGGATGTAATTTAACAGTATGTTTCGGATAGATGGATATTTGTTACTCTTTTAACGCAAAATCCGCGGAACCGATTTGGATGTAATTTAACAGTATGTTTTGGATAGATGGATATTTGTTACTCTTTTAACGCAAAATCCGCGGAACCAATTTGGATGTAATTTAACAGTATGTTTCGGATAGATGGATATTTGTTACTCTTTTAACGCAAAATCCGCGGAACCAATTTGGATGTAATTTAACAGTATGTTTCGGATAGATGGATATTTGTTACTCTTTTAACGCAAAATCCGCGGAACCAATTTGGATGTAATTTAACAGTATGTTTCGGATAGATGGATATTTGTTACTCTTTTAACGCAAAATCCGCGGAACCGATTTGGATGTAAGCACACATATAAATGATGACCTAAAATAGCACATAATGTACTTTTTATCCCGTAAAAACAATTTGAGCCCGTGGGATTCAACAAAAACTGACATAATGCAGCGGGCTACAGGACGCAGCTAGTTTTATCATAAATATATTGTACCCTGCAGCCCGCAACATTATAATTTTTTAGTGAATCCCACGGTAAAAACTTATTTTTCCGAAATGAAATGTACCCTATGTGCTATTCCAGATCATCATTTATCTGTGCCAAATTTTATTCAAATCGGTTCAGCCGTTTTTGCACGAAAGGGTGGCAAACATCTATCCATCCATCCATCTATAAATATGTATAATGTTAGAAGGATGCAATAAACATATTGAATCACGATTCAGCCTACGTGACTAAGCTAGTCAATTAGATAAAGTTATTACCTGCGTTAAATGCATTGTGCTGTCACTGAAGACACATATGTGATTGACAATGTGATTAATGTGATTGAAACGTATAAATCCCGCTTAATAATCATATGTTTGGGTTCGTCGGAAAGCCAGACTTGAGACAAACAAATCATACGGAATGCGGGTACGTCTATAGTTTACGAAGTCAATCTGAGCCGAGTTTAATGTGTTGGCAAGTCCTCATAACAAATGTCAATCATATCCGACCACGCTGGCTTGATTTATGGTATGCAGTGGCAATAAACGCCGCGTAATTTTGTAGTTGGCGCCAATATTGTTGCTGGATCGTTTTCAGTTCTATGGACACTCGTAATACTTGTTTTTTATCATCTAGGTTTAGTATTACTCAATGTGGTTCTGGGTTTAGTTTTGGAAGACCGACTAGCCTACCTGTTAGGTAAGTTTTTTCTATCATACCGTAGCAAATAAGCCGACGATTCTTCTGATAGTAAGTCGTGATGAATTGAAAAGTCTATAGATTTTCGGTTTACTCTGCGGCCTGCCTACCACGCAAGAGAACTGGCGTGATGATATTTTGATACTTTCTCTTAAAGTTCTACAAGTTCCCGTTTAAGAATCTCTCAATTATTGTTTTAATTTTTGAACAGAAATTAGACTTTTGTACTACGTACGTCAGTGCTTGTCACCGTAGTAATCTGGTCTAAAGAGTAAAATAACATCCCTGCCACAAAGATGGTAGTACAACAATAACAGCCTTGGCATATATATTATTATTACAAACATAGCCTTCAGGCTACGTTTGTAATAACTGAGTGTACACTTCAGCGTATATTTTTTTTTGGTTTCCGAACATTTTAGATTTAAAGATATTAAAAAATAAATATAGTATCTTGATTTATTTCTGTTGAAACATTCGCTTATCACAAAAACTAAAAATACACAGCAGTTTCGTCGTTATGAAAGCATGTGTGCGTATTGACCGTTGCGAATATCGTCAAGTACTCGTGACTCGCGACATCGTAACTGCAACTTTGAATGTGTGATAACTCCTCGCAAACGGTTATTGCTACCATATGCTCGCATTTGGACGATTTACACGAGCCGACGAGTTAGTACTTTACGATGTCGGTTTGGTATTTAGGTCTCCAACATTCAGGATTGAAGGGACGCTTTTGTGCGTGGGATGTGATGCTATTGTTGGAGAATTTGAAATTAATTTTGTCACAATTTATAAATAGATATCAAGATGTTGCAGAAATCTACACCTTTGTGTTAGTGTTAATACGTGTCGTATTAGCATGCTCTCGCCAGATATAGATCTTGCCTAGCAATAAAGCAGTTAATCTATTTTTTTATTTATTATACATAAAAAATGCACAACAGACAATAACAACTCGAAAATAGTACAAAGGCGAGCTTATCCCTTATAAAAGATATCTTACAGCTAACCCAAGACAGTGAATACAATGTTAAAACAGAATGTGTAGACAGTGTACAGAAGAAATTAACAAATAATTTTAATAATAATTAGTTTCATGGATGCTATTTCTAACTTGCAAATAATTAAAATTAAAATGAATTTAGTTATTTTGACCAGACGATAAGTAATTAAGTTTCGATTGGGAATGCGTAGTAAACATTTATTATACTCGTAGTTCGTACTAAAGTAAGTATGGATATAAAACAGTTTCGATTTTTACATCCGAAGTCCAATTATTTTCTATCCCTCAAAACATTACATAAAAAGCAACCTATGTCCTGTTCTGTTCCTTTAAAACGTATATTCTCCTGGCGGTTGGTTAAGTATTCAATGCAATATCGTAATAAAGACAGAGTTTCGTAATTATAAAATTAAGTTAGGATGTTGAATATGTCTGTGTTCCGAAAAATAAACCTTTTTTCCCGCTAAGTTTCATGCTTGGTCTAATTGGTTACAACTATCTACTAGCTAAAATGTGAAATTCATCAAATTTCGTTATCTCCGTAAACTGTATTAGCCACCCTCCGCGATGACACCGAAAGGAAAGACACGGGTTTGATAAATGAATAAAAGTCACCGACGATCCGGACAAAAAAACATACACCAGCGTAGCGCAATAGCCTTAAAATGAGGTCCAAAGATTTTCCTTCATGTACACATATATATATAGCGAAGCCAAAAATATAGTTTTCAGAAGTTTTGTCTGTTTGTCAGTGTGTCTGTATGTATGTCCGAGGTAAACTCAAAAAGTACTACATGGATTTACTTCAAATTTTGCATGAATATTACTAACAGTCGGGTCAAGATATAGGCTAAATATTATCACGCTATCACCTACGCGGGAGGAGCTGTGCGGAGTAAACGATGTCCGCGCGGACGAAGTCGCGGGCAACAGCTAGTAAAATAATAAATTAATATGAACGTTTATTTGTATTTTTCTATAATTTTAGTGTGTACCTTAAATCTAAAATAAAAACTAATTGTCAAAGTAACATGCCCAATTGCAATATAATTTATCAATAGTTGTGTAGACAGTAAACAGCTGTTTTTAAGTCCGCCATTACTCCTTACGAAATTACACGGTTTTCGCTTAGTAATTTTATATCTAGTATTAGTTTCCTTTATCTAAGATTCCAACACACAAAGGGTTTTTTTAAAAGAAAATTAGGCTATGTTTGACTTCCGTCTTTAACGATCTGCTTGCCAAATTGAATCAAAATCGATTTAGCGGTTAAGCTGTGAATGCGTAACAGACAGACAGAGTTTAGAATATTATTAGTATAAGATTCTTAAAAAAAGCCGGTTTCTTAAATCTTAATGTGTTCTTTTAAAATGTCACTGTTGATTATAGTGTAGTAAATAAATTAACGCAACTCTGACCAGATCAGAGAAAGCTGGTTGGCAACGAGTCGCTATGATTTGTTGTCTGGTTGTCCGTCAAGCCGGTGTGGGCGCTCGTAATCAGTTTATAAAAATATCTGTATACATTGGATGGGATCAGTCGTTTCTAGAAATTATACTTTTTAATAGTCTACACTCAAGTATATTATAATCGTGTTATTATATATTGGTATTTTAGTATTATATTTTATTATTATGGTATTAGTATTATGGTAATATATTGGTATTTTAGTGTAATTACAATTGAAAAAAAAATTACGCAATAAAACTGTAACAGCCTATATTATATAGGTACAAAATCAAAAGTACGTAACATATAGGTATACGCTACCAAATCAAAAAAATTACTTCAAAAGATTTACTTCAAATTTTGCATGAATATTACTAATAGGTCGGGTCAACATATAGGCTACATATTATCACGCTATCACCTACGGGGGAGGAGCTGTGCGGAGTAAACGAGGTCCGCGCGGACGAAGTCGTGGGCAACAGCTAGTGTATAATAAATCATGCTAATATCCAAATTGAAGACCTCCTCCTTTAAAATTTATGGGGACTACTGACAGAAATGAAAACTTAAATATACGGTATGCGTTCAAATGTGTAACATACGCTATGCGGCCTAATATTGTACAAGTAAACTAATGAAATACAGCACAGGGACACACACTTACGAGGGATATCCGCATGTTGTATAAAATATCGTGCTCAATGGGACGGGGCTCAACGGGCCGCAACGGGCCGTAGCGGGTCACATCGCATCGAAAAATACTAGCATAGCACATTGTGACGGACATCAGCGGGGCGGAGCAGGCTGTATCGCAACGTATTTCTTTCCAAACGTTATTCACCTTGCGTATCGTCGTAACATGCAGGTCATAATATATGCAGGGCGTAAGGGATGGTCTTCCGATAATCGAAACCATGGATTTGGACCATGACTTAAAGACGAAACCCAATGATTTGTGTGGTATATTTTTGTTGATTTTTTAACTAATCTTTAAACTGATTTTATATGAAGTTAGGTAAAACATTTCTAATTAGGTGTATATGTATATATATATATATATATATATATATATATATATATATATATATATATATATATATATTCTTATGGAGAGATAAGACGAAATCAGAAATCAGTTTTATAATAAAATTAGCATTAAACACGCATAAAGCTACAAGACAATATTTTTTTATATTTATTGGTCTTTTATTTTTGGAAATACTCAAGTGATCATCATCTTATTTGCAATGTACTCCCACAAACAAAAAAAAAACATGTACAAAAGGCGAGCTTATCTCTGAAAGAGATGTCTATGACTGTAGCAATTATAAGTTTCCGAAGGGAATTTTAAGTCTTGAAGCTTATGCGTGTTTAATTTAATCTTTAAACTGATTTTATATGAAGTTAAGGTAAAACATTTCTAATTAGGTGTGTATATATATATATATTTATATATATATATATATATATATATATATATATATATATATATATATATACACACTGGACCTTATGGTCTAGTCGGAGTTTTACGATGCGACCCCTCTGTCTTCTGGATCCTTAATATCGACTTAAATATTGATGACGCACTTTCATTAGACGATAACGCAAATTTGGGGACTCCCCGCAAACTGGTTTTCAACCGAGTTACCAGGGCTTGAAGGTTAAAGAACTAATACAATGTACCTGTAGAAAGCTTTATAGCGGTAAACCTATGATGCGGATATATCTATCATTGGCGTTAAATAATTCAAATGTTAGTATGAAATAATAAAACCTTTCTTCTTAGTGCGCATTAATGTGATGGGCCTACATTGCGCTTGGCCCCACATGATTTTTACCAATTTATTAACTAAATAAAAGTTAAAAGTAATATATTTCCTCTGTTATGAGTTTACACTAATTTTTATTTTCTGTTGCTTGTCATGCTAATAAACATTTATTTATTCTGTGGAAAAAGATTATATTTGTAGCAATTTTCCGCTTTACTACCTCTCTATGGAATTTACTGATACTAGCAGTAGAGTTGTACTAGACCACATTGCAGATATTCATGCTATTATAAACATTAGTTAAACCTCCTGTCCGTTCGTCTTCCCTTGTCTAAAAAAAAGTAAGTCTAAAAAGCCGTGTTGGTCCCGGCCTCCTTTGAAGAATAGACCAACTGCTGTTCTGCCAGGCAGGTCGTGAAAGGCGACCGATTGGCTATCGAGTCACAACCATCGTGGCTACTAGGTGGTAAGTTCTGCATTGTCTCGCCCGGGTCTGGTACCACCGCCCTGTCTAATCCTGCCGCAATAGCGTCAGTGCTTGTCACTGTCGTGTTCCGGTTTGGAGGGTAAGGTAACCGGTAAACTTATGCATGTGGCATTAGACCTCGCAACAAGAAAGCAACGCACCATTAACATCTTTGGTGTCTATAGGCGATGGTTGACTCTTTCCATCAGGAGACCCATCTGCTTGTTTGCTATCTTATTATATAAAAAAAATATTTTTGTGTTGATATAACGTATCATTCTCGAGTCATCCTTTTAGAAATAATCATGATTATAGTTCAAAGTTGCGTTTCGGACCATTAACAAAGCCGAATATTTACACCCACTGCACGTTTTGCGAGAAAACAAATATATTACATCGTGTATATTGTTGTATCATTTGTGAATATTATTTCAGTCACAATAGTGTAATTTCTGTCATATAAATCTAAATTAATATCGGACAACAGCTATTAGGTACACTTTACGGTACAGTCAAAACCTGACAACATAAACATAAATTTATATTATAAGCAAAGGAGATTACATTTACAAGGAGTGACTAATAAGTTTGGTAGTTAAAAGTGGAACACAGAAAACTGCAATCACGTATTTTATTTAGTCCAATACATTAAGGAAAGTTTGTCGTTATTGTGAAGAAAAAAAGTTGTTTTTATATCATAAGATAGCAAACAAGCATATGGCACTCCTGATGGAAAGAGACTATTACCGCTTATAGACACCAAAGATATTTATGGTGCATTGATATCGGTGTGTCGGGGTATTAATGCTACATGCATAAGTTTACCAGCTTATCCCCTAAATAGGATCACGATAATGACAAACATTGATGCTATTGTGGCAGGAATAGGTAAAGTGGTGGTACCAGCCATCGTTTGCTTTTTAAAAACTGCCCGGCATAATGGCAGATAGTTTATTATCCAAAAGAGGCCGGGACCAACACCTTATTAAAACCTACTTTGGTGATACCTAGTGTAATATGCTCCGCTATAACAGAATTATGAATAACTAGCTGTTGCCAGCGACTTCGTCCGTGTGGATTTCGATTACTCCACACAGCACCTCCCCCGTAGGTGATAGCGTGATAATATGTAGCCTGTATGTTGTTAACCCGACCTGTGAGTAATATTCATGCAAAATTTGAAGTAAATCCATTAGAGGTGCGCAGAATGTGTCACTGAAATGAAAAGATATGAACATATCTTTTGATCACTGCGAAGTATATCACTCTTTTAGTTCAGTAGTTCATTTAGTCCAATGGCTTGAGTCGCTATTTTCGTGAATAAAATATAATACAAGCTTGATATTTCTTTAATGTACTTCTTGCAGACTATTTTAACATTACAATTATAGACTTAAGTGTTCACAAGTTGTCGAGCTCATGGCTCAGAACCGTCTGTCGCTCAAAATGAGGTCTCTCATATCGTAAGCCCCACTACGCGCCATCTTGCCGCGTTCTGTCCCGCCGTTTAGCTTTTACAACTTTAACCAATAGGAAGATGACGCCTAGTGTTGCCATATTTTGTCACTTATTCTAATATAACACAATTGAAACATTCTTTTGATGAATAAAACCATTACAAACAAGTTAAATCATTACATTCGGCCATCCGGCAAAGTGTGACTCCCGGCACACTACTCAATCCTAAAATTAACTTTTCCGTAAATCCTTAGGGCATCAATTAGGAAATATTGCAGATGCAAAAGTACAACTAGTTAAATCATTACCTTCGCCCATACTATAAGTCGACACAAATATATTTTTTTTTATGAGGAAAAAAAAATTGCTTGTACACAATCCCTAACATTCAATAACTTACAAGTAATAATACAGTGTTATCTTCCTTGAAAGCAAAAATTTGTAAGCAGTTTTGCTACATAATTTTATTTTAATTTATATTATACGTTATATAAAATTTATAAAAATTATACATAATACTTTATTTTACTTTGGTGTTACGTACTTTATTAAGCGTATTACTTTAAGTTGATATATATTCTGTTTATCCATAGTAGATATAATTTTAAACAAAACATTATTTTAGTTTTATTCAAGTTGTAATATATTATATTTGTTATAGTAAACGTAAATATAAATAAAACTTCACTTCAGCTTGTAATCTGCATTTATTTTAATATTATAAATGCGAAAGTTTGGATGTATAAATGTTTATTACTCAATCACGCCAAGACTACGGATTTGATTGAAGAGAACGGATTTGAATGAAATTTTACTAATTATAAACTATACACTTTGTATTCTACATATTTTTTTTACACATTACTCATTGCATCGATAAAATTAATATTCTAAAAATCTATAAATTATATAAGATTAATTTACAAATGTTTGACCAATTTTACTCCATATACCTAATTATATTTTTTTTTTGAAAGTCAATTACATTATATGGTTTTACTCATTCTACCCTAAAGTGTACCAATTTTAGTTTCTTACTACTAAATCCTACATTACATTGTTAAACATATCTCATAAAAATTTGTTTTACCTTAGGTAATTATTTATTTCAATATTAATTTACATTTAATTATATAATATTAAATTATTTATATATTATTTAATTTAATTATTAATTTCTTTATAAAGCAAGTCTAACAAGTAACTAACGACACTATATATACATATACTTACATTTCCACTAACTATTATTATCTTGACATCTGACTAGGTATTGACATTTTTACAATTTAAATAGGTATTCTTTTACAGAGAATGAGAAATTGGCCATTTATGCATTTGTATTTTTTACCGGTTTATAGTTAGCCATTTCATTATGCTTGGTAATTGATAAAAGAAATAATGTACATACATATACAAAAAAAACTTTTTTTTTTGTGCCATGACTATGTTGTAGTCTATACTATGGCACATAGGGCTTGCTTGCTTGTCTGTTATTTGTACTAAATTGCGGGTTGATTTAAAAGTATTTAGTGTGTTCTTAAAAAAACAAACTGCTCTAATGTACCTACATACAAGGAAGTTTTAATATTCTCAGATTTAAAAATAGGCTTAAAGTTTGTTATTGTGTGATGTTACATATAGCCCTAACTCATTCTTTTGTGCTGTAAAAGCATTTACCCATCAAATCCAGAGTCATCTCATACAAGCAGTCCATAAGAAAATACTAATGAAACATATCCAAAGCCTGTTATTGCCGTTTCCTTATATATTTATATCTAATTTTACGTAGAGCAAATACAATTTAGTATTAAGTGTTACAAATATTGTCCATTTGTTATTTCTTTGATCATCTATATTATACTTCTATAGGATTATCATATTTATATTAAATTTCAATTGTAATAATTTTGCCTTTTCTTCATGTTGATTTGTAAATTATTTTTCATTTGACTAATTATTTCATTTAAAGTTCTAAGTAACATTGTTCATTAATATTAATTTAATTTAATAATTTAATGCTTTATGTACACCATAATCAAGTAGCATTTACATAACACTTAAAATAAGCGCACAAATAGAGGGTCTTATTGCTAAAGAGTGATTCTTCCAGACAACGAGTGGCAATATTCATTGCTTGCAGATTAGGGTGCACAAATTACAATACAGATTTAATAAACATATGTTACATATAGAGAAATAAGTGCCACAATATCTGCCTTACATGTCAACATAAATTAATCTATATATATTTATAAAAATCAATGCCATTTTTCGTTGTAATTTTATAACTCAAGAACGGGCTCACCTATCCAAACCAAATGTTTTTGTTCGGACTGTTTAGTAGATGGTTTATGTGAAGTTTGCACAAAATCGGTACAGCGGTTCTTCATTTATCACATTTTTTTTGTAACAAATGAATTCAATAAATGACGATACGTCGCGAAGCATGTAACAGGCCGCTAGTATAATATATAATAAAATAGGAGGCGCCTTCTTAAGACATTTGTTAGACGTCAATCGTAGCTAAATTTTGAACCGACATAAATACGAGAATGTATACAACAGTACGTCAACATACAGTTAGTGTCAATTTGCCTATATAATTTGCCACACTTCTGACATTGATATGAGCATTCGCTCATATGTACGACTACACGTTCAATGCCTAACGCCACGTCTATTAGTATTATGTGGTCTGTGATATATATTAACATTGACAGTAATGTTAATTAGGTTGTTAGTACCAGTCATAAATGGTCTACATCGTACCCTTAAGTCAACCTCAGAAATAAATTATCGTTTAATAATTTCTGATTTTACTCCCAAGTACCTGAACGTGTGATTTTACTATTACAATAAATCTACCTATAATACGCATACTACATATAATATAAAGTCTAGTATTTATAAATACTACAGGAACATGAAATTTCAATCGAAATTAATACTTAGTCCTACAAAGAGTGACAACTGATAATTCTCAAAAAAAATCATGAATTTAACTAAACATAATCCAATGTGAAATTACGTCATATTATTGAAAACATTTTATTTCATACATTGAGTAACAATCGAGATTAATTGGCTGGTCAACTAGTGTAATTTAACATAATTCTAGCATTTCCCGCGAATAAATAATAACTACGTCTTTGAATCTTCTTTTTACACTCGATATTATTGGTGTCGATTTTCTTACATTTCCCACGATTACTCCGATAGATAAGGTTCTTTTGGGACTTCCGCCTGCGATCTGTTTCGACTTTGTCTCGGTGATTGCAACGACGACATCAGCTCTACAGCTTTCTGGATCTGAATTCCAGTAAGAGATAACGGCGCTTTATATTCAGACGCCGAAGGATCCGCCATTGCTGAAATTTAATATTGATAACAGTACAAACTCTTTATTAAATCCTCTTGTCTATGTACGTGTGTGTTGTGTTTGCAGCTCTGAATATGTCCGCGTGGACGGCCTTTAAGTATGTGTATATGTAAGTGGAATGACTGTAGTTAAGAATAATGCATTTTCCTATAAGATCAGATATTGTCATAATGAACTATACAACCAAAACTTTGAGGCTTCTTATCAGTCAATTCGCCTTATATTACATATGTTTACTAGGAGTAGGCGATACAAAATGTATAGATATTGAAACTGTACATCGTTACGATATTGTAAATCGGATATTAGTCTAAGCTAGAACTACCTATATATTGACGAAACACTATATTGTCAAATATTTACTGAATCTTGCAACGAGACAAAATGACGCGACAGCAGAGTGGGTGCGCCGATAAACTAAAATTGCTATATTATCAGACGGATACTAATATCTATGATTCCAAATCTTACGCCAATTGCGTAATGAATGGTTTTCGAATAAAGCTCGTCGGGTTTATCTGAAAGTATCCATTAATATTTAATTTCATAAAATATATATTTTTTGATATCCGGTACCAAATATAATAAAATATAAAAAACATATAAAATCGTAGGAAGGCAAAACTGTACATTGAATATTTTTTTTTAAAGAATATTTGGAGTGTGATCTACAATCGATATCGAAGCCAAAAATATAGTTTTTAGAATTTTTGTCTGTTTGTCTGTATGTCCGGGGTAAACTCAAAAAGTACTGTATGGATTTACTCCCAATTTTTCATGAATATTACTAATAGGTCTGGTCAACATATAGGCAACATTTTATCATGCTATCACCTATGGGGATGAGCTGTGCGGATTAAACGAAGTCCGCGCGGACGATGTCGTGGGCAACAGCTAGTCAATTATAAAGTTTCGATTTAATGTCCATGAAAAATCACATTACCCAATCCTTCTGTTTATTTAAGTTTGAGCGTATCTCATTTTGCTGTAATCATTTTTAGTGGCTGACGTTTGTTGAACGCCGTGAACATAGGATCTTTTGTACATGGTACATTACTTTTAAATCGCTTACCGCCACACTTAAATTCAAATTTCTCTCTAGTACGCATAAATGAAATCTTCGAGCTGATCATACGGACTATCTATTGCTTTACATCATTCTAATTTTGTCTCCTCATCTACGGTGCACGCCTTGCGAATGGTTTTAGTTAGTTCGCCAAACTAAGCCCACCCAAATATTTCATTGGTAATCTCTCGAAACACACCTACATGGTTTCGACTCTTTCTCTAAACAAGCACACCGACATGGCTTATTTTCAGTGTATCTCGAAACACACCTACATGGTTTCGGCTCTTTCTCTAAACAAGCACACCTACATGGCTTATTTTCAGTATATCTCGAAACACACCTACATGGTTTCGGCTCTTTCTCTAAACAAGCACACCTACATGGCTTATTTTCAGTTTTCTCGAAACACACCTACATGTGGCTTATTTTCAGTTTTCTCGAAACACACCTACATGGTTTCGGCTCTTTCTCTAAACAAGCACACCTACATGGCTTATTTACAATTTTCTCGAAACACACCTACATGGTTTCGGCTCTTTCTCTAAACAAGCACACCTACATGGCTTATTTTCAGTTTTCTTGAAACACACCTGCATGGTTTCGGCTCTTTCTCTAAACAAGCACACCTACATGGCTTATTTTCAATTTTCTCGACACACACCTACATGGTTTCGGCTCTTTCTCTAAACAAGCACACCTACATGGCTTATTTTCAGTTTTCTCGAAACACACCTACATGGTTTCGGCTCTTTCTCTAAACAAGCACACCTACATGGCTTATTTTCAGTTTTCTCGAAACACACCTACATGGTTTCGGCTCTTTCTCTAAACAAGCACACCTACATGGCTTATTTTCAGTATTTCTCGAAACACACCTACATGGTTTCGGCTCTTTCTCTAAGCAAGCACACCTACATGGCTTATTTTCAGTATATCTCGAAACACACCTACATGGTTTCGGCTCTTAACAAGCACACCTACATGGCTTATTTTCAGTTTTCTCGAAACACACCTACATGGTTTCGGCTCTTTCTCTAAACAAGCACACCTACATGGCTTCAATTTTCTCGAAACACACCTACATGGTTTCGGCTCTTTCTCTAAACAAGCACACCTACATGGCTTATTTTCAGTTTTCTCGAAACACACCTACATGGTTTCGGCTCTTTCTATAAACAAGCACACCTACATGGCTTATTTGTTAATATAATTATATATTTATCCACGTTTAGTGAAACATCTAGTTTGTTTTCCATTACCGCCACAAAATGATTGGCGCTATAATCAATGTTTGTCTCCAATAGGAGTAAATTTCTTTGAATAAAAGTTGAATATATATAATGTTCTGCGATGTCTACAATATTAAAATATTTAAAAACGGATGCAGTTGCCCTACCAAAATAAAAACCGAATCAAGTTGTGTAAAGTTATAGCTTTTCAAATATTAGATTGTTTACAATTACTAGTAAACAGATTGATTTCAAATTGATCTCAAAAACTGAGTCAAATAACGTAAATAGGATTTACTCATTTTCTTTGCTCAATTCTTTTGGAATTTATCAACGATATATTTTTTTTGTTAAAAATTAATACATGACCGACATTATTTCGTTGGTTTCCATTCAATCAATTTTGAAGTTAATAAAAGGTTTTAGCACTCAAATAATTGAGTCGAGTGCTATTCAAAAGATCAAAATCGACGATCGTTTTGAAAATATATGACTGCGCAAAAACTGAAATACTCTAATTTTTTATAAGCTGCTCAAAAATCTATGCTTTGTTATAGAACACACAAATATATTTTACTTTACACTGTAAAATTGAAATAACTTATTTCATCGAGCATACTATTTCACGTATAGCAGGACACAACTATATTATTAAGACAATTGAAGTTATGTAATTTTCGAACGCTCGAAATGCTTTTGTATGTACTTTGAGTTTGCTATTAATATTAATTTTTAAACAGTAACTCGGTTCTCAGAAATACTTATCAAACATGTGGGTAGTTTTAACAAAATACTATTACATTCCATCGGATGATACTGCGGCTACGATCATGTATTGTTTGTAGCTAGAAGTGGCATGTAAATTATTTTAAATTTTTACTATCATTATTTTTTTTTTTTTTTTTGAAGATTTGATTAATTATAACAAATAAACTCAAATGCTATCTTTGGGCATAAATTAATTAATCATGTTAAGGGTGTATAAAATGGATATAGGAATAACACGATCGGAGAGCAGCCCCGACCACGTGTTAAACACAGGATGGGTACAGGAATAACACGATCGGAGAGTAGCCCCGACCACGTGTTAGGTACAGGATGGGTACAGGAATAACACGATCGGAGAGTAGCCCCGACCACGTGTTAAGGTACAGGATGGGTACAGGAATAACACGATCGGAGAGTAGCCCCGACCACGTGTTAAGGTACAGGATGGGTACAGGGATAACACGATCGGAGAGTAGCCCCGACCACGTGTTAGGTACAGGATGGGTACAGGAATAACACGATCGGAGAGTAGCCCCGACCACGTGTTAAAGATGTAAAGGATAGACATAGGAGTATATTTATTATTTTGATGTAATCACAATTACTATAGCGCATGTTCTTTTAAAATAACAATTTCTAATTCTAATCTAATTTATTTCAATTCTCATTTGACATTAATTTTTAAATCTATTCTGACTTCTTTTTTTTTGAGTTTTATTGATTTTAAAAGTATTTAAACGTAATTTATAATTTTATATAAAAATAAATATATATTTTTTTCTTTTTGCACGTCATTTATTCGGCAAAGCAGGCTCAAAGTACTTGTATTTATCATCACATGTAACCCTGATTTATTAATATGAAAAATGTACAATTTTGAATTTTTAATTATGCTATCGCACATTTTAATATGCTTTTTAATAATCTACTCCCGTAATATATTTATAATACATAATACATTATTGTATATAAGTGCTGAATTACCTTTGAAGACTTGTGGGCACACAGGTTACTTCCACGTCTGATTTTTCGTGAATAAAATATAATACAAGCTTGATATTTCTTTAATGTACTTCTTGCAGACTATTTTAACATTACAATTATAGACTTAAGTGTTCACAAGTTGTCGAGCTCATGGCTCAGAACCGTCTGTCGCTCAAAATGAGGTCTCTCATATCGTAAGCCCCACTACGCGCCATCTTGCCGCGTTCTGTCCCGCCGTTTAGCTTTTACAACTTTAACCAATAGGAAGATGACGCCTAGTGTTGCCATATTTTGTCACTTATTCTAATATAACACAATTGAAACATTCTTTTGATGAATAAAACCATTACAAACAAGTTAAATCATTACACTATCATTTCTCAGTACATTGATTTTCCTTCGTTTGTTAATCGAACTAAGTAGTGTGTAATGAATCTTATGATTTCTGCGAACGAGATAAACGTTGAAGCGATAGTAAAACAATTTTAAAATAAAGTATATTTTTTATTTGTACTATTTTTTTCGTTTTTTTATTCGTACTTTTACTAATGAAAAATTAAAAATTCATACTAAAATAGTGTTTACAATTGCGAAATACAGAAAAATGTTTCTTATGGCCTTAACTTTAAGCTGATTTTTCTAAACATTTATTTTTCACTGTAATTTTTTATTTTAGATAAATTCAAACAAATATTATGACATTTTATGCATTGCGTTTATACTAATTGAAGATCAAAACTACCTTCATGCGCAATAAGCAATGAACGCTTATAATTAAAGAAGTAATTTTATCGCTCTTCGCAAGTATGTATGTACATTGTACAAGAAAGTACGAGCACGAGTGATATGATATAGTTAACCGGTATCAAGTTCAGCCGGGCCGAGATTGTGTCTGCTACGTCACTCCCATCGGCGCGTGATCGGCAATCTTCGACTCTCGTAATCGTTTCGTTCGCGGTGAACTACGCGAACTAGAGATATAGATAAATTGAAACTGAACTAGTGAAGGATGAACTAAACGCAACTGAAGTAGTCCAATTGAAGGATTCATTCGCGAACTACACACGACTAAAATCCATGCAGTACTTTTTGAGTTTACCCCGGACATACATACAGACAAACAGATAAACATACAAACAGACAAAAATTCTAAAAACTATATTTTTGGCTTTGATATCGATTGTAGATCACGCCCCAAGTATTCTTTAAAAAATATTCAATGTACAGTTTTGACTTTTCTACGATTTTATTATATGTATAGATTAATGGGATCTTACGGGATTATTTTCACAAATTTTCTGCAAGCACCATGATCACGGGGGAATTGAAGTATTGCGGGTAGTTGAACCATTATGAGTAGACTAGCCTATCTACCCTCTTTCTTATTCGTTTGCTCGTACTACCGGTACTGTCATCGATCTCCAAAAGGACGTGTCGTTGGAACCATAGATTCTATGTAATTAAACTATTTGGTTATTGCATCCCTCATCCGCTGTAATACTAACTGACATGATACGCTAAATCAACCATTATTTAAAATTATAATCTTTGATGTCTATTGAACCCGGTTATTTTTTACCATTGAACGGTTATTTTCTATTTATTTATTATCTCATTCTAATTATACGTGTGTTTTAGCACTCACCCCGTGCTTGGGAAACCTTATTGCGAGGCATCGCGACAAACAGGAATAACTAGTTTGTTAAATCACGTTTTGTTGTATTGGTTGTGAAATAAAAACTTTACAAAAATTACACGATATACCTGAAGATATTATCTAAAGAATTTGCTAACTCATTACATGATATAATTTACTTTACTCGATCATATAAAATTCCGAAAACAGGCTAAAAAATCTCTAAAACAAATAATTTGTTAATAATATTTCTAATCTTCCACATGATTTTTATATGGTGATATTTAGTTGTAAATACAAAAAAAATGTGCTAAATTTTAATTTTCAGCTGATGTGCTATATTTATTTATCCAAAAATTAACACGATCACCAGCGGTTTCAGAGAATAACGCGCCAGCCATTTTCTATAGAATTGACGCGCGTCGAAATACCTCGCCTTAAAAAACATCTCATTTTATTATAAATTTATTTATTTATTCACGATTTATGGACATTAAAACTTAATGTCCATAAATCGTGGTTACTTCTTTACTTGTTCGCTTATCGTACCTTTTTTTTGTTAATTTATTCTCAAACATCGTAAAAATAATCGTAAGCACTTTTGCTCACGAATATACGGTATTGTTATAATCAGTAACGTCACGGTAAAATTGTAGCAAACAGGTGGCGTTATACCAACCTAGGCGCTATAAAAAGTGGGCCAAGTTCAGGTCAGACTCGCACATGAGGGTTCCGTACCACCTTATTTAATTAAAATAACATATTTTCTTAAATACTTAAGTAAAACCGCGGGGTTTCACGTAACTCGCAATGCGAAATTATCGTAATTGTTTAGTTATTGTAAGACATGTAGCAACCTTGTATATTAGTGGCAGTCGTTGCTGCTTGATAAGTTTTGGTGCTGTGACATTGCAAAAAGTGCATCTAGTGACCAGCAAGCAATTGATGACGTTTTTGATGGCTTTGTCGTAAAGTTTAAAAACCATCGCTGATCGCTGGCGGATTGCAAACGTTAGGTGATACACCTGCTGGTCGTCAGAATCGCTTCACACGCACAATTTTCTTATATAGTGATCGCGCTGCCATTTATCGGGCCATGCAACTTAAGTGTTCATTATAGCAAGGCTACATATTATATCGGCCTACGGCGAAGCATCACGCTAGCACGTTGGTTGGGCTATGATGAAACTACATCGCGAATGGGCTTGACGCGTCACTGCAGTGGCCGTCAAACTACGGTCCGCATGTGATATTTGTACGACTTACGACAAAGAAATAATAATAGTATTACGATAAACAATAATAATAATAGCAAACTTTAATTCACCCGCATATGTTTAGGTTAATTCATGTGTAAACCTTATTATGATATTGACCTAGTGTATCGGCATATAATATGTTATTTTGTTCCATGGTAAAAAAATATACAACGATATGACCTTTCATGTTTATGAAGCTGTATTATAAGTACGTAATATTTGGGAGAATGAAATACAGTACACAGTAGTATCATATTTAAGAATTTAAAGAACGAATTGAATGATTTAAGAATTTGTTAAGAAAAGATTTTAAGTAATGTTACAATATTCTTGTTTGCTTTGTCGTGGGTTGCATAAATATCATCAGCAGACTACACAAGTATAACCAGGCCGCGGTTTGATGACTATTATATTTGATATTACGACGTCATTATGACGTAAGCATTTGCCGCGATGTAGTTCGTGACAATATTGTGCTAGCGTCATACTTCGCAGTAGGCCAATGTAATATGTAACCGTAAGGTTATAAAGAACTTAGCTTTACCACATAAATTGTTCACGCGATGAGGTATGCTTATTCACCCGGGAACTTAATTTGTTCACCAATCGAAGTGACCAATGGAGTCGCTAAGCACCCAGCCCCTACGAAAAAGATCACGCACTTTACTTCCAAGCCCTCTTTTTTTTATATCATAAGATAGCAAACAAGCAGATAGGTCTCCTGATGGAAAGAGTCAACCATCGCCTATAGACACCAAAGATGTTAATGGTGCGTTGCTATCTTGTGGCGAGGTCTAATGCCACATGCATAAGTTTACCGGCTACCTTACCCTCCAAACCGAAACACGACAGCGACAAGCACTGACGCTATTGCGGCAGGAATAGGTAAGGCGGTGGTACCAGACCCGGGCGAGACAATGCAGAACTCTACCACCTAGTAGCCACGATGGTAGTGACTCGATAGCCAATCGGTCGCCTTTTACGACCTGCCTGGCAGAACGGCAGTTGGCCTATTCTACAAAGGAGGCCGGGACCAACACGGCGAAAATAAATAATAGACTACATGAGCTAGAGAGAAAAATTGTACTGAACTAAATGTCCTAACGTTTGCCATATTTTTAATGCTAGATACTTAGTCAGAAAGTCATCGCTAATTTGTTGAAAACCACCGCATCCTCCACCTCCAACCCCTTGTACAGAAACCTTCATTAAGTATTGGGTACGTAGGCATAGAATAGCATAATATAACCTCGTAAACTTACGTATGTGGCCTGACAAACTAATCCCGCTATTAAGGCTCCTTTTCACTTTGATAAGGGCAAGTGCGAGTTTTTAATGCAGTTTTTTTAAATCATAAGATAGAAAACAAGCAGATGGGTCTCCTGATAGAAAGAGTCAACCATCAGCCTATAGACACCAAAGGTGTTAAAGGTGCGTTGCTATCTTGTGGTGAGATCTAACGCCACATGCATAAGTTTATTGGCAACCTTGCCCTCCAAACCGGAACATGACAATGACAAGCACCGACGCTATTGCGGCAGGAATATGTAAGGCGGTGGTACCAGACCTGATGGTACCAGAATATGTAGGTGACAGACGGGCGAGACAATGCAGAACTCTACCTACCTAGTAGTCACGATCACGATGGTAGTAACTCGCATAGCCAGTCGGTCACCTTTTACGGTCTGCCTAGCAGAACGGCAGTTGGCCTATTCTTCAAAGAAGCCCCGTATCAACAAGGTGGAAACTTTGGTGCAGGTGCTTAGTGTTATCAAAAAAACACGTGTTGACAGCCGTTGATTAGTGGGAGTGATTAATATTCAGCGTAGTAAAGTGAATAGAAGCGTGTTCTACTTTTTTGTGAGTAACCCTGTCCCGCGCGCCCTTTCTACCTTTGAATTGCGGCTTGCCATGCCCTAAACACGTTTGGACGTATTTGATTAGTGACAAGTGTTTACTGTTTAGCATTCTTGAGTTTGTTCGTTCATGTTTCGACGCCTGAAGCTTATTGCACTAATCATGGTGGCTAAACAGTTTTGGATACAACTCACACTGACCACTCGCAATATCACTCGCAGATGCTGAATACTCGCACTCCCGTCAATTAAAATATAAACCGGGCGTTAGGAAAACACTAGTAATACATTTTTCTGGTTTCAATAAACGATGATTACCCATTCGACGCAGAGACCGATCTATTCGTTTGTTACTTTATAAAAAACTTAATCGTGAAAACTACCACCAATGTAGTAAAAAAATACACGCGTTTTATTTTCAAAAATATTCCACGACTACTTATGAAAATAAACAGTAACCCGAAGAGATGCAACGCGATACTTGTTTTGACGAAATTCTTGGCGCCGGATTAACGCACTTATGTTTTTACTACTTTTTCTACATTCTTGGACATTCTACATTTTTAATTTAAGTGTTTGTATACCTTATGTATCATACGATATTAAGCAAGTAGACAACTCTTATAGTGAAAAGTGATTAACATCGCCAATAGACATCAAAGATGTTAGTGGTACATTTCCATCAGTGTGGCGATTTAATATCTCATAAGTTCCTCACCTTTAAAATCGGTACACGGCTGTAAAAGGCACTGCAATACTGCAGAACCTAGTAAATATAGAATCAAATACCGGTCCTTGTAGCAATAACATCAGTGCTTGTCACAGTGTCAGTACAGCGTGGGTAAGGTAGCCGGTATATTTAAGCATGTAGTATTGTATCCCTGTCGTGTACAGGATAGCAAAACTAATAATAGATGCAAAAAGATAACCTTTTCAAAGAATTAAAAATTATCTATACATATAATAAAATCGTAGGAAAGTCAAAACTGTACATTGAATATTTTTTTAAAAGAATACTTGGGGCGTGACCTACAATCGATATCAAAGCCAAAAATATAGTTTTTAGAATTTTTGTCTGTTTGTCTGTTTGTCTGTATATATGTATGTATGTCCGAGGTAACCCAAAAAGTACTGCGTGGATTTACTTCAAATTTTTGCATGAATATTACTAGCAGGTCGGGTCAACATATAGGCTACATATTATCACGCTATCACCTACAGGGGAGGAGCTGTGCGGAGTAAACGAAGTCCGCGCGGACGAAGTCGCGGGCAAGAGCTAGTATACAATATAAATAGACATTGGCCGCCCCATTGGTCGAGTGGTTAGCGACCTTGACTACGCAAACGACAGGGCTCGGGTTTGATCCGCAACGGGGACAGACAAGCATTTGTGTGATGAACGTAAATGTTTGTATTTCCGGGTTTGGGTGTTTATTAAATTTAATCTAGTATTTATATATGTATTAGTATCGTTGACTAAAACCCTAACAACACACGCAAGTAATTTGCTAATTTGTGGTTAGATCGGTAAGTGTAATTTTGTCCCGTGATTATTTATATTTATTTATTTATTGGACAAATTACGCGATTTGATCTGATTCCAACATGAGTAAAATATTTACCCGTGATAAGGCTCCACGGAGTAAATATGGCACCTAGTCAACGATACTGACATAGAATAACATGAATAAATTCTAAAATATAATTAACAATCATTCAAATCCAGTAAAACAAACATTTATGTCATCATACAAATGCCTGTTCCTGTCGAGAATTGAGCATGAGCCTTATCCAGTGCGTAATGATGGTCTCTCTCTTACAACTCAACTTCGAAACAATAAGAAACTATTTTTTTATTAACAAGCAAGTTGTTTGTTGTCCTGATGAAAAGAGCTAACCCTTCACCAGATATATTAATGATGTGCGTTCTATGTGGTGGGATGCTTATGGCACATGCATTATTTGACCGGCTACATTATCCTCCAAACCGGTACATGACAGTGACAAGTAATAATGCTATTGCGGCAGGAATACGTAAAGATGTGTTAAGAAACACGGACAAGACGATGCGGATCTCTACCACATAATTAATAATAAACACAAAAGCCCTTTATTGGTCTAGATCAGAGGTCAGCGACCTTTTGAATCAGAAGAGCTAGAAATAACAATTTACTAAATTTCAAAGTTTCTAAAGAGCCAAAAGTAAACAGTAGTTTAAAGTGTTTGTGAATACCGCGGCATACCTTTACCAGAATGTATACCAAGCGTTCTAAATTATCTATCCGTTAAAGCATTAAGTAGTAATAAACCTATTTTCACAAATTTTGTATTTATAACATACATAAGATAAAATTATTATATTGTTGTAGAGAATGCTGCTGCAGTTGCAGCAAAGCCAAAGAGGCGTGCGTATTTGTTGAAAAGGAAAGCGCTCACCACTGGCTTCTTCGACCAAAGTCGAGCCAAAGATGGAGATAAAGAAAAAGGTAATGTTTACTTATTCATTATAATTGCATTATAATAAAGGTGATTGGTGAATGTTTGAATGTATGTATGAATGAATGAATAAATGAGTGTATGCATGAATAAATGAATGCATTTAATTGCGCACTAAAATATACAACAATAATAAAAAAATTACATTCAAACTAGGTAAATGGGTACACAAAGGTGGTCTTATCGCTACAAAGCGACCTATGTGTAAAGATTGTACTCATTGGAGGGACAAGACAGTTAATGGTAATAAGTAAGCAATGAAAATATAATGAAAAGAGTATATTGCTTAATTACATAGTTAAAACTCAACAAAATAATTGTAAAAATAAAAAAAAACGTATGGTCACCGAGCGTTTTACTATCAAGTCTAGTCGATAATACGGCAAACTGCTATAGGTATAAAATGAACTTGAATATCTATACGCGGGTGTCAATACTAAACTTTCTTAATGAATAATAATTAGTTAAGTAGGTTTTTTCCGTATTCGGTAGTAGAATCGAGTACTGAATACCCTCTTTTACTGTATACCAATCAATCTGTATACTGTTTTTTATATTAAAACCCTTTAATTTATTTTAGAATTTATCGTAGTCAGGGATTATTTTGTGGGGGCACATGAGGTTACGCAAAGGAAAAGTTGCAACATATGATTCCTCGAAAAGTAAAGAGCTAATAATATACAGCTCTTTTGATTAAAAGAGCTGTATATTAGTTATTACTAACCATAAGTCATATTTCCAAAGATGTTATGTTTATAAACAATAATTCACTTCGGTTTTTTCCTCAAAAGACACAAGGGGCTGGGAGGGGATACAAAAATAATGAATGCACTTACAACCGTCTAGAATTAGCGTGCCCCCAAAAAAGATATGTCAAAAAGTCCTGATTGTAGTGAAGTCTGTTTTTAAGATTTTTGTGTAATCTATCTTATATTTTTGTATAAACTCGAGAACGGCTGAACCGATTTGGATAATTTTGGTTTTAAATTAATTGTTGAAGTCCAGGAAAGGTTTAAAAAAATACGAGTAGTTAAAAAGGCAGAACAACGTTTGCCGGATCAGCTAGTTTTTTATAAATATTCTACTATATTATCTATTGATATAATCTCAACGTTTCTTGATACAATTTTTTTAAACATGTTATTAATAACGAGGTTTTTCATGTTAGTTTTGTTTTTAAAGCAAAGTTTTTGTAAACTTCTCCACGTGTTGACTTGGGTTGTTTTTTATCTACCAGGCAGTTCGTGAATGGCGAAATTTTGCGTTTTCCAACATGCTTTTAGTAACGATGTATTTCATCTAATTTTCAATATTGGTAGTTTTGTTTTAAAATTTGAAGTAGCCTTCTTCCTGTGTTGGCTTGGGCTTTTTTCTCTATCTATCAGGCAGTTCGTAAAAGGCGAACTATTTGCCAAACGATTCACTACCATCGTGACCGTTAGGAAGTAAAGTTTCGCTACTGGACTTACTACCGTCTTACATATTTCTATTGCAATTGCGTCAGTGCTTGCTACTATTGTGTTCCAGTTTGTATTGTAAGGTAGCTATTTATGTTGTGACAAGATCTAATGCCATATGCATAAGTTTACCGGCTACCTTATCCTCCTAACCGGAACATGACAGTAACAAGCACTGACACTACTGTGGCAGGAATAGGTAAGGCGGTGGTACCATACCCAGGCGAGCAACGCAGAACTCTACCACCACTCTTCTCTATCTGATAGCATCATATACTGACATAATTCCTACCTTACATATTCCTAAAAACCAAAACCCTACGTGACACGGAAAATGTTTTACACTTATACGCTTTGTAGAATTTTATAATCTTAGCGTATATTACAATTTTTTTTGCATTAATATCTGAAAAGATTGCATACATTATCTGCATTTGAATAGTATACAAAATCCTAAAAAAAAAAATTGTATTTGAATACTAGAGAGTATAGTGTCGTAGCAATAAACGTAGCCGTAATTGTGTAGGCCGTAGACTGCCTTGTAGCATTTGTCGTAGCCAGTGTAGCTTCCTTATATGGAATTGTGTTTGTAGCGACGCAGTAGTGTAGAGTAGCGTAGAGTGTAGTGTAGCGTAGAGCCGTCATTTGGTAAAGTTTTAAACCACTCACAATCCGGGCGATTCATCACGCATTGAAATCGCAAACAGAAAATGTTATGAACATTTTTCTTTCAATTAATTTTTTCTCGCATAAACAAATATCTATTGTATTAATTTAAATAGTAATTAAAAATATAGGGTGTTATCATTGATATAAAATATCCATAACAGCACACTATATTTTTAATTACTAAAAAAAATTGAGTGAAAAAAAATGTTCATAACATTTTCTATTTGCGATTTGCTATACATCATAAAACTTAGAAACATATAAATTTTTGAGAGATTGATTGATTGAATGTAAAGTGTCTATTTGTACGAAATTCTACTTCAAAATGAAATCCCCCAAGCAGACGGTGACTTACAGACGTCAAAGTATCGGTTTGAATATGAGAAAGTATACTCGCTTGGTTCGGATATGTATAAATAATGGAATATGTAGAAAGAAAGGATGAAAATTAAGAAAAGATATACAATGCGAATGTATATCTTTTCTTAATTTTCATCCTTGTCAGATTGATCGAGTACTATCTGAAGGTGGTGTCAAGAGTCTTTACAACCGGCGTGTTGTATGAAAAGTGTAATTAATTTGCAGTAAGCGAAAACAACAACGACCATGATGATGCTCTCGGCCCTCTCTGCCTACCCCGTAAGAGATCTGGCGTAAAGATATACATACATTACTAATACTTAATGTCTATACACTGTAAGATTAATCGATTCCTATGTATATTACATATTAACATGTATTAAAAACTATAGGATTTATGTGTATTAAAAAATTGTTACAGAGATGAATAAGACAGGGTCAATCGATTGACAAACTTATCATGTTGGTTTCAACAGTCTTTTAACGTAATCACTAGCGATCGCCTGTGGCCGAAATTCGACCATGTATAGTCTATACAATAAAACCTCTTTTAAGTTTGACAACTGACAGCTGAAAAAAAAGGAAAATAGTATCTACTCATGTGTGTATAATATCATGTAGGTACGTCACATGAATGTAATGTGTGTAATGTTTATTTTTATTATTTTATTATTATTATTTATTATTTAATGCTTTATTGTACGCAACTGAAAGACAATTAATACATAGAGACTTATTGAAACAGACTGTATAATGAGGGAGCTTATCCCCAGTAAAAAGGTTTCTTGCAACTGACTCGAATAAGAGTAAACGCAATAATTATCGAAATGTTAAAATAGTGTACAATAATCGTAAAACTAGATACATAAGAATATAACAGCCTTGATACATTAAATTTAGCCACATAATACTTAATTTATTTCCAATGTTTTTTATTTTAAAAAATTAAGTTTCTACCGTCCTCCACGTTATAAACTTTAACTATGCCAAGTTTCATACTCCAACGTTCGTGGAACTGTCTCAAAAAGGAGTCCAAAATTTTATCTTCACGTTTTAATATATAGATTAAGCAAGCTTGTTTGCTATTCTTCTATGTAAAATATCTGACAAAAAAGTATTCTAAAAAATGTTATGAAAATAGAGGACCTTAGGCTTCAGAGGGCACGAGCTGCGATATATTAAACGCGCCGTTTGACCGCCATGATTGTCGACTGGCTAGCGACCCGAACTGTGCGATGATTTTGATTATAAGCATAATAACTTCAGTGTTTATTAAATACATTTAGTCGATATATATATATATATATATATATATATATATATATATATATATATATATATATATATATATATATATGTATGTACACCCAACGAAAAAATATCACTAGAAACCCACACGAATTTGTCTAATCCCAAAGTAAGCAATTCATTTGCCTGTGATATATGTATGTATGGATATATGTATGTAGGTATGTGTATGTAATATGGTATGAGTCTTGATAATTTCCTTAATATCCTAAAGATCAATTTGTGTTTTTGTCCAACGATATTTATTTTATTTTTATTAGCTTACGGGGATTACAACGGAAATTTTCTCAGCACACATGAACATAGAAATTAATATAACAAATCGAAATGATGTCTGGCGGTGTATCAACAATCATATCCATTACGCTGTAAGTCCAATGATACCGGGACGGCTCTGCCAATACTCGGGTGTCGAGTTCAATGCCGGTCTGTCTGTTTATTTATTATAACTCGTTACATGACGTCTTACTAAACATGCACAGCGTAAAATTGTTATGTGTATGTTTAAATTTAAAGTGTGATTTTAACCTGAATTTCCTTGTATCACCAACGTTAGAGGCCAATTTGCTACTATGATAAGCATATAAAAATTGTTTATGTAAGCTTACAATACTTAAAAAATACTCTTTATTTATTATGGGTTCTTCTTAAAAGAATTTTTGCCGATAAAATCAAATTGTGATAAACTTCAGTAAATTCATTTAAAAATTTAAATGTAAGTGAAACAAATTAATAACACTTTGTGAATACCACAAATCTACATCTATTACGTGAAGGAAAAACTTAATTCCATCCTCACCATCTAGATGTCTAAAAAACCACAACTGTGCGTTTCTCTCAGCACTTTTTGCCTTGCACTAATATGTAGTGGAATCAATTACCGGCAGGGGTGTTTCCAAACGGATACGACTTGGGGGCCTTCAAGAAAAGAGCTTACTCATTCTTAAAAGGCCGGCAACGCAACTGCAAGACCTCAGGTATTGTGGATGTCCATGAGCGGCGGTGATCACTTACCATCAGGTGCACCTCCTGCTCGTTTGCCCCCTCTTCTATATAAAAAAAAAACTTTGGACCAATGACATTTTACTGTAACTTTTTTACATATCACTGCATTGAACTGAAGATGAAACGATAGAGTATGAAAGGACTGCAGAAACCTAATATTTTTTAATAACATGCGGTAAAATATATTATTTAATTAATAAAAATAAACAAACACACACTACATTTATGTGACATACATAATATATACACACATATATGCTATTTTCTTTACGGCTAAAGTCAGTCAAATTTGGAAAAGATATATTACTGATGGTCCGCCCTCTTGACTGCCCCTTTGGTCGAGTGGACCCTGACTACATAATCGACGGGGACAAGCATTTGTGTGATGAGTGTAAATGTTTGTATTTCCGGGTTTGGGTGTTTATTAAATATACTACAGTATTTATATATGTATTTCTATGTATTGTTGACTAACTCCCATAACACAAGCAAATAATTTGCTTACTTTGAGGTTAGATCACTAAGTGTAATTTGCCCCATTAATATTTATTTATTCATTTATTTATATCAATGATCGAATTTTGGCCACAGGTGATCGCTTGTATTTTTAAATAATAAAGATCAAATTGTAAATTTTGAATATTAAATTACCAATAAATATTTTATTTAAGTAACCTATAACATCCATGTTTTTCATAATAAAGACTTTTCATTTTTTATAGAAAAGTATTTTAATAAAAATGGAAGGGTTTAAAAGAAAATTTGAAATTGATTTATAAATAATGTTCTGAAGTTGAAAAATGCTGCCAGCAGCACCACGTCATGGCACGTCTAGAAGTTTAAACAACGTATTTGTGGTGACTCAGATATTTATATATGACGACTGAGTTGTGCATCTACATCCGCGACATTATTTTTTTCTTTATGTATATGTTTCTCTGTAATTTCCTACGTATTAGGCAGTTCGGAAGAGGCTAACGTTAGGCTTTGCGAGTCGCTACCATCGTGGCTAGTAGGTTGTCGATTTCTGCATTAACTCGCTCGTAACTGGTTCTACCGCCTTGTCTTTTCCTGTCGTAGTGTTTTTCGTCGTAGTGATTTTCGTGTCGTAGTCGCAGTGCTTGTTACTTTCGTGTTCCGCTTTAAAGTGTAAGGTAGCCGATAAATTTATGCATGTGACATTAAGACCTCGCCACAAGAATTGCAATGCTCCATTAACATCTTTGGTGTCTGAAAGCGACGGCTATTCTTTTCCATTAGGAGAACCACACGCTTGTTTCCTGTCTTATAATATATTAAAAAAAACACTTTTGACGTATAAGAATATACTGTGTTCCTTGTCATATATTTCCTCATCATCATGTCATAACTTTTTCTCTTTCGCATTAGGAAATGTATCTTCACGCCCATATCCCCGAAGGGGTAGGCAGAGGTACAACAAGTGCACCCACGATTAGCCGAAGATACTTGGTCCCACAAATGTGATAGGTGGCAAGCCTATCGCCAATCGGGCACTTTCCAATCCCGGGCAACTTTGTGTTTCTTAGAAAACTGAAAAAACACTTTTCTTATGTGCCCGACCCGGGAATCGAACCCGGGACCTCATGTGGTCGACGCCAACGCTGGACCACTAGACCACAGAGACGAAATGTACCTAAGATACCACTTATTGATTACCAAATTAACGCCTAAAAAGTATTTAAAATACCTTTTCTAAAGAATAAAAGTAAGGATAACAATACATTATCCATGTCATTAATTTAGTTAGTTATTATAAACTAGTATCCACTCCGTCTTTGTTTCTTAGCTGTCCTATTATCAAACAAAAAAACACGATCACGCAAGTCACCTTGCAGATTAGGTAAAGCGAACTTGAGCGAACTCAAAAGTCAATACACTTTTAAATTTATCATATTGCCTCAGTTATTTGATTGTGAAATGGGTTATATTTGCCTTCGCCGCATTTACTAAGCAAAATCTGGACAGAGAAATACATTTAATTCTAACAGATTGGTAGATTTATCGGACATTCTAAGAATCCGGGTTCGAATTAACGCATTGATGAGGCAGTTAAAAATTATATTATCAGAAAACAGTTTGGTTTTGCATTTCAGAAGCTATTATCACTCAACAACACAATGCATCAAATCAAGAATGCCTTAGATGTTACATTCATAAACAAAACTTTGTTTTACAATTTCACTATCAATACAAAACACGTGTTTTTCCGAAAAAAAAAAACAATTTTAAAATCAATAAAACGTACCGAAGATAGAGTGCGGACTTTAGTCGACCTAATGAATACATCAACTTGATATACCGTCTGTTTATTACCCTCGTAACTTATAAACGATTTTTATAACCACTGATTCATCGCCTGCACAATTTCAACGGATATTTTTTATCGATTGCATAAACTATGCATTGAATGTTGTACGCAGAACGATGAATAAAAAGAAAAGATGTAGCTCATCCATACTTCTATAATAATTTTATAAACTAGCTGTTACTTGTGACTTCGTTCGCGCGACCTAAAATCATTACTTTCTTTCAAAAATTGTTTTCCAGTTAATATTATAAAAGTCAGTCCAGGAAAACACATTAGTGTTGATTAGATTATTCATTATCCTCCATTTACATGCAATTATTCTCAATTCTTATTTAAGTAGTTTTCGATAGTTTCAACATAGTCAAATATTCTTATCCATTGCATTACATTACATTCAACATAACGATTTACTTATTCGTCAAGTATCAAATATAGAACCGTTCTTGTGGACTGCCACATGAAGAATGGTAAAAATGAATGTCTTACCCCCGCCAACCGTTAGGTTGAGGCGGGATTATATCCGACGATTAACACCGCTTACTGGTAATTGGAAAATGGGATGTAACTTTTTAAACCGGGGCATAGTCGTGAATAAATAAATTGGAAGCTTTTAACAGAATAATATGTCACCAACAGGTGACAATTGGCGCGGTTTAGTTTAAATTTTAACGGCTTTACCGTTAATATTTAAACATCTGTTATTGTTAAAATATTAGTTAATATATTTACATAATAAATCATACGCATTTACACACAGTTATTAAAAATATCCTAACAATATAAAAATAAATCTTTTCGCGTACAAAGTTGAGTTCAAAAGATAGTATATAAAAGAACTAGTTGTACCCGCGAATTCTCCGTGAGAAAAAAAAAACTTCAGTTACTCCTTATTACATTAGCTATCTACTAGTGAAAGTCCCGTCAAAAAAATAATTATATTATATGTTATATTATTATGGTATACGTATATTTACCGTGTTATCCATATGCATTTAATTGAACCCGGCTTTTTTGGCTTTTTTATAGAAGAGGCGTCAAACAGACAGGAGGCTCACCTGATGGTAAGTGATTACCGCCGCCCATAAGCAACTATACTTACTACCAGGGGTCTTGTAGTTGCGTTGCCACCTGCCGGCCTTTTAAGAATGAGTAGGCTCTTTTCTGTTAATGTTACAAACAGACACTCCAATTTTATTTATTTATATAGAAGATAATCGTACAAAGTACAAATCATCTTTTTTCTAATTCGTTCAGGATTTTATCGCCATGCGACCACTTACAATATTTACTAAAATACTAAGTCAACTATAAAATACTTACTTACACTTAATCCCACAAATTTAAATAACCAAGGTGTGGGTTCTTAAATGATTTGTTTTAAACACACTCCATCAAAATGTGTCACATCCTCAATAACTCTAAACTCGTCGCAATTTGGTGATTACGTGGTACCGCGTGGTACGCACAGATAATCGAGTTTCTTTATAATATATGCAGACTTGTCTGGATCTTATTCGAAGATTGTTTGTGAGTCTCTAAAATCAGCGCGGATGTTTGAAGAGTTATGAGTGTGTAGGAAGTAGATACAAATATAAGTCAAATAGTATTATGGGAATCGGAATTTCCGACATCTTCAAAGCTAAGCTTCTAAAAATTTGAAAATTTTCTAAGCTGTAACGCATAATTTATGACGTGCTTTCAAAATTTTATGTGTGAAATATATGGGGTAACAAATATACTATGGCGGTCAGCTCTCATTCATAGGCTCATAGCAGATCAGCGTTATAATTCGGTGGATGACTATCACGCGTTTTTAAATTTTCCCCCTTTGGGACTGGGTTTATAAAAATTAAATAATAAATAAAATTAAATCAAAAAATTTAATTTCATGGATGCTAGTTCTAACTTGCAAATAATTAAAATAAAAATGAATTTAGTTATTTTGACCAGATGCATTAACAATAAGCAGTGGTACCAAGACAATGCAGAACTCCAGCACAAAGAAAAATACCTTACATCACTCTCTTACTATCACAAGAGCCGTTTACTTAATTTATTACGTTAAAAAAATTGGATACAAATATCGTCGTTACCGCCAGCAACGATTTAAAATGTTCGTTTGCATTAATCTTGACAAGAAAATTGAAAATAGTACCGGCGCCTCGAGCTGCAAATATACACGAAATATATATAGAGCAATGTATATCGGTGCACGAGGCATGTCTGTCGACACTCGCTCGTATATTACTCCGACGATTAACACCGCTTACTGGTAATTGGAAAATGGGTTGTAACTTTTTAAACCGGGGCATAGCCGTGAATAAATAAATTGGAAGCTTCTAACAGAATAATATTTACTTAAGGCGTATCGACGTTTTGTTGGACGCGACTTCAGATGACACTCCACAATTTTAAACATGGTTATGCATGTAATTTTTCCTAGTTACCTTATCTAGTACCAAATAAAATCAAAAAGTATCTTCATGCCCGTATCCCCGAAGGCACAGGCACAACCAGTGCACCCACGATTAGCCTAAAATATTAAATACCACAATGTGATATCAAGCCTATTGCCAACCGGGCACTTATCCAATCCCAGGCTTCATTTTTTTCAACAGAAGACTAAAAAAAATCACATTTTTTAATTTCCCGACTCGGGAATCGAACCCGGGACCTCATGTGTTCTACACTGACGCCGGACCACTAGACCACAGAGGTGACAAAAAGATAATGTTTGTCAAGTGTTAGCGTATTCACCTAATGACGCCGATCGAGATGTGTGCCGGATTGGAATCCTGACATCCCTGTCAGGATTCGAATCCAGAGCATTTGTGTGTTGAGCGTAGAGATTATATATTTCAGTTTTCATGTGTACAGGTATTTCTGTAGATTAATATTGTTGATTAACACTAAGTATGCCACCTTCATAACTTTAACGACTAGTGTACTCTCAGCAATAGCGAAAAACAGTAACGTTATTGCGGCAAGACTATGTAAAGCAGTAGTAACAAACTTTGTGGATTCGTTGTAAAACTCTATCACGTAGTAAATAATGTATATGGAACTAACTAGCCCAACGCTACCGGCTACTTTACTGTCCAAACAGGAACACGGGAATGACAAGCATTGACGCTATCGCGGCAGGAATAGGTAAGAACGAAGTACCCAATATCCGGGTGTTACGTTGCAGGACTCTACAACCTAGGAGTCACGGCACTAGGAACACGTACAGGCAATCGTTCACCTTTTACAAACTGCCTGGTAGAATCTCCGATGGTATATTCTTTAAAAGAAGTCCTGAATAAAACCGGAAAAAATGTAAACCGGTTGACCCTGTGGGTCATCCCTGAAACTTTTAACTAAATTGAGGTTTTTTAAGCTCAACGAAGCAAAAGCTATACCTGAGCCTGACTCTAAAGTTTGTAAAAATAATAGTATTTAAAAAAAATGTATATTTTCCAAATGACGATCGGTTTTGATCTTTTGAGAAGCGTTTAAAACTATTTTTGAGCTCTAATAGATCCCGAACGAATCAATTGATTTTAATCCGCCAGTTTTTTAAGTACAAAATCTGACTAGATTTTGAAGTAATCGGTATATTAGCTTGAAAGTTATTTTAAAAATATGAAGTAAGTTTGCTGTAAACAACGTTTATATATCATAAATAACAAGCAGGTGGGTCTCCTGATGGAAAGAGTCAACCATCGCCTATAGACACCAAAGATGTAAATGGTGCGTTGCTATCTTGTGGCGAGGTCTAATGCCACATGCATAAGTTTACCGGCTACTTTCTCCTCCAAACCGGAACACGACAGCGACAAGCACTGACGCTATTGCGGCAGGAATAGGTAAGGCGGTGGTACCAGACCCGGGCGAGACAATGCAGAACTCTACCACCTAGTAGCTACGATGGTAGTGACTCCATAGCCAATCGGTCGCCTTTTACGACCTGCCTGGCAGAACGGCAGTTGGCCTATTCTACAAAGGAGGCCGGGACCAACACGGCGGACAACGTAACTCTAATGTTTAAAAAGCTGTAACTTTTTAAAATTCAATTCGATTTTAATTTTTAAAACGGCATTTGACATAGTTTTTAAGTATTAAAATATTGTGGAAAATCAAAAAATGATTGTTTTAAAAATTTCGTACATAAATTTCAACGATAACTCCCGAATAGATAAACTGATTTTTATGAAATTTATGTACTGGACTCAGTTTTTTTGATGAATAGAGTTGATTAAATTTTGTACTCAATCGGTACATTAATTAGGAAGTTATATTAAAAATACTGTTTCGCTAAATTTTTTATAAGATTTTCAATATTTCGTAAAATCCCCTGGACCGAATTGGTTCAAATTTTCATAAAGTTTAAGTTGAGTGGAATCTAATCGAATGCCATCAACCGCGTTTTGATCGGTCAAACCGTTCAAAAGTTATGAGATATTTACATACACACATACACACACAGGCATACTGACGTCATCACTAAAATAGTCTGTAAACGTTCCCAGGACCTCAAAACGTGGAGATTGGGTGAAAACTCGATTTTCAAAAATCGGGGCAAAATCAGTAACTTCCTTCTACATACGTAGCGGGAACTTAAAAAACGGGGGAAAATCGCTTATTTTTTATATGATGCAATAGTTTAGAATGCACGAGAGTGACGTCCACTAGAACCTCGCACGGCTTGTAAACATTGATATAAGTTTATACATTTTCGCTGTTTACATTGAACGTTTGCCAATTTTTTGTACACCGTGAAAGTGTTACGCGCAGGTATTTTCCGTATTGAAAAAATTCGGGTCAGTTTCGAAAACACTAATATTATTTGTAATTTACACAGTGAAGTCATCTTTATGGAAAAAATTAAAAATGCATGGACAGTAAGTGTGGTATTAAAGTATTTTACGACTCGCAAAGGCTTATTTACCGACGAATGGAAATTATTTTTGGTGGTAGTTTATTTTTGATTTGTTAATTCATATTTACAAAAATAGAAGGTTTTATGTTTCTGTATATTTTTGATAATTACTATTACCGATTATTTAGTAAATTTTGGACCAATTCAAATAATTATTTTTGTTATCAAACATAATTCAGAGATGGTGCCATCCTCAGGAAATAAATTATAGTCAAAATAGTCAAAATTATAGTCAAATAGTCAATAGTCAATAAATTATAGTTAAAGTCAAAAAAACATTACAAACATATTTTTTATTTAACCAATTAGGTAGACGATTATCTAAGCGATAAACCAACCCGATGAAACCATTTCTGGGTGGACTTATATTTTACAAGTAGAGCCGGTAATCTTAAAATTAAAATCGCCTCTGAGGTCTAGCGGTCCAGCGTTGGCGTTTACCACATGAGGACCCGGGTTCGATTCCCCATCGGGCAGATAAAAAAATGTGTTTTTTCAGTTTTCTGAGAAACACAAAGTTGCCCAGGATTGGAAAGTGTCCGGTTGGCGATAGGCTCGCCACCTATCACATTTGTGGGAGCAAGTATCTTCAGCTAATCGTGGGTGCACTTGTTGCACCTCTGCTTACTCCTTCGGGGATATGGGCGTGAAGATACTTTTTTTAAATTAAAATGCTACAAAAAATTACTATGAAAGTTTTTAACTGACATTTCCTAAAGCAGGAGGTTTTCGGCTTTAGCTATATTTGTAGTAATACATCAGATCTCCTTAATATATGAACCGATTAGGATTTTTTTGGTTGGAGAATTTTATTTGGTAAAATCATAAAGAATACGGGCAATACTTTATACATCGTTTTTTTAGTTATTACCTTAAAGTTAATATTCCGTAAGATTTTATATTAACTTCTTAACTTATAGTAGCTAAATAAAGTTGGAAATTAGGAAAGTTAAAGTAAAGTATAAGTTCTCTCCTTAGTAGTCTGTGGTTAGGACATTTTCTTGTCATTGGTCTTAGTACAACAACTGCTAATCTCAGAAATCTAAGTTAGATTGACAGAATTCTGAGCTAAGGTTTTGTGCAGACCCTTTATAGATACTTAAAAGAACTATTCTTTAACACAAAAACAGGTAGAAATTTTATTTGATACTTATGAAAGTGATGACATATAAACTTTTTGCTGCTTTGATGCAAATGTAAATAAAGTTTTATACAATGGTAACAAATATGATGATAGAAGTCAATCAAATTAAAGTATTTTATTTGATTGTTCCTAGCGATATATTTTATTTAATTAATTTAAAAACGTAGAAAATTATTCTAGTTTATCTAATATTCGTCACTCCGAAAGACACGCGAGGGATGTACAAAACCAAAATCGCCTGTGTTCTTTGATAAAGATCTTTTATATTCAATCAGTATTTTATATTAAAACACTTGTACTGTTTCACAATAAATTATTACTTTATATAATAATTTATTGTGAAATAGTACAAGTATTTTAATATAAATGAATGAAAAAGGAGTTTTGCCAAGTGCCGACGACAAGAGTGTAGAATATCTTTATATTCATAAGATAGCAAACGAATATATGGTTATCTAAATAAAACAACCATAGCCTATCTAAACATATAATAAAATCGTAGGAAAGTCAAAACTGTACATTGAATATTTTTTAAAAGAATACTTGGGGCGTGATCTACAATCGATATCGAAGCCAAAAATATAGTTTTTAGAATTTTTGTCTGTTTGTTTGTATGTATGTCCGGGGTAAACTCAAAAAGTGCTGCATGGATTTACTTCAAATTTTGCATGAAGATTACTAACAGGTCGGGTCAACATAATACCTACATATTATCACGCTATCATCTACGGGGGAGGAGCAGTGCGGAGTAAACGAAGTCCGCGCGGACGAAGTCGCTGGCAACAGCTAGTACACAATAAAAATGATAAATGGTGCGTTGCTATTCGTTTGGCGGGATGGCAACGCCATATGCGTAAATCTTTATTCTTCAACCTGGAACACGAAAATGACCAGCACTGATGCTATTCCGGGAGGAATAGGTAAGGCGGTGATACCAAAATCGTTTCAGGCGGTATAAAACTCTACCACATAATTAGTAGTCATCATATTAATGATACATATTAGCCTTACCTTGCTATTTTTCGAACTGCCTAGCAAAATTCTAAATTCCATCCTCATCATTTAGATGTCTGCAAGTCCACTACAGAGCGACTTTTAAAGTATTTTTTGCCTCGCACAACTGCTCAATGGAATCAATTACCAGTGGATGTGTTTCCGAACCGATACGACTTATGGGCCTTCAAGAAAAGTGCGTACTCATTCCTTAAAAGCGGCAACACACCTGTTGGACCTCCAGTGTTGCAGCTGTTCATGAACGGCAGTTCACTTACTATCAGATGATCCTCTTGCCCGTTTGCCCCCTATTCTATAAAAAAATTAGCAGATGTTCTATTCTTCAAAGGGGACCTGGACCAACAAGTAGCAAAAATGTTCCAGAAATAAAGGAAGTTTAACGTTAATTGTTGAAGTTTTACTGTGTTTAAACTATGTTAAATGCATATAAATCAAGAAATATTACAAAAACGTTTGGCCATATCAAAAATCGTACCCAAACATACAGCTTTCTAGTCAAGATCGTTAACTATTTGATCTGGGCGATGCAAACGATTATGTTTTGTAAAATTTTATTTGTTAGATTTATCTTTCTAGCACTTAGTCGAGCGAATCATTAATAAGAAACTTTATGTCTTTAATAAATTGACTGGCAAACTGAAAGCTCCCAAGGCTAGCATTAATAAGCATCAAGGAAGACATGTATACAACATTGTACGACATAAAATAATCGCATGACGTATCTAACGTTATTTCCCCATTGTGTCCAGTATAGCTCGCTGCGAATAGCCGGACAGAAATAGAATGGCCTTTACTGTACTATCATTTATACACGCGGAATGGGTGCTCAACTTTTGGATTTTTAGCGGTAGACCGAATGGCATTTTACCTGTTTCACAATATTGAATTTTTATAGTAATCTGTAAATGTTAAACCGTCACATCCACGGTAAACTTATGAATCTGCAATTTTGGTAAAATCAGTATTTTGAAAAGCTGTGCCTATTACTTTTTGAATAAAATTACAAGTGAATTGAAATTACACACCATGGCAAACTTAAGTATTTTTATTCAAGGTATTCTCCAAAATAACTTTTATAAAAAAGACGTGTGGCACTCGGAGACTGCCGCGGTAAAGCTATTGCATAGCATTTTTTATCAACTTATGCAATTACAATTATAAATAAATAATAAAAATAAATAAATTTATTTTATTTATGCAGTATTTTTTTTCTTTGTTTTTTTTCTTTGATATTAATTCAAGTTACACTTTGAGCGTGGTGACCGATAAAAAATATTCATATTTAAAACACTTTGTACACAAATTATACGAGTACAGATATTCACTGTTGTACGTAGATGATAAATACCTATACACCTATATACTTTCTCACAAACAGCTGATTACGGTAGGTTTCTAATACAACCAATGCCATCTAAAGGCGGGTTGCTAAACTAAAGAGACAAGCGTGATATTTCAAAAAGTCATTAAAAGTTCTGGTATTTATCGATAGATGGAAAAACTAAAAAGTATCACCGCTGTGCCGGTCGGAGAACACCCCCCGTGTTAGGTTTTTTTCGTTACGGAATTTCTGGATTCGATCTCCACGCTCAAGGCCCGCGATAGAAGCTATGCAATAGCCTAAAAAACATTTTCATTACTTTCAAAACGCTCCTCTGTAAAATGCAGATTTGTAAGTTGGTCATGTATATGACGAAACGATAAAGTGCGTGAGGTTGGATGTTAAGTTCATTGTTCTTTGTCCACCTCTCAAGGGAACCGGCATGATAATATGTTCATGTATTTTACAGAAAACAAAGTAAACTTTTATTTCTCTTGCGCAGACTCTACTGGAAGTTTGTTCGGCGTGTCACTCTCACAGTGTGTGGAGACAGAGAGAGCGCTGCGGAGACAACAGCATGGGGGATCCAGGGCATCACTCGCCTCACTCGGTGGACTCGAGAAAGGGGATGACGTGAGTCACTTACATACATTACATTATTTTGTATATATTAAAACTTTTCTCTCATCATTAGCTTTCTTTTATAACTAGCTAACCCACTCAGCTTCGCTCGCAAAGAAAGCAATGTAGAGTAACATGTCATCAATATAATATTTCATACAAACTTGCATTTACTATTTTAGCATCTAAAGGGTTGAACCTATGTTTAAATTAGTCTATATTTTACCTAACTTCACTCAAATTTCATCAATATGGGTTAAACCGTGTAGCTGTGAGAACGCAACAATTAAATAAATTTAATTTACATTTATAATATTTGATTAGAGAGCCCGCGAGTATATTAACATGTCGTCGATATAATTTGTCATACAAAATTTTCTCCCCTATCTCACCCCCTCAGTAGTTGATTTTTGAAAAATAGTTACCCCTACGTTTTACTTTAAAAAATTTACCCCTATATTTAACATTAGATTTAAACTCCATGGAGGAATTGGGGATGGAGATCTATGCCAATTTTTAGGGATAACGGATGAGCTGTTTAACAGCGAAAGCCTAACAAACAAACTCACTTTCACACTTATAACATAAAAGTATCTTTACGCCCGTATCCCCGAAAGAGGAGGCAGAGGTATAACAAGTGCACCCACGATTAGCCGAAGATACTTGCTCCCACAATGTGATAGGTGGCTAACCTATCGCCAAACGGGCACTTTCCAGTCCCGAGCAATGTTGTTTTTATCAGAAAACTGAAAAAACACGTTTTTTAAAGTGCCCGACCTAGGAATCGAATCCGGGACCTTATGTGGGACCTTGTGTGGGGAAGGACCTTATGTGGTCAACTCCGACACCGGACCACTACACCACAGAGGCGATTAACATAATATTCTAAGATTTTTGGGTATGTACATTGTACATAGCCTTTGTCACTGAACCCCTCTTAAAAACAACTGGACTGATTTTGATTTTTTTATGTATACTGATTGAGTCTGAGTCCCTAGATAGCTAGACTTGTAGATGACGCTGCAGTTGTATCCGGGTAAAACTATATCAGCCTTGTCTGTCTTGTCTTAGCAATTCTACCACCTAGGTAATATACGATTTTAGTGACAAGTATTAGCTATTTCACGCCTTTTACGAGATGGCTAGCAGTAAGGCGATTGATGTATTCTTTCAAAAGGGGTCCAGATTATTATTAACTCTGGGTAAACAGACGATAAAAATAACAACTCAAATAAAAAGAAGTGGAGGGATAACATATCTGATAAAAAATCTTACACTACTAGTACTTCCATTACCCCATTGTAAAAAATAGTTTAGAGCACCAAAAAGTGCCAATGATTGATTTATTTTCATATTGCCTATTTGTACAATGTTCCTATAGCAAACAAGCAGATGGGTCTTCTGATGGAAAGAGTCAACCATCGCCTATAGACACCAAAGATGTTAATGGTGTGTTGCTATCTTGTGGCGAGGTCTAATGCCACATGCATAAGGTTACCGGCTACCTTACCCTCCAAACCGGAACACGACAGCGACAAGCACTGACGCTATTGCGACAGGAATTATGTTGAGATGTTACTGAATACCTTATGTACAGCAGAAAAGAGCAGATGATTTTGAAACAGCAGAATAATATTGAATCATATTAAGATCCATCTCAGTAGACGGCTTTCAATTCAGAAAAACTGCTCTCAAATGGTTTTCTGTTTGGGAGCTGTGATGATACAGACACACAAATACACATACACACTTACCTCGTTTTTGCTTCGGAAATAAAATTTTAATATAATAAACTAATAATTACTACACATGTCGTGCGATTTGCTGAACTTATAGTCGAATAAACTCGATATTCGATAACACTTTTGCCCTACCCAGATATACTCGTAAATACGTTATATCATAATAGTGGGTAGTAGGCTAACATGACACCGCTTAGTTCTGTCTGCCTACCCTTTAGAGATTTGAGGATAGAAGGTTAATCTATTTTTTAGAGATCCGTACTTCAAATGAAAAAGCCGGAAGCCTTATAGGATCGCCCCGTCGGTCGAGTGGATAACGAACCTAATCACGAATCGATGGGGCTCGTGTCCGTTTCCCTACGGAGACAAACGTTTGTCATCACGAGCATAAATGTTTGTATTTCAGGGTTTGGGTATTTGTTATGTATATAACAGTAGTTATATATGTATTTCCATGTATCAAAATCATTGGCTAACACCCATGATACAAATGATTCGTCCGTCGAAAATATTTATTAAATAGCTAATTAATAAAACCCTGACTACCTTTTAAAGTGCTTGGCGTGAAAATATATTTTATACTACAAGTTTCCGTACAACAAGCGACATAACCTTGATATAATAGACATGGTTCAAAGAATTAGTCAACAGTCACTGAAAACTAGACTTAAAGCTCGAAGACTCGATTACTCACAGGCTGAAAATATCACAAATCTGTAGCGTAAAGTTTCTAATTACTGTCTATTCACAATTTACGGCTCCAATAGTCTATAAACAAACTGACACTGCTATAAATTCAAATATAGATACGGAAATAGATTATATTGGTTATTTCAGTTGGACTATTCGATGAAGGTGGTATTCAACACTTTAACTGCGATAATCATATCATAAATCCAAAATTTTAATGGGTCTTATAAGTCACATCTGTGTCAATACCAAAATTAGCTCTTTTTGTTTGTAATCGGTAAATTAAAAATATATTATTCAGAAATGTATACTTTTCAGCTTTCGCGGCTTTTTTGAACTGAATTATTAATAATTAACGGGATGTTACCCCGATTATGGTGTTATTTTCCCTATATTTCGGCGCTGTTGCAAGCGCCATGATCACGGGGAACTGTAGTATCGCGGGTAGTTGAACTATTACGAGCAGATAACCCTGCCTACCCTTTTTTCTTATTTGTTTGCCAGTACCACTGGAACTCGCACGAAAGTCACTTTGACAATACACACTAACCACATTACTAAGTTTATTTGGACATATAGAATATAGAATATAGAAAATATGGAATCCAATTGTCAGTGTAATAAAAAACAAAAGACAATCTATACGTCCAAATAAACCTAGTGATAGATATGGTTAGTGTGTATTGAAACTGACTTTCGTGCGAGTTCCAGTTGTACGGGTAAACAAAAAGAAAAAGGGTAGACAGGCTTCGTATCGAGAAAATAATACATCACATAATCGCGGTACGATCCCGTTAATTATTAATAATTCAATTATTCAGAAATATTTTTGAATCTATAATAAAAATATTGCTTTGAAGCTATTAGTATTATAGATGTGATAATTCCCCATAATAAGCTTATCAAAATCACCTCCTAAATTATATTAAGGTTTTTAAGACAAAATATTCAAAATTGGAGTTTGCTGTTATTAATTAATGATTTTAAATTAATTATTGTTAATTTTAAGCTTTTCCATATTATAAAATTTACTTATATAAGTACATGTTATGTCTTCAGTTTAAATGGAAATAGAATTAATAAACTTTATTCGGAAAATAACCAGTATTATTTGATTAATCAAGTAACATACGCTTAAAAATCTTGTCACATAAAAGCCAAAATAACCCCAAATTGAGCATATTTTTAGTATTACAAAGTTCACAACCTTAGTGTGACGATTCCTTTGCACTGTACGATAATTCGATAACGATTCCTTTGCACTGTATGATAAGCCACCCAATCTATGGATTTTATTATAAAATAAAATTACACTTTAATAACATTAATATAAATTAATGCTTTAAGCTTTGTACTCTGCAAATTTATATTTATCGTTAATGTACGTCCCAGATATGCGAGCCTGATCTGCATTAACTTCCGTCGTGAATTTTTGAATTATACGCAGTCAGAATATTATAGATTTGATTTTTGAATCAGTATTATAAAACACAACTATAGTTAACACTTCCAGAGATTTCCACAGCACCAAAGTAATACTGTTAATTATGACTAAAATATACGTTTGACGCGCAACAGTAAATCACTGGGCCTCTTTGACCTGTCTGCGTTTGAAGTGTTAAATCCTCATTATGATTACGTAAAGAATTCTGTTGGTGTTCAGCACCGCCACGTGCGCGTCGTCTCTCAGCATCGCTTGTACAAATATACGCTGAGAATACATACAACTTATCAAACATTTTGTATCAGTCGATTAATGTGATACGACTGATATTACTCTTGAGGTTTTTCATTGCATATCTTTAACTTTAGGATAAATTAATATCATCAGTTAGTTTCTTTGCATTTTAGGTATAGTACACTGAAGAAATGCACTCCTATGTAATGGATATTGAAAATGTATTTTTTTACGGTTAGATAGCAAATAGCTCTCTTGAGGGAAAGAGAAACCATCGCGTATAGATTCTAAAGACATTAATGGTGCGTTGCTATCCGTGAGACAAGATTGCAATGCCACATTTTTGCAACTAAAGCAGTTGTTTACGAACTGCATGTTATTGTTGTAATATTGTCAAAAGTTCAATAAATATCCTTAATCTTTAAACATGCATAACTCTACCGGCTACGTTACCCTCCAAACCAGCTCACAACAATGATAAGTATTGACACTATTGCGGCAAGAATAGATAAGACGGTGGTACCAAACACCCGGCTGAGACGTTGCGGAACTCTACCACCTACTCACTACCGTGATACCACTCACGATGGTAGGGACACGTATAGCAAATTGTTTGCCTTTTATGACCTGCCTGGCAGAACAGCAGTTGGTCTGTTCTTCAAAGGGACCTTAATCAATACGGGGTAAAACGGGGTAGATTATAAAATAGTTGATATCACTGCACTGATAACTACTATTGCTTTATATTGGAACCGACAGTTTAAAGTACTCATCTTAGGCACAGGGTTGCTAACCACCAGACTCCAAGCTGTTATTAAGAAGCTTGAAGTCTGGTGGTGAGATGTATGCACTCTTGTGCCAAGGATGAGCACCTAAATCCGTCGATTTCGGTTATCACGAAAAATAAGCTATATTTCTTATTAGGTTGGTATGACGCATTTTACTAACTTGAAAAGGACAACCCGATATCGTCGTCATTCGAAAAACTAATGAATCGTGTTACCCTCTGCCTACCCCACAAGGACGCTAGTTTTATATTACTTAGTTGATTAAAAAAAATTCTGCAAATATTAATTGTGAATTAAATGTGAATATTAAATGTAAAAATGTTTCATTTCAAAATCCAATAGCTATAGTAATGATCTGAGTTTTTCAAATAATATTTAATGTGTTTTTGGGGTTCCTTACCCAAACTGTGACAAACGTAACCCGTTTAATATGCCTCCACTATCTGTCTGTTTCTGGCTGGCTGCACCATTGACTTACCTATTCCTGCCGCAATAGCGTTAGGGTTTTTCGCTGTCGTGTTCCGGTTTGGAGGGTAGCCGATTAACTTACGCATGTGGCATTCCAACCCCATCACACGGATAGCAACACATCTTTTACATCTTTGGTGTGTATAGACGATGGTTATCTCTTTCCATCAGGAGAACCTTCTATTTCTTTGCTATTCTATGGCAAGAAAAAGTATCGGTCAAAAGTTATTACCAGACCGTGAAAAGAGGCCGCAACTACTAAGTCGACGCGCGTGGTGTTGTCAATTTAAAATAGTTATAGGGAATAATTTTAGGGAAATTGAAGTGTAAATATTAACATTTTAAGATACCACTATAATTTAATTTTTTTTAAAAATATTAGATATCATTTCATTTTTTTTAAATTATCATACTACCTGTAAGCCTCTTTCAGTTAGGACAGTGTTTTTGATACTTATTGTATGCAAATATACATATGGTTACAAATCCCTTACCATAATCATAAAAACAGAAGATACAGGTACAGGAACAGAAGAAACATACATCATGGTCCAGGCAGACTTGCATGACCTTCTCCAGACATAATCCTCTTTTAAAAAATTCGCTAACTTCGAAAACTATTGACTAGTTTCTCTGACGGCACCCGATCATTCATCATTCCATGCATAAAATCGAATAATACCCAGTCTACTAAGAGTCCAGCTTAATCCGATCCACACGAACGATATATTTACTTGTAATTTAATGCATATGAAAGTAATAGAGGGATCTTACAAAGCTGGTTATAAAGCAATTGGCATTCGGCATTTAAAGTCCAGAAATAGTTCGCGAGTTAGACGCCAAGACACGTAATGATATGAACACCTGGACCTATCCACTATGAGTGGGAATGCAGTTTTGTGTCGAATTTGCAGCAGGTACAATATACGTTGGATATGCTTTATTTTAAAAATTATAATGTTTTTTTCAAACCTATACTTTAAACGAGCAATTTTTGTTTGTATGTAGATGGTTTCTCGGTAATGTTAATTGTATATTTAACTAGCTGACCCGGCAAACGTTCTGCCTTTTTAACTACTCTTTTTTTTTCTATATTTTCTCACCTTTTAACCCTTACCTGGACTTCAACAATTAATTCAAAACCAAAATCAGCCAAATCGGTTCAGCCGCTCTCGTGTTTTAGCGAGACTAACGAACAGCAATTGATTTTTATATATATAGATAATAGATAATAATAACGTAATAATTTTGACGAAAGAACATCGGCGAACTACATCACAGAAGTTGAGATGTATAATAAAATACAGCATCTTTTTTGAACATTGATATACAAGGGTTTTCTTCCGTGATATCCTGAACTTAAAAAAAAATAATGCTGAATGTCTTAGAGGTTGCCTTATGTGACAGTATTACGCAAAGTGACAACTTCAGTATTTAGTTCTCAAGTTCTCAAACAGGGTATTTGTGAATAATACACACAGTACACACACATATATTGCAGTTTACGGACAAAATCTGCATAGACTTTACATACTTAGGCCCCGATTACACTTTGATTAGTGCGTGCGAGTGTTTAATGTAGGTGCTTAGTATTAACCAAAAAATTCAGAACAGCCGTTGATCAGTGCGAATGATTAGTAATCAGCGTCTATTCACTTTTACTACGCTGATTACTAATCACTCGCACTGATCAACATCTGTCTTCACGTATTTTTTGCTTAATACTAAGCACGTGCATTTAGCACTCGCACTAATCAAAGTGTAATTGGGGCCTTAATGCGAAGGTCGGACGCCTAGCTAGTTTTTGATTAACCAATAAAAGGTGTTTTCAAAAGTTGTTAATAATATTTTTATCCAAAAATTAAAACATTTAATTTTCCTAAGCACTGGGCTAGACTCTTTGGAGAAACAGACCGTCTCTAGACACTTCGTAAACCTAAACGTATATATTATACATATATACAAAGTATACTAACACTTGTTATAGTTAGCGTGTGTAATATATATTTTTATAAATATAATATGTTTTAATGCATGCTATAGCTTTCCTACACCTTTCTGTATAAATTTTAACCACACCAAAGAACACGGGCAAGACTTCATACACCGTTTTTAGTTATTATCTTAAAGTTTAATATATTCCTTAAGATTCTACATCAACTCCTTAACCTATCCGCTTTAATAAATATATTTTTAATAGGAGAATAGTAACTAAATAAAGTTGGAATTTAGGTAAAGTTAACGTGAACAATCAGTTCTCTCCTTAGTAGTCTGTGGTTAGGTATTTATCTTGTCATTGAGTGTCTTCAGTACAACGGCTGCTAGTCTCAGAAATATAAGTTATATTGATAAAATTCTGAATTAAGATTTTGCGAAGACACTTTATAGGTACTTAAAAGAACAAAAAATAAATAAGCATTTACTATTCTTTAATACAAAAACAGGGAGAATTTTTATTTGATACTTATAATCAAAATTATGATATATAAACTTATTGCTGTTTTAATGAATATGTAATTCAAGTTTTATACAGTGGTAACACTTAAATATGATGATAGAATTCAATCAAATTAATGTCTAGCAACGCACTATTAACACCTTTGGTGTCTATAGGCGATGGTTGACTCTTTCCATTATGAGACCCATCTGCTTGTTTGCTATCTAATAATATAAAAAAGAAACTTTATTCGACTTCTCAACTTATGAGGTTCTGGTTTGATTCGTAGGATGAGCAAAACTGTAGTAGAATTATTATAATACATATAAATACTCGCGGGCTTTAGATACACAGACACACAAAGTTATTGGTCCCGGCTTTTCTTTCTATTTCAAATTAATACCAACCAGAACCATATTCCTATATGAAGCAACTATACTTAACGTCGCCTTTGTGGTCTCGTGGTCCGGTGTCGTTGATGACCACATGAGGTCCTGGGTTCGATTCCCGGGCCGGGCAATTGAAAATGTGTTTTTTTTTTCAGTTTTCTGATAAAAACAACGTTGCCCAGGTTCGGATAAATCCCCGGTTGGCGATAGGCTTGCCTCCTATCATATTCCGTGGGACTAAGTATTTTCGGCTAATCGTGGGTACGCTTGTTTTACCTCTGCCGACCTCTTCGGGAATATGGGTGTGAAAATACTGTACTGCAACTGTTCTCAAACTATGCTGTTTCCATGTAAATAAGTAATATCCAGTAAATTCAATAATTGCGTACGTCCGTTATGACTATATTGACCAATTTCGATACACGAATTCGCAGGACAGAACAGGAAATTTAGGTACTATTAAAAAAAAGCCATAAAATATTTCTAAAATTAATACGAGAAGGAAAAGTTTTGGATCCCTTTTTAAGGACAATTACGCGAACGGTGGAGTATGAAGTTTGGCACAGTTAAAGTTTATATTGCGGAGAACTGCAGAAACCTAATATTTTTAAATAAAATGCATTAGAAATACATTACATTAATAAAAATAAAAATTACACACTCTTTATTTATATGACATAGACAATACGATACATGCACGTATAATATACTATTTTCTTTACGGCTAAAGTCTGTTGTCAAATTAAAAAAAGATTTTATTGTTTAATCTGTGGTTGATTTTCAGCCACAAAAGATCGCTAGTAATTCTCAAAAATTTAAATACTTGATCTGATATAATCTGATTCATATCAGATCTATCATATCGTCAATCTGATTCATATCAATTTTATATGGGATCAACATTGATATAAAAAACCCAAGATGCATAATCGGTGTCTCAAAAATATCCTCTTACGCATATTTTTAAATTGTGCGCTCATTTTAAATAGAATAGCGTCATTGTCAATTTTATTACTTTTTGTACATTGCCTTATATAAACAACTATAAACCTTGCGCTTAAAGTTGTATATGCAAAAGCCTATATTTTGGCCATATCAATAACTACTTATGTGACAGTTTTAAATGACAATTTTGTTCGGGACTGTGCATCTTGGGTTTTTTATATCATCGGGGATCAAACAGAAATTATACCCTCCCTAATAAAAAGAAATTTTTCAAATCAGTCAATAACTGACCGACTTTGAAGTTAATGAACAAAAAAAAACACTGATTTGAAAATCTTCTCCTTTTGGGAAGTCAGTTACGAAAATTTACGACAAATTTTCGAACTCAAACTCCAGGACAGGACAGCAAACGGGGGACCCGTTTACATTGTATAGTTGTGTAATATTATGTATCCTAACCATTACAATATTAAAAAACATTGATTTTTTTTTGCCCTAAAGCATTAATGCTTGTTATTGTCATGCTCCGGCCATTTTTTTCTGTCACAATAATAGTAGAGCTTGTCACTGTAACTTTATCAGCTTTAACAATACCTATTTGCTGAAAAAATTGATCATTGGAGAAATAAATGCTGTTAAAAACACTTGTTTCAAAGTTTATTAGAACTTTTTCGCCGTGTTGGTCCCGGCCTCCTTTGAAGAATAGGCCAACTGCCGTTCTGCCAGGCAGGTCGTAAAAGGCGACCGATTGGCTATCGAGTCACTACCATCATGGCTACTAGGTGGTAGAGTTCTGCATTGTCTCGCCCGTGTCTGGTACCACCGCCTTACCTATTCCTGCCGCAATAGCGTCAGTGCTTGTCGCTGTCGTGTTCCGGTTTGGAGGGTAAGGTAGCCGGTAAACTTATGCATGTGGCATTAGACCTCGCCACAAGATAGCAACGCACCATTAACATCTTTGGTGTCTATAGGCGATGGTTGACTCTTTCCATCAGGAGACCCATCTGCTTGTTTGCTATCTTATGATATATAAAAAAAAAAAAACTCCTCTAGTTAACAATTTAATATAATCGAATCAATTGATTTGGATTCGATTTATGGAATTAAAATTGTACGTTTTTGTCATTGTAGCTCCAGTATGTATGATACGTAACACGTACCATACATACTGGAGTTACAATTTATTGAAAAATGTAAAGTAGGTTATAAGTTTGTTATGTGATAAAGTAGAACTCTACCACCTATTAAATACGACGGTAGTGAAAAATAGGGCTGATCATTCATCTTTAAGGAACTACTGGCAGAATATCGGATGGTATATTCTTTTAGGATCTAGGACAAACAAAACGTTATTAAGCCGTAATATCCCAAATTTAAACAATGGCTTGGTAACCCTATTAGCGAAGTTTCGCAGCGTTCCAGCGAGAATTTCCACTAAACACCGGTGTAATGGCGTCATAAACATAAATGTCACGGTTTGTTTTCGCCTGCTTGCCCAATAAATATATTATACTTTAAACTGCTTTTAGTCTTTAACGAGTGCTTTTAGAATAGAATACCTATAGTACAGTTTAATAGACATGCATATTGTCTAGAGCAGGGCTTCATGAGAATATACCGAATTGAATAAGTCCATACTAAAATTATAAATATGAAAGTTTGTCTATCTGTCTGTCAAGCTTTTACGACAAACCTGCTTAACCGATGTAAATGAATTTGAGCACGATAATTAAAGAGCCAAATTCAAACGTAGATTACTTTTTAAATTATCTTCAAAGCTGCAGTAGTGGATGAAAATGTATATGAAAGGTTACATTGAATAAGTATAAGAATTGTCTTATTTACCACACAATACTATACATATACAGTAAATAGTAATAATATTTCAATCATGGAGCAACTCTGAAAAAAGGTTGTTTCCTCCCAAAGATCCAACAAAAATACATTTTCCGATTTGTAACACCCCTTTTTATCAAAGGAATTGTCGTGTGATGATATTAAAAGTTTTTAATTGCATACCACATATTATTAGGGATTTAAGTTCTTAAAGGTTTACAAAACTAAGAAAGTGGTTAATTGATTGTCCGTTCTATACTTTCAAGGAATTTTTTTCATATAAGATTAGAAAGAAAGAAATTTAATTTAAATCTACAGCAGTTTAAGAGTTCAAAATATCCACCTGTTGTAGAGCTTCATAAGAATAAGTAATTTAAACTAAATTAAATTATAAGTTGTTGTTTCTTTTAACTATATTTATTAGTCAGAATAAGTTAAATATTGTTAAACTCCGTTAAATACATTCAGTCAAGAAATAAATAAAATATTATATTCATGTCAACGTCAGTATTTATAAAAAATATTAATTATAGGTTCTTATTATTTGACATTTTAAATTATGTATCATGACATTTTATATTATTCATATGACATTACTAATAATGACTTTTGGTGTTAGCATTTATTCATATGAATACATAATTGAACTCATAATAGAAAATAATAAATATCAATGACAAATTAAAATATAATCTATAAACGCATATTGTGATATTTTTAAATTATTAATTACTTTCGTATCAATTTATTTAATGTTTCACAGTAGTAATAAATAAATAAATATGTGTATATATAATAGATACCTAACGCTGTAAATAATTTAATAGTACTTGTCTTTGTGTTACTGAAGTAATTTAGGTTTCATTAATAAGTTAAATATTTTTAGTATATTGTACACTTCGACATATATTTTATGGTCAAGTATTTCACTTTACCGGGTTGGCTATAAGAATTCTCTTTTTTAAGATTCAATTTATAAAGTTACGACGATTATTAACAAAATTTTAACATCTGTGTACCCAATTTTATGATACATATATATTTTTATTATTATTCGTAAATATTATGCGAAAATAAGAAAAAAAAAATACAAAAAGCCAACTAATACAATAAACAAATAAAATAAAACATATAACACTTAAAAGACATCGGTAATAACAATATCATAATGCTTCTTTACATAAAATAATGTTTATATATAGCAGCATGATGGTAAAATGGTAAGCCACTCAGCAAATACATAGGTTGACAAATTATTGATAATATTTTATTTTATTCACGGGCAAAGCTGCGCGGGTCAGCTCAAAAGTGAAAAGTGATTGCTGGTCAGGTGGCAGGAATATACTTAACACTACAAGCATATGTTTACTGACTACCTTACTCTTCAAATAGAACATTACAGTGACAATTCAGCAATTGAATATATCAACCAATTCCTACCATACCGGTATACAAAAATAATATCATCACGCTAATTCAGATCTGTGTACCGTTTGCCTTGTACCAATTTATTGACAGATCATACGGCTGTATCATAATTGGTAACCTTTAGGTGTAATAAATCTAGGATAAATTTATGACTTAGAAAAATATATTATAGGATAAAAACAATATATTTTCCTGATGGAAAGAGAAACCATCGCATATAGACAACAAAGATTTGAAGAGTGCTTTGCTATCCGTGTGGCAGGTCGGTAATAATAATTATTATTGTGATTTTTTGATAATGTTATGACTATAATTGTATTGAAATCTATATACATATTATAAATTCGAAAGTTTAGATGTTTGGATGGATGTTTGGATAGATGTTTGGATGGATGTTTGTTACTCAATCACGCAAAAACTACTGAACGGATTTGAATGAAATTTGGCACACACGTAGATAATGATCTGGAATAGCACATAGGCTATTTTTATCCCGGAAAATTAAGGTGGTCCCGCGGGATTCACCAAAAACTTATAATGTAGCGGGCTGCACGCTGCAGCTAGTAAGAAAATAATTGTCAATTTAGAGATAATAGTAATAAATATCACTATACAAATTACACGAATTGGCCCAAACTTAAAGTAAACAAATTATTTGCTTGAATTGCCATTGCATAAGTTTACCGGCTACCTTACCCTCCAAACCAAAACATGAGAGCGACAAGCACTGACGCTATTGCTGTAGGAATAACTTGATAACTTGATCTCAAGGATTTTCATTTTTTGAAATCCTTAATTGGGACGCAAACTAAAATCTCCTCATATGGCTGGTTATATCAGAATTGTTACTGCTCTAGTTGCAATAAATCTATGATAAATTTTATCAATAGTGTTAAAATACGTAAACTCTGTTCATGAAAATATTTCACTCCGGTACCGGCTCCGGCTCCGGTCACAGTACAAACGCTCCGGTATCCACTAGACAGACGCACAGACAAGCGTGGGTGCAATAATATTAGCCATATATCAATGTAATGACAACGACTAATCTCTTTGATTTATGTGGTGATTGCCACGTTTCTGTGCATCGTAGCGCAAATGTAAGATGTAGTTTAGAGGAAACTTATTTTAATAAAAACTACACTCGAGTTGAAACGTGTTAAAACGATTAGTGTCTAATATATACATATAATAAAATCGTAGGAAAGTCAAAACTGTAAGTTTTTAGAATTTTTGTCTGTTTGTCTGTATGTATGTCCGGGGTAAACTCAAAAAGTACTGCATGGATTTACTTCAAATTTTGCATGAATATTACTAACAGATCGGGTCAACATATAGGCTACATATTATCACGCTATCACTTATGGGAGAGGTGCTGTGCAAAGTAAACGAAGACCGCGCGGACGAAGTCGCTGGCAACAGCTAGTAATAAAATAAAAATCGGCTAAGTGTATGCCGAGCCACGTCCTGCCTAGGGTTCCGTATTTGCCCGTTAAAATATATAAACCGTCAAAATTTGCGGCCTCCATCTATATATTAACACGTGAAGGAAAAACTTTGGACTATTGCGTGAACGGTGGAGTACAAAATTGGGCACATTTAAAGCTTGCATTACAGAGGACTCCATAAATTTCTCTTTTCTAAATTTTGGACACCGAAATTTTATATTATTTCACACTACCGCCAATCAACTGTAATATTTATTAAAATACTAGCTGACCCGGCAAACGTTGTTCTGCCTTTTTAACTACTCTAATTTTTCTTTCTATATTTTCTCACCTTTAAAACCTTCCCTGGACTTCAACAATTAATTCAAAATCAAAATTAGCCAAATCGGTTCAGCCGTTCTTGAGTTTTAGCGAGACTAACGAACAGCAATTGATTTTAATATATTATAGATGATGTAATAAATATCCAAATGAAGGAAATATCCACATGATCATAACAAATCCACATGAAGGAAATAATTAAAAAATAATAATAAAGATATTAAAGAAAAATAACTTTATCACCACTTTTAGTGTTTGGTGCTCTACAAATATTTTTGGAGTGAAACTTTTTTCGACGCGTCTCGCCTGCTTATTGATTTAATAATCAATAACGGATGTATGAGCGGATTTCGTTAAATTAGGAAAAGAAAATGTCGTAGAAAGAATGAGAGAAAAAATAGGAAAAACTATGTTCACGCCCGTATCCCCGACGAGGTAAGCAAAAGTACAACCAGAAGTACAACCCACAATTAGCCGAAGATACTTAGTCGCACAATAAGATATGTGTCAAGCTTATCAAATACTTATCAAATCCCGCGCAACGTTGTTTTTATCAGATAACTGAAAAAACACATTTTTGAATTACCTGTCCCGGGAATCAAACCCGGGACCTGATGTGGTCAATACCGACACTGGACCACTAGTCCACAGCAGGGAAACAGAAAGACGTATACGAACAAGATATTAGCTTCAGACTACAGTAATTTAAAGCATATGAAACAACGACATAGCACGTACCAAGCATGCAATATGTAATTTTAAATAAGTTTCAATTAAAAAACACGTAAGATTTAAACTTACAACCTTCTCGACTCGAGGGAAGGTTATAAGTTCAAATATTACGTGTCGAAATTTTTCTTTGTTTGTTTTTAAAATTTCTCAAGTTTTTCCAAGCACGAGGTGAGTCCTAAAACACAAATATAAGTTTCATTTATCTCATTTCAAGTGCTGCATGCATGTATTTTTCAAGATTAAGTATATTTTTTTGCCATTCTGTCGGCGATATGTATATGTGTACACTGTACATAATATGTCAAAATATACCTTTTAAGTTTAAAAAGCTTCTAGAGTAAGTTGGATAGACGAACTGATAGACAGAAGGCGGACATGGCGAAATTCTAGGTTTTTATCCTTGTTGATAACGGAACTACAGAAAATCTTTGTCTTAGAATTTCAATTCTTGATTATATAATATAAACACTTGTACTGTTTCACAAATGTAATTTAAATTTTTTATTACAACAATCACTTTTAAACTTACAGCCAACCGGTTTCGCCTATTAAAGCATCATCAGGGCTTTCACATTAAACTTTTTACATTATACTATTGTAAAACTTAAATATTATACATACCTACACAAAGACTTTAAGAACTAAAATGCGAGTACATAAGGTTGTGTAATAAATAAAAAAATTAAATTACATTTGTGAAACAGTACAAGTGTTTATATTATATAATCAATATGATGCAGTTTCACCAAGTGCCGATGATGGAAAGTATTGTGGCGCCGCTGGTCCGTACCGCTGGAGGGTCGAAGTGATGGAACCAGCGGGCCAACTTCTTGTCAGTATGACGTCATAACAGTGGAGGTCGATGACGTCACACAAAGACAAGCAAGGGAAAAGGAAGATCTTCCCAGCCAGGCAAGGTGTACTGCCTGGGGACCGAAGTCCATTTGAGAAACGTTGAAACTTGTATATAGTGTTACAAGATAAATAATTGTAATATCGCGATTTAGGATTTTATTTTGAATTTCAGTTTTTTCATTTGTTATTGATTTTTGTCCATTTTTTATTATTTTTTCTTGTAGCGTTTGTGATTGTTTGAGCCGCTACAGTATAAATTTCTATTCTGATTATCTGATGTTTTGATACTACGTGCTTAAGTTCTGCAACGAATTGGCCAAATACATAAGCAGCTTCTTATCTAATCCTGCTGCTGAGTACTGATCCGACCTGCCTGCCTTACTGCTAGACGTATCCTATTAAAAGCTAAGAGAACGCTAAAACGCTTCCATAATATCGTGCCCTTTAAATAATGTTTCCGAGCTCCCTTTAAAAGGTGTTCGTAAAAGGTGATCGATTGGCTATGGGAGTCGGTAGAGTTTTTTTTTCTTTTTTTTTATAGTAGAGAGGGCAAACGAGCAGATGGTGCACCTGATGGTAAGTGATCACCGCCGCCCATGGACATCCGCAATACCGGGGGTATTGCAGCTGCGTTGCCGGCCTTTTAAGAATGAATAAGCTCGTTTCTTGAAGGTCCCTAAGTCGTATCCATTCGGAAACACCCCCGAGGGTAATAGATTCCACAAAGGAGTAATGCGAGGCAAAAAATGTCGACAAAAGCGCACGTTTGTGGATTTTCAGACATCGAGGTGGTGAGGATGGAACTTTAAATTTTGACGCGATGTCCGATGGTGGAATTTAGCGGCAGGCATTAGTCCGAACAACTCGTCGGAACACTCCTCATGATAAATACGGTAAAAGATGCAGAGCGAGCCTACATCTCTGCGTAACGCCAAAGGGTCAAGCCGATTAGAAATAGCCTGGTCGTCGACGATTCGAACCGCTCTACGTTGAATGCGATCAAGAGGAAGAAGCTGGTACTGAGGAGCTCCGGCCCAGAGGTGAGAACAGTACTCCATGTGAGGTCGAATTTTGGCCTTGTAAAATTGGAGGCGATGGGCTGGCATGAAGTACTGCTTTGCTCTACTGAGTACACCAAGCTTTTTGCAGGCTAGTTTAGCCTTCCCTTCCAAATGACCGCGGAACTGAACGTTGTTCGATATGTCGACTCCCAGAATTCCAATACTGGCTGAGGCAGTCAGGAGAGTGTTTTCGAACCGAGGTGATACGACAAAGGGTGTTTTTTTTTGCGGTGAACGCACAGAGCTGCGACTTTTTGGGGTTAAATGTAATAAGGTTTTGATGACCCCATTCTGAGACATCAGTTAGTTGATTCTCGAGTTCAGACACGAGCTTGATCCGGCCCTCTTCGACGTGTTCCCGAGAAATACCGCTTATGTAGCATCAACAGTACTATCGTCCGCATAGTAATGTATGTTACTAATTCGCAACATATCATTGATATGCAGAAGAAACAGTGTCGGTGATAGCACGCAGCCTTGAGGAACACCAGCATTGACAGGTTTAAGATCGGAGCATGCACCGTTGACTACGACCTTAATGCTCCGATCAGCCAAAAAACTGGTGATCCACTTGCATAGTTTCTCGGGAAGCCCATAGGAAGGCAGCTTTGAGAGAAGCGCTTTATGCCATACCCGATCGAAGGCCTTCGCTATGTCTAAACTAACTGCCAATGCCTCCCCCTTGGACTCAACTGCCTCCGCCCAACGATGTGTCAAGTATACTAGAAGATCACCAGCTGAGCGGCCACGACGGAAACCGTACTGACGGTCACTAATCAGTTGGTGCTCTTCTAAATACTTCAGGAGCTGACAGTTTATAAGTGTCTCCATGACTTTTGAGAACAAGGAGGTTATGGCTATTGGCCGATAGTTTGACGGATTAGAGCGATCACCTTTTTTAGGAATGGGATGCACTAAAGCTGTTTTTCATGAATTCAGTACCACGCCGAGTGAATAGGAGAGCCGGAATAGGTGCGTCAATACTGGCGCCAACTCTGGAGCACATACTTTAAGCACAACAGGAGGGATGCCATCAGGCCCACTCGACTTGTGGATGTCCAAAAAAAGAAGTGCTTTACGCACAGCTGACTGCCAAAACTGCGGTTCTGGCATGGAACTATCACACTGCGGGATGGTAGGCGGTGTGTTCCCTCGGTCATCCAGAGTCGAGTTGGCCGCAAAGAACGAGCACAAAAGATCGGATTTCTCCTTTGTGGTATGAGCCAGAGAGTCATCGTCTCTGTGCAAGGATGGAAATGAAGGCTGGGAGAAATTCCCTAAGACAGCCTTGGCAAGAGACCAGAACGCACGAGTGCCAGAAGGAAGGCGAACTAATTTCTCACCAATTCTGATAATGTGTTCCGCTTTTGCCTTGGCGATAGCTCTTTTGAAGAATCTCGAGGACGAGTTGTACTCCTTTCGCAATGCGCTAGTTTTTACATCACGAGATGCCAACGCAGCAGCCCAAGCTCGGTAGCATTCCTGCTTTCGGCGTAAAGCCGCTTTACAGTGGCGACCAAACCAAGGCTGAGACTTGCCACCGATGGGCACCGCAGAAAACGGAATGAAAAGTTCCATGCCCTGCAGCACCACATCAGCGACAGAGTTAGCGACAGCATTCGGGTCATCCAGCGAGAAGTACAACAGCCCCCATGGGTAGGATGCAAAGAAAGACTGCATCCCGTCCCAATCTGCTGACCTATAGTGCCAAACGCGACGACAGCCTGCAAAGGGAGGCCGTGATGGGCGCGTGACCGGCACTTTGCTCCGGATCAGGCAGTGGTCCGACGCGCCAAGTGGAGCGTCCACCGATACCTGATAACGATCCGGGTCAAAGGTCAGCAGGAGGTCCACCGATACCTGATAACGATCCGGGTCAGAGGTCAGCAGGAGATCCAACAGTGAAGGCGTATGGCCATCCACATCGGGAACACGCGTAGGCGAGGTTACCAATTGTGTAGACCATACGCTAAGGCAAAATCGTGAACAGACCTCCCCGCATGATCGGTGGTGCGAGAACAAAGCCATTCGGCGTGGTGGGCATTAAAATCGCCCAAGATCACGATCTCTGCGGAGGGGGTCTGCTCTAACACGCAATCCACAGCCGTTTGTAAGCGCTCAATGAGCCGGTCAACTTCAGTATTCCTGCTATGGGACTGTATAGGCACGCGTAGCTGCATGGATGGTCGTCGCAAGCTACGCGTAACCAGAGGATGGATAGGTCCTGACCTTCAAGTCTGCCGAGCCACCGGTAACAGATATCTTCTCTGACGTATGCGCACACACCAGCCTGCGGTACAAAGGAATGTTCCAGTTTGTACCCCGGGTAGGGGAAGTAGGAAGTATCAGCCGGAGAAGATATCTGTGTCTCGGTCAAGAAGAGCAAAGCTGGCTTCGCCGTCTCGAGATGGTAGTGGACGGCGTTCAGGTTGGAATGAAGGCCCCTGATATTACAGAAATCCACAGTAAGCGTGGTAGGGGGTGCCATGGTCTTCTTGCTCTGTTTGCCCCGGATAGAATTGTCTATGAGCGCAATTTTGCCCCCCCCCAGAATACGCAGGGCAGCCTGAGCATTCATGACCTGGCTGAAATCCAGAGGACGGACGCTCAGGGGGGGATTGTCCACTGCTGGTGCAAGTGGTACCCCCCTGGGGTAGTTTTTTTTTAAATAGCGCATTCATAGTGTGCGGGGGGGGGGGTAGGCCTCCGGGACTCTCACAAACCAGACGAAACGCAGCAGCGGAGCTGCTACTTTACGTCGGTGTCAAGTGAGAGAGTGGTATCTCCCCCGGCGTGCCGGCCTATTCAGTTGCAAATGCAGTATGGCACTACCACTAATTTGGTTGACTGACTGCACCGGTGCTAGATAATTTTTGAACAAAAATTATCCCACCAGTGGGCGATGGGGTCGTCTCATCCCTACGCCGGAAAACGCATTATCATGTTCGGGTCTGATACCACCGCCTTACCTATTCCTGCCACAATAGCGTCAGTCCTGTCACTGTCGTGTTCCGGTTTGGAGGATAATGTAGCCGGTAAACTTATGCATGTGGCATTAGACCTCGCCACAAGATAGCAACGCACCATTAACATCTTTGGTATCTATAGGCGATGGTTGACTCTTCCCATTAGTAGACCCATCTGTTTGCTATCTTATTATTTATTATTAATATATAACATATTTTAAAAAATTGTGATATTACCAATGGACGGATTGCTCATACATCAACGTATTTATAACCATCAAAATGTGTTTGATGTAGTAGTTAAATAGCCAAACTGCTCGTTTATAGATCAATGACTTTGAATTGACTTGTATATATCACTTGACAAAATGTTCCACTGCATCAACATACAGACGCAGAGACACGTGGGCGGGTAATAACCCGCCATAATCTGGCTAATAAGCCAGTTGTATGTTTGCTCATACATCAAGGTAATGACAAGGTGTAATCTCTTTGATTTACGCCGGTGATTCCTCAAGTCTGACTGGATATTTCAGATCTATACATTAGAGGGTTTTATTTTTAAAATTTTTTACAACATGGAAAATTTAGTAGCTTTCGTTCTGTTTCACTGTGATAGTTGGAATTCATGTTACTATAATAATATTCACGGGACAAATTACACTTACTGATCTAACCCCAAAGTGGGCAAATTATTTGCATGTGTTATGAAATGTACCCGGAAATACAAACATTTATGCTCGTCACACTAATGCTTGTCTCCGTCGGGGATTGAACGTGAGCTCCGTAGATCGCGTAGTCAGGGTCGCTAACCACTCGACCAACGGGCCGGTCGAAAAATATTACGTTGTTACTGAATAACATAATATCCATACTAATATAATAAATGCGAAAGTGTGTTTGTTTGTCCGTCTTTCACGGCAAAACAGAACGACGAATCGACATGATTTTTAAAGTGGAGATAGTTGAAGGGATGGAGAGTGACATAGGTTACTTTTTGTCTCTTTCTAACCCCCCACTTCCCTAAAATTACTTTAACGCGAGCGAAGCCGCGAGCAAAAGCTAATCGAATATAAAATACTAATTAACGCTCGTAGTACCTATGTAAAAGAAATCCCTACTATATATAAAATTATATATCGTATGTATAAAAATTATTATTTTCTTATTAGTATTTTATGCATTGTTTTACTTGTGTTTAGTGATCTAACTATTAGACTATTCGGCTCAAATCATAACGTCTCGGGTTCAATTATTAATTTTTTTTTATATTATAAGATAGCAAACAAGCAGATGGCTGTATGGAAAGAAACAACAAGTTAATCGGCTATATCTTACCCTTGAATGCGAAACAAAAAAGTGACAAGCACTGATGTAAAACTCTAATAGCCAACCGTTCACCTCTTACGACGGCCTTTCACAATGCCTGATAGTCTATAGTTCAAAGGGGACTCGAACCAACGTAAGATCATGAAGTTCTAAGTCGGTATTTACGAGTATTAACCCTATATTGCGGGTCGATCAAAAATCCGGGCTATAACGAGAAACAAGCTATAGTCATTGCTTTTTATATAAAAATCATAATATATAACTCCGCCTTAACTATTCTTGCCGCAATATCTGACGATAGTGTTTCATTGGAAAAGTAAGGTAGCACTTATTCATCAGGCATTACATATGATCTAAGAGCCGGTGGAAGATCGTCCTTCACCGATCTGATAACCAGATGAGACATATATTTTATCAAATATTATTAATAAACAAATATGCCTATAATTACTTGCCTATCCAAAAGTGCTCATGGCAAGTTTTTAGCTAGGCAACATTACTCTGAGTACGATTTTTTGCAAGCAAGTATATGTGACTGATTTTGTAATAAAATAATCTAAAATTTGACATAACTTTCGATAAGTTAGCAGATCGATGGAGTCACCTTTATTGACTTACCTTTTCACATCTGCTTGCCAGGTAGCCATACACAGAAATGAGTAGGCAAGCCTACCTAGGCATATTCTGTGTGTTAAAAATTATCAGAGAAATAAATTTCATTTGGTTATCAAAAGTATGAAACTGATGAAAAAAAAACGATTAAAGTTAATTTAATTAAAAATAGCCATGAGCACTTTTACATAGGCAAGTAATTATAGGCATATTTGTTTATAAATAATTGATAAAATATACGTCTCATCTGGTTATCAGAGTGCTAAGTGTGAGTTTTTCTTAAGAAAAACTCACACTTAGCACTCAGATCGGTGAAGGGCGATCTCCCACTGTCTCCTCTACTAATACAAGTCAAGTGGATATCACCAGATCGTTGACATGTTTAGTTTACAGACACTAAAGATGTCAATGGCGATGATTATCTCATCAGGAAAAACATATGTTTATGTATCTTATAACATAAAAATCTTTGACATCTTGGGTGGCATTTTAACTAAACAAGCTGGGTACAGTAGGTCAAACTTGACGTAACAGAGAGTCATGATGACGTCATAGATATCTGGTTACCTGAGTGACCTTACATCAGCTCGCTTTCATTAAGGCCAAGATAATTTGGTGTTATGACGCGTCCGTTCCCGTACGGAAATAGAATAGAGATTTCGGTAGGCTGTCTGTTGCTGACTGAACCCTTCATGTCCGTGAACTTCCAGTACTATCGTAAAATACGTTTTTTATATCAGATAGCAAACAAACAACACACACGCACATTATACTTATAATATCCCACGTTTTCGTTGGAGGTTCACTAATGGATCCAGGTGGAGGGCTAGGGGGGCTCAATCACCTTGAAAAATTTGATGATTACTTTGATAAGGTCTATCTTGAGTTTAATAACTGCCCCACAACTGCGGAAGTGAAATTATAACTTACAGGAGAACTTATGTGAAACTAATTAATGATTTGTTTCATATAACATTTGACTCTATTTACAACATTTATCGGATAGTCATATTACACGTAGCTATAAAATTGCTGATCCTTCAAAAGTAAAGGTTTAAACAGCTATATTACAAAAAGAATAGATTCGATATTTTGTTTGTTTGTTACGATTTAACCCAACCTATTTTACGATATGATTACGATTTTACGTTACGATTTAACTCGTCCTATTTTAAAAGTCCTTTCACTTCTAGAAAGATACTTTATTCAGGAGGAGGACTTTTTTACCTGAACGAGCAAAGGAAAGTAACGCTTTTTGGTCACTCGAAGAAAATCGCGAGTTATTGCTATTTTTTTATTATATCATATTAGATAGCAAACAAGCAGATGGGTCTCCTGATGGAAAGAGTCAACCATCGCCTATAGACACCAAAGATGTTAATGGTGCGTGACTTTCTTGTGGCGAGGTCTAATGCCACATGCATAAGTTTACCGGCCACATTACCCTCCAAACCGGAACACGACAGTGACAAGTACTGACGCTATTGCGGCAGGAATAGTTAAGGTGGTAATAGACCCGGACAACACAATGCAGAATTCTACCACCTAGTAAAATGTGCTCGTAAAGGATAATTTAAATAAAACGTTTCTAAGTATTCTTACAATTTTTATACTTCTCGGTGGATACAGTTCCGAAACGTCTCCTCTGATTTCGATACCCCGCTTCACTAATTCCTGCCGCAATAGCTTCAGTGCTTGTCACTGTCGTTTCCAGTATTCCGGTTTGGAGGGTAATGTAGCCGTTTAACTTATACATATAACATAACCATTCTACCACATGAATCAGATTTTATCTTTGTTTGTTATCTAATGACTAGCTGTTACCCACGACTTCGTCCGCGCGGACGTCGTTTACTCCGCTTCTACTGGTCGTAGTGTAAAAGTATATCGTCTTAAGCTTTCCTTAATAATTGCGCTATCAAACACTTAGAATTTTTCAAATCCGAATTCCAGAGATTAGCGCGTTCGAACAAACAAACAAACAAAAAAGACTTCAGGTTTTTTATATTAGTATAGATACAAAAAATATATTAATATCTTTGTCAAACAATAATATCCTATGTAAACAATAATTTGTTTAGTTTGAGGTTAGGTTAATTCGTATTAATATACCAATTATTCGTTCAACTGTATTTATCTAAATCGTTCATGTTGACCACATGAGATCCCGGAATCGCTTCCTGGGTCCAGGCAATTCAAAATTATTTTTAAGCTATTGCATAGCTTCTATCGCGGGCCTTGAGCGTGGAGACCGAATCCAGAAATTCCGTAACGAAAAAAACCTAACACGGGGGGTGTTCTCCGACCGGCACAGCGGTGATACTTTTTAGTTTTTCCATCTATCGATAAATACCAGAACTTTTAATGACTTTTTGAAATATCACGCTTGTCTCTTTAGTTCAGCAACCCGCCTTTAGGTGGCATTGGTTGTATTGGAAAACTACCGTAATCAGCTGTTTGTGAGAAAGTATATAGGTGTATAGGTATTTATCATCTACGTACAACAGTGAATATCTGTACTCGTATAATTTGTGTACAAAGTGTTTTATATGAATATTTTTTATCGGTCACCACGCTCAAAGTGTAACTTGAATTAATATCAAGAAAAAAAAACAAAGAAAAAAAAATACTGCATAAATAAAATAAATATATAATTGTAATTGCATAAGTTGATAAAAAATGCTATGCAATAATAGCTTTACCGCGGCAGTCTCCGAGTGCCACACGTCTTTTTTATTAGTTTTCTGATAAAAACAACGTTGGCCGGGATTGGATAAGTGCCCGGTTGGCGTAGGCTTGCCGCCTATCATATTGTGGGTATAAGTATCTTCGGCTAATCGTAGGTGTACTTATTGTATGTACCTCTGCCTACTTCTTCGGGAATACGGATGTGAAGATTCTTTTTTATCCACCTATATTTTGGCGATAAGACCGCCTTTGTGTACTACGAGTATATAGACTGGGATACCAGGAACAAACTTTTTTTATTACTAACAAGCTGAATTTTTGTAAACAGCTTTGTTGTGACGAGACAACCATATTTTCTATCTTCGAAAGATCTCGAATCGGGTAACAAATAAAGATAGATAAAAAAGAAAACTTTAGAGTGTTGGACTAAGAAAAGTTTCTACTTTACGTGTAGGACAATGTTACCCTTGAATAACAATAATTGTGAGAAAATTAGGTTGTTATTAAATTGATTGACATCAATTTAAACATCTCATAATTCCGAAAATTTTGTGTGAAGGACCAGAAAAACCATCGAATATGTAGGACAAAAGTTTCATCGTGTTTTTCATGATATAATCAAGCGATTTAAGTCAAAAAATCATTATTGTTATTAATAAATATTTTTCATCAAAATTTTCAAAGCCCCATAACTTTATTATCTACCCAATTTGAGATTTTTCGAAGATAGAAAAGATGGTTGTCTCGTCAAAACGAAGCTGTTTACAAAAATTTGGCTTGTTAGTAATCAATAAAAAGTTTGTTCCTGGGATTCCGTACTAATAGTAATTAATTATACTAAACATATATTTTTAAATCATATGTTTGTGCACGATAGTTTTCATTCATTCATTCATATTTATTTGTATTAATCAGTTGTATTGTCTATTTCAGAGTGAGTCCTGTGACTCTGGTGAATGGGGATGGTCAGCCCTGGACGAGACCGGCGGGCCCAAGGTCCCGGGTCTGATCTCAGCGTGTCTGGCACATCTACGCCGGCATGCTCTTAATACGCTAGGACTTTTCCGTGTCTCAGCCTCTAAAAAAAGAGTTAGAGAGGTAAGCTCTTCTCAGTATTTCAAAAAAGACAGAGAAATATGATTTTCTCACTATTTTAAAACAGACAGATATATTTTTTTATCATTAGGTAGCAAACAAACAAATGACTCTCCTGATGGAAAGAGAAATCATTGCTTACAGAGATGTTAATAGTGTGTTGCTAATCGTGTGGCGGGATGGCAATGCCACATGTGCAAGTCTACCGGTTACCTTACCCTCTAAACTGGAACACGACAAGGACAAGCATTGACACTATTGCGACAGGAATAGGTAAAGCGGTGGTACCGGACCGGGGCGAGACAATGCATAACCATCTACCACCTAGTAGCCACAATGGTAGTGATTCGTATAGCCAATCAGTCGCCTTTTACAACCTGCTTGGCAGAACAGCAGTTGGCCTATTCTTCGAAGGAGCCCGGGACCAACACGGGGATACGGGGATAGTAATAATAAATAACTAAATACATGGGGCACACTAAAAGTTTTGCACTTCTAGCTAATCGGAACTATTCGAATTTCTAATGTTATATTTTTAAAACTTTGCAACCTTCTTAGTAATAAAAAAAAAACAATTGGCGGGAAATGATTTGTCAATTGTTTTTTTATCATACATCAAAGTTCTACGTATGCAACGAAAATGGAATTAAGTCGAAAAGATTTTAGATCGATGATTTTTTATGATTTTAAAAGTTCTCTTTCGCCGCAAGACTGTGCCGCTCGTCTTCAAAATGCTTTTCGGAGAGAAGCACCTTGTTTGAGCACCGTAAGGCGATAGTTTGCTGAATTTGAGAGAGGTCGAGTTTCTTTACATGACGAATTTCGTGAAGGGCGGCCTTCAGCTGCCGTCAACGAAAATAACGTGGCTACTGTTAAGCGGTTAATTGTAGAAAACCCCCGGATTACCTATGAGACAATTCGAGGACTATTGGGGATTGGTATGAGCCAAATTCAGAAAATTTTACACGAAGAATTGAAAGTTCGGAAACTTTGTTGTCGTTGGATCCCTCACGAACTGACAGTGGAGCAGAAGCGGGCACGCGGGCGCACGGGTCCCATCTATACAATTCCATTTGAAGATCAAAAGAGTGTTAATGCCGAGTGGTATTCTACCATTTCTTTACCAAGGATGTTAGAAAAGGTTCGCGAAAGACGACCCAAAAGCCGTATTTTCCTACACCATGATAACGCTTCTTCACACACGGCCAACAAAACAAAGTCATTTTTAGCTTCCGAAAAAGTACATCTCATCACTCATCCTGCGCATAGCCCCGACCTAGCACCCTGTGATTTCTGTATTTTCCCCAAAATTAAAGATTTGATGAGAGATTTTACTTTTACCAACTCCGAAGAGGCAGTGATAGCGTTTAATCAGCACGTAGAAAACATGCCTACAGATCTGTGGTCCTCCTGTTTAAAAAAAAATGATTCGATCGCATGAAAAAATGCTTAAAATGTAAAGGAGATTATTTTGAAAAGCAATAAACATAATATTTTGGTTATGAGAGTGGACTTACTGCCGTTCGACCAGGCAGGTCGTAAAAGGCGACCGATTGGCTATAAGTGACACTACCATTGTGACTACTGGTAGTAGAATTCTGCAACGTCTCCCCTGGATATATGGTACCACCGATTTACCTATTCTTGCCGTAATAGTGCTTGTCATTGTCCTGATCCGGTTTGGAGGGTAAGGTAGCCGGTATAGCTTATGCATGTGACATTGCAATCCCGCCACGCGGATAGCAACGCACCATTAACATCTTTGGTGTCTATAGGCAATAGTTTCTCTGTCAATCAAGAGATCCACCTGTTTGTTTGCTATCTAATGATATATAAAAACACATATGGATATTGAAATGTATTTAATAAACATCCAGATTCAAAATCAAACATCTATGCTCACATAACCGCTTATCCTTGTCGGGAATCGAACCCCCATTCCGTCAATTGTGTAGTCAGAGTTGTTAATCACAGCAACAAACCAACGATGCAAAAATCCTATATTGATACAACCTTTTCGGACAGTGTTTACGTATACCTACATAAAGTAGACATAAATAATAATATTATTAGTCAAATATACAAACACTTTTGACTGACGATCAAACTTACATTGTATATAAATCGGCTACAAATACGCGTTGCTATGACAGGAAATATAGCCATAAATCTAGCCAGCGGCTAGTTTACCAACACACGTCAATACATGCACTCCAGAATAAAACATTGACCGACAAAATTAGATGTTTTCGTACAGGAATCGAATGGTTGACCCAGTTTGTGGGAAATTTATTGTTCGGCCATTTCGGTGATTTAAGTGTTTTCAATGAAAAAATTAAATTTAACTTTGCTACAGGAGTAGTACCAATAGTTTATTTTTTTACCAGTTTTTAGAGGATAAAGACTCGTTTCAAAATACACGTTTGTTTTTCTCAGGGCGATCTTACTTATATAACTAACAAAAATTTACAATAAGTAGGTGTTGTAATTCGTTTAACGATAATCTCCTTTACAACTTAGTAAAGAAAGAAAACTGGCCACAATGGCCTTTATTTAATAATAAGTAAAATAGGTAATTTTATTCCATATAAACTAGCAATATAGAAAAAATCGAAAGATGTATCAGAAAAACGTAAAACATTTTTTAAGCCTCGTTGTAATGAGCTTATGAAACATTATTTTATTCATAAAATTTTTTTAACAGATGTGGGGAGTGCGATATTTTTCTTTGTTTTTTTTAAGGTTTTTCCAGATGTGGGGATAGTTTTTAGTGTTGAATTCAGATTTTAATTTAAATAGAAAGAAAATATAAATAGAATATATTTTTTAGGTGGTAGTGTTCTGCATTGTCTCGCCTGGGTCTGTTACCACCGACTTACCTATTCCTGCCGCAATAAAGTCAGTGCTTTTCACTGTTGTGTTCCGGTTTTCAGGGTAAACATTAAAGACCTCGCAACAAAGATAGCAACGCACCATTAACATCTTTGGTGTTCATAGGCAATGGTTTTTACCTTTCATCAGGAGATTTGCTTGTTTTTTTTTATTTTGTTTACTTATGATATAAAAAAAAAATTAAACGAAATACAAGTTCGAATAATTGACAATGACAATGTACTAGCGAAGCTAGCTAAAATGATGTTTGAAAGTAAATGTATGATGATGATATTCCAGCTACGAGAAGAATGGGAGAGGAGGCAAGAGGGGGCGCTGGACTCGGCGGTGTGCCCGCACGACGTGGCGGACCTGCTCAAGGAGTTCCTGCGGGACCTGCCCGACCCGCTGCTGTGCCGGGACCTGTACCCCGTGTTCGTGCAGACACAAAGTCAGTTCACTTCATCACTACACACTTTTCTCTAGTCTTACTTCTTTTTTCTTCTTCTAATATAATTTTTAGGGTTCCGTACCTTATAAGGAAAAAACGGAACTTACAGTATCACTTCGTTGTCCGTCTGTCAAGATCCTTTTACTCATATTCGCCTAGAGTTTCATCAGTTTTCCTTGACCCCTATCGTCACGCTGTGTCACACTTTCTGTGACCCCCTTAGAAATATTTCGTCACAAAAACTGCTTTCGTCACAAAAACCCGTCTGCTGAATATGATAAATTTCAAAAAATAGAATACAAATTTTTAAATTAAAAATATTTATTTAAGTAAACCATAAATATGTTTTATAACGAACAAATAAATAATATTTTTGTTAATCAGAAGACTAAAGATTTTGTAAATGCGCTGAAATATCTATAATCGGTATTGTTTTAATGAACAGCATACGTCATGTTGCCGTAGACCCCCCTGTCCCCCCTTGGCACATCTCGTCACACTTAGCGAGAGCCCTCCCCCCTAGTATGCGAATTTATGAACGGCACCTAGGAGTTATTTCGTAAAATGTAACAACATTTTGAAGCCGGAAATTGCGCGTTATTTGAATTGACCAATGACCACACGCGTTTACTACTAGTTACACTAGTAGCATTTGATGTGTAATATTTACACACTACTAGTTACACTAGTAGCATTTGATGTGTAATATCTGAAATTACACATCAAATGCTACTAGTGTAACAAATAGACTCGCTCGTTTCTTTTCCTGTTTAGTTTATTTTTTTTTAATATATATTTTTTTATTATTGCCATCAATTTAAATTTATGTAAATTTTTGAAAATGTATGAAACATTGTAGTGTGATGTATAAGTGATTTAAATTTTAATGTAATTTGTATCATTTGTGTTTATCTTTCATGCTTGTGCCCGATTCCTTCAATTTGTTTTCTCAGTTTTATTGATTGGGTTAGTTGGAAGAAATCCCCCTTTTATCTTTTGAGATAAGTCCATTATATTGTGCATTATTATAGTTGTCACTTAAGTGAATCGATTTTATGTAGCGGTTTAAGTTGTTTTAAATCTGTATACAAGTTTACAAAAAGTGATTAAATAAGTAAGTAACTGTTTGGTTCAAATCATTAAATTACGAATTCGATTTCCATATTAAAAAAGTAATTGCCAATGTATGCAGTGTATCAACACTTTTGTGCCACAGAGGCTCATGAAGCTGTCGTTACTCGTTTTTGCGAGACAATAGTTACAGCCGTTACTAAAATTTTGTGTGAAATAAAATATATCAACCAAAAAGTACAGAAGGGGATACATTGGTGTGATGATATTTTTCTTCGGAACGATACATGTAGGTGCGGGCGAAGGGTTAGAGTAGAGATGAATGGCAGAGGTGTTATGTCCAGGAATGCGCAACAGAAAGCTGCAGTGGGAGGCGCTGCGGCTCATCATCCAGCTGCTGCCGGCGGCGCACCGCGACACGCTCAACGCGCTGCTCTGCTTCCTCTCGCAGCTGGCCACGCACGCCGACGACGCGCACGACGCCGGCAACAAGATGGACGCGCAGAACCTCGCCACCGTGCTCGCGCCCAACATCCTGCACCGCAACAAACCCAATGAGACTGCTAGGTAACCTAATACATCCAGTAACACAACATTCTGCACCGCAACAAACCCAATGAGACTGCTAGGTAACCTAATACATCCGTAATACAACATTCTACACCGCAACAAACCCAATGAGACTGCTAGGTAACCTAATACATCCAGTAACACAACATTCTGCACCGCAACAAACCCAATGAGACTGCTAGGTAACCTAATACATCCGTAATACAACATTCTACACCGCAACAAACCCAATGAGACTGCTAGGTAACCTAATACATCCAGTAACACAACATTCTGCACCGCAACAAACCCAATGAGACTGCTAGGTAACCTAATACATCCGTAATACAACATTCTACACCGCAACAAACCCAATGAGACTGCTAGGTAACCTAATACATCCAGTAACACAACATTCTGCACCGCAACAAACCCAATGAGACTGCTAGGTAACCTAATACATCCGTAATACAACATTCTACACCGCAACAAACCCAATGAGACTGCTAGGTAACCTAATACATCCAGTAACACAACATTCTACACCGCAACAAACCCAATGAGGCTGCTAAGTAACCTAATACATCCAGTAACACAACATCCTGCACCGCAACAAACCCAATGAGACTGCTAGGTAACCTAATACATCCGTAATACAACATTCTACACCGCAACAAACCTAATGAGGCTGCTAAGTAACCTAATACATCCATTAACACAACATTCTATACCGCAACAAACCCAATGAGGCTGCTAGGTAACCTAATACATCCATTAACATAACATTCTATACCGCAACAAACCCAACAAGGCTGCTAGGTAACGTAATACATCCATTAACATAACATTCTACACAGCAACAAACCCAATGTGACTGCTAGGTAACGTAAAACATCCATTTACATAATATTCTACATCGCAATACACTAAATGAGATTGTTGTAACATCAATTCATTAATAGTACAATATTGCAAAGGCCGCGAAATAGGAGGATGTGGGAACACAGTATGAAATGCGCTGACCACCGTCCACACAGCCTATAGACGGCTAATGTTTGATTTTCCGTATTGAATGCATTCTGGCAACTAGCTGAGGTAAGACGAAGTGGGGTTGCAACGCCGTAATTGGCTAACTCAAGGCCACAGTGAAAGATAGTAATGTACAGAGCATCTGATTGGTCGACACTGATTACCCAATCACTACTCATTGGCGCGTGGACGTTTACATCGGAACTATAAGTCAGATGTGTTGACACAAGTCATTCGCCTATTATTAGGTGTCTATGGGCTGTGTGGTCGGTGGCGCTGGCGCACTTTTATATGGGAAAGAATTGATAGATGTCAGTCGTCCGCGCGCCCTCACGCGATATACAACACAGAATATGGACTGCTGTAAACTCTATAATTTATCCTAACTGTGACAATCGAACCTAAAAGTAAAAACGACCACATACGCGCCACTAAGCCTTAACCCCGACGGCTATATAATCTTTTACCTCCTAAAAGGGTATACTTTTCGTGTGATCCCATTTTAATTTGGTGAAGATGATACCTGGTTTCGGAGATACGTGAAATGCGAAGTCGGTTGCTGCAGATTTACTGCGTTAAAAAATAACCTATACAAAGTTCCATTCGTCTAAACCAACTTTGGAAACACTTTTCGAGTTTTGATCTGATAAGTCAAAGGACGTCGATAAACTCTCACACATCACAGTAGTTGACTAGCGTCTTATAAGGAGGAATATATAAAAAATACAGCAAATATTTCTGAGCATTGATAAACAAGGGTTTTATTTCGTGATATACAGAATGTCAAGAATTTTGATTTTTAATGTCTTAAAGGTTACCTTATGTCACGGTAGTAAACAATATGATGAACTTAGCTGAGAAACATGATATCTGTGGATAATATTGGCACATATTCCAGTTCACGCACAAAATCTGCGTGGAATTTCACACTTTATTGCGATTGAAACACTAATAGGCAATTGCAGATCGAGGATAACTTTGAAGACCAAGGTGAGAGCTTCAATGATAGGAGACAGGGAAATGTAATTTCCGCCGAGGCATATAAAGCACTATGTGCTTTTCTCAAAAAACTGCGAGGAAAAAATACTTTTTATATAATAAATTTAATTTACATATTTTTGTTTTAACTTCGCTGGAAACAGGTTTCCCATTGTTAATTTGGCTTCCAATCTTAGATCTAGTAAACTGCAGCCAATATCCATTTCACTTTTGAAACCGTTGGAACTGTTTTTTAATTATGTTTATTATTAAAATAAGAGTATCGAGACGAACTCCTTGCTTTACCGTCAAATTATTTTTTCTCCAACTGTGCTGTATGGTAAATGCATTTGTGGCTTTTTAGCCGCATGAACTCAACTTGTACCAAGATAAAAGAATTCCTAATTCAAATTTTAATTGGTTTTAACCAAGCACGCCTTTTTATACAACATTACCGGCGCATTTCAAATTCAAAAAACGCGGCGAAATGACTCTTTTTTTGTACAGTACGTAAATACGGTAACGCACGTTCTCTTTATTTAAACGTTATGACACTATTTTTACATATGTTTGAGAAAAATTACATTCCACATCGCACCAAATCTAGTAAAACTGCTAGGTAATAAAATAGGTCCATCAACATAACAAACCTAATGAAACTGCTAACAAAATAGATCCATTCACATAACATTCTGTATCGTAGAAAAAATCATGGTAGTAGTAAATGTAATGAAATTAAAAGGAAAACTATCACGGTTTAGAATGTTTTACAAGATTTTGAGTAATAGGCGACTGACTTATAAAATGAACTTACTAAAGTATCGAGGGTGAACCTGTGGTGCGGATATTTGTCATTGACTTTGTAACGCTTAAATGTTACGTCTTCTTAGTGCGTATTATTGTGATGAGCAACTTCGGAACACTACATTGCGTGTGGCCTGACACGCACTTTATCATTTTTATTTCTTATTCCAGCCATTTCAAAATACTATATTATGAACTACATATTGTTAACAGTGCGCAAGATCTGGCGGAGCGAGCGGACGTAATCAATGTGGTGCGGGTGCTCATCGAGCGGCAGGCCGAGCTGTGGACGCTGCCCGGCGAGATGCTGCACGAAGCCTACATACAGCTCGCGCACCACGCGCCCGCGCACCTCGACTCGCTGCTGCTGCGCCGCGCAGAGTCAGTACCATACGCACACACACACACGCACACGCACACGCGCATACACAGACGCACACACACATCGCCCGCGCAGAGTGAACACCGCGCGCACTAATACACGGACAAATACATCGCTAGCTCACACACCTCGACTCCCTGCTGCTGTGCCTACGTCTGCGTCATATTTGACGACATACACTGACTCTACGTACCTTGACTTATTACTGCTGCACCACGGTGAAAACTACGCACATAATTGTCCCTCTAGATTTTAAAATTGGATTATCTTATTTTTTTAATATGTTTAAAGTATGTTCCCGTTAAGGACGTTTGTTATTGTTTATAGTAACAATAACATCGTCTAAATATATTACGCATGCTGTAATTTTTAGCACTCTAAGAACATAATGCGTTACACTGGAAAGTCAAAATTTTTATATTCCTATTATAGGTATTATTGGGACATAATTAATTAACCATTTTTGAAATTTATTTCTATCTTTGGTTTATATAAGGGTTAATTATTACTTGACAGAAACCGCTGGCTAAATCTATTGTAATAAAATCTCGTCATTTACTTGTCCTGTCATAGTAAGAGATTTTGCGACCAGAAAGCATACAGTGAAAATCTTTTTTTTAAATTCTTTATAAATATTACAATATTATTTAATAATTCTCAGGTGCGTAGCAGAAAGTATAAACTCCAGTAATGAAAGCAGTGCTAAGCGATTGTGGTCTCGAGAAGCATTTCTTCACAGCGCCACCACCACTAGCAATACAACTAATACCTCTTCAAGGTATGCTTATGGCTATATATTTTTTAGCAAATTACGAGATAATCAACTTAATGTTAAAAAAGTTTAAGTAAAATTTTTGACGCTAGGCACATTTTGATATCATAAGATAGCAAATAAGCAGATGGGTCTAATGATGGAAAAAGTCAACCATCGCCTATAGACAATAAAGACGCTAATGGTGCGTTGCTATCTTGTGGTGAGGTCTAATGCCACATGCATACGTTTACCAGCTATCTTACCCTCCAAACCGGAACACGACAGTGACAAGCATTGATACTATTGCGGCTGGAATAATTAAGGCGGTGGTACCAGACCCGGACGAGACAATGCAGAACTCTACCACCTAGTAGCCACGATGGTAGTGACTCGCATAGTCTTCACTAAGTTGTCGTGTCACGCTAATATAGCCATAGAATAGTTTTGCGTCCATTGTAGTGTTCGTTTGTTTTAGAAAGTTCATTGCAAATTTTGCCAGTACAGTAATGGTCTAACACCAACATCGTCTCAAATGTTTTAAATTTAGGTGACCGCTAGCTGCTAGCGCACTGGCCGCGAGCAAGAAAGTTTATACTTTCCCCTCAAAAAAACTTTTCGCAGATGGGCATTTGAAAATTTTGAGGTTTCTCAAAAGGCGTTTCTGATTATACTTCTTTTGGCGCGTTAGGGATAAATGATGAGAGTAAATTTTTCTATGTGCGCGCACACTGTCACGTAAAATTGACAGCGTGAAATCAGATAGCCAATATTTTAGTTTTTTTTCTATTATTAGTGTCGTTTTCTCTACAAAAATGAGGTTACGCGAAGGATAAAATTATTAGGAGGGAAATTAAACAAGGAAGAATAAAGTACACATTCTTACGTGCGTGCATAAATACACATACACTTTTCTTTAAAAGCAAGGTTCTGTAAATATGGATGTTTTTGACAATTTGTTGCTTATGACGTTGTTTCATGATGCCGACACGATTCCTAATTTTCGTCCAAAGAGTAGTATCCTGCGCTACACTACTCTAGCCATTTAATCAGGAAAATTACTAAAATTCAACCGAAGTGTGAAGAAATCTTTTGAAAGCAAATTTCAAGTTAGGAAAAAGAATTGTGTATGACGAAAGGATTTGAAAGTAGTAGTCGAGGTGACAGCGCTTCGAAAAGCATTAGATTGGAACTTGCGAATAGCGTTAACAATAGCAAAGAGTGAAGAAGCTTGTTTTATAAGAAATCATCAATGCTCAAAATGAGAAAATGCATCCTTCGGTTATTCGGATATTTTGAAATAAAAGATTTTCAGATGCAAGATGCGGGAAGGATGTACGTGCGTAAAACAACACTTAGGAACAGTGTTCAAATAGATAAGCTATTAGAACTTAAATACTGGGATTTACTAGCCACAAATACTTATTTCGATCATTCATACAGGATTAAATAATATGTCTATAAAGTCCAAGAGGTTTTTCTTTGTTGTCGTATTTATAAAATTTACTGAATTAAAGCTCATGGTCAACATAATCAAAAATTTTCGTTCAATCCCTATACAACGTGTATCAGGAAGAGCGCACACTATGAAACACGTCAATTAGTATTTTTAATAAAACCATAAATTTGGCACTGAAAATCTTTTTTCATGATTTTAAACATAGTTCTTTATGAATTTATTTATTCTAAGAGTGAGTGAAAGTATATTTTTTTAATATACTTTTGATTAAATATTTGTAAATTTAAAGATTTAAATATTTTAGGCCTTATTACCTTAAGTTTATTTTTTCTTTACGTCAACACTTTTTAGGAAAGGTGTCTATTAATTTCCTTTTTAATTATAGATTTATAAAAAAAATAATAACAAAATATGTTAAAAATTGTTGCAATCGATTCCGTAGCTGTTTTCAACCAACTACTTTTCGCTCTTACATATATTTCTGTGACAAGTTGTATAGTGTACTTACAGTATTACTTTTATCTAAATTTCCACTGATTACACGAAGAAATTTAAATATTGCCAAATCTAGATGCCAGATTTTTTATAGGGAAACCTAGATATTGACCGAAGACTGTGTTTAGAGTATCTAGAAAGCGTTTTGTATGTAATTTTATGAATCGGAATGACGCAAGGCAAGTCTTTCTAGAACGTGGTGTATGGCTGCATTTATATATTTTGCATTTATGAACTCAAACTGAAACACCATATGAATTAAAAATGGACATGACTTCATTTTTGGAATTATCACATTTTCTATTATTTAAATTAATAGGATTTTTTGTTTTATCAGGGAAAGAAGCGGAACAGGTCCGGATTCCAATGATTCTGCCAGTGATTACAATGAGGTAAGAGTCTTTTTATAAGAATTATAAATAGCAAATTAGCTCCGCAAGGACAGGCAGGAAGAATTTAATCGCTTTAACCTTGGTGTACCATGGTCAATGCAATTATTGTACTTGTTATTAGGCAGCAGTATTAGAGTATGACCAAATTGGCCCAACGACGCGTCTGTGTCGGAAAAAAGAATGCGTAATCTTTAAAATACTTAAACTTTAGGTGACATCAAATGCGTAGTCACGACGGAGTTATCATGAGTTAAATAATGCGACTTTATTAGATTTTTCTGATACACTTCACACCCCAAACAGTTCACTTTGCCTGGCCTTTGCGCGTAGTTAAGGGATACACGACAAGTGCACCCTAAGCCCCTTGCAAATGAAAATGGTGCATTTTTAGGGCGAGTGAAGCGAGCCCTACATTAGGCCACTTTCTATGCACTTTTGTGGTACATTTTACTGAAAAATTATCGGACTTTTAGGTTTTTGCTTCGACGTAGTAGTTTAAATTCATGTCTAGATATGTTATCTACCATAAACATACATTACATACATATATTTAACAGACCTTAAAAAAATAGAAGATACAATTTGTATTAAAATCTTATTACTAATAACGATATCTATTATAAAACGAGTTAAAATCGATAGAAGATACGTTTTATATTAGAATCTTATTTCTAGTAACGCCATCTATTATAAAACTAACGAGTTAAAATCGATTGAGGGTAGGCGCCTCCAAATTTTGAGTCATCACTTTTTCCAGATTAGTGATACACAAAATGTTAAAATTTAAATCTTGCCATCTTGATGTTTTGTGAGTTGTGAATAAATTATGCAATTCTGGAGACAATTTTTACCTTGCACTGCTCTTCTGTAGCACTAACTCCACTCTCAACCGCCAGGTTGGTCGAGTAGTTAGCAACCCTCACTACGCAATCGACGGGGCTCGGGTTCGATATCCTTGTATTTATATATGTACTTCTATGTATTAGTATAGTTGACTAACGCCCAAAGCACAAGCAAATAATTTGCTTACTTTGGGGTTAGATCAGTAAGTGAAATTTGTCTAGTGAAAAAAATAAAAAATAAACTCGGTTTCAACTTTTCCAGCAATTAAGTACCTAAGCATTTTTTGCTACTCACTATTTTCAGCTGACTACCCAAAAAGGAGGAGGTTCCTATTTGGTCGGAATCTTTTTTTTAAGTATGTTCACTGATTATTCGAAGACGCCTGAACCGATAAAGATTTTTTTTGTTTCAGTGAGTACCTAGATACTTCTCAGGTTATTTAATTTTAATTTGACGAAGATCTGATGCAGAGTACGGGAGATACTGGAAGTGGGAAATCAACTGTTGCAAGATTTCTGCGTTTAAATTGTCTCATATTTGCATAGTAGTATTAGAGCAATTTTAAATAACATGTTTAAAAATATTTTTAAAAAATTTTAAAAACTTTACGCTGGAAATTTTAATTATTAACCGCGATTTTCAAAAATCTAGCTTTCATCAGATCTCCATGGTTTGAGATTCTTGAAACGTGATTATATTTTTTTAATGACTTCAGTATATATCTGTACGTGCGCACGTGATTAAATCTCTCACAGATTTTAAACGGCCTGGCTGATCGAAAGACGGTTTGCGGTGAAATATCAAAATCAATAATCAAATTCGAAAGTTTTAAAATTTAAATCAGTATCCTTTTAAACACGGTTTCAGGGATGGCTTGCAGGATCATCCGGTTTAAAGATTTTTTATTAATGATTTTTGAACTTATTAAAAGACTACTTCACAAAATACTTTTCTTTATATTTGACTGGAGTCGCGCGGTCATCGGGCTATAGGGCCATCAGTTTGATCAGCTTAGCATCGAAAGTGTACAGTAAAATATGGAAAGGAGAATGCAAGGGAAGTCCGAAGGAATGTTGTATTAGGCACAAGGGGGTTTTAGGTCTAGAGCAGGAATGTGTGCGGGGAACAGAGTGAATAGAGCGTTAGAGAGATTACTTAAAAGCCCAGTTTTAAGTCAGGGTCCCCGCCCGTCTTGCCCTGCATAATAATGTGCCTATCCCAACGATATTGTATGAAAGTGAGAGTTGGGTATGTTAGAAGGGCATGAAAGTATAAACAACGTAGTCGATGAAACAAATAGCTATGACAAATATGTCGCGTATCTCTGGCGGACCGGGTTCGTAATGTTGAAATGAGAGAGAAGTTATGCTTGAAAGAAAGTGTTGGTGTAAAGATGAGAAAGGGCATGCTCCGTTGGTTCAGACATATAGAAAGAATGGTAGGTGAAAGATTAAAAAAACAGATAAACAATGCGAGAGATGCAATACTTTATTATTTATTTTTCTATACATTAAAAGATTACAGACTTTATTGTTATAAATAAAGTCTTTACATTAAAAGATGTAATTCTCATAAAAATACCTTTTTAACAATATTACTAGATATAGTATAACTTTGCGAGCCCTTACAAAGCTTTGCTTTTTGTTAGTATATAGAAAAAAATTAAATATATTTCATCAATCGAAGAATGAACCATTGTTATTAATGCTTACCATTTTTATAGATACCATTTTGTGGAAATTGAATCCTTTGGTGAAAATTGTAGGTTGTGAGAATGTATAAAATCTTGAACATTCAGAATAAAATGTTTATTACATGTAACGATAGAATTAAAAACCCCGTCGTTATTGTGACGGCTGAGTTATGGGATGTAGCACTCGATATGTGTCTGTTACCATATTTTTTGAGCTCTTTCAGTTTTCAGATTTGTTTTAAGTAAATTAAAATTAGTTACTCACATCGAAGTCTGCTGCTAGCTATAACGTGGTTTGTGATCTCCATTCCACCTGGACCTTTCCACAGGACCTTTTACCGCGATCACTTATAATTCCTCATTCAGAAACGTTAGAGCCAAAAACGTACCTAATCCTTTGAGCTGTTTCTGCAGTACTGAACGTGGAATATATTTTCAAAAATAACGCGATATTTTATTTTATATTGTGAAGTATGAACGATGTGAAAGAAAAATCAAATAGTGAGAAAATACTCAAGTAATTTCCAAATTGTCCTAATCAAAAGAATTAATAACCAAACGTTAGATATTTGAAATTAAAAAAATGTCAATAATTGATCAAAACGTCAATTTCATTTGTAAGGATGAGAAGATTGCCAACAACTTGCAATAAACGTGCATACATCAACCTTGACATTGGCGGAGTCCGATGATGAAGCCAGAAGGTGACCATAGAAGCCCAGTAATTAAATGACACAACTCTATCGAGTTGGGCTCGTTTGATTCGTGTTGATGAGCATTTTGGTGCTTGGTGGTAACTGGGATCCTGCAAGGTCCGATGATGAAGCCATAAGGTGGCCATGGAGTTCAGTAATTAAATGACAGAACTCTATCGAGTTTGGGCTCGTTTGATTGGTGTTGACGAGCACTTTGGTGCTTGGTGGTAACTAGGATCCTGCAGGGTCCGATGATGAAGCCAGAATGTGTCCATAGGAGCTCAGTAATTAAATGACACAACTCTATCGAGTTTGGGCTCGTTTGATTTTCTTGGTGGTAACTAGGAACATGCAGGGTCCGATGATGAAGCCAGAAGGTGGCCATAGGAGCTCAGTACTTAAATGACACAACTCTATCGAGTTTCGGCTCGTTTGATTCGTGCTGACGAGTACTTTGGTTCTTGATGGTAACTAGAATCCTGCAGGGTCCGATGATGAAGCCACTAAGGTGGCCATAGGATCTCAACATCAACCTTGACATTGGCGGAGTCCAATGATGAAGCCAGAAGGTGACCATAGAAGCCCAGTAATTAAATGACAGAACTCTATCGAGTTTGGGCTCGTTTGATTGGTGTTGACGAGCACTTTGGTGCTTGGTGGTAACTAGGATCCTGCAGGGTCCGATGATGAAGCCAGAAGGTGTCCATAGAAGCTCAGTAATTAAATGACACAACTCTATCGAGTTTGGGCTCGTTTGATTTTCTTGGTGGTAACTAGGATCATGCAGGGTCCGATGATGAAGCCAGAAGGTGGCCATAGGATCTCAATAATTAAATGTTACTGTTGTAATCTGTGGTAAATATTATATTCTTAATCTTCTTAATGTTACACATACTGCCACCTGTTGTAATCGGTTCTATAGAGTTTCCGGTCCTTGCCACTCTATTGCAATTCTTTTTTCTATCATGGCCTCCTTTAACAGTGACACTGAGATTCGTAGCTTAAGATATAAAGTAAGTTATATTGTGTTAATTAAAGTTATTTATTATTACTAGTGCCAACATTTATTATTCCAAAGACTCCCACCATTCGTACAGTTACAACTCTATCGAGTTTGGGCTCGTATGATTCGTGTTGACGAGCACTTTGGTGCGGGTGGTAACTAGTTATAAAAGGAACTACTCTCGACAAAAGTCTTTGTTCTACGTCTGTCAAGTCGGTCAGTTCAGGAGGTAAATACATAACTTTCATGTTGTTCCAGTAGGCCTGAGAAGAAACTTTTCTTTTTTTATGGTAGTCGAGCAACGGTAGCTTCTCCGGAAGGAAATCAAACCGTGCTGTGGCTAATGACGTCTGTTGTTTTGGATGTAATAATTTCTTACAGATTGTACATAGTACTTTAGCATATTGACATATGGTGGTTATAAAATTACTCTCACTCATTGAACGAGGTCTTTGTGACGTCTGACATGCTGCCGCTAGTCGGTTCTCACGTTACTGAGCACACTCGGTTGCTGTACGGTTTCGTATAACTTCTAGTCTATAAACTCTCTGCTCGGCGGACACCTTAGCTGAACGCTCCTGAATGAGACCAATTCTAAGAGCCTTCTGCTCGGCAGATTCATTCGCTAGACGCTCATTAATGAGACCAAGTCTATTAGCTCTCTATTCAAAAGACTTATTCGCGGGACGCTCTTGGATCTTACCGAGTCTAGAATTAATAATATACTGTTCAAAAGTTTCTTGACGTTATCGTGATTTCATATGTGCTTTTATGGCCAACAAACTTTTTCATGGTCTTTAATAGTCTCACAAGAACTTAACATTGTGTTTCAAAGAGCATTTTTACGGAGACGACTACTATCCGTTCCGGTTTCTTGAGATCTATGTTTGTTAAGGCGCGCAACATCTGTTGTAGGTCTACCCATAAATAGTTGACAATACAACAATACATAAAAAAGCATTAAATAAAAATAACTATGTTAAAAAAACCGACTTCAAACACTAAAAAGTAAAAAATAAAAAAGATTTAATATTAATTAAATACTAGCTATTATTTATTTGTGCTATTTACTAATAGGCTTAAAGTCGGTGCCAAGCCTTAAACAAATATTAATATTTTAATCACTTAAATGAATACGAGCAAATTAATACAATGAAATGCCTACTTTAAAGGTTAAGATGCATAAGTATACCTAATAAAGAGCAATTAAATGTTAATATTATAAGCAGCTTCAATCAATACGAAGATAAATGAAAAAAATAATTACGAAAATGAATTCCTAAACTAAATGGTCATGTGAATTAAGTAATGTAGAATTATCAATTAAGCTAAAACGCATCAAAATTTTTAATTTAAAATTTACACCACATAATGGTAGAATATGTTGGTAGCTTAATTAATTTTTAACAACTTGTAACACCCATATTCTTACAAATAAATATTTTCTTTCTTTCAAAAATTTTATGTAAGTATTCAAGACGTCCGTCAACGACATCTGCCCGCGTGTGCGTGCCGGATTGGCTTGGCACCGAACCGAACCGAATCAAACCCATTAGTAAATAGCGCATTTAAATAATAGGTAGTATTTAATTAATATTCAATCTTTATTATTTTTTATTTTTTAGTATTTGATATGGTTTTTTTTAACGTAGTTATTTTTATTTGAATATTTGTTATTGTTCAACTTGCCTTTAAGGTGATCTGAATGTTTGTTTGTGCCATAGACGGGCGCGGCGTCGGAGGACGAGTGCGTGATAACGGCGTCGCTGCGCATCCCGGGCGTGCGCGCGCGCCGCCGCTCCACCTCGGGCTCCTCCTCCGGCAAGCGGGACTCCGCCGTGGGCAGCCTGTCCGCCTCCGCCGCCAGCTCGCCGCCCGCCAGCCCGCCACCGCACGCGCTGGGCAGGTCAGTGGCCAGGGGGCCGTGCCGGGGCAGCCTGCCCGCCTCCGCCGCCAGCTCGCCGCCCGCCAGCCCGCCGCCGCACGCGCTGGGCAGGTCAGTGGCCAGGGGGCCGTGCCGGGGCAGCCTGTCCGCCTCCGCCGCCAGCTCGCCGCCCGCCAGCCCGCCGCCGCACGCGCTGGGCAGGTCAGTGGCCAGGGGGCCGTGCCGGGGCAGCCTGCCCGCCTCCGCCGCCAGCTCGCCGCCCGCCAGCCCGCCGCCGCACGCGCTGGGCAGGTCAGTGGCCAGGGGGCCGTGCCGGGGCAGCCTGTCCGCCTCCGCCGCCAGCTCGCCGCCCGCCAGCCCGCCGCCGCACGCGCTGGGCAGGTCAGTGGCCAGGGGGCCGTGCCGGAGCAGCCTGCCCGCCTCCGCCGCCAGCTCTCCACCCGCCAGCCCACCCCCGCACGCGCTGGGCAGGTCAGTGGCCAGGGGGCCGTGCCGGGGCAGCCTGCCTGCCTCCGCCGCCAGCTCTCCGCCCGCCAGCCCACCCCCGCACGCGCTGAGCAGGTCAGTGGCCAGGGGGCCGTGCCGGGGCAGCCTGCCCGCCTCCGCCGCCAGCTCGCCGCCCGCCAGCCCGCCGCCGCACGCGCTGGGCAGGTCAGTGGCCAGGGGGCCATGCCGGGGCAGCCTGCCCGCCTCCGCCGCCAGCTCGCCGCCCGCCAGCCCGCCGCCGCACGCGCTGGGCAGGTCAGTGGCCAGGGGTCGTGCCGGGGCAGCCTGCCCGCCTCCGCCGCCAGCTCGCCGCCCGCCAGCCCGCCACCGCACGCGCTGGGCAGGTCAGTGGCCAGGGGGCCGTGCCGGGGCAGCCTGCCCGCCTCCGCCGCCAGCTCGCCGCCCGCCAGCCCGCCGCCGCACGCGCTGGGCAGGTCAGTGGCCAGGGGGCCGTGCCGGGGCAGCCTGTCCGCCTCCGCCGCCAGCTCGCCGCCCGCCAGCCCGCCGCCGCACGCGCTGGGCAGGTCAGTGGCCAGGGGGCCGTGCCGGGGCAGCCTGCCCGCCTCCGCCGCCAGCTCTCCACCCGCCAGCCCACCCCCGCACGCGCTGGGCAGGTCAGTGGCCAGGGGGCCGTGCCGGGGCAGCCTGCCTGCCTCCGCCGCCAGCTCTCCGCCCGCCAGCCCACCCCCGCACGCGCTGAGCAGGTCAGTGGCCAGGGGGCCGTGCCGGGGCAGCCTGCCCGCCTCCGCCGCCAGCTCGCCGCCCGCCAGCCCGCCGCCGCACGCGCTGTGCAGGTCAGTGGCCAGGGGGCCATGCCGGGGCAGCCTGCCCGCCTCCGCCGCCAGCTCGCCGCCCGCCAGCCCGCCGCCGCACGCGCTGGGCAGGTCAGTGGCCAGGGGTCGTGCCGGGGCAGCCTGCCCGCCTCCGCCGCCACTTCGCCGCCCACCAGCCCGCCGCCGCACGCGCTGGGCAGGTCAGTGCCCATGGGGCCGTGCCGGGGCAGCTTGCCCGCCTCCGCCGCCAGCTCGCCGCCCGCCAGCTCGCCGCCGCACGCGCTGGGCAGGTCAGTGGCCAGGGGGCCGTGCTGGGGCAGCCTGCCCGCCTCCGCCGCAAGCTCTCCGCCCGCCAGTCCACCCCCGCACGCGCTGGGCAGGTCAGTGGCCAGGGGGCCGTGCCGGGGCAGCCTGCCCGCCTCCGCCGCCAGCTCGCCGCCCGCCAGCTCGCCGCCGCACGCGCTGGGCAGGTCAGTGGCCAGGGGGCCGTGCCGGGGCAGCCTGCCCGCCTCCGCCACCAGCTCGCCGCCCGCCAGCCCGCCGCCGCACGCGCTGGGCAGGTCAGTGGCCAGGGGGCCGTGCCGGGGCAGCCTGCCCGCCTCCGCCACCAGCTCGCCGCCCGCCAGCCCGCCGCCGCACGCGCTGGGCAGGTCAGTGGCCAGGGGGCCGTGCCGGGGCAGCCTGTCCGCCTCCGCCGCCAGCTCGCCGCCCGCCAGCCCGCCGCCGCACGCGCTGGGCAGGTCAGTGGCCAGGGGGCCGTGCCGGGGCAGCCTGCCCGCCTCCGCCGCCAGCTCTCCACCCGCCAGCCCACCCCCGCACGCGCTGGGCAGGTCAGTGGCCAGGGGGCCGTGCCGGGGCAGCCTGCCTGCCTCCGCCGCCAGCTCTCCGCCCGCCAGCCCACCCCCGCACGCGCTGAGCAGGTCAGTGGCCAGGGGGCCGTGCCGGGGCAGCCTGCCCGCCTCCGCCGCCAGCTCGCCGCCCGCCAGCCCGCCGCCGCACGCGCTGGGCAGGTCAGTGGCCAGGGGGCCATGCCGGGGCAGCCTGCCCGCCTCCGCCGCCAGCTCGCCGCCCGCCAGCCCGCCGCCGCACGCGCTGGGCAGGTCAGTGGCCAGGGGTCGTGCCGGGGCAGCCTGCCCGCCTCCGCCGCCACTTCGCCGCCCACCAGCCCGCCGCCGCACGCGCTGGGCAGGTCAGTGCCCATGGGGCCGTGCCGGGGCAGCTTGCCCGCCTCCGCCGCCAGCTCGCCGCCCGCCAGCTCGCCGCCGCACGCGCTGGGCAGGTCAGTGGCCAGGGGGCCGTGCTGGGGCAGCCTGCCCGCCTCCGCCGCAAGCTCTCCGCCCGCCAGTCCACCCCCGCACGCGCTGGGCAGGTCAGTGGCCAGGGGGCCGTGCCGGGGCAGCCTGCCCGCCTCCGCCGCCAGCTCGCCGCCCGCCAGCTCGCCGCCGCACGCGCTGGGCAGGTCAGTGGCCAGGGGGCCGTGCCGGGGCAGCCTGCCCGCCTCCGCCACCAGCTCGCCGCCCGCCAGCCCGCCGCCGCACGCGCTGGGCAGGTCAGTGGCCAGGGGGCCGTGCCGGGGCAGCCTGCCCGCCTCCGCCACCAGCTCGCCGCCCGCCAGCCCGCCGCCGCACGCGCTGGGCAGGTCAGTGGCCAGGGGGCCGTGCCGGGGCAGCCTGCCCGCCTCCGCCGCCAGCTCGCCGCCCGCCAGCCCGCCGCCGCACGCGCTGGGCAGGTCATTGGCCAGGGGGACCGTGCCATGGCAGCCTGACCGCCTCCACTTCCGCACGCGCTGGCCAGGTCAGTGGGCAGGAGGACCGTGCCATGGCAGCCTGACCACCTCCACTTCCGCACGCGCTGGTCAGGTCAGTGGGCAGGGGGACCGTGCCATGGCAGCCTGAACGCCTCCACTTCCGCAAGCGCTGGTCAAGTCAGTGGACAGGTGGACCGTACCGGGGCAACCTGGCTGCCTCTGCCACCGCATGCTGGGTAGGTCAGTGGGGACTGGGGGGACATTACGGTGGTCTGTGTTGGAGTGTACCGGACACAGTACAGATATGTGTAGAGATGGACGTCACAGAGCTCGAGAGAGTACTGACATATTAAGCCTCTAATCAAAAGACAGACAGAACCCGCGACTATGAGAGATTATCACTGATACCCATTAGCTAATGCTGGAGCCGCACTTCCGTCTATCGTCCCGAAGTTATATGCGCGCTAAGGCAGATGCAGTAGCAGAATGTATGCGAAAATAGCTGATAATAGCCGGTCACATCTGCTTTTACGTATCATTGTATGAAACTTTGTGACGATCATGAAGTATTAGGTATAGGTGGAGCTAGCACTCGTATTAATCAATTGAAACAAATATTTACATTATATCTCTGTCTATGAGGTCTCCCTATCTGTTTTTATACAGCTGTGTTAGAAAGAGAGGGTGAGACCTCAGAAGATGACAGCAGTATTTAAAGTTGTGTTTCAAGTAGGTATTAGAAGTGCTGCCTCCAGATATAATACAGCTTCATGCTGACGATAGATTGTTAGGAATCGAATCGAACAGTTCAATGAATTGGAATGGAAAAAAAATACTCATTGATCTGTCAATTCAAAAGATAGATTTTAAAACGTGTGTTTCTTTCCAGGGAACGCAACACTTCAGACGCGCGAGCAGTCATAGTCCGACAACACGATGAGACAACAGTTCGCTCTAGAGTATCTTCTCGCCAGGAACACACCACCAGGCGAGAGGAGACCGTAAGAACCGAGACCAGACCAAACCACAGTTCAGACCAGACAAGATCAGATCACAGCTCAGAGCAAACAAAACATGAGACCGTGAGGAAAGAAGGAGTGCTTTATAAGCGCGGAGAACTTATTTCCAGCGCCCGAACTCGACCGGCGTGACATATTGTATACTTACTTCTCTAAAAAACTGACTTTTTTTTTAATAAACATCTATATCTCTTATAGTTTTTCATTGGTTCAAAAAGATTCCTTAAACACCTTTTTTGGCTTCACATTTCAGCAGCAAAAATGGCTATTTATTTATAATGTTGCATGAATAACATTCTTGATGAATGATGTAACAGCTTAAACCTACCACCAGGAGAACAATGTATGGTATCGCTGTCCTAATATATTCAACCCTCTCATATCGCTCAGCTTTCTAAAATTCAACATTATCTCTCTGATTTATAAGTTTTGGAAAGGTGATAGTTATTATCTTACAAGATAATAGGGACAACCAGGATTGTGGGAAAACAAAGGTTCAGCAAGAAGGATTTAAGCTACCCATGGATTGAACTTTGACTTAGCGCAGAATTATTACTTATATTTAAGGATACGATTGAAAAGAAGTATTTTACTGCATATAATTAAAATAATGGAAAGTATTTGAAGAAATTGAGTTCGAACATGAAATTTCATCAATCCAATTCAGCAACCTTTCTCTACAGTAATTTTACGGAACAGTTACGGCCAATTTATCTTGTATTGATATATCAAAGGTTGGCAAACAAGCCCTTAAAGGCTCTACTGGTGGAAAAAGATAATCATTGCCTTTGGACACCAAATTTATTTATAGTACCGCATTCAGAGGCTTTATTGTCACATAATACTTTTAAATTTATATGGTTCCTTTCCTGTTAAATTCGTGCACGACAGTGATAAGCCTTGAACTATTTTAGCAGGAAAAGGTATGGCAAGGTTATTAATTCCTGACGAAATGTTGCATAATGCTGCCATCCAGTCATAAAGACAGTGTTAAACTTTGAAAGATAATGAAAAATGAGGAAATTCATAAGAGAACCCATGTAACTGACATAGCCTGACCAATCACTAAACCTTATGCAATGGACTCGATGTTATAGCTTGCAGCGCATCAGGAAACAATATAGACAGTCGGTGGATCAATGGAGATTGCAAGAAGTATTTCTGGATAAGGGCAGCGCAGGGTTTATGGAAAATTTATAAATTCAGGCATTACTTTGAGGAAATTCATAACTCAACGAAGACAAGTTAATTTGCAAATTTCCGCGAAATTTTACGAGCTTACACTTAAATTGAAAATTAGCAAATTAGCTTGTTTTCTTTGTTGGTTATAGAAATGAGTGAAACATTTTGACATCAGTAGACTCGATTCCGTAGCGGGTAGAGAAGAAAAAGTAAAGATTACTGCACTTAACTAAAGTCACTAGGAAATTGAAATACTCTTCAATGGACAATATTCAAGAACTAAAAATTAAAACTATGTAGATCGAATTGTAAAAAAGAAATGTTCCTGTGGAAATGAAGTTCTTTTTAGCTGATTTTCCATAATGGAGGACAATTTCAATATGTCGGAATCCTTTTTATTAATGTTCACCGATTACTCGAAGACGTTTGAAAGGATTTGAAAAATTCTTTTTGGTTTTAAATCGTATACTTCCCAGGTGGTTCTATTTTAGTTGGGGGAAGCCTTGATGCAGGGTATCGGAGTTATAGTAAATTGAGAAATCAGTTATTTGCAGTTTTACTGCATTTAAATTGTCCTATGACATCAGTATTATACATATCATAAAATTATGACCACAATGAACGATTGGCAATAAAATTGTATTTCGACACTCACAGCTGAAAAAAGAGAATAAGCACGTCTTTTATCTTTTCTCTCTCTCTTTCCTTTGTCTATTTTTAATATTGTTTAGGGTTAAATCATTTCGTGTAATTTGTCCAGCAACATTTGTTATTATTTTGATATGTTGTATGCCAATGCGTGCAGTTCCCATCCTCCGAACGTGCGGTAACGCACCCGGCTTATTTCTACAGAGTTAAAAACCCTCGACATCGTGCGTGTTTCTGTAGCTATCATATTATACTCCATGGACAGCATAATACTCCCTAGAACTCTCGCGGAGTTCTACAATGTCTCGACCGGGTTAGGAAGCCGAAAAGCCTTTGCATTTGGTATTTCATTCTTATCACACGGATATCAAGCTCCATTAAGATTTGTGTTGTCTATAGGCGATGGTTGTTTATTTCCATTATAATAACCATGAAGCTGTATTATATCTGGAGGCAGCACATCTAATACCTACTCGAAACACAATTTTAAATACTGCTGTCATCTTCTGAGGTCTAACCCTCTCGTTCTAACACAGCTGTATAAATAGAGATGGGGAGACTTTATAGACAGGTGTAACGTAAATATTTGTTTTAAATGATTAATACGAGTGCTAGCTCCACCTATACCTAATAATTTATGATAATAACCACCTGCTTATTTGCGATCATATGATATAAAAAAAACCTACAATTTAGCGTAAGAGATTTGCTCGTTTCAATTTATTGTTACAATTTAAAATTGTTAAAATATCCGGCTTTGTAGGTCTATTAAAGCGAAGTTGATACTTTCGAAATTATAATTTGAGAAATTTTCGTGTTACTAATTATGTGGAATGTTATTCCCTAAATACAATATGAGGTTTATCAATGATTAGAGATAGTAATGCATAGATAAAAACACAATCACTGTCGATCTGATATATTTCATGTGTTTGCTAAAAAGGCCACTATTTCCTGTGTAACTTGTCTCGCATGATGATACCGCCCAATTTGGAAACGCCATCTTGGTACTCTGTCTTTCCTAGCGGTGGCACGGCTGATGTAGTCTCTGCAAAAATATAATTTATATTAGTAAATATATATTTAAGATACCTACATATTTTTCTAACAGATAATAATTGAGTAACAGAATATAATACTTTTGTAGAAAACCGGTATCACTAAAAGTACATCACTTTTAGTAATGCCTTTTGTGCTCTTTCTAAAATTATTAATTTAGATTTTAGACTTTGCAATTACACGTTTACAAAAATACATTTATAATTTATAAATACTGCACCATATTTGGTAAAAAATAAATAAATAATAATCCATATTCACGGGACAAATTACACTTACAGATCTAACCCCAAACTAAACGAATTATTTGCTTGTGTTATGGATGTTAGACAACGGTACTAATACATTGAAATACACATCCAAAGCCGGAAATACAAACATTTATGCTCATCACGCGAATACTTGTCCCCGTTGGAGATCGAACCCGAGCCCCGTCGATTGCGTAGTCAGGGTCGCCAGCCACTTGACGAACGGGGCGGTGAAATGCCTACCCTTCTGAGTTGCTGTCTGAGTTGCTAGCAACTTGTACAATAATTAAAGTGTAAGTAAGTAAAGACAATTACTTTATTATAAACAGTGTTTATATAGACTAGCGAAAGCGGTGTATGAATTACAACAGATAGTGTCAGCACTTTGTTTAGTTAACAACAATATTCATTAGAAAGTGTTACCGCATTTGGCTCTGGGATCGCTGGCCGCGCCGCTCGCCTGCTTGGATATGGTCTTAGGCGCGGCCCGCCGCGGCTTGGGGCCCGCCCGGCACGGGTCCCCGGGCAGCCGCATCGGCTGAGCACACGGCCCGGTGCCGCTCTCGTCAGCCGCTCGCTGGAGACCTTCGAACTTCGCACCAGCTCCTGACAAAAAAAAGATGGAGCAGTCTATCACGTTCTAACACAGATTCTAAACAGCTCTCGAACTAAAACGCTACTTTTCTCAATCTTGTGCGGAATCTTACGAACATACAACTTATCACTCATCACGTATAATCGCCTTATACGACACTACACTGTCGTCATCGGTCTCGACGATGAAGACTTCTCTATCGTCACGACTCCGCCCACCACATTTAGTTCGAACGTCGCATTAAATCATGTACTTTGAATAAATACTAAAACTATACTGACTAACTATATCTATCCATAAGTACTATGGGAACTAAGAACTGAAGTTGTACTGGCACTTATGGCAACCTCTAAGACATTCAGCATTATTTTTTTTAAGTTTAGGATATCACGGAAGAAACACCTTGTATATCAATGCTCAAAAATAGATGCTGTATTTTATTATACATCTCAACTATTCTGATGTACGAGAGTTCGCCGATGTTCTTTCGCCAAAATAATTAAAGACGTTTCCGAGAAATCACCTACATACAAACAAGTAAAGGTATAGGTTTGAAAAAAAAATATTATACGTAGGTCACACTATAAGTTTTGGGTCACTTAAAAAACAACATTTTATAACCAAAATATTATGTTTATTGCTTTTCAAAATAATCTCCTTTACATTTTAAACATTTTTTCATGCGATTGAACCATTTTTTAAAACAGGAGGACCACAGATCTGAAGGCATGTTTTCTACGTGCTGATTGAACGCTATCACTGTTTATCACTTCGGAGTTGGTAAAAGTAAAACCTCTCATCAAATCTTTGATTTTGGGGAAAATACAGAAATCATAGGGCACTAGGTCGGGGCTATGCGCAGGATAAGTGACGAGATGTACTTTTTCGGAAGCTAAAAAGGACTTTGTTTTGTTGGCCGTGTGTAAAGAAGCGTTATCATAGTGTAGGAGAATGCGGCTTTTGGGTCATCTTTCGTGAAATTTTTCTAACACCCTGCGTAAACAAATGGTAGAATATTACTCGGTATTAACAATCTTTTGATCTTCAAGTGGAATTGTACAGATGGGAACCGTAGCTGAAAAAAAAACGCAATAATTTTTTTACCAACGTTTCTCGCCTGTATAACTTTTGTTGGCCTGTTCTCATTTTCAAACACCCATTCACAAGAATACTGTTTTTTTCGGGTTCAAAACAATAAATCCACGTTTCGTCTCCTATGTCAATGTCATAAACAGCATTAGAATGTCCGTGGTCGTACTTCAGTAGCGTCTGTGAGCACCATTCCACGTGAGCCCGCTTCTGCACCGCTGTCAGTTCATGAGGGATACAACGACAACAAAGTTTCCGAACTTTCAATTCTTCGTGCAAAATTTTCTGAATTTGGCTCATACCAATCCCCAATAGTCCTTGAATTGTCTCATGAGTAATCCGGGGGTTTTCTTAAATTAAACGCTTAACAATAGCTACATTATTTTCGTTAACGGCAGTTGAAGGCCGCCCTTCACGAAATTCATCATGTAAAGAAACTCGACCTCTCTCAAATTCAGCAAAACATCGCCTCACGGAGCTCAAACAAGGTGCTTCTCTCCCAAAAGCATTTTGAAGACGAGCGGCACAGGAAAAAGAGAACTTTTAAAATCATAAAAAATCATCGCTCTAAAATCTTTTCGATCTAATTCCATTTTCGTTGCGTACGTAGAACTTTGATGTGTGATAAAAAAACAATTGACAAATCATTTCCCGCCAATTGTCTTTTATTACTAAGAAGGTTGCAAATTTTTTAAAATATAACATTCGAAATTCAAATAATTCCGATTCTATTTTACTCTATTCTATTTCTAGTTTCTAGCTAGAAGTGCAAAACTTTTAGTGTGCCCCATGTACACCGTTGGACTTAAGGTTTTTGGTAAATTGGACATTGGTGATTGTAAGATTAAAAACTTAATTACTGATCTTACCAGTTTCACAGTAGTCGACCTGGTAAGTCGTCTTGTTGCGGTCCCGGTTGATCCTCTGCTTCAGTTCCGGAGACGCCTCGTTCTGCAGGATGCTGTACAGCATGGGATATTTGGACTGGAGCTATTTAGAATATAACAACATCATTTTAAAAGTATTTCCATGTCCGTATCCCTGAAGAAGTTGGCAGAGATACAATAAGTGCGCCCACGATTAGTCGAAGATACTTAGTCCCACACAATCTGATAGGTGGCAAGCGTATCGCCGACCAAGCACTTATCCAATCACGGGTAGCGTTGTTTTTGACAGGCAGCGTTGTTTTTGACAGGAAACTAAAAAAAATTTTTTATTGCCCAACCCGGGCATCAAACCCGGTTTTTGGCGAATCCCGCGAGATCACCTGAAATTTCATTCAAATCTGTTCAGTAGATTTTGCGTAATTGAGTAGGTAACAAATATCCACTAATCCATCCATACATCAAAACATCCAAACTTTCGCATTTATAATATTAATACAGATTTTATCATTGGTTTTGAGTGTTGCCATGCTGAATTTTTTTTTTAATTTGCCGTGATTATTCAGTTTATATTTTCACTAGCCAGATTATAAAACTTCAGACACCGACATTGTATTAGTGTTGCCAGGCTTATATTTTTTTAAATTTACTGCGGTTTTTCAGTCTCTACTTTCATTAGCCAGACTATAAATCTCCAGATACCGTTATCCTATTAGTAGTAAAGCCTTAAGTACCTATCACAGCATCCACCAGCGATTACTTGCATTAGACAGATAGCTCACTACATAATTTGTAATTATTTTTGTGTTATAGCACTCACCCCATGCTTCGGAAACTGGAAAAACCTTAAAAACAACAAAGAAAAATATCGACACGCAGGATTTGAACCTGCGACCATTTCCCTAAAGCCGGGACGCTCTTCTATTGAGCTAGTGTCGACAGGCTCGAGGCGGCGAAATTCTTCTCTAGGGAAATGGTCGCAGGTTCAAATCCCGCGTATTGATATTTTTCTTTGTTGTTTTTAAGGTCTTTCCAGTTTCCCAAGCACGGGGTGAGCGCTATAACACAAAAATAATTAGAAATACGAAAGTACTGATCAAAATTATAAATGTGAATTTCATCTGTAACGATGAACTCATTTAACTAGTTATTATACAATCGACGTAATCGAGCATAATTTGTAGTTGGTTTACAAAAATTAATACACTCACTTTATCTAAAAACGCATTTGGCTGGTCATATCGTGAAGTCGGAGTTTCTGGACTGGCTCCAACCCGGACTGGATATAGTTTGGGATCCAACATTGGGCCCATTATCTAAAAAAAGGATCGATAATTGATAACTGAAAAGTATTTTTATAACAGCATGGGAAACATAGATAAATAATAACATCGAACACAAAATATAATGGCAAATGATGCATAGATTGTAATAACCCTACGCCCTTTGGTTAAAACTTGACCATATTTTAATAATATTTAAGCACAAACATCTGAGAAATGTATAGGTTGACAAAATTATGACTTCGTGTCACCTTAAATTCTGACTTTAACCATAAACATTTCCCATGTTTCCCCTGTCCTCCGTGTTGGTCTGGGTTCCTTTAAGGAATAGACCAACTGCCGTTGTGCTTTTCCGTCTTCTGGCAGGTCGTAAAATGAAACCGATTGGCTATACGTCTCACTACCATCGTGACTACTAAGTGATAGAGTTTCACAACCTATTCCTCCCGCAATAGTGTTAATTTTTTGAGCCGGTAGACTTGTACATATGGCATTGTCATCCCGCCACATGGATAGCAACGCACCATTAACATCTTTGGTGTCTATTAGGTAATAGTTTCTTTTTCCAAAAGGAGAGCCATCTGTTTACGCATGTCTCTCCCAGCGAGGTCAGTGCACTGGTATGGGTATAGCCACTCCTGGTGGTGGGCATTGAAATCCCCCAGTAGCTCTAGCTGAGCGGAAGGGTATTTGTGTTGAGCAGCATCCGCCACCTCACTTAGGTACTCTGTGAGCCTGATCATATCCTGGTCTCCGCTATGCGCACGGTAGACACAGGCATAGAGAAGCTTCTCTAGACCTGTATCCACCATTGTCCACAGTACGTAGAAGCGGGGGTCTTCGAGATTACGAAGACGTCGACAGCAGATGTTGTCACGTACGTACGCGCACACACCTGACCATCTTATTTGCGTCTCCGTGAGGAACAAAATACAAGGTTTATGAGTCTCCAGGTGGAAGTGGACGGCAGAGAGATTAAAGTGTAAACCTCTGATGTCAGTGAGGTCCACTTTCATTGCGAGGGAGTGCTGTCGCTGTATAACGTTAATCTTGTATCTTGTCTTTTTTATTTGAGAGAGTGAGTAAAGTAGGTATGAAGACGGCAGTGAATCGAGGCGCTATACTTCCAGACCCGAGACACACACTTAGAAGTTACACTGTATGGGACTAGTCTGGAAACTGCGGGGACGCCCGAGCCCCCCCAAGAATGTCCATAGGGCCTACTGGTCGCCGACCGTCACTATGACGCCATTTGGGATTTTTCGCTAGTTGGCGGGGCAGCCTTTCACGTGTTGCTAGCACGCTACTTAGGCCCCTTACTGACCAGTAGTCGGGCAGCGGTGCACCGTGCCTCTGATCCCGCTACCCTCCTCGACTAGTGTCCAGATGCATCAACGTCAGTGTGTATCAGATCGTCCAGATTGTATAGCCGCAACTGATTCGACCCGTCTTCACAAAAACTACATCAGCGTTAACGTGACGGAAAACGGACGCTTGGCGACACGACTTCAGCTGATAGGTGGTCCTTATATCTGCGACATATGTCTCTTCTTATATCATATGCGTTTCTTCACCATATAAACTTTTAATAATGCCAAATTCTTTACTCCAACATCCGCACGATTTTCACAAAAAAGGGACAGTAAGGCGCAGTGCACCTGGCGGAGCGGGGCGGGCCGGTAAATTTCGCCACGAACGATAGCGTAAAGGGCTATACTACAAACGCACATAAAGGGCAAAACTACCGCCACAGGTGGCCGGTGGGCACTGGCGTAGTGAGGACAGCCGCGGGCATCGGCGAAGAGACGTAGTCTATAATAATTCGCAGTCAAAAAGACTGCCCCGCCTGACTCTTTGCAAAGCACCTAAATGTATCGCGGTATAGCAAGCGCGGGCCAGACGTTAAGAAGCTTCACCACCTAGTATAGTCACGATGGTAGTGACTAGTCAATCTTTGGACTTTTACGAACTATTTGAAAAATTTATAGAATACAGTTTAAAATATAACATATATTTTAAACTTGACGAATGGCAATTGTTAACGCCCATGTCAAAAAACAGAATATGCTATATTTTTCATAGAGGTAACAAGACGGGAAAAAACTAAATAACTCTACCTCAACCCGACTCCATCCTCCTTCTTTCCCAGGGGGCAGCTGCACATTTGCCCCTGTGTTCTGAGGGCACCTGCAGTCCGGTGGTCGCGTGTGTTGCATACATGCTTGGTAGAATGCTAGTTCTTCTCCTGAGAGCTTTGGAACTCTAAAAATGTTGAACAGGAGTATTTATTCATTAACTTGTATGCACTAAAATTTTTTTAGTTGTCATTATTCATTAAGTAGATAAAATGAAAAAGATAGCCCTCCCCTTTACCAAATCGATCCGCGCCTGAATTCATAGCATACATAAATACAAAATAATATACGTTAATTAAAATGTAAGTATAATAAAGTTTTTATTAAGTATTTAAGTATTACTAAGACGCCAAAAGTTGCCATGTCCGTCTGTCTTTTTTATATCATTATAAGAAAACAATCATATGGCTCTTTTGAAGAATCTACAAATTGCCGTTCTGCCAGGCAAGTCGTTTAAGGCGACCGATTGATTGTCTATACGTGTCATCGTGACCACTAGGAGGTAGAATTCCGCAACGCCTCGCCCGGGTACTTGGTACCGCGACCGCTGCCTTACCCATTCCTACTGCAATAGCGTTAATGCTTGTCATTGACGTGTTCCAGTTTTGAAGGTAAGGTAGCCGGTAGACTTAAGCATGTGGCACTGCCATCTCGCCACACGGATAACAAAGCACCATTAACATTTTGAGTGTCTATAGGCGATGGTTTCTGTTCCATCAGGAGAGCTTTCTACTTGTTTGCTATCTTGTAATATAAAAAAAAAACTACTGGACCGATTTTAAAAATTCTTTTACCAATACAAAGCTACATTATGACTGAGTTACATAGGCTGCTTTTCATCCAATTGAGTAAAAGGAAGTGCCGCAGTTAAAACGAGCAGTTAATTATGTATAAGCCCTGATAATGCTCTAACAAGCGAAATCGTTTGGCTTTAAAACAAATTATAGTTGTGAAACTGTACAGAGTTTAAGTAAATCTAGATTAAGGTAAATACTCAGCACGTCCTCCATGACTGCCTCCGGAAGTAGCACCGGGCAAGTTCGGCCACAAATAATCCTTCCTGTATATTGTTAAGTAATGATCCATGATTTGATTTGTATATTGTTTCACATTATATCATTGTTTTGAAATATAAAAATATGTTGTCTAAAATAAACATGTTTGTTGTGACACGCAACGTGACGTGCAGTGTCCTCGAAATTGAGTTTTTTTTAAATTAAATGGTAGACTTCATAAAACCTTGTTACTAATATTTGCCAGTTTCGTTTAGACATACGAAGGTTTTATTAAAAGTTCGTGAATCTTGCAGTTTGTATGTCAAGATCTTTGATTATTTACACGTCTAGACGACTAATGGGCAATATACCTACAATCTATAAAGGCAGTTGTACACATTGGGCCAAGGTATTGGGCCAGCATGTTGGGCCAACATAGTGAATTGTAAATGTCTCTGTTTATATATTGGTGTATTGACTATTCTGCATTGGCTATTTAATAAAGATGGACGTACAATCTCTTACAGCCGTAAGAGTTGTCATTAAAGATTCTTTTTCTTTTTTAGTTCAATAACAGGAATACTTATCTGCTATACGTTTCTAAGCATCATTAACCTGAAATAAAAGTATTAAAAAAATAAATATTTTTTAATAACCTAACCAAATACCTAATGTAATCTGAACCAGTACGTTCTGAACCTCCTAGTTCACCACTGAGGCAAAACAAGGCGAAACGAGACGACACAAGACGAGAAAGGTTTAATATATCATCATCATATTCCTCATTATATTATTTATTTGCATCTACAAATTTTTGCGAGCAAAATTTAAGTTAGGTTATTGTATTTTACAAATGTTATAATGAGCATTTATATTTCATTCTTTATTATATTTGTTCAAATAAAAACCTCAAATTGTTTATTTCACAAAATAAAGTTAGTCTAATACAAGTTGTAATGGTGATATACAATAATTATCAGTTGTGTTTATTACAAAGAAACTATAGAAAGTTATCTGACAATTATGATATGAACCAAAGACTAACACACATTGATATAAAATACCCAAGATACACAGTTCCGAACAAAACTGACACTCAAAACTGTCGCTAATTCAGTCTAAAAAGTTTATAGTTATGGCACAAACGTGTTTTTGCATATTCAACCTTAAACGCAATATTTAAAGTTGTTTTAAAAAAGCAATGTACAAAAAGCAATAAAATTTTTGACTTAAGTTAACCGGTAGGACACGGTATCAGTGGAGTCGAATATAAATATTTTTATGCATTGACTTAGGTAGTATTTTATGGGTTTGTAAATTTTACATAAAAAAAATCTGTACCGAAAATCTGTTTTGCGTAGAATATTTATATATCAATAAAGCAAATAATGACCATTAAAATAATTTATTTATATTTCAAACATTGTAGGTTATTGGTTCTATTACACAGAACCTAAACATATCGGCAAACTGTGGGTGTATAGCCATATAGTATTTGACGTTTGATATTAATATATTTAGTTTGCATAGTCTAATAGATTTAGAATATATTGAAATAGGAAATTTACTGCAATGGTGACTACGACTACATTATTAGGTTCATAGATTCTTACATTTTTCTTCAGACTTATTATATTATGTATCGACAACATAGTAGGAAACGCGTTAATTTCTTAGAACTAACTTTAGCTTTTCGTAGAATTCTTTTTTTGAATTAGATTTCAGTTTTTCTGTCGGTTATTTTTTGCAGTATTTGTTAACGAACATTTATTTAGTTATAGTATTTGCAGGCGTACGAGCGAATATTGCCCATAGACATTTGCAATACGAAAAGTTAGTTGCCGGCTTTTGAAAATTTTATTGACCCTCCTGTTAAAAATTCCAATATCAAGGCTGGTCGGAAAAACTGAGTGAGTTAAGCTAATCCAGATTTTGTCTGTTTGTATAAAGAAGGTACAAGCAAATTAAACTGGATGTAATCTCTTACTACGGCGTAAGCCAAATTCGGCAAAAGTGTACGGCAAAAATAATGACTTACCTACGTATTTCTGTGTTTTCCAAAATACAACCTCTTAGAAGGTAAAATAGGGGATGACAGGATTCACAAATAAAACGCTTGGGGCTAGAAACTTAAAATTTCGCAAACGTATTCTTATGATGTAGGAATCCACTAAGGAATGATTTTTCAAAATTCAATTCCGATGGGCATTAAATAGGGTATAAAATTTGTATGAAAATTTTTATTCCTTGGGCATATTTGCATGAAATTTCGCACGAATTGACAAAAAATTAAAAAAGTGTTTTTCCGACATAACTTATCATTTTTCGGCTTTCAACAATATTTAAATCAAAATTACATTGTTATAAATTATTTAGTATTTTAAAATAACTTTCAGGTTAATATACCGATATATTTTAAAATCTTATCACCTAGCTCCTCTGCTTAAAATACTGTGTCAAATACTGAAAATCGGATTAAAATCGGTTGTTTCGTTCGGGATTTATCAATAACGGAAAATTCTGAAAAAAGCTTTTTTTACATGTTTTCAACATTTTTAACATAATAAAACAATTTAGAGCTAAAAAATTGCGTTGAATGTTATTCGAAAGATCAAACTCGTTAATCATTTTAAAATAATATACATCTTTTCAAATATTGAACAAAGTATCATTTTAAAAAAACTTTGGATTTTTGAACTTTTCGGACTCAAAAGTCTATTCTTAGGTATAGTTTTTTTCTTTGAGCTTAAAATACCTCATTTTAGCGGGAAGTTTCAGGTGAACTTTAGGGTCAACCAGCTTACAGACTTTTTTAATATAGATACATTAGTTGGTTACATAGGTGTGTTATATACATAGCAATCGTAGTAGATAGGTATATTTAGTTTTGAGTATAGTTTAGTACATATAATATTATTGCCAAAGGTAATTTTAGTTTAGATATTTCCTGTTAATTATAAATTTCTTTTATAATTATTAGGTTAGTTTGTTCGAGAGGTGTGTTACCAATAGGTAGTTTTAAATTGAGATATAGTTAGTTATGATATTAGGTATAGAAAATTTAGAAGTTATAGGAAGTTCAGGTCGTAAGTTTTTTACTTAAATTTTATTAACAACAATGTCGTATATAAATGATTAAGATGGATATGTAAATATTATTATTTTTAAATACTAGTGGCCCACCCGCTCACCGAGATTTTTAATAAAATAAAGAAAGGTTAAATAAGTTCTAAAGTAAATATGCGCGAGCAAAGCCGCGGGTAACGGCTAGTATGCAAATAAAACAACTCGTATATATAAACAGTCACTTAAAATTTATACGAGACTAGCTGCAGACCTCTGCATTAGGATAAAAGAATTCTTTGTGCTATTCCATTCCATTTGTGCGAGTCCAAATCCAAATTCGTACAGCCATTTTTTACGTGAGTGATTATCAAACATCCAAACATACAAACTTTAACATTTATAATATGTATAGTATAAGATATCCGCAATCAAAAACAACATTTTATTAAAATTAAATTATTAAATTAAAAAAACATTCTTAACGCAACTTGTTCCTACCACTTAAGAAAGCTTTATCAACAACACGTGTAAACAGAACAAAATTCGATGCTACTTATGATTTCCTATTGTTATATTAAAAGTTTCGTAATATATCTCCAAGGTTTCATATTCCAAATAATTGTGATTCTTACGATGAATCACAATTATATATTGTTATTTTATATTCGTACAAGTAGAATAAAAAGAATCACCTAACTTGGTCCTCACAATAAGTAATCAATATAATCAAACATTTTAAAATCGTCAAATTGATGTCCTCTTCTATTTTGGCAGTTGATTATCAACTATAAAAGGTATTCAAAATTATTAATGAAAAAAATTAATCTTCTTAATAAAAAAATTAACTTATTAATGAAAAAGAATCGACTCCACTAATAATAACAGGATCAATTTGTATTATTCGACTAAATTAAAAGGAGGTTGTAATGCATTGTCCTTTTACTGAAAAAGTGACCACTGAAATTTTGTCGTATTATATTTGGAGCGTCGAGTAAATTTTTAAGACAAATAAAATAAAAAACATACATTACACCCTATATTTAGTCACATAAACAACAAAAATATATTGATAAACTCTTATCCTTACCGAAAATACAATATCTTATATTTTTTTAACGTTCATGATGTTGTATTTTACAATTTATCAGAGAACAATTCTGTATTTTTGACGTGCGGGCAATGACGTGAGTGACGGGATTCTATTTGAAGTGAGTGCACAATTTTAAATTGTGCACTCATTCTTAGAGGACGTTTTTGAGACACTGATTGTGTATCTTGGGTTTTTATATATCAATGCTAACACATGAACGATTAACTTCAACCTTTGGTACACTGTGTGACGACCTCATCTATAACATTGAGTATAAATTAACCTGTCAAACGTAGGGATACCAAGAAAATTAGAGCAGGTACCGTAAGCACACACCAATGAATTTTGATTACATTAACCCAACCCAATATATTAACTATTTTAATTAACTGAACGTTTGTCTTTCACCGATGACTGCACGATGATTGCAAAATAGGACACACGTCGTTATCTAAGTATTGGTTGCACACCATCGCGTCGATAAATGTCGTGTTCTGTCGCTCACCTAGGACAACAGGTTAGTACACCAAGGGCGGATCCAGAGGAGTCAACAGGCTCATGACCCCCCTAGGTAGGGATCTAGGCAGGGCCGTCTTAGACTATGCTGGGGTCCTTGGGCACACAAGAATTCGGGGCTCTTTTGGAATGTAAAGAAAGCAAATTATACAATTTTTTTCACTATGACCTGCTTTATTAATCCTATATATTATCATAACGCAATATGTCATTAATGATAGTAGTATGTATGGTGTTGTTTTTTTTATTGTGATTACGATAATAGTTTCTTTCGAGATTTCTGTTGAACAATTCTTCTATTAAATCCTCAAACTCAATTTTCTGAAGAATATCATGTTCTATACCCATAATTACGAATTACTTAGCCGTTCTTGTAACATTGTTGTTCGCGTCATTTTTTTTCTCTTAAGCTGCGAAAATGCCCAACCATTTTATTTTGATATTAAATGTGAGAGAAAATGTCGATCCTTCGGGGCCCTCTGAAGATAGGGGCCCTGGGCACTGGCCCCGAGTGCCCTTATGGTAAAGACGGTATTGGATCTAGGTATCGATTTATTAGACTTAGATAAGGATGACCGCCCCGTTGGTCGAGTGGTTAGCGACCCTGACTACGCAATCGACGGGACTCTGGTTCGATTCCTGACGGGGACAAGCATCATTTTTTGTATTTCCGGGTTTGGGTGTTTATTAAACATATTCCAGTATTTATATATGTATTTATATGTACAGTCAAAATCTGTTATAACGACATCGAAGGGACTACTCATATTGAGTCGTAAAAACCGATAGTTGTAACAACCGGTGACAGGTATTAATAGGAAAGATAATATGTATATTCATGTAGGAAATTAAACCGCATTTTGTTTACTTCTATACAAACGTATAATATAAAAGAACAATATCATTTTTCCATCATTTTTGTATGCATAAAATCTGTAATTTTAGTTTGTTTGAAACACTTCTGTCGTGCATACACATTTTGTAATTCATGTTGGATTTTAATCAGCGTATCGTCACAATTTCCCTGCATGTGGAACTCTTCATTAAAAAGAACAATCTTTCGTAATACACTAACAGCATTGAGACCGTCAATCAAAGTTGGCACTGTAAATTGTTCTTCCGAGTCTTCCTGTTCATTTTCATTTTCCTCTTGAACTTCACGTACAATATCATCCTCCGTAGCTGGTGCACAAATTGCAATAGACTGATCTGCATCAATGAACTCGTCTGCTTCAGTAGTAGATAAAGCAGGTCGTAAATTTTGGGCTAATTGAGCCAAAGAAATATTGTCCTCTTCATCATCGTCAATCACATCATCTGAGGTTCTTGTTATAAGACTTGTAAGATCTTTAAAACCTGCATGCCTAAAGCAGTTAGCTATAGTTTTTCGTGAAACTTTTTCCCATGCTTCGGATATCATCAAGATGGCATCAAGAACCGTAAAGCTGTTCTGATTATTACTGTCAATGCTTTGTATTAACTTTAACACTTGCAGTCTTCTATAATGAGATTTTAAACATCTTATTACACCTTGGTCCATAGGTTGCAGTACAGATGTAACATTTGGTGGTAAGAACACGAGTTTAATACACTTCAGATTAGTAACAGCCGGATGAGCAGGACAATTATCAACTAAAAGAAAAACTTTCTTATTGTTTGCTTTTAATTCAGCGTCCCAGTTTCGTAACCATCTTTCAAAAATTTCTGATGTCATCCATGACTTCACATTGTTTTCATACGTTACCGGCAGTGAGCGTATGTTTTTAAAGCATCTTGGTTTCTTAAATTTCCCAATAACTAAAAGCTTCCTTTTACAGGATCCTGTCATATTTGCTGCAACCATGATCGTTAGTCTCGTCTTGGACATTTTTCCTCCCGAACAATTCTCTCCTTTAAATTTTAAAGTCCTGTCTGGTGTCATATTGTAAAAAAGTCCGGTTTCGTCTGCGTTATAAATGTCTTCTGGACTGTAGCCTTCGCATAATGTAGGCCACTTTTGCGTAATCCATTCTTCTACAGCATCTTTATCCACACTGGCAGCTTCACCACTCATTTTCCCGCCGACAATGCCATGTCGAGCCCGGAAACGTTGAATCCAACTAGACGAGCAAACAAAATCTTCACCAAAACGTTGAGCAAAATCGTTTGCTTTTTGTTGAAGAATTGGTCCATTTATTGGCACATTATTTGTCCTTTGATATTTAAACCACTTTAACAAAGCTTTCTCAATCTTCGTATGCCGCGTTGTTCTGGCTCGTTTCATTTTTAAAAAATTCTTATCGTAAAGGATTTGAATTTTCTCCCTTTCTTTCCAAATGGTTGAAATTGTCGAGTGGGATACACCATATTCTTTTGCCAGGTCTTTGTTTGGAATTCCTTTCTCTAGCTTTGAAATAATATGCGATTTTTCTTCGATACTGATTTGTTTTCTTTTTTGCGACATGTTACAATTTTCACAGTTAACTCAACAATAATGTTTTGGTGCGTCTTGTGTAAAGATAAGTAACAAACCCTCAGTATATAATATTAGTCTATGTAACAAACTGACTTAAGAGATATGACAAAGCGGGCCTTGAGGCTACGGCATGCATGTGCTTTGTTTCTAAGAATTACAAAAGACCCTAAACTTTGTTTACTTTTACGATAATAGCCATTGACTATTATACTGTGCCAGATGTGGATACAGTTACCTATTCAAATTGTTTACAATACAGCTGAGACGGTCGTTCTACAGATATAATTCTCCGAAAACATTAACCAAATGTGGTCGCTTAATGCGGTATGTCGTAGTAAACAATGTCGTAAAAACCAATGTTTTAGATAAGGCGGTCATATAACATTCAGCCAGGACCTTTGATTTTGGTAAATTTAACCGGTATGTGGTTCTAAACGATGTCGCCATAAACGGTTTTGACTGTATTAGTATCGTTGACTAACACACATAACACAAGCAAATAATTTGTTTACTTTGAGGTTAGATCAGCAAGTGTAATTTGTCCCTTGAATATTTACTTATTTTTTAATAGCTGTTGCCAGCGACTTCGTCCGCGCCGACTTAGTTTACTCCGCACTGCTCCTCCCCCGTAGGTGATAGCGTGATAATATGTAGTCTATATGTTGACCCGACCTGTTAGTAATATTCATGCAAAATTTTAAGTAAATCCATGCAGTACTTTTTGAGTTTACCTCGGACATACATACAGACAAACAGATAAACAGACAAACAGACAAACAGGTAAAAATTCTAAAAACTATATTTTTGGCTTCGATATCGATTATTGATCAAGCCCCAAGTATTCTTTTAAAAAAATATTCAATGTACAGTTTTGACTTTCCTACGATTTTATTATATGTATAGATTATTATTATTATTAGAGCCTATCATGACAAGCTCAAATATGTGACCCCCCTGAACCGAAGACTGGATCGGACCTTGTATATGTGAGACCCCCCCCCCGCTGAACCGAAGGCTCGATCGGACCTTTTAGTACACAAGTCTAAATTACACGGTTTTACGAGAATTTTTTCTAACGTTTTGCTTACAATTACTCTATCTAGACAAGTAAATATTCTCATATATTTTCCCACTTTTCATATACTAAGGTAAGTAGTACCGGCGTAGGTTATAATTAAAAATGGAATGCAACAAAACAAATAATATTTAATAAACAAAAATCATGTCAAAGCCTGTAAGTGAATAAGTAAGGATTCCGCCAGCGGCCATATTTCGGTTCTTTCCGTGGTGGTCCAAAGGGATTCTTTTCCAGCACTACCTTACCGAGCAGCCCGTGGGATACTCCGTAAGTCGTTTCACCGGTGCTGACGCGAAGAATGCGTCGGAGCTCCTCTGAAAATTTATAAAAAGTTTATAGGTATAAATCTATAGTACAATATGTAATAAACTTATAAGTCCATAGTAGAGTAGATGAACTGGAAAATATTGTACCGCCTTAGAACAGACTAAAATCAATAAATGTTCGATAGCTAGGAAGTGTTGTTTAATTTGTTTCATTATTTTTCTATTCTTGCACCATTATTAATCCTGGGTTCTTATAATCAACGATCCGTCATTCGTAGCAGTAACCATTAGCAACCAATTTAATAATAACAAGGCGTTCCACGTATAATTGGATCCTTTGATAATTTGACATTTAAAGGAACAGTTTTAGCTTAAAACTCCCCTGTTTTGGTCCGGGATTCTTTGAAAAAAAAGGCTAACTGCCGTTCTGCCAGGCAGGTCGTAAGAGGCGACCGATTGGCTATACGAGTCACTACCATCGTGGCTTCTAGGTGGTAGAGTTCTACAATCTCTCGTTCGGGTCTAGTACCACCGCCTTAGCTATTCATGCCGCAATAGCGTGGGTGGTGGTTACTGTCTTGTTCTGGTTTGGAAGTAAGGTAGCCGGTAAACTCATACATATGGCATTAGACGTTGCCACAAGATAGCAACGCACCATTAACACCTTTGGTGTCTATAGGCGATGGTTGAATCTATCCATCCATCCAGGAGACCCGTCTGCTTGTTTACTATCTTAAGATAAAAAAAAAATTGAGCCTTGTAAAAAATGTTACTACTTCTAATTAAAAGGAATCGTTTATTGTTATAAGAATTAGGCATAAGTAGAAACCATAGATTTGGACAATGATTCTGATTCGGTAACTATTGGAAATTTGTGTAAATTATTCTTTATTTTTGGAAGCTTTTTGTACCTTGTGTAATTATGCTTACTTAATCGGCTTAAACGGCTGGTTCGAGAGTATCGCGCTAGTGACGAGACCGAGGAATAAACGCTTCACATTGCGTGGCGTAAAAATGAAAAGAATCATATCGCAAATTTTGTATTTCCCAAAAAAAAAAAAGAAATAAATATCATGATAGCACGTAAAATTGGCATGTTTTCTGAATTGACGACAGCCACAAGCAGCAACTCAATTGCGGCAGAAGTAAGGTAATGTTGTCAAATCCGGGAGGAACGTAGCAGAACTTTCTTGCAAATATTATTATTATTACGAAATATTATTATTATTACGAACTGTAGCACCTAATCAGGCTATCCCTTGGCTTTTACCAGCTGCCTGGAAGGAAGACTTCAGACAGGTAGATCATTTAATTTTTTCAAAATTTCAGCATTACTGTATACATTTAAAAAATAAAGCAATCTAGCACACTTACTTTGAAGAGATGCGTCATATTTTGGCTTCATTGACATAGTTGACGGATGCTCAGCATACTTCTCTGGCTTGGGAGGGCGATAGGAACCCTTTTGACTAGTGTCTGGTATCTCTATATCATCTGGCAGCCGCAAGGTTTGGAGCGCGCGGGCTCTTCGCGCCAGATTCACGGACATGAAAGGTAGTTCTGAAAACAGAGCAACAGAGAAACAGAAAAAAAACAGAACAGAGATTTTTTAACGCAGTAAAATTACAGCAATCGACTTCTCATACACTGAACCCTCCATCAGTTCTTTACCAAATTAAAATTGGACCACAGGAGGAGTACTTTCTCATTCTCACACAACAACAGAATTCAAAATCAGTTCATAAATGACGAATTTTTGAGATAACGAACATAAAAAAACATGCAGCCAAAGTGATAGCCTCCTCATTTTGTGAAGACGGTTGAAAAGCCCAACGTTTATCAGATTGGTTTTCCCCGTGTTGATCCGAACCCTTTTTAAAAGAATATGTCAACTGCTTTATGACTAGGCATATTGTAAAAGGCGAAAAAAGGCTAATAAATGCTACAAACTATGTGGTAGATATTTGCACCATCTCTTCCGGCTTTGGTGCCACCGTCTTACACCTATGCCTGTCACCATAGCTACGGTGCTTTTCGCAGTCGTATTCGGGTTTAAAGGGTACTTATATACGCATGCATGCATATATACATGCATATAGTGTTCCTACGAAATAAATAAAAATAAAAAACGCAGCAAAGGGGAACACTAACCGGCTTGACAACCGACAAACCGATGATTCGGAGAATTGCCTTTCGCCTAAAACATTTCTGTCTAGAAATGTGTCTAATCATCACATTACTTCCTGAAAGTTCATCAGTTATTTTGGTTAAGTGGATTGTGGCTTAGCTATAATCAAAATCAAAAACTGTTTTATTCCATAAACTTATATAGGTACTGGACGAGTCTACATTTCTTAATTTTATTTCTTAGATTCAGGCGTTACTTTGCGGAAATTCATAACTCAACGAAGAAAATTAGTTTCCGCAATTAGATTTTGCAAATGTATCTTAGCGATGCCACTGAAAGGGACATATAATAAAGCGAAGTAAGAAATGGAACAAACTCACCGTAGGCCTAAAAATAACGAAAACAGTAGCAAGCACAATACACGAACTCAACACACGTTTCACTTCGCAACCGAAGCATCTTCAGGAGATACGAACAGGCGGCTTCACTAGGTGGTAGAGCTCTGCATTGTCTCGCCCGGGTCTGGTACCACCGCCTTACCTATTCCTGTCGCAATAGCGTCAGTGCTTGTCGCTGTCGTGTTCCGGTTTGGAGGGTAAGGTAGCCGGTAAACTTATGCATGTGGCTTTAGACCTCGCTACAAGATAACAACGCACCATTAACATCTTTGGTGTCTATAGGCGATGGTTGACTCTTTCCATCAGGAGACCCATCTGCTTGTTTGCTATCTTATGATATAAAAAAAGGCGCTCCCGCCTATAAAAGTAGCGTCGCTATAACGGTGCGTATCACTTTATCGCCCCGCGCCTAACGCGGGCGAAATGCCACGACTTCACCTACCCCTTCAGTCCGAATGCCGTACTAAGAGGTCTTAGTACGGGCGTTTGTAGCTCCAATTTTAATTTAAACTCGGGCTGAGCTCTCTGCTCGCCCAAAAAGCCCGGTGACTTAGTAACGACCCATAGCGTCAACTGTAATAGCCATTTCGGAAAAAAAGGTGCGAGTCAGTATTATTTCGGCTTTTGTTAATTGAACTAGTGAACGTGTCCCCTGAAGATGCTTCGGTTGCGAAGTGGAACGTGTACTGAGTGCGTATATTGTGTGCTTTTATGATTGCTAATGACGTGGTGTAAAAGTTTTTTTTAGGCCTACGCTACAGTCAGTATGTTCCATTTCTTTCTCTCTTCTTCGCTTTTTTACTTTATCCCTTTCAATGGCTTCGCAAAGGTATACGTAAAAGTTCGCAAACATTTCCAAATTTGTTTATAGTTTTCTTCATTCATTTTTATAATTATTTACATTTATAACTACGTATTCATTTCAAATTAATGTATTATACGTGCATTTTCGACCGAGAACGAATGGTAAATAAAAACCCGAATATTCAAATATCAAGAAATCACAGAGTATTTGGCGAATCTCTTATTACATACTACTTTTATTACATATTATTTACCTCTAGAGCAATATTTGATCAAATATTCAGTTCTTTTTGAATCTTGAATCTCGTGATCTATGGGGGTGGGGTCTATGTCTTTGGACATATGGAGCTTCGTGATTCTGGGATAGTCTTCTGCAAACTACAAAAAAGTTTCTGAATAATATGTTAAATAAAAACAATATTATTTAAAATTTCCATTAATTTAAAAGCAAATGACAAAAGCTAACCCTTTCTACTGCGTTTTTGTAATACTCATGCTCCACGGGACAAAGAACATCAGGGCAATCCCGGGGCATGTCTTTCGCTTTCAGGGCATCACGACATATACCCACTATCAAGCAATCGTCATCTTTTGCCTTACGACGTGGACTTTTCCTGGATATAAAAATAATAACAGTTATTATTTTTTGATTTGGCATTCGGGGACATAAGCCTTGTTAGCCTTAGTCGGAATGAAGACGCTGTTCGGCATGAGTAGACTCCAGTTTAGTCCGTTCTCTCTTTGAAGAATACACCATCCGCCGCTCTGCCAGTCAGTTTGTAAAAGGCGATACTAGTCACTACCATCATGTCCAAGTGGCCAAGTTCTGCAAAGTCTCACTCGGGTATATGGTACTACCACCTTTCCTATTCCTACCGCAATAGCGTCAATACTTGTAACTGTCGTGTTCCGATTTGGAAGGTAAGGTAGCCGATAAACTTATGCATGTAGCACTGCCATCCCGCCACACGGATAGCAACGCACTATTCACATATATGGTGTCTACAAGCGATGGTTTCTCTTTCCATCAGGAGAGCCATGTGCTTTTTTGCTATCTGATGATGAAAGATTATAAAAAAACAGAACATTTATGAGGCTTCATAAGGCTGACCGATCTCATATCAGAAAACTTAATGTACTACCTACGCACGAAATAAGCAATGCTAAGTAGAATTCCTATTCCAGCGCTGTGCAACAGTCGCTGAAGCGTTGAAATAATAATGCATCTTCCAGACAAACTCATAATTAAGCAACGCTGTAGCAGTATAATATATATTCGCAACCAAAAGATTGTAAACGCCGCGAATTGTCAGATTTGGTTGGTTTGTTTTGGATTGGTTGCGAACCGTAAGGTGCATTCCATGAGTGTCTTGAGGCCTGTACTTTAGAGACACGCTAATTTTATCTACCAGTATTCTGTCTTCATACAAACGGGTGGAACCTGCGCGCTCGTGCCTCGGAGTTTGGCATACACTCAATACACAACAGACTAGGGTTACGCCGCAGTGACGATAGGCCGATGTGACAGCACAGGCAAAAATGTAGTTAAAATATTGAATACGGGGAGCCCTATCGCATTTTACGTACAGCATGGCGCGGCCGGCTGTAGGTATTTATTTCAAGGACAGGGTCGAGTCAAAATACTGGTAGATAACATTACCGTGCTTTAGTGGCCCACAAATGGTATGACGCATGCCTTGCCGACTACCTTAGAAATATTCGCTTCATACACATCGACGTTTAGTTTAGCCGGTGAGACCAAGAAATATCTCACTTCCTGGATAGCCAAATGTTACGTGCGAGCGATGCAGGCGGTGATGTCTATATATCCCATTTTTTCGAAACGGTTAAGTCGATATTTTAATTAGTTACAAATTTTCAATTCTATTTCAATTTATTCAATAGTACTTCTATTTCCTCGTGTTGAACTGGGGCACCTTTGAACAATATACATTCTACCATTCTACCAGGCAGTTCGTCAAAATCGCAAACACTAGGTGGCAGACAACCGTCTACAATGTCTCGCCCGGATTTTGTATCACTGATTGACCCATTCCTACCGAAATAACATCACGCTTGTCGCTATCGTACGACATTAAAGATGACAACATACTACTTTTGGTGTACATGTCGCCGTGAAATTGTTAATACCGTTAGATTATAATCTACTTACTAATTCCGTTACATTGTAATCTAGCTAAGTGAAATTGTAATTTAACTGCTAACCTTTTTTTTTGTTCTCGCAGGGGAAATGCTCTTACGCACTGCCGGACCGTGTGGACTGGCCCGAGTGTGGGACTCGCCGGACAAAACCGACCACTACCCACTAAAACCCCTGCGTCCGCCCCACTGTGCCGTGGTGGCGAGGAGGTGGGAACGCTTGCGCACACGTCCACCAATCCGCCAGCACCTGCCGGCCTTGCCGGCATCCTTCGGGACTGGGGCCGTCGTGACCCCAGCGGACGGCTAAGAAGCGCGCAGCTTTACGACACCGCGCGCACCTCCTCGAGGCCTTTTGGGGCAGGGCCCCGGCCTCGCTCACGGGGGACGAAGCAGGGCCTGGTAGGCCCGATGTCGCACCCCCGTGCGTCTCCGGCGGATCGGGTCGGGGTTGGCCGCAGCCTCCCTTTCCCTCTCCGCCATCTCCTTCTGCGACATCACGTCCTCGCAGAAGGAGAGACTGCTAACCTAACCAAATTATAAGCTCCTTAGGTAAATTATAATCCAACGGTATTGACAATTTCACGGCGACATATTATATAGGCAATGCTTTCGAACTCCCTAATTTTGAATGTCTATTCTAGTCATAATAGCGGCAAATGGCAATATTTGTCACTGTTATGTTCTAGTTTGGAGAGTAAGGTAAACTTGTGCTTTACGATCTCTACAAGTGGTTAGCAACGCACCGTTTATATTACGTTGGTGGTTAGACAACAAATATCCTTTCCATCATGAGAGCTATCTAATTTGGAAAATAACGTAGGTAAACTTGTGCTTTACGATCTCTACAAGTGGTTAGCAAAGCACCGTTTATATTACGTTGGTGGTTAGACAGCGAATACCCTTTCCATCATGAGAGCTATCCAATTGATTGCTATCCTACGATATAAAAAATTAGGGTCATCATGACGCGATAACTAGAATATTTAAGTGATGCGAAAAGAAACTTTTAAACAGTGACGGATTTTGCCGCCAAGACGCTTTTCAATAAGTCTTTCCTACCTCTACAAGGGCCAATTTCTAGATTATTTTTATTATCCAACGATTTAGTTAAAATAGCACAAGATAGTTTTTGGGAATAAGTTATGAACTTTATATATTTCTCAAAGGTCTTACGGTTTAATTTTCTTTTCAAAATCTACCATATAAACGGATCTAAAATCGATTTCTCCATCAAACACAGACATTTTAAAATTTTATATTGTTACAAAATGTTTTAAAAAAATATTTACAAAAAGCAATTATTGCTTGCTTATATGCTCGTGACGTTGTGAAATGACAATGACGTACAATTGACTGACAAAAGTATACAATCACTGACTGCAGATATAACATAGATATAATAATAAATCTTAGATAAAGAAAACTGCTACTAGATAATATGAGATAACTAAAGTGAAAACCGTGTAATTTCGTCCCGAGTAATGGCGGATTTACAAATTGCTGTTTACTGTCTACATAACAATTGATAAATTATACCTATTGCAATTGGGCATGTTACATTAACAATTAGTTTTTATTTTAGATTTAAGGCACACACTAAAATTATAGGAAAATACAAATAAACGCTAAAATCAATTTAATATTTTGTAATCAAAGGGCTATTTGACATTTTACGTACATTGACAGCGTATTTTAGTAATGGCGTATTGGTCGCAAGCTGTTAAAGGTGGCGTTATTTTCTCAAATGATTTGTAATTAGCGCACTGACAATTTTTTGTAGCTTTGTCTATTATGAATATTCGAACTTGTTCGACAGAGATAAAACCATTTTTATATGTTCAGTTGGAATGCTTGCAATTTTATAATTTTGATTTTTTATAGAAATTAATGTCAAGTCTTTAACTTTCTCTTGTCAAAGTAATAAATAAATAATTGATATTATTCGCGCGAGTTAACATAACAATTGGCTCTAATGACACGTGTGCAAAGTATTGTGTGCAAAAAGGTTTATTTCCAATTTTAAAGCACAAACACACGTACAACCACAGCGTACAACGATAACAGAGATGCTATCGCTACTTTTCTCGCACGGCAATGTCGGGGCGCCGCGCAGGGTAGAGAGGGGAGTATCGTGTACCGAGCCAGGTGTCATGTTAACTCACGGGAATTGTAATTAATTTACCGTTAAAGTAAAAAGCGTCTTTATCTCTTTCTCTATGATCTCTATACCAAGAACTTTCGCAAGATAAACGCCAAAAAGGACGCTTATGGAAAGTAATTAGAGACCAAAAAGGTCTTTAATTACTTTCCATAAGCGTGAACACAGAAAACATATGTATAGAGCATGAACTTTATTAATTTGGATTTGACTTTAAATCTGAATTTCAAAATTTCCCCTGTGTTGGTCCCTGGCTCCTTTGAAGAATAAGTCAACTGCCGTTCTGCCAGGCAGGTCGTAAAAGGCGACCGATTGACTTGAAAATTTGAGTATCTCAAAAATTAAGTAAAAGTCGAAATATTTTGAATTTATTTTGAAATTTACCGCAACAGACCTATATTTGTTTTTACTTATCGTACAATAATTCTAGGATTAGCACGATTTTCAACTTTATTGAGAAGTCAGAAAAACCGAAGTAGGTACCTTAAGTTTAGTTTTACTATCCCTTCTTCCCCCGTTAACGCATGAGATTTGGCTCGAGTTCTCCCTTTCCCTAGAGAGGTCTCTAGTATCACCTAATATTTGTCAAAATGTGAAATCTTGCTTTGGATTTAAAAACTGTTTCTAAACAAATATCCCAATTATACAGTTTATAACGAAAAAAGTGATATTTACAAAGACCCTCCCCTCCCGCTCCCTATAACTTACATGTTGAGAAAGTTACCTGTTAGGAAGGTTTTGAAAACAACCCGGCATTATATTCTCTATGGGATTCGTTTTGCACGCGCGCTTTGTGATATTCTCGCTGATTTAGAATTAGACCCTTTAACTATGCAAAATTCAGAGCAAATATCTTATTAGAACATCTGTATTCGTCATGTAAAAAATAAAGGAAGCGTTCCAATTATCCATATTAATCCAAAAAAAAATGTCTTTTTGCCCCCAAACGAGTAGGAGGTGCACCTGATGTTAAGTGATCACCGCCGCCCATCGAACATCCGCAATAGGTACCAGAGTCTTGCAGTTGCGTTGCCGACTTTTTAAAAATGAGTAAGCTCTTTTCTTGAAGGTCCCCATGTCGTATCTGTTCGGAAAACCCCTGTCGGTAATTGATTCCACAAAAGAGTAGTGCGAGGCAAAAAGTGCCAAGAGAATCGCACGGTTGTGGATTTCTAGACATCGAGATGGTGAGGCTGGAACTTTAAATTTTGACACGATGTCCGATGATGGAATTCAGCAGCAGGAATTAACCCAAACAACTCGTCGGAACACTCTCCATGATAGATACCTACGATAAAAAACGTACAGCGAGCTTACATCGTAATCGCATAATGCCTAAGAGTCAAGGCGTTTCGAAATAGGCTGATTGTCAACGTTTCGAACCGCTTTACGTTGAATTTTTTAAGAAGCTGGTACTAGGGAGCTCCGACCCAGAGATGAGAGCAGTACTCCATGTGGGGCTGAATTTTTCCTTATAAAGTTGAAGACGATGGGCCGGCAAGAAGTACTGCTTCGCTCTACTGAGCACACCGAGATTTTTGGAGGCTAGTTTCGCCTTACCTTCGAGATGACCGCGAAACTGAACGGTATTCGATATGTCGACTCCCAGGATTCCGACGCAGGCTGAGGTTGTCAGGATGAAAGTGTCCGCATTGACAGGTTTCAGGTAAGAGCATGCACTGTCGACCACGACCTTGATGCTCCGATCGGCCAAAACACTGATTATTCCCTTGCAGGACTCAGGATGTCAGCTTTATTGTATCTGTGGTATCTTCAAAGGCAGGCAACGTAACAGCAAGATTTCTTTCATAAGAATACCATGGACCATCAAGTGAACCGCCTACTTGTTTGCGCCAACTTCTTCAGTGGTACAAGTAGTCGCCTGGCCCAAAGGACCTTTGAAGGTCGGCATCGCATTAGCGGCTAGCGCATTTTGTTGCTGGTGCCCATGGGCAATATTTCCTGCTTTCCATCAGGTGGCCCATTGCTCGTATGTCGTCAATTTCTGTTTAAAAAAAAGAAAACAATTATTAAAATAAACGTTTCGCTCAAAAAACTGAAAACACTAAATGAAAGACTTCAGATTGAAAATATATTTTATTTCTTAAAGTCTTTACATAGAAAAGCTTATTAATGAATATATAAACATTTACAGGATTTACATGCAAAATCAGATTAAATCTAATTAAATATAAAATTACAGAATTTTAACTAAATATATAACTTCAAATAAAAAGCTCTTGAATTATATTGACAAAATCATTATGCTCCTGAATTATATTGAC